>CM037878.1:151322572-151922572 GCA_021292165.1 Shinisaurus crocodilurus
TAAACTGCCACAGGGTGGTGGGAGATGCACTTTCCAGAACATTTATCTAATTTGCAGAACTAACTGCTTTGCTACACTTCTGCCACAATCAAACCCCTTATTAGGATCTGTGTTATTTTTAGTGCTCAGGGGCAACCAAAAATAATTAATGAAAATGAATTAAAATGGAGTCAAATAGCTGCTCCATTTTTTTCCACCACAGACTGAAGTGATGCAACCAATTAAAGGGGGTGTTTTTGACTTACAGAATGGCAGGATTAAGAAGGGCATGGAGGTCACTTAGTTCACAGGACATGGCTGCCTTGTTCTTCTGAATTCCTTCTCATATCGAAGTGAGACTGATGGGGACATTGAGCTGGGCCTTCCCTAGGGTGATGTCTGTCTTAGGAAAGACCCTTCTAGGAAGATTTTGCCCTGCAACATTTTGGACTTGTTTCTGCTGACAGGTAAAGGCACACACACCTTTTCTTGCAAGCTTTCCAAACAATTAGTTAATTTAAATGTTTACTACAGTGGACAGAATCTATGGAATTCCTTGATCACATTAGTATTTTGCTTAGTATTTCGATTCATTTTAGTGAGTGTGTGTGCATGCTTTAAAAACAATGTATTAAGTTTTATATTATTGTTAAGTGGCCTTACAAAATGGCCTTATGGAGGTGGTGCTAAGAATCATAGTAATAGTCAGGAATCAGGATCTGCCTGTCAAGCAAGCAAGTGGTAGCCATGGTGAGAAAGAGGATAAGGAGCAGTAGCAGCTGGTGACAAAAGTGGTGAGAAGGTAGACTCATTGAGGGAGAAGGTCCATTGAGGGTGACTTGTCCAAGGGCTCTCCAAAACCTGGAGCCAGCACTGATAATAGCAAGAGCACTCTAGCCTGGCAGGCAGATCTGTTTGCACAAATGCTTATAACTGGAGTGCTAAAATCCGAGTTGTGCGATCCACCCCCTCCATATGTCTAAAATAGCATGTGGGTTGTAGTGGTGTTGGTACAGGAAGCCTCTCTCATATATGCATTGCCGCATGCATGAAGGTGGATGCAGAGAAAAACTGGATTAGCTCCGTATTTATGATCTCAGTTATGTCAATTATGTGTATAGTAACATAACTATAATGACCAATGGTCAATGAATAGGAAGAACTCCTATGCTAAAGGAGCCTGAACAGCGCACCCACGCACATTCTGAGCTTAAAGTAGGCCTGCAGAACTCATGTCATGACCACTAAGCAAAACACAGTCATTTACTGTGGTCTTCCTGGTACCTGGCATGGCAATCCCTCTCTTTTCGCAGCCCAAGGCAGGTAGCAAAACAAGTTTTATTTAGCACCTGCTGTGTGGCCATACAGACTCAATGGGCTCCATTTGGTTTGGTGGTTCACAAATTGTGCAGGCCCTGGCTTCAAATGAAAACAAGATCTAATTGTAGCATTTTTGTAGCCCACCCTTTCAAATCTCCTTCCTCCCCATTCCAAAAAAGGAAAAGCTTCCCCATCCAAAATACCTCACTTTAGAGAAATGTATTTCTGCAAGAAGAGTCTACTAGTGAAAGATTTGCAGACAGTGTTGTTGTTGTAGTTGTTATTTATTTATTACATTTATACCCCGCCTTTTTTCCTGCAAGGAACTCAAGGCAGCTTACACAATCCTCCTCCTCCTCTCCATTTTATCCTCACAACAACCCTGTGAGGTAGGTTAGGCTGAGAGGCAGTGACTGGCCCAAAGTCACCCAGTGAGTTTCATGGCTGAGTGGGGACTAGAACCCGGATCTCCTGAGTCCCATTCCAACACTCTCACCACTACGCCACACTGGCGTAATAAATAACACTTATTATTATTCTTATTAGTTAAGGCTGCAAGCTTTATCTAAATCAAGGACAGCCAATGACAGTCTATGAGATGGATGTGACTGATTGAACAATTTTATTTAGTCAGTGATTGCCCTGTCAAATCTTAATCAATATATGGCAAAAAGATTATCCACAGTTTTAAGAAAGAGAAAGACCTGTTTTCAAGGGTAAGAAATAGAGATTCTTCCACACTTTGTAACATCTCCCTTTTACACATAATACATGCAACACGTAAAAGTCCATGTTTAATATGTAATTCTTTGCTCAAATGCATGTGTTCTAAAACTGTGCGGCTCTTACTGCTAGTTGGCACCAACTTTATTTTGGCATTAGACCTCTCAGCAGTGGGCAGGCAAAATACACTTCTGGCTCCCGACTAATGTCCAAAAGTTGGATATCCCTGATCTAAAGCTCAGTGTGGCGTAGTGGTTACAGTGTTGGACTGGGACTCAGTAGATCCGGGTTCTAGTCCCCGCTCAGCCATGAAACTCACTGGGTGACTTTGGGCCAGTCACTGACTCTCAGCCTAACCTACCTCACAGGGTTGTTGTGAGGATAAAATAGAGAGGAGGAGGAGGAGGAGGAGGATTATGTAAGCCGTCTTGGGTTCCTTGCAGGGAAAAAGGTGGGGTATAAATATAACAAATAAATAAAAATAAATAAAATAAAGCTTGAGTTGAGTAATCAGTGAGAGTGAATTTTAACAAGTAGTCCTATGTGTGAAAGAGATCTATTTGGTGCGTTTTTAATTTTTATTTTGATGCTATTTTAGGCAATTAATCAACAACATTTCTTCACTGATTGTTATCCCTATGATATGTTAGAGATAGGGTATCATCAACGTACATGATACTTCACAGCAAGCATACACCCTAATGACTTTACAATCTAAAGATTGCAAATGTAACGTTTACGAATGGAAAGATATGGAACATGTCATGGTGTCTTGTGACCACCTCCACTGCCTTTCTGGATGACTGGAAAAGGCTTTTTGTCATCATGCAGGACATCCAAAAGTGGATAGATCAATCATTTATTTATTCTCAGAGCTTCCACTAATCTTTATACAGTGATACTGGAGGTGTCTTTTGACACACAGGCTGTCTTTCTTGTGGATGGTCACGCTCTAAAAATAAGATTGGCACCCTGTAGCTCTGCGGTTTCCAGTGTGGTGCCCATGGGCAACATTGTGCTTGTGGACACCTCTCTTGGTGCTCACCATGCCCCCTGCCCTGCCCCTCTTGATTTTTGTTATTCCTTAAGATTTTATATATATAAAATCTTAAGGAGTGGTTTTGGAGCTCAGACCCCCACGTCTACCTTTTATTTATTTATTACATTTATACCCCGCCTTTTTTCCTGCAAGGAACTCAAGGCGGCTTACATAGAACCTTTTAACTGAGGTTCTTTCACAAGTTACTTTTCTTTTACCCTCACCAGTTTGCCTTTTGGGAAATTAGCATTCTGTGACTGTCCATTCCCACCATGGTAGCCATTTTATGAATGAGCAAGCCCTCCCATGGCAGCCATTTTGTGAGTGCACCCATGGCACTCTCTCAAAATTTCAAATATGCCCAATGACTCAGAAAGGTTCAGGACCCCTGCTGTAGCTGTAAGGTCTACTTGGCTATGGCAGGCATTGCATGGCAACCAAGAGAGGGATGTTGAAGATTAATATTAAAAGTGTGAACTACATTCTTTTTTACAAGTTGAAAAATCTTTTGTCCTCTTTTCCATAAGGGTGAAACTCTAGCCAAACTTTTCACTATATATTGATTGAGGTTTGGGCCAGATAAAATTGCTCTGGGGTATCCCTGCCCAAAAATATGTATCAGAACAAGGACCGGCATATACTAAACCAGCCATAGTTGTGGGCAAACAAATCAGAGAGACATGAAGAATGGCCCTTCATTCTGATGCCTGTTCCCAGAAATGAGTCCGCCTTTTCCGAGAAAGATTCATTTTTCATTGTACAGGTGAATACTACCCGCTTAATGACTAGCAGAATCTCTTTTTTGTTTAGGTGATTCCAGCACAATACAAGCTGTTGTTGTATTTTTAAAAAAATCACCCCAAAACTGAATGCACTGCTGCTGTTCTGTCAGTCTTTCTCTTGCCCATGTGCCATGTTGCTCATTCTTTTGTACAGTTTGTTGAAAGCACAAAACTCAGAAATTATGTAAACTACTATTGTGTTGTGGATAGTGTGCTGGACTAGGACTAGGAGACCTGAGTTCACTTCAAACCTCAGTCAGCTAGGAATATCAGGAAGGCTGCAGTTCTATGCACACTTACCTGGGCCTACGTCCCATTGAATTTATTTCTGAGGAGACAGGTATGGGAGAGCAGTGTGAGTGAGTGAGGCTAGCCACTCTCTTCCCTCCTCTCTCTTTCTGTCTCTCTCAGCCTCTATCACCTCACTCACATAATTGTTGTGGGGATAACAAGGGAGGGGGGCACCGTGTACACCTTCCTGAACTCCTTGGAGGAAGTGTCGGACACAAGTGTAACAAATAAATAAAATTTAATAAATTAATATGAATTTCTTGAATTCAGAAAAGTTGGGTTCCAGGGAGAAAGCCGTTTCCATTCTGCCAAATGTCTACCCTCACTCAGGGCTAAAACTAGCCATTTTAGTGCCTGAAAAATGGAAAATACGACCATAACAAATAAAATAATTGATGACTTTGCCACCTTTTAGTGGTGCCCAAAATCAGCTGCCTCAAGTGGCTGCCCCAGTTTACTTCATAGGAGGACTGTCCTTGCCCACGTTCCTAGTCAAGTTCAATGGCCCCTCAACAAGATCAAAGGACATTTTCATCCAGACATGACCTTACATGTCCATGTATAAATAATACCCCTTGGTAAGATTCATTCCATTTGTTATCTGTGAGATCTGTGAATAAGTGAAAATTTAGTGGTTAGTCATCATTGCTCATTTGTATATATGATTTTCATCTCTTATGGATGTTACGATATACATTAATTTTGCATTCCCTTTGTTTTGCTTGGTAAATAAATAAATAAATAAATTGGTGAGCCTTTCTCTTATTAATAGCTTACTTCACATGCTGTGGTTTGTACATGCCAAAAGAATGGAAGTCGGAAATGGTAGAAGTCATTCCACATCACCAACAACTGAAGTCTAAACCAGAGTTTCAAAAATGGGTTGCTATGTAGTTCATGGCTTGTGATTTTCTTTTACATTAAAAGGTCCACTGATCACATGGACTTAGTTGCATAATTTGCTGGATTATGTGAACTATCCTGAAAAGTACAGAAAAGCTGACATATATAATTACTCCAGGGCTCATTGGTCACAAGGTTCTTGATTAAGGCTGCAATCCTATATGCATTTACATGGGAGTAGATCTCATTGAACACAATGCGATTTATGTCTGGGTAGACACATATAGAATTGTGCTGTTAATCAAGAGGCTATTTGCACACAGCTATCAAAAATACCCCAGCATGCAGAAAGCTAGAATACCAGAGTAAAATCTTGTATATAGCTCTCTACTTGATGGGTTAGCTTACTCCATGCAGGGGAAATTGCATATTAGATGCACTTAGTTCTAACTGAAGTCAATGGGACTGAATCACGGCTAAATTGCCCATTGATTGCAATGGGACCCAAGTACAACTAACTTAGTCTGAATCCAACCCAAGAACTCTATTGATCTCCTATACGGGTTCAGTGGGCTACACTGAACTTGGTAGGTCACAGGTTTTGCAGTCTGTTGGACACGTCTAGAGAGAAAAGGAAGTATATGGTGCAATAAGTATAATTTAAAATTCCTTTAAAATCCACCCTTGTAGGATCCTCCTCATTTCATAGAACCAAATATAACTGAGTCCCTTTACATGGCTACTGACATTATGAGAAAGTACCAGCTTTACCTGCAATTTTTCATTGTCGCTGCTCCTTAACATGAAATTTCTGGCATAGACCAACTGGCAAGATTAATGCTATCTACTGTAGTTCACCTTTCTCCACTACCCTCATTAACATTACTCATCCTCAAAGCTCATTTGATGCCTGCACAAGTTAATACCTCATTGAAAAAATATACTTCTAATTCTCAGACAGAGAGTAGTGTCTATTAATAAGTCAGAGGAGATATGCCTTGTTTAATTTTAGAGTGCAGGTCAGGTTATACTTAGTAAATTCTCTAACCATCAAAGGATCAAATCAAAGACGGTGGTATTTAAATAAATATGTCATCTGGGAGCCAGGAAGTCCCCATTTCAAATCTCACCTCAGTCATGAGTTATTTAGATAGCTTTAGGCAAGCCACTATACTTAGCCTTCCATCTACAATATGGAGATAATAATATTGACCAGCCTCGCAGAGTTATTGTAAGAACTGATGAGGCTTATTGAGGCAAAACTTTGAGCACTCAAGAGGCAAAAGATAATTATGCTTGTTTGTTTGATGATTTGGAGAATACCAAATTTAGCTGTTCTGCAGTGGGACTCTACACTGGAGGAAGAGTATTATATACCAGCTGCATTGTCTGAGTGTTCATCCTGTCACTACTAGGTAAAGCTACCCCGTGTGGCTTATGTTGACTTTCTTTTAGCAGTACAGCATCTAAAATTAACTCCAGCTTTGTTAATATAAAGACTGCCTAGTTTATCTTTCCATCTGTTTTCCACTGACCAAGGAAGGAACCACTCTGGGCTGACCAGGATGGAGACAGTTCTAAGTTAACAGCTGGATTTTATATTCTGAAAAATGGAAGATCAACCACTGTCTGCTATCTTCTTGTTCACAGTGGGCCTGGGACACTGAAACCTGAACCCATCACATCCTGTGAAAGAGTCCAATCTGAATGTCTGCAAACCATCCCCACCATCTAATCTTAAGATGTAAACCCCACTCATATGTACCTTAACTGTGTAGGGTAAACACATGAGGGGGGGAATGCGCTAGCCCTGCCCCCTCCTCATGCATTTCTGTCACCCTCTAAATGTGGGGGTTACATTCTGAAAAGGATTGACTCCTCTATCCATGGAGGTTCTCCACATGATCTGGAACAATGGAAAATCAATGTTCAAAATCACGTGGAGAGCCTCCATAGAGGAATCAATCCTTTTTAGAACATTGCCCTGCACCTGTAGAGGGCAAAGGAAATTTGCAAGGATGGGGTTGGGCTAACACACTTCCACTCCTCATGTATTTAACCTACAATGTTAAGGAACACCAGAATAGGGCTTCTGACCGTGCAGACTTCATGACTTCAAGATTTTCAGCTTTCTTTTTTTCTTACCCACCCTCCCACCCACCAACCTGCTTTTTGTAACATCTAGTCTGATGAAGACATCTGGAGATCTCAAAAGCTTTCACATTTTTGTAACCTTTGAGTTGGCCTAATAAAGGTATTACACTCATATGGACTTTGAAAGATAATCTTAGGCATGATCAATAATGGTTTGCCACTAATTTTGGATTCTGACGATATGCTATATTCTTCTCAAGTCACACTTTTAATGAAATCCTTGTTGTGTGAGGCATCTAGAGTAATACACACAAAACACATCAATCTAGGCAAGGAGAACCACACATGGAAGGAGGCTTCCATGCACATATGACGAACTGTGGGAGTAAATCAGATGTTTTTCCCTCAAGGCAGAAGTTGTCCACCTGCCCTGCATCACTTACAGAGATACATTTGGACATGCATTCAGATGCAGATTACCATTAACATCTGGATTTGGATACATATCTGGATGGATGTGGATTCAAATGTGCGTCCCACTGAATGTAACACAGTATATTGATAGTCAACCACCACATTCAGAGGTACATCAGATTTATGTTCGCAGATTCCCTTCTCTAGATAGGGATGACATTCTAATCATGTTTTAAATAGTTCTTTCCCTCCAGGTTATTATCTATGTTATTTTAACTGCATGTTAGAATTAACTGTATATTATAATCATCAAAACATCTGAGCACAAAAATCATTGACACATAAATATTGGATTCTCAAAGGAAAATAAATTATACATGGGATCTACTTCGAACACAGCCAGACCAAAACGGGCATTTATTGGGTAGTTCAGAGACAATTAAATACATGCGAACATTGTAAGACAGAAAAGGGAAATAAGAGAGAACCAGAAAGACTCAATCGCTGCAGTCATGGAAGAATTAATGTACAGTAATACCTTGGATTACAAGTAACTTGGTTTGAGAGTGTTTTGCAAGACAAGCAAATTTTAAAATATTTATTTAATTTTTTTTTACTTGATAGACAAGCAACGTCTTGCAATACAAGTACTGTACTACGGCTTAAATTAAAAATCTCTGTACAAATTTTTTTGGGGGGGTATCATTTTGATATAAGAGTGTTTTGGATTACAAGCACGTTTCCGGAACGAATTATGCTCTCAATCCAAGGCATGACTGTACAATGGAGGCAACAATCCTGTGGCCCCTAGACAGCACCTGAGGGGCCATAGGATAGTTCAGATTCCCAGATCCAAGGTCAGAGACTAACCCTCCCCCATCCCCTTGCAGCTGGTGTGGAAAGAACCAGCTGCTTTCTGAGGTCAGGAACTGGACTTGGGAGAGGGGGAAAGGGGGGCGTTTCAGGTGGCAAGGAGGGAAGGAGACTGGAGAGGCCAGGATATGAGCTATCTGGACACCTCTCCAGCCTCCTTCCACCCACCCCGAGACGATCCAGCTAGATGGGCAAAAAAAAAAGCTTGTCAGGTGAAAATTGCAGGTCGGGAGGATGGGGCAGCAGAGATCACCTCTGCCACTCTTCCCACTCTGCACTGGATGACCGTAAGCCTCTGAGTTTGGGGGCTGACAGCCATCACAATAGGACTGTGCCTTAAATTTTCTACAATTTGAAGAACGAGGGTGAGGGAACATCTGGGTAAATCAATTCCATCTATTCACAAATTGGAAGGAAATAGGGTCAAAAGGAGTTCCTCTACACCATTTTGAATGCTTATTTCAAAATTGTGGGGACAGCCTTCACAAATATAGGAGGCTCCTCCCTTCAGAAAATCAGCTGCTGTATGTAGAGGCCTGGGAGAGGAAAACAGTAATGGAGGGGGTGGGGTTAGCATGTTCCCCCTGCCCACATCCACCTGTCTAATCTACACATAATCCTAACGCCTGCATGGGGCTACTGTCACTTGCTTTCTCAGGTCATATTCTAACCATGTAATCCCATACATGTTTACGCAGAAGTAAGTGCCATTATGTGCAAGGGGGCTTACTCCCTAGTAAGTGTGTTTGGGATTGCTGACTCACCTGTGTGTCATCAAGAGCAGACTGTTCAATTGTGAACTCCAGTCACCAAGTGTTGGTGTATTGGTGAACTTTTTACTTACGGTACTGTGTTTTATACATTTCACCCCACTCCTTTGATCCCGAGTAAATTCTAATTAGTATTCACACCTGATTCCTAATGCAGGTGGGGGACTTAACAAGTGGATATACTTTAATTTGTAGAACGCCAACATTAAAGAGAATTCTCCCATTCAAATGTCATTGCTTAAGGCAACACCCTTTCCAACTAGGAGAACCTTTTTGGCTCTTGTTCTGTGTCTGGACTAGTTTGAGCCACTTTCATTTGAAATAATCCCTTGATTTCTCCTCCTTCAAGCACTTTGGCTGCACACGTTGGTACTCTGACTCTTCAACTCTCATTAAACGGTGATTCACTATATTTCACTGTACACAGCAGTAACTGTTTTCAAATTTGGGTTCACCTATCCAGACAACGGCAGTGAGATATTTAGTAGATAACTGCAGGTTAATTACTTACAACATTTTAAACTGTTGGAAATAGTTTTGGGTCACTTCCATTTGAGTTAGATCAGTGTGATAACAACTAACCTTGTCCATCTCCTGGCCATTTCCTCGGTAGCCTATTGCAACCTTCATTCTCCTTGCTCACTTAACTATCTTTTTCTCTCTTTCTCAATGTATGATAAATGACTTACCTCAACATGGGAGTGGGATCAGGCCCCACCAAGTAACTCTGCTCATATGTGTCATTTAGCTCCTCCCGCAGGCATTTCTGCATGGAGGGTGGATGTCTGCAGGGGGTCTTTGTGTATTCAGCTGTATGCATGGAGGCTTCCACGTGAGCTCGAAGCCCAGAGGCTTACATGGAAGCCTCTGAGTGTTCAGCTGTACGCACAAAGGTCTCCCTTTGTTTGTGCTCTGTGTGCAGATGCCTGAGGAAAAAACTAAACAGTGCAGATGATATCATATACATTCTAGGGCTGAGCCAAGAAATTCCAACCTGAATTTTTTTTGGGGGGGTGTTGATGAAAGGTGTGGGTGTCATGCCCTACCTGGAGGAGGATTCTTCAGATGAAGAACAGGAGAGGGAGAGCCAGCATAACAGGCCAGAGCCAGGCGAGGAACTGGAGGCTTCGGCTGACAGCCCTCCCCTGGAGCCATCAGAAGAGGAACCTGGCCCCTCCCATGCTGTGCCTGAACTCCCTCAAATGCAGGAATTAGAGCCTGAGATAATTCATCCCCCTGAACAGCATAGGCTCAGACACAAGCAGCAAAAGAAAAAAGGGAATCTCTAGCAAGGGGCCTCCCTTAAAAGCAACACGCTGTCCTAATTAGCCAGCTGTGCTGATTTACAACCAGCTGGCCCAGCTGAGGTTAGCCTGTTGCTGCCGACAAGAGTGTTTTAACCTTTCTGTTTCACCTTGTTACATGGGACTGGACAGATTCCTAGACTCTTGGTGTTCCCTTGGATTATGCTTTTGGACACCCCCAGACTGGCCTCTACACTTGATACAACTTACTCCTGTGAACTGAACTCTGGAATGCCTTGACCTTGCCTCTGCTTTCTCCTGCTCAGTGTACTGAAACTCTCGTGCAAGACTCTGGACTGACCTGGTTGCCCTCTTTGTTATCCCTGAAACTATCTAAGCTCTGACCGGGTCACTTGCCAGCCTGGCAGCAGGAAATTAAGGAACTGCATACACTATTTTTTTGGGGGGGGCGGGGGGTGAATTTAGGGGACAGAAGGGCAAAGCTCAAAAAATAAAAATAAGTCAAATTCAGTGACTGCTGTACCTTTACCACTGTATCCCCCCACTGACCTTTCTTTGTTCTTCTCTCTTTAATTCCTGGGTGCCACCACCAGAGTCCTCTGGGTTCTCCTGCTCAGGCCCCCCAGAAGTACCATATATTTGATTTTTTCAAGAGTTTACAACCTTAGCTTTTATGCCAGAAGGCTTATGCTCCAGTGCACAATGATATCATTTTGCCACATCATCACTTGATGCCTGCTGCACTGCCCCTTTGAGGCTTCATGCAGTCTATTGATGGTCCCATCAACTTGATGACGCACTGTAATCATTTGTGCATGCATGGCAAGGCCAACTGGCCATGCTGGGCTACATTTCAGGACCTGGGGCTGATCTACACTAGAACCCCTTTCGTGTATCAGGAAGTGCCATCATGGTACTCATGGGGGGGGGGAGCATTTACTACTGTTGGGGCACATGCTAATGAATACAGTGTAGTATCCACTGTGTTGAAAACGTGATCTTGTGTCACATATAATGACAAATACTGTGAGGTGATCGGTTTGGGGTGTGAGCCAGTGTGGTGTAGTGGTGACAGTGTTGGACTGGGACTTGGGAGATCCGGGTTCTAGTCCCCACTTGACCATGAAACTCACTTTGGGCCAGTCACTGACTCTCAGCCTAACCTACCTCACAGGGTTGTAAGGATAAAATGGAGAGGAGGAGGATTATGTAAGCTGCCTTGGGTTCCTTGAAGGAAAAAGGGCGGGTATAAATATATTTTTTAAAAAAATTGAGCCAGGCATTACACTGATGGTAAAAATCTCTAGCATAGATCCCCCCACCCGAGGTTTCAGGATTAATTCTGAATTCCAAAAGCCACTCTGAATTTTTTCGTGGTTGTCTGCAAAACAAATTTCCAGGTCTGAGAAAATGCTTTTGGAGTGGAACTGCATATACCTAACAACTAATGTATCTTTATACTTCTATCACAGTACGGTAGCATTCTAGAATTGGGAATGGATGTTCTTATAGTCCAGTTGAAAAGTTACTGTACATGTCATGGATAAAACTAGACTAGAAGTTGTGTTAGGGCCATCTCCACACAGTTTCTAGATATTATGAGGGTGAAGTTGTTCACTGATTGGAAGCTATAAGTCTCCAGTGTGGTCTTCCCCCACATGGAACACCAAGAAATGGGACGCAAAAGAGTACTTATTTCCTCAAATATTTCAAGTCTATCCGAGTCCTAAGATTATTCATTCAGGTTGTTGCTATCAAGGATAGCACATGTTCAACTTAGAGAACCATTACAATGCCTTAAATTTTAATACAGCAAGTAAGCCAGCAGCAAACTGAATGAAATAACAAAATCATAAGGGAAACAAGCAATGTTTATGTATATGACAAGTGTAGCTTAGTTTGAATAATTTATGATAATCCTTCATGGTTTACAAGCATTTTTGTTTTTTTGGAACATTGGTTAGAAGTATTATAATTAGGAATGTGAAACCTCACTGAAGTACTGTGCAATTAAATTTTTGCATTATACACATTCAGTGTTACACGGATCATTCTCCATTTATCTTGAAATGCTTCCAATATATTTGACTCAGTCATATTTCGCTGACTAAAGCTATGACAGAGCAATGAAGTTGGAAGTGAAACTGAGTAAACACTTGCCTAAGGAGTGATTTGCACGTGCCTGTTCATTGTGTAATGACTACAACAACAAGTGATGACTTGCATGTGTAAATGAGCCATCATAGGTATGCTGCCAGAACATTCAGATTTCTGCGCATCTCCCCAGGTACAATGGTGTTCAATGGAGCCAGTTTGCAAGTATATAGTAAGAGAAACCAGGTGATGTATGTGCATACATTAACCAGATCCAATTCACATGGAATTCCATACTACCATAACTACATTTATTATCAGAGAACCATTTTTTAAGCCCATACAATGTAATCATTCAGTGTGATTTTTCCCTACTTCAGCGTAGTCAGGATCCCACACTGCAATTATATTCTCTGCATCCAAGAACCATGTGACTGGGCAGATTTCATGCCTTACTACCCCTGGCATCCAAAGAAGGACAACACTGTCATCATGGGAACTAACCACTTCATCAGTCCATGATGTATGGCTCCCCTGTTATAGATGCTAGGCTTTGGCATGGGATCCTGACCATTCAGAACCAGCAACCACACAAGTAATGATAAATAATAATCAGGCCAAGGGAGCACATAGTCAAGGAAAGGTGGGGACTGGCATTTTGTCAGTGGCTGCCTACTTATCAGTTGGATGTAGAATTGAATATTTCACTTCAAATGATCCAACTTAAGCAACCACCAAGTGCCTTGCTTCACCCCACCCATTGAAAACCCAATTCAGGACAGGTATCTGTTGGGTCAAAATGGAAAAAGGCAGATTGATCAATTACTGTGTTCCTTTCAGATGGTAGCATCCACCCATCCCAAAGGAGACAGGAATGTGCCCACTTTCTAAGATAGAAGCCCAGGGCCACAGTAGCCCTATTTCAGCATTCAACTTACCATGCAGGTGAATATGCCAGTTGGGAGCAGGGCCTTGCTGCACAGCTCTGCCATTGACATTACATGTGTCACATGACACCCACACCCCCACTGGTGTCTATTACGGGGGTTACCTGTACCTGTAGCCGGCTCGATGTT
This sequence comes from Shinisaurus crocodilurus, assembly GCA_021292165.1. Taxonomy (NCBI): domain Eukaryota; kingdom Metazoa; phylum Chordata; class Lepidosauria; order Squamata; family Shinisauridae; genus Shinisaurus; species Shinisaurus crocodilurus. The sequence goes on from CM037878.1 coordinate 151,336,136, forward strand.
CTCTGCGGCTTGTCTTTCCGCAGCAGCCCGATCTCACTCTTCTGAGCGGCGCGGAGCGTTCTCTGCACTGCTTGAGCCGCCGCCACCGCCGCAGGAGCTGCCGCCGCTGCAGGAGCCTCCGCCGCTGCAGGAGCCGCCGCCACCGCAGGAGCCTCCGCTGGAACCACTGGCAGCGGAACCGCCACCGACGACGTCACATCCTGCTGCTCCGGCGTGCTGCTGGACCCCCATGCTATGTTTTTGGCGAGGGGAACCAGGGCAACAGGGCTTAAACAGCCCTGTTGCCCTGGTTTCCCCCGCCAAAAACATAGCGTGGGGGTCCAGCGCGCCAGAGCAAGGACAGGTCCCGTCGTGTCACTTCCGCCACGCCGGAAGTGATGCGATGGGACCAGCATGGGCGGTGCGGCCCGCGCGGACGGCTCTCTGTGGATGGCGAGGAGGCAGCAGGTAGGCCCACGCTTGCCACAGAGAGCCCGCATGGACACAAGCGGGCCCAGTTCAGGCCTCACTCGTGCCCGCGTGGGCAAATGTTACATCCTTAGTATGCATGGTGTGCTAATGCCTGTAGAGAGGGGGCCACTGCATGTACGGTGTGTTCACCAACATGGTAAGGTTTGGTTTTTATTGGGTGGGATCTAGATTTAGTCGAATTTAGAGTAGGCCCGTTGAAATGAATATCATCTAAGATAGTTATGATTAACTAAATTATGACTAAATCTCAATCCCAATGTTCCATTTATAAAAGAAACTCCCAACATCCTGTTGAAATGTATTATGATGAGCACCAAAACTGCTAATCACAATTCCCTTCCCCCAACCACGCATAACTGTGGGCAGGGAGAATTTTGCACATGGGGGGGAAGGAGAGTGAGACCACTGTAGGGTGATCTCACCCTCCAATGAGGTTAAAGGAGGTGGAGAGCCAGGGTCATTAAGACCCAGCTGCCCCAACCTCAGCCTCTTTCTTACACTGCTCCCTCCCTCCCTCCCTGTTAGCAGTGTAGGCTCCTCTGGTTGCCCATTTGGGGGCCGGGTAGGAATTTTGGCTCATTGCCTTGATTGGCCTGGGGCAATATGTGTTTCGCCTACTCTACACTGTGAGCCAGGGTAGGGGTTTGTTTGTTATTTTGGGTTTTCTCTTGCATTCCTAACTCAATTCAGTCACATTTGGCTGGTAAGTGTGGGAATAGGCAGTGGGGTAGGGTTCAGTGATCATACAATGGCCCCTTTCAGGTGACCGGTGACAACCTGAGGCTCCTCATTGCTGGGTTGTGCGACTCAGTCTGTGGGAGATAAGGATCGCCTTTGAGGCCGACTGACCTCACCTGCATTGGTGTTGTGCAGTACTGTGAGGAGGTGACACTGGGAAAGCCTCCCAGCACCATGGTGGTGTAAAACTGGGGGGGGGGTGAGTTCCAGCGCCACCCCTCGGGTTTGGATGTTTTTGCCTGTGTACATCTCCAATGGCCGGTTTAGTTAATACCCGCACTTCTTCCCTTCGCAGATCTTTTATTATTCAATAAATGTGGCCCTAATTTTATACCATATTTATGTTTCTCGACTCTTCATTTCCCCCGTTACACATGCAATGCCCATTCTGACTTGCAGCATTGAGTTAAAGGAGTGAAACAGCAGCTCCTGCATATCGACGGCAGACGGCAGAACGGACAAAGAGCTGAAGAGGAACAAAGACCATATGTCATAATCAGATAGCTCAGGAACGTGGAACCTCTGGCCCACGAGCCTAATCCAGGCCTCAAATCCCTGCCCCTCAAATTCCCCACTGCCACTGGAGGAATCGCTGCAGTTATTTCCAATCTCAGACTGGAGATAACAGCAGGGATGTGGGGGACTCAGTTGACACTGGGAGGAGCAGCTGATCTTCCCAGCACCAGCTGAGTCCTTTCATGTGGTGTGCACCCCCCCCAATGGGGACTATGTAGACATCGTGAAACCAGGGACTCAGCAGGCACTGGGAGGAGCAACTGCACCCAGTGACACCATTGGGTGTGACCATGCCCACTGATGTTATCTGGCCCATGGAAGGTCTGGTGGGGAGCAATTAGGCCCCCACCAAAAACCAGTTCTGCACTCTTGATATATCTGCTACCCTGAATATTACTCTAGTTCTTGGTAAAAGAGCAATGGTTGATTGTTTTCAATAATTTTTTGGGTGCTATGATTATTTTTCTTAGACAACCTTGTGGGTTAAGGCTGCAATTCTATGCCCACATACCTGGGAGTAATCTCCAGTGAAGTTAATGGGGCTCACATCTGAATAGGCATCATCATCATCATCATCATCATCATCATCATCTCTATACCGTCCCACAGCCAAAGCTCTCTGGGTGGTTCACAAACAAATAGGAGTATGCTGTAAAGGATACTAAAATACTGTATGCCTGTGAACACACCGAATGAGCCAATTTGGCAATGCATATTGGAATCCCTTCCCCCACAACTAAATATGTATCTTTTGCCCAGAAAACTGTATTCTTGACTTGGATTGGGGTTAAGAAACCAAAGGGAAGTGTGGGTGCACAGGGTCTAAGTTGGAAGAGAGCACAGTATGCAAGACCTTAGAAGCCCTTTACTTAAGCTAGCACGTCATGGAGAAAACTAGAGTAGAACCTTTCTCATTTAAATCTAGTTTTCTATGTGGGAAGATTTTTTTTTTTTAATGGAGGAGCTGTGAATTGTGTGAGCCTACAGTATGAAGTGGTACAGTCTGCACCCTGGTATACCAACTCATTGCATATTAGGGGAGTGTCAAAAGCAAGGCCTGTCAGAAGCTTTTGTGCCCTGATGCAGCCTTGCATTCACCAGCCTAGTGCCCTGAAGATGTTTGAGACTACAATGCCTATCATCCCAGGGATAGGAAATTAGTCCAACACATCTGCAGGGCACCAAGTTGGGGATGGCTGCCCTAAAGTATTGCTTCCCTTTGGTTTTGGTTTTCAGTTGTGCATTACCTAGGATAATTGAGACTGACTCCAACACTCTGTTTTGGAAATGAAACAAGCAGAAACAGGCCAATGCCTATAAATCCACTACAAGCCATAGATCATTTTGTTTAAAATAGCGGCAAACTTTCTCTGGAAGCAAAGTAGCTTATTTAGATGCTAGTTTGAAACTTATTTACATTTTGGCTCCTTGCCTTGTGTTTTCTGGCTGTCTATGTATCCCTATAGCTCTTACCTTTCCGATATCTTTCCCCATTGCCATAGCAATATTCATGTATGATTTCCCTTCTGATTTTCTTACTGCTGCTACATCTCAAATAATAATCCTGACTTGGAGCACTAGTTTGCCTTCTGACAGTATACAATGAGAGCACAGTTAGGACTAATTATCCTAGTTATCATTTGCTATTAACCAAGAGGAATAGGATCAAGCTAGTAGAAATGGAAGGAAAACACAGTTCCTCAGCTCAGGAATGTATTGTTTAAATTAGCACTGCATTTCTTCTAGAATTTCAAGGCAAATTTGAAGGTTTCTGCTTGGGTGAAATGCTGAGGCATTTTAAGAAAAAGCAAAAGAAGTTTCACTGCAGTTCCACTCATCCCAAAATTGCCACTGAGTTCTGCCTAAGCCCTAAACCAAAATTTCAAAGCTGATTTTGAGGTTTGGGCCTGAGTGAGACCTCTGAGGAACTTTGTGAGAAATGAAACCATTTCAGTAAGGCTAGCAAAAATTCTCAGGAGGATTCCCTAACGAAACAGAGAGGTAAGAAAATCTAGCAGAAGATACCTTGATCAAGCTGAAATATTAAATGCCATGGGGAGAGCAATGTTACAGAACTGGACTTTTAAGTTTCTGTGTTACTTTAGGCCCTCTTCAGACTTTCAGATAAAAAATATGTAGGTTGGGAATGGAGCTGATCCAGCACGTTCATCCTACTCAAAGTGAAGATCTGATCTGAAAAGTCATGTGTTAAATAGGTATTCTAACATGAAACAAACAATTGGAAATTGCCAAGCTTTGCTTTACTGCAGGGGTGGACAACTGCAGGAGGTTTGGGGGACTTTCCTCCCCCCTGGGGGGGGCTGTGCTTCCTATCCTGCATGGATGATGAAAATCTTTTCAAAAATTATTAATATTTATAATGAAAACTGGTGGTGTAGCAGCTATGGAGTGCCCAAAGGGTCAACATTAGCTTACAAGCTAATTTTGACCCTTTCAGCACTCTGTAGGGCTACAGATGAAATTTTTGTTTCAAAAATATTTTTAACTTAGTTTGGGGGCAGTGGGAGTGGTGGGAGGCTACATTTGGCCTGTGGGCTGCATGTTGCTCACCCCTGCTTTACTCTGCCTACTCTTCACTTTGCCCTAGTTCATCATGATTGATTCCATTTCCTGTGTCAACTTCCTGTCTCTTCCTATCCCTAGATTTACTTTCCCTTCCTGTGAATCAAGCCACATATGGGTATGCAGGCTACAGCTGCTGCTCAGCTTGGTTTAGGATGAACCCAGATAACTTTACCACCTCTTCAGCTCACTCTACCTTCCCCAGAAGTATTGGTGTATGCCCCTTTCTTCTTTGTGGCCTGGTTCAGATGTACTTATCTTGGCTTATTAAGTTGAGACACTCCAGTGCCTTGCACCCACACTCTCCAACCTTGCATTGCCTCTTCCCTCTTCACTTCTTGGTATGCCACAATTCAATACTTCCATAGGTAATTAACCATATTTTTCCCATTACATCTAAATGGGAAAACTATGAATACCGGGGTCAGAACAAGCTATGATCATTGAAGTTGATTTGCTATTTTGGCTTGTTCTTATCCTGGTAACCATAGTTTCCTAGTTTGGATGTAATGGGAGACTATGATTAAGTAATCCAGGAAATATGGAATCATGGCACACTGAGGAAGGAAGAGGAAAGTGGCAGTGCAAGAAAGGGGTGTTTGGGCATAAAGCTCATGCATATCTTGGCTTAATAAACTGAGACGAGTATGTTCAAACTGAGCCTATATCTGCTTTCCCTTCCTTAGGGGTATGCAGTTTACAGACCTTATTTATCCTTCCCGCTCTTCCATGTTCCTTCTCCACTTGGCCCTGCAAACCCCTACTCAATTTATCTAATCTTGACAGTCGGTCCTGCTGTCTGTTTTTGCTTCACGCCCACCTGATCAACTATCTACTGTCACTCGACTCTTGACCTCATCTTGCTCTCAACTTATGATTCTCATTTCCTCCTCCGATCCAGACAACTTGACCTGTGTTCCCATCATACTGCAACTGAACAAGTAAAAAAAAAGAAAAGAAAAGCAGGGTGGCTGCAAGCATTGGTTCTGAGAAATGGACAATTTTTAAAGGCAAATGGACAATTTTTTTAAAAAAGCATGAATATCCTCCGGAACCATCCACAAATATACAACCTGTGTGGGTTTAAGCAGTTCTGTTTATTTGGATGTGTTGCTTACTTTCCACCAGGGGGCTGAGTTATTATATCATTATTCTGTTATGTTCCACATCCAATCCTCACCCACAGGGTGCCTCAGCAAGGATGCATCAACATAAACACTTAGTCTCAAGGTCACTTAAAGGGCACACATAAAGGGACTTTCTTGTTGCCCATTATACCTTTCTATAATGTTTAGCCAAAGTCAATAGAGTATTTATCTTTCAGCAGATAACCTTCGACAGAGAAACATTTGCTTATTATGACACTTGAAAAGGACTATTCCAGGAGCACCTTGACATTCTGTTTTCTACAATAATGATGATCAATAAAGATGACAAGGAATTGGGCTATAGGAAAGCAGGCTTCATAAAAATCTATTCTTTTCTTCCAGTACTCATCAATCATAAGGTTAGATACAACAGGGTCATAGCTTGTTTATGTACATCAAACACTTTTTCCTGTCATGAGCATATTTGCTACACTCATTTTGTACAGCTGTGGTATACCAGCTACTTGACCAAACGTTTAATACATGGGAATAACCTTGATGTCACGAGTTGCCTCTCATGTTATTTAAAAGCATCAAATCCACAAGGGATGCAATAAAGTTAATGATTTGGTCAATGCAGTTACAGGAAAGATGGCATTTCTAGAGCAGAAATACCTAGGTGACTGATTGCATCCAAGGATGCTTTTCCCCCAAACTACTAAGCCAAGTTCATCAAAAGCAAGCAAGCAAGCAAACAAACAAACAAAAACCCTTAAAGGGTTTTTAAGGAAACAGCACTGATTTATTCCCTCCTTCTCATGCAGAAAATAAGATAAAGAAAATAAGAGTGTCATACATGCTTGTTAATGGTACAGTAAGCAGATCCAAAGAAAATGCCTCAGTTGGGGCAAAAACATCAGCCCAACCATTAAAACAAGTACAATTATATGTACATATACATATATTATATCCTTGCATCCCTGATTAAGACTATTCAGCATTTTAGATAGATATGAAAATTCTGTATGATCTTCATTAGGAATGCAGGAAACCACATTGTGAAGTTTCTCTAGTTTTCTCAAAACTCTTTTGGCTTTCCTTGCAATTCCTCTGATAAGGAATCTTTAAATTTGCGCTGAATTTTGAATTAGGCATAATTTGTAGGAAGGTTTCGCCTGCTTCAAGCATTCATACAATTGTAACTGCATGAAGAAGCAAGTGGGGTTGTGTCTTTTGGCTCCACACATGCTGCCCCATTCCTGCTAAAAACAACAACAACCCACTATTATAGGGGCTCCCCATAAGTGCCATCCCCAGGTTTTTGAGTGTTCTTGGGCAAGACATCCTGCATACCCTCCCACCCTCAATGAATCTACCTTCTCACCACCATTGTCACCCACTGCTATTGCACCTCCTCATCCTCTTCCTCATCATTGCTACCACTTGCTTGCTTGATAGCAAAGAGCCAGTGAGCAGGTAGGCAATAGCAGCTACTGTTCCTTCTTCTCATCCCAAACATTGTCCGGGCGCGGGCAGAGTGAGAGGCAGGTGAACAAGCATTGGTGAAGAGGAGGAGCAACTCCAGGGGTCTTTTGTCAGTGGGCTTCTGCTGGGGTGTTGGCCCTTGGCAGGTGCCCAACCATGCCTACCCTTGATGCCGACCCTGCTTCCCATGTAGGCAGAACTGCATGCATAGAACATCCTTTCCCCCATTTCTAAACATATTTGACCTCTACGGCACATTTTGAAACACATTTTTGGCATGGTTTTGAGCCAAGAACTGTGTTACCATGTTTGGAAAGAGAAATCTGATGTATAGTAAGTAACATTCTAATCCACACATTGGTCCAGGAGATGCAGATCAGATCAGCTCCTTGTGGAATTTACAAAGATCAAATTGCTCAGTCATCCCTATTTGAAAGAGAGCTTGCCCACCAGCCCACTACTACTAATCTACACCTGCAAAGCACAGCCAGGGTGGTGGTGGTATAAGATGTATTCTAGGGTGTACTGACAGTTCATGCAGAGCCACAGTGAGGCCCCAGATAATTGGCCAGTAGCCAATGAGTAATGAACATGCACACTAGGAGACTCCCCATGAATCCTGTGCATGAAGATCCCCAAATAACCCTTCCTTCGTAGACAATTCGATGTGGGAAATAGGGACAAGGGAGAATTTCCCTTCTCCCTCATCAGCCTGCCTGGTCACTGAAGTTGTTGGATGAGGTGCTCCAGCTGATTCCACATGGACCTTAGAGTTCACTTGGAGTAGAACTTTTAGTGTACAGGCTTCCTCTCTGTGGAATTCCCTGCGAGTTGATGTGAGGTAGGCGCCAACATTGCTTTAGCATTTGCTAAAGACATTTTTTATTTAAACAAGCTTTTTCTGGATGACCAGCCATGGTTTTAATGGTATAACTTGTACTTTGATTCTGTGATTGTACTTTGTACTGTGATTCTTTGTACTTTTTTCTTTACTATTCTTTTTTCTTTACTATTCAGTGCTCAGGAATCTTTTTTTTTTTTTTTAGATATAGAGCAGTTTATAAATTATGTGAATAATAAAAATTGTAATCATTTGGACCATATTTTTAAGTGAACTGTCTTAATTTGCACTTCCGGGATGAATATGCAAATCAGAACGCAGTTCTCCTTCAGTTTTTTGCACTTCTCCAAATAGGGGTGGGCACCGAGTCCAGCGCTCGGCTCGTGGGGCACTCAGTGAGCGCCCCCACCGTGTGAGCCGAGCCTCTGGCAAGTGCCAGCTAAGGCACTCACTGGACTTCCAGGTCCCTGGTGCTACGTTTTTACGTAAAAAACAGCATAAACTATGTTAAAATGGCCACGATTGGCATAACTGGCGCTAAGTTTTTTACATTAAAAACAGTGTAAAATATGTTAGAACAACCGTGATTTGCATGGCAGATGCAAGCTATGCAAATCGCGGTTGTTCTAACGTATTTTACGCTGTTTTTAATGTTTAAAAAATGTTACACAAATCATTTATTTATTTATTTATTTATTTATTTAATACATTTTTATACCGTCTAATAGCTGAAGCTCTCTGGCCATTTTAACGTAGTATACACTGTTTTTTATGTAAAAAATGTAGCGCCGGAAACTGGAAGTTCCTTTCCCTGGCTCAAATTGCAAGGACGTGAGCCGAGCCGGGGAAAGGTAAGTCAAGAGGAGCTCGGGTGGGCCGAGCCTGGTGAGTTCGCCAAGCTTCCACCCCCCTCTCGAGCTCCACGCAGAACCCTATAAAATGTTCCAATGCAGTTCTCAGCTCAAAAATTGTGTACACAAATGTGTATATTAGAGATAGTGGTATTGGAATGTGTATATTAGGGAAAGCTGCATACAAAACATGTACGTATGTTAGGGAAAGTTGTGTACAAAAATAAATGTGAATTTTCCACAGTTACTTTTTTTAAAAAGCAAGCTGATATGGAAATGGGATGGGATAGACTTATGACTGAATTCATGCAAAACTGACACAGACCTTAATGGAAACAGTCCATGAAGGTAGGAAGTATGAAAACCACTGATGTAACTTTGGCTTGATGCAATGGAAAACCATTTTTCCCTTAAACATGGAGCAAGACTCAATACTAAATGATCCACTTTTAAAATTGACTCTAGGCATTGTATCCATTTCTAGTTAATTCAGTCAACTGTCATCATATTTGTCATGCTTTTGTTTTAAGGCTTCAAATTGGCTGCAGTAGTATTAAAGATGAATCATTAATATTGATCAGCAGTGTGGTTTAAAGTTGCAAAGTGCATCTTTGAGGATTTTAAGAGAGGGGGTCTCAGTCACTGCAGCATCAAATTTGAGGCATGCAAAACAGATACATGGGGGATTTCAAGGGAAACTTGAAAACTTGGAATGCATCTCTCTTTTCAAATCTCAGAAGAGAGAAGCATTTCCTGCTCAATTAAGGCTCCTGACATCATTAAAAAAAAAAAGACTTGGGCGGAATAAACTGCAGTGTGGTTATAATGGAATGGAACTGGAAATGTATTACCTAATTACAGGGCCCGGACATTGTTATGCAGTGTTTATTATATGTTACCATTACTGTGGCTTAAATGATAAAAGTTTAACAAGGGTATTTCCGTTTTGTCTTTTCCCTATAGAGCATGTTAAGACATTGATGTATTAAAAACAAAGGAGGTGGGTATGCACTGGCGGACATTATCCTTCCCCATATACTCAAGGCAAGCTGTTTCTTGCAGCTGGTAGGGGTGTAGGAGAAATCTGCAATGGATTCAAATGAGTTCATATTTCTATGAATCTGACCTGCAGATTCTACAGCGGACTGCCTTCTTCCAAGTCATGCAGATTCCGTGGACTTGTGCACCAGTTTTGTTTGCTTTTTTTTTTACTTTTTGGGGGGGATTTGTGCAAATGTGCATTTTCACAAGTGGAACAGAATTCTCATACATCATCTGATTCTGTCAATGGGTGGGCAACAGAACGAAAGATGCCTGGCAATCCATGAAACACAGGCAGAACAGATTTAGCAAAATCCACACATCCCAAGCTGCAATACAAAGATTATATTTAGTTTGCTCCCCTATTCATCAAGTTTAGTCAAGATGAGACACAACAAGATGAATATGTTTATATTTGAAATGTAAACCCTACCTGCCTCCAAACAAAGGTATTCCCATCGAACGACTGAGTTCTTTATTAGTCCATTGTCTCCAGCTGTCTATTCCTCTCTTCCAGGTCCAGTTGTGTAGTGGTAAATTTGACATTTTCATGACAGTCCCCACAGGCAAGTCCCCAAGAAGAGGCGAAAAATGCGGGCAGCTCTGTTGATCCATATCAAACAAACCAGCTCTAGCAGTCTTCATCTCTACCAGGAACAGGTCTTATGTAAAGCTAATGGGTCTTAATTGCCCATTCAAGAGCAAGCCACCCCAAAATGCTTTGCATTACTACAGAGAACAATATATCATATATCATTGCTGGGGAAATCCATTTCCTCCCAGCTACCATGAAGATTGCAGCTTAGCTCAGAGGGAGCTGGAATCCTAAAGCAGGGTAATAGATGATCTCAATGTCCCTGCTGATGAAGAAGTGCTGGAACTGCATCCCTGTGAAGTCTGACTCCACTACACCACTATCCAGGGCTCCTTCTGCTCATGGGCTGTTTCTGCTCTTGGGCTATTGCTTGATTTCCCTGCCCTTTATGATTGTTTGATTACTAGCAGCTGAATGTGTGGATGGACTGCATTATGTTTTCAATGATTTGAAGGCCTGACGTGTGGTGCTATATGTGTTATACGTTGCAGTCGTCAAGTGATGAGCATGCACGTGTGACCCAGCTCTAAATGACCAGCAGCTCACGCCACTGAAAAACATTGCACCTGAGACGATATGAATCTTTTATCTGTAACTAGCTGTTGCCTGCAGCTTCACTCGCGTGATAAAGAGTGACCGTGCCAAGTTTGCACGGGTCGTCATTTTCCTATAGGCACTATTTGTTCGAAATTCCTTAAGGTAGCTCACCGCTGTTTTGAATCGCTCCATAGGAAAGGTCCCCCGGGACTACATAATGGAATCCTAGCTCCCCCAGGACTACCAGCTCCCCCGGGACTTCCAGCTCCCCCGGGACTGCACAATGAAATCCCAGCTCCCCCAGGACTACCTGCGACCCCGGGACTACACAATGAAATTCCTGGTCCCCCCTCCGGGACTACACAATTAAATCCCTGCTTCCCTCCCTGGACTACACAATGAAATCCCTGTTCCCTTTCCCCTGGGACTACACAGTGAAATCCCTGCTCCCCCAGGACTACACAATGAAATCCCTGTTCCCCCGGGACTACACAGTGAAATCCCTGTTCACAGTGAAATCCCAATCCTCTGGGATTGCACAATGAAATCCCTGCTCCCCCCCCAGACTACGCAATGAAATCCCAGCTTCCCCCCCCGGACTACACAACAATGAAATCCCAGCTCCCCCCCCAGGACTACACAATCAAATCTCTGTGTGTGTCCCCGGGACTAAACAATGAAATCCCTGCTCCCCCCTGCTCCCCACCGGAACTACAATGAAAGCCCTGCCCCCCAGGACTACCCAACAATGTAATCGCAGCTTGCCCCCCCCCCGGGACTACCCAACAATGAAATCCCTGTTCCCCCTCCCCCTCAGGACTACACAATAATGAAATCCCTGCTTGCCCCCTCCCCCTCGGGACTACTCAACAATGTAATCCCAGTTTGCCCCCCCGGGACTACCCAACAATGAAATCCCAGCTCCACCCCCCGCCCCCCCCCCCGTAGGCCCCGGCTGTGGTTCATATGAACATTCTGTTTTGACGCAGGAGAGATTTGCATATCTGCTCCTGATTGGGCCCCTGTGGCAGTTCATACAAACATTCTATATGTCGTTGGAGCGATTTGCATAACCGCTCCTGAATGGCCCCTGCGAACATTCCAAGTGACGCCATTGGCTCTCATCTATTTTTGGCTGTACAGGCGCAGCAAGGGTTTTTCGGAGATTTGAACCTGCCAGTCTTTGTCCTTGGGTGATGGAGAGTATGTGTGCCAAGTTTGGGGTGGATCCATCAAAATGTGATGGAGCCTATGCAACGCCGCCGCGCACACAGCAGTCATTCAGTCAGGCAGTCATTTAAAAAGTTTCCCTTCCTTTTCACCCCCCAGAGAACATTCTAAATGGCCTAGGGGAGATTTGCATACCCAGCCCTATTGGCCCCTGCAGGAATTCATACGAACATTCTAAGTGTCATATGGGCTATTTGCATAACTGCTCCTATTGGCTCCTGCAGCAATTATGAGGTGAGGCCAATTTGCTTAACTGCTCCCCTGTTGTTTTGCCCATAGGAGATATGAGAGTGGGGCGATTTCCCCCCCTTTTTTCACCCCCTTAGGGATGGAATTTCCAAAAATCCTTCCTTAGTGGGTGTCTACATCATAAAAACAATGTCCCTTCAAAATTTCATGTTCCTAGATTAAACAGTCAGTCAGTCAGTATTTCTTCTTTTATATATATAGATTGCACATTCATTCACCCACCTAAGTCACTGAGGTCAGCGCTTAATGCTGCAGCCATCAAGTGGTGGACATGTCTTCCAATGCTGATAGGCCACTTATGTAGGTCGGTGACACTCAAGTATCTTTGTCAGTTCCACACGAATTTGCAATTCAAACTCAATGCATTGTAAAGGATAGTGGGAGGCCCACACACTGTATCACCAGTACTGCCTTAGCACTGTAGAGGCGCTGCTCAGCCAGGGCCCACTCCCCAGCCCGTGGTACAGAGTAGAAATGGTCTATCAGAGAGTACAGTGCTTCAGGATCAAGAGTGTGTGTTAATAGGGATGTGTGAGGATTTCATTCAGGGGGTGGAAATTGGGCGGGCTAGCCAGGCTCAACCCCCCAAACTCTGTCCTGCTTTCCTCTTCCCCAGTGTCGACTGGCGTTCTCCTGAGTCGAGCCACGGAAGCAACTTCTGGGTTCCTGGTGGGCTGCTGTTTACATAGAAAATGCCTTAAGGATACGCCCAAAGCAGCTGCAATGTGTGTAATTTGCGCAAATTGTGGCCACTTTTGACGTATCTTAAGGCATTTCCTACGTAAATAGCAACCCGCCGGGAACCCAAAATCCGGCGAGTGGCGCAGTGCGCACCAGCTTTCAGCCCAGTTTGGTGGGCACAGCAGTGGCATCGGCCAAGCCGGAGGCAGGTTGGATCCCGGCAGATTGCCCACCCCTATGTGTGCAGTCACTCAGAAACCTGAATGTTATCAGGCTAAATTCCCCCCAATTTTAGCAGGGTGAGAGAGTTACTCCCCTTTCTCCCTGTACTGTCTGGTAGAGTTACTCTCCCCCCCCCCATTGTTCAAGTGGTAGAGGAAATTGGTTCCCAGAGAGCTGAGGTTCCCACTTCTTTCATCCTTATCAGGGCTTTTAACTGTTTATTAAGCTCTGTTCTTATGGGAGGGCTTTGTGTATGTGAGCCTTCATCAGGATGTGTTGTTGTTTTTTACTGTTCATTGTGTGTGTGTGTGTGTGTGTGTGTGTCAAAAAGCTTTTCTACATGAGGCATTTATTGTGCACTCCTCACCCTTACTCACAGTTGTTTACAGGTTCTTTAAACAATGTTCTAACCCTCCAGTTTCTCTTCTGTTTTCTAAGAGCACTTTCCCGGGAGTGGGGAAAATGGAGTATTATTTCTGAAAGCAAAAGAAAGTGTATTTTCCTACATGTGTGATTGTGTTATTGCGCTATAGGACAGCGCCAGCTAGAAGTTATCTAGTGGAAAAGCTCTTTGTGTAGAGGCCGGATCGCAATTCTGTGACGAAACCAAAAGTAGATATAGCAGATTAACAGCCTCGTGTAGAAAAGCTCAAAGTAATCTTCCCCCCCCTATACATCTGGACAGTTTCCTGAGTGTACAAAAACTCTTTACCTTGTCTCTGGGTGGCTCCATTTCACTGCAGTTCTCTTTGGCATGGACTCACCAAGTGTATAACATTCACAGCCAGGACAACACGCAAATCAACATTGCAATACAGGAATTAGCTGCCCAGGGAAAGCCAATCATCCTTTGAAAGGTGGAGTATAAATTTCAGGGAGGGGGGAAAGAGTTGTACTTTCCCTGTGAACTGTACTTTCCCCAGTATTAGTCACAAACACAGCTGCATTGTGGGGAGTTAATTCCATCAAGGCATGGTCCATGTGTGTGTATGTGTAGGTTTGCAGTGCCAATATTTTAAAAGCCTGACTGAAAAAAAATTACCTATTATTCATTGTCAATAAGCTCAAAGAGACTCGACTTCTACTTTAATGTTATAGATTTCACATTATTTCACAGTTAGAGCTCTCAAATGTGTAATTAAAAAGTAATTTTAGTATTTTTAGACCTCTCTAATGTATAATGAAGTTAAAGTACCTGCCACGTTTCATTATGGTATAAATCACCCAGGTAAGGATAGAGTGTAATATCTGGAAGAAAAAAAATATAGCTTCAAAAAAATACATTGTCCATGTCTCAAATAGAAAGCAACACAACTGGCTTCCCCTGCCTCCCTCACTTGTAAAAACAAATAAAAAAGCAAATAAAATTCTAGTATCAAGGCCTTGAATGTCAAGCTACATCAAGAGAAAATGGTAATGATAGTGCTAGAAACCTTTGGAAATGGAATCACATAATGGGAGGGATGATAAAACCTTGATTATAGTGTGAATGTGACATAATAATTATCATTGTGTCACACACACTAGCTGTGACAATATGTGAATTTCAAAGGGCTGAATCCTTAGCAATGTATGAAACGTGCATACTTTGTAATCTATGGCCCTGCTGCTTATTTGAGATAATACATACTGTTCATTTCTTTGAGACTGGTTTTTAACTCTGCTTGGAGACGGGGTATGTTAGGAAATGATAACTAGGAAATCTGGGGTTCCCCAATGAGAATATCAGTAATGGTGGACAAGCTTACCTGAAAGACACCTCCTCACCCACCTTCAGCAATATCCCACTGCTGCAATGCAGAGCTGCAATGCATTCTAGGATACTCAGCTGCAATGCATACTCAGAGTCAGATTGAAGATAGATGTAGGGGTGTGTGAGAGTAGAGTACCCCCGCTTCAATGTCCCAGTTCTGCTCCCAGTTGGGCTGGGGAGCAGCACACTAAGTGCTTTGCCTGCGTGGTCTCCATCCCAGTAAGGGAAGGTGCATGAAGGGGAAAGTCATTCCCTGGCTGAAGCAGCAGCTCGAGAAGCTCCATCTGGCACGTCAGCTAGGGGGCTTCACCTGCCCTGTGTCATCCCTAATGGGTGAACGTGCTGGGTGGGCAAAGCCAGGAACCTGGCTGGCGCTGGGAGAAGCAGCCACTCTTCCCCGCTCCAGCTGGGTCTTTTTACACAGCGCATAAAGTCTACGGAGACAAATCACAAATAAACTCACCAGTTGGACAAAACTGAAATTAACTTGCCTGAGGGAAATTGCTGTAATAAAGACGTCGATATTGCTCAAGATAGCCTTCTTGTTCCAGATGTTACCTATTTACCTAACTGACACACACACACACACACACACACACACGGCAAGAAATGTTCAGTGTATATCCAACAGCCATTAATAACTATATCAATAACTGTATAACTAACTCTCTCTCTCTCTATACACACACACACACACACACACACACACAGTGTGTGTGTGTGTGTATATATGTGTGTGTGTGTGTGTATATATATATATATATATATATATATATATATATATGCACGTATCTATGCAAGATAGAAGCTCAGGAAATACAATTTTATTTCATATGAACTACACATGTACTAACAAATTTGATGAATTCCCTGAAAAAATATCAAGTAATGCATATTGAAACATTTTGTCATGTTATATTGTTGGTTGATGAATGGTTAAATTTTAAAACAAATAGAAATACAAATAAAAATAATTTAAAAATGAGTAGTTCAGGTGATCCTCATGGGATGGGGAGCACATTCTGCTCCTGAACAGCACCGGGGGTGGGGAGGTATAGTCATGGCAAGCCATTGCCTACGAGTCCCAAGGGCCACTGGAGAGAATTTCTTACCCATCCCTGCTCACAGGCAGCAAAAGAAGAAGGAGCCCCAATATCTTGTTTCTTATGTACTTCACCCAGAAATGGGCCATGAAATTCAGGCACCCTTTAATTTCAGCCCCATAAATCTCTACGTATATGCAGATTACCCTTCCCCCACTAACGCATAGCTGTTGGTGGGAGGACTATTTGCACGCATGAAGGAATGAGAGGCAAGCTGTTTAATTTTGAAACCACCTATGGGCTCAAGGCGGGGGGAGGAGCGTCGGAGGCCTTTATTAGGCAGTGTTGCTCCACCTTCTGCCTCTTTTCTCGAAGAAAGCAGCTCCCCGCTCCCTCCCAATTCACAGTGTGGGGTTTCTGGTCACTGGTTAATGGGGCCAAGTAGGAATTTTGGCTCACCATTGCTGATTGGCCTGGTGGTGGTGTGCGTGTTTCTCCTACTCTGCACTGTGTTCTTGGGTTGGGTGCTTTTTTATTTTGCGTAGTTTCCCTAATTTGGTCATATTGGCGGTAAGTGCGGGTTTTAGGCAGTGGGGGGGGGTGAGGTTCGGTGATCATCCCACGGCACCTTTTCGGGTGACTGGCGATACCTGAGGCTTCCCTGAGCCTGGTTTCACGGCTCGGCAGGGGGAGATAGGGTCCGCCTTTGAGGCCAATTCCTCTCACCCGCATGGCGTTTCACGGCCCCGTGTGGAGGTGACATGGAGGTGGCCTTCTGACACCGCATGGTGTGAAACTGGGGAGTTGCGAGTTACAGCGCCACTCCTTGGATTGGGATGCTTCGCCCATTTAAGGGTATACTGGCTGAGGGCCGGTTTAGCTAGCACCCGCACTTGTCCCTTCCCAGATCCTTGTATCAATAAATGTGGCCCTAATTTGCACCATCATTCTGTGTCTCTGCTCTTATTTCCTTCTTTGCACGCGCAAATACATACATACATACATACTAGTTGTTGTTCTTGTTGTTCTAAGTAGGAATGGAGGAAAAAGTCACCCAGTTTGCATTTTAATGTGAATTTTCCTAATTTTGCACTTTCAAACTACTATGGAAACTGAAACTCTGTTATTCATCAAAATTCATACTTCTCTGAATTTTGCAGTAGAGTTCTCCAATCAAAAAAACTGCATACAAAATAATGTATGTTAGGAAAAATAAGGCTAAAATGCATTATATTAGAAAAATTGCTTGCAAAAATGGGTATATTAGGAAAAATGCATCTGTTAGGAGAAATGTGCACAAAATACTTATGAATTCTCATGAGGTTAAAAACAATCTCAAAGTTCAGGATGAAAGCAATTTCGGAAAGCAATTTCTTTTCTGTCAAATTGAATGAGAATGGTTGAAAAAACATGGGAGAAATTTTTGTCACAGCTCTAGGGGCAGGCACAAAACTAATGTGTGTACACATGCGAAAGTGACAAGGAGTAGAAATAGACTGGTTCTGTCTGTTTAATATTTAAACTATTACAGAATAACTATTTGCCATTTGGAGAAAATTCTTAGGTATTTTCAGAGACATCATAAGCTGAGGTTTACAAATATTGGTTATTGGAAACTAGGAATTATTATTGTTAGATCTATTTGAAAAACAAAACAAAAAAAAACCCCTCCCAGAAATATAAGCTCATTAAAACTTCATCCCATTATAATTTATGTCCTTTGTTACAATACTGTTTTTTTAAAGTACAAATTGCATTATTTTATAATGGGACTATCTTTCAGTAATTTCTTTTTGAAACACAGAAAATCACTTTGATAGTTCCCACAATTGAATTCATTTATTGAGATCTCTGCTGTAACTTTATTGACTTCAGTGGAGTTACACAGAGGATAAATAAGCTCATTGCACCAGTAGCACGTTTGTTTCTTGTTGGCATTCAGATTCCTTAAATGTTGTTGTAAAATTGTTCTTTATTATTTAAAATGAAGTCTCAACATTTGGGGGGGGGGTATAAATTGGTGTAATGTAGCCATTAAGAGGAAGACTACACATTAGCTTAAAGCAGTGGTTCTTAACCTTTTTGGTGTCACACCTCCCTTGTGAAAAATCTTATGACCCATGCCTCCCATGTGTTGCTAACGGCCTTAGGCAGGACGCGTTTGCATTTTTTTTAGTTTATGCTCTGTCTCTGGACTAAAAAAAATGCATATTCAATTAAATGAACTAATCTTGGCGTAGCTCCCAAGATTAGTAGGAAGAAATAAGGTTGGGCCAACCTCTAAGCTGCGCTGCTATGTACTTGTAAAATAAACAATTTATAGTTGAGGGGCTACTCACTCACACCTCCCCTGGGGTCAGTCCAAACCTCCCCTGGGGAGGCGTACCCCACAGGTTAAGAACCCCTGGAAAGGCATAGCTAACAGCTACATCTTTTTCTCCTTTTCCTTTTTACTCTAAAGTACATGCAGGGGACCCAATCCAGATTGGTACCTTAGTGTGTAGGGTAGTGGGAGCTTTAACCCTTTGCCCTTGCTGTGGTCCCAAATGAAATCAGAAGCTCCATGCCTGCAAGTTATATTGCTATGAATATATTGCCATGAAGCTCACTGGGTGACTTTGGGCCAGTCACAGACTCTCAGCCTAACCTACCTCACAGGGTTGTTGTGAGGATAAAATGGAGAGGAGGAGGAGGATTATGTAAGCCACCTTGGGTTCCTTGCAAGAGGAAAAAAGGTGGGGAATAATAATAATAATAATAATAATAATAATAATAATAATAGTAATAATAATAGTAATAATAGTAGTAGTAGTAGTAGTAGTACAGAATGATGCTTACCCCCTCAATGGATTGCCTCCCTGAACTTACTTAGACATACATCTTTAAAATAATATTTATTTTTGCCCTGAGCTAAAAATGGGAAAGTCCTCAGTTCCAATCTTGCCTCTGCATGAATTCACTAGGTGGCCATAGGTGCACCACTGTTTGTCAACCTCAGTCCCCATATTTGCAATATGGGATAAAACTACTGACATACCTTACAGGATTGTTGTAAGGATTACAACTAAATAGAGCACATGAGGTGCTTTGAACCCCTGAATGCATCTGTGAAGGATTAATGTCTACACAGGCTTGAGTTAGGTTGTAGCCCAAATATCTCCTGATAGGAGGGGGCATTCATGAGTTTCATTTCCCTGCTAATGAAGTTAAGTTTCATTTCCCCAGTTTTAGATCATATGTTTGTAGCCTCTTAGTTATGTAGGAGGGTATATAAAGACAGTGTGTGGTGGGGAACTTGGGGGAGTGAGAGAGAAGAAGCTGCAGAGACACCGTGAGAGAGGAATTGGAGTGAGAGACAGGGAAGCTGCAGGAACAGAAGAAACTTAGATTGAAAACTGCAGAACAGCCAGGGCTAGGCTGGAAGGGAGTCTCTACCACGGCCTACAGGTGAAAGTGTAGCTAGCTTAGAGGAAAAATGTGGTATTATTTCTTTTATTTCCATTATACATGCTTTTTGAAATCTTACAGCTCTATTTGTATGAATACCCTAAGTTAATGTGAATTTATCATACCAAGTTTATTTATTTATTTATTGCATTTATACCCTGCTCTTCAGCTAGAAAAGGCTCTCAGAGTGGCTTGCAAAGATTAATAATAAGACATCCCCTGCCCTTAGGCTCACAATCTAAAAGTTTAGCAAAGTAAACAGTTATTGTTAAACTCAGATTTTCTGGAGTGTCTTTCACAACACACCTAAGGCCTAATCCCACATTACTGGGAAGGAAAGGAAAAGGGCAGGAACGTGGAATGCTGATGGCAGGAAGGGCTCTTAAAGAGGCAAAATATCTTTAAGGAGCTGATCAAGGTATCCTGGTAAAGGTGGAACCTTGACAGCATCATGCAAATATTAAGTAGTATTATTGGTTGGGTTTGTTCTGCACAAATCTCCACAGAGCTGAAAAGCTGCCTGCCTCAAATTTCCAACCACACAGAAGTGGGGACTGCCAGACAACAATGTTTGAGAAATGCAGAAATTGTATGTCACACAAGCATTGACAAGAAAAGAAAGAATAGGCTGGTTTATAGGCTATTTGTGTATTCAATCCATTGTTTCTCTGCTTATGACTCCATTACTCTTCTTGGGAAGAACTAACTTTTTATATATCAAATTCCAGCCCTTGGAGCTTTCTTCCTCCCCCTTCTTAATCTATAAAGTTCCAAACAAACCCAAATTAAACCCAATACTATTAGAAGTAATGCAGCTTGGCGGCTGAAATTATTTGTGCCTCTACAGTACATGCTCTCATGGTTGTGTTTACTCGCAAAATATTACCATATAAAATCAAACTATCAGACAATTAAAGTTTACAAATGGGAGGAAAGTGTATTACCACAATGACATTGTAATTTAGTGACAGATATTGTCTGGTAACATTGCAATGGCCCAGAGCCAGAGAAGCTCTGTGCAGATGGTCTGTGCACCTGCAAGCAATTGGAAGATACCTTCTTTTTCTTGCTTTCTTTCTTTTTTTTAGAGCACTATATTTAGATTTCATGAGGGAGCCTGTTCTGAATGTTTTCTGAATGTTAAATGTGATGCCTAGAAATGGTGACTTCCAGCAATGACTTATTTTCTTAAGTTTATCCCTCTCTAGAAATGCAAAACAGTGATTTGGAAAGCTGTGATTTTACTGTTAATGGAATAAAAAAGGAAGGAGACCTTTAAAAGTGACTCAAATCAGTTATAAATCAGAGGACTGCATTCTTCCAATGTTTTGACCTTGTATTGTTTTGGATTTTATGGGTGCTGTGGAATCTGAAGCAAATTTGGTAGCTCCTGCTCAGTGTCCTTTCATAGGGGATGAAGAGAGTTTTGCTGAAAACAATGAAATTTCTAAGAAGGGATTTCACACATCCGTAGGCCTTATATAGTGAATTTGGAGATGTTTCGGTGACCCATCTGAGGAATTTCAAAGGAATCCAAAAAGATTTAATGAGACCAGGCCTGCTAGGGTGGCTAATTTTGAATCACTAAAAAAAGAGAGGAATTGCATCACCAAAAAGAGGGCATCAATTTGCATATGTTAATTTATATTTATAGATGTACATTTAAAAATAATGACAAAAATTTAAATAGAAATCCATTTTCCTTGAAAATGTTCACAAATTCCCAACTTGCAAACTGCACTTCTAAAAATTTGCACTTTAAAAAAAATGCACACCTTTAAAAATGCACAACTTTTGAAAAATGTGCACTTTTCCCATTCAAGTGAACTGAAAAAAACAGGTCACAAATGACAACAGGAGAGAGCTGAACCCAGCTTTGAACTAAGGTTTGCCCAGAGCTGCTTGACCAGAGCAACAAGCCTTTCTGCCACTCTAGCCAAGCAGCTCTCTAGCATTTCAGGGTACTACTGGTCTTGTTGAATTGTCTGGATTCAGTTCAGACGACATGGAAAGCCCAGCGGTGACTGCAAAACCCTAGAACAAGCCATGGCTTGTTTGGGTGGCTTATAAGCCCACCCAAGTAAGCTTATAAACCATCCTGTGGGAAGTACACTGGTTTGGGACAACACACTAAGGCTCCTGGAAGCCTAGGTGGCTTACCATGTCTTGTGAACCCAGTCATTGAAATAAGGGTAATTGGAACTGTAGGCCTCATTGACTTGTAGGCCTCTCTTGATAAGAGAGAATGTTGGTATTTTCAAAGAAGTCTACATAATATATGTTATGTTTTCCCCATACACATAACATTTCCAGCATATCTACAGAGACTGAAATCTGGATCTCTAAGAACTAACGCAATTTGGGAGACTGAAGGTGAAATCTTACTCTGATCATTGTCCCATGTGGGCAGTAATGTATTACATTTTGAAACTTTAGAAAGGGTTATCTTTTCTTCTTTGTTATCCAGAGTTTGGAGTACAAAGGTGTTTTACAAAAAGGTTGTTCAATATTTTTGCAGGATCACCTTTCTCTTTAAGTCCAATCCGTTATCCAGACACATTTAGCAGCACAATAGTAAAGAAGGAAATTGTGAATTCCACATCCTCCATTAGATTAACAACACCATCATCTGCAATATCATCTTTGCATTATTTAAACTGGACCAAATAGGTCAAATCCTATGACCCAATCCTATGAGCTATTGTGCCAGCATATATGTAAATGCAGTGGCTAGTGCAGCAATATAATGCCAGGACTTGTAGCATGTCCTTAATAATTACCTTGCATTGCTAGGACTGGTTCAATGTATGTTTATCATTTCGTGACCCTAGTTTGCAATCCTGGATTGTGGAAAACTATGGCTTGAGCATGATTCAGATGGAATGTAAACTGTGGTTTGCGAAGAACCCAGAATAACTTTGAATAGCCTGCAAGGGGAGGAGGGAGTGGATATTGCCTAATAATGAAATGTTAAATTAAGAGGACACTAATTTGCAATATAAATTGCAGGCATGGGGGTCCCAATGCAGACTGGAAACATAGCCAGGGGAATGGTTAAAACTCCCCAACCTCCCATGCTAGAGTCCCAATCCATTTGGTCAAATGTCCTTATGCTAGAGTAAAAAAGAACACAATTGTAGCTGCAGCTTGCTGCATCTTTCATGTAATATTCTGCTTTGGCCCTGACATGCAGCTTAACAGGACAAATTTGTTCCATTTGCCTGGTTCCTTATATCTTTAGGATGAGGATGTAAAGTTTAGAGAAAAATGTGATATTTTGACTGGTAGTGATGATCATCAAGATCTTCTTATCAAGTCATTCTGAGTACTGAAGAATTTGCATCTTCATTTGTGAGAAAGTACATTGTTACATTATAATTGAAATCTTGAGACTGCAAGTTAAGTCCTTCCATCCCATCCCACTCCCCAGCCCAGGACATGATGAGGATGGCCTGACATGACATAGCCACTGTATGTGGCACAATCACACAGTAGTTGTGGCATGCGGCAGCCACAGAGCACATTCAGATACCTGGAAGACCTTTATGTGTAATGTCCTTCTTGATGCAGCTGTATGGAGGAAATAATGATTGGTCTTATACACCCATGACTACAGGTGTTCCTTATGTGTACCTTGTCACTCTGAGAGCTTTTGGGAAGCTCATACGTTGAATGAATGAATGAATGAATGAATATACTGGTGGTGATTTATGTAAGCATAGCAGCTGGAATCAAATGCACAAATTGCTAGCCGGAAGTGGCACCTGTAGCCATTTATACATTAGTTCATATAAGGCAGGGGTGAGCAACTTGTGGCCCTCCAGATATTTTGACTTGCAGGACAGAATCCAATGGAGTGCTTCTGACCCCATCAATCCTCTTCTGCCCTGCCAATTGTGTTGCACAAGTGGCCCCCACTGATTTACTAAATGGCAATTTAGAGCTTCCGGGGGCAATGCAAAATGAGCAGAAATGCTTGTTTCTGGAAGGAAGCATGTTCGCGGAACTCCTGTAAAGAAGCTCCATTGACCTGCCTCCTTCCAAAAATGAGTGTTTCTTCACTTGTTTCAGAGCTTCCCCTAGGAAGCGCTAAATCTCCCATGCATAAGCGGTGGGTCCCACTTGTGCGACACAATCAGCGAGACCCAACGGAATTGTCTGGGCAGAAAAGAATCCACAGGGGTGTAAGCACCCCACTGGATACTGCCCACAACTCCCATCAGCCTTAGCCAGCATAGTCAATGGTGAGGGATCATGGGAGTTGTAGGCCAAAATACCTAGAGGGTCACAAGTTGCCCACCCTTGATATAAGGGGCTACTTTGTATGGAGAATTTTCAGTCATCTGCTCATGGTTCTTGAGAACTTCCAGGATCATCCAGGAACTTCCACAGAGTTTAGGATTAAGTTTGATTTGGTCAGAACAATTGCTGCCAGCGATG
Organism: Shinisaurus crocodilurus; assembly: GCA_021292165.1. NCBI lineage: Eukaryota > Metazoa > Chordata > Lepidosauria > Squamata > Shinisauridae > Shinisaurus > Shinisaurus crocodilurus. Next base: position 151,359,947 of record CM037878.1, read on the forward strand.
TGGCTGCCAGCGATGTGGCTGCCAGCATACGGATGTGTACGGAGCTCAAATGGGGGGTGGAAGCTCAGCAAACTTGCTGGACTCGACCCCCCTGAGCTCCGCTCGACTTACCTTTCCCCAGCTCAACTCGCAATCTCGCGAGCCGAGCTGGGGAAACACGACTTCCGAGTTCCCTGTCTCTACATCATTTACATAGAAAACGGCGTAAGATAGGCTGTTTACATAAAGTATAGTGTACTACAGTAATACCTTGGATTGCAAGTAACTTGGTTTGAGAGCATTTTGCAAGACAAGCAAATTTTTAAATATTTATTTTAAAAAATTTGACTTGATATACAAGCGACGTCCTGCAATACAAGTACTGTAGTATGGCTCAAATTAAAAATCTTTGTACAAATTTTTTTGGGGGAATTTCGTTTTGATATAAGAGTGTTTTGGATTACAAGCACGTTTCCGGAACGAATTATGCTCTCAATCCAAGGCATGACTGTATATAGTAAAAATGGCATTAACGCAAATTGCGGCTGTTTTTACCTATACTATGCTATACTTTATGTAAACGGTGTAGAGCCAGGGAACTCGGAAGTCCGGCGAGCGCCTTGCTGAGTGCCTCACAAGTCAGGTGCCAGGCAGGGTGCCCATCCCTAAGTGCGTCCAGTTTTTCTACATTTCAAACATGCATTCCTTGAGATCAATATTTTGTTAGAATTGCAGATTAAAAAATATGTTTTTGTCCAATAGTCACTTTGAGAAATATTTCAAGCTAGTTACTAAATTTGTAACACAATTGGAAAAGAGAGAAAAAGAAATGCCTCATTTGGGAAATGCACATAAAAATTCTCATTGATGGGTTTGTAAGACGTTACCACCATAAATATATTTAGATTCAGTTAATGTTTATTATGGAACTGTAGCATTTCTATTAAATTGTGGGAGTGAGCATCTCCATTTTATTGGACTAAGTCTGAATTTTATATATTCAGTTTATTGCCCTCTTTTTGACAATACTCTGCTAGTAAAGAATCCAAAAGGATATTTTAGTCCTGACTTTGAATTTCCTTGGAGTATAAAAATAAAAGGCATTTGGGTAAAGCAAAGATAACAAAAATCAATTTTAAACGTATTGATTTGTAGCTGAAAATACAAGTACAAAAATGAATGAGGTTCTCAAGGATTTATACTCTGAAGAGGGAGAGATCAAAGATGGTCAATATTCTCCACTGATCTTTTGGTACTTACAATCACATCCAAAGGAATCTAACAAGTTATTCTGAATGAAAAGTGCTGACATTTGCATAATAGCTTGGTGTACTGTGGCTAATATACAGTTTCACATCACCAGGTTTCACCCTCTTACCTATTGCCATTGCCATTGGTAACACATTTGTAAGTCTAAAAGGGTCTTTCATACATTTATCTTTTGAGTACATTGATGTTTTGGAGAGTGAGTGGAACTAGCATACTATCACACACAGCACAAAAGATGTACCGGTATTCTTCTTCCAGTTCTGGCCAATAGCAGTTAAGTAATTTACCTCTCTGGGGCAATAGTACATTCAGGGCAGGATTTGGGGGCAGAAGGCCAGGGCCCCTCTCAACAGATGCCAAACCCATCAGACCTGGGTTACCACATTTTTAAGTAAATGAAGTAATACACATAACTATCTGATGAGGGGGCATCTATAAGACCATTACGTCCAGAGTCTAAAATTACCTAAAAAGATCACTGCTATAGGACTTCAGTTTTGGATTGTTCTAAGAAACAAAAATGAAGCCATGTAGAAGACCCATTAAAAACCTCTTCAGATAGAGGCACAATTCTGGCTCCTTCAAGAATCCACTCATTCATGATTTAATCGTGGATGAGAAGGCAATATGGCGTATATTACTGAGATTTGGGTGGGTGAGTTTGGTGGGCTGGACCTGACTCAGCTCTGCCCACCTGGGTACTTGGTGCAGCACAAGCATAGGCTGGAGGGTGGGTGGATGGGTGGGTGGAGTTGCCGTGATTCACAAAAGTTTCATCTCTATTGCCAGGAAGCCATTTCATTTCACCTTTTATTTATATGCCGCTTTTCCACAAAATATGTGCCCAAAGCGGCTCACAACATAACAACAAATAACACCAAATATAATATACAAAACATCAAGGAACACTGAGTATTCAAAAAAATTAATTTATAGAATATAAGAATAGCAAATACAAGTTAAATATAAAAAACACTAAATATAATATTCAAAAATACAATAGAAATAATTACAGATAACCATAAACAATTCAATAATTTAAAAAAGAGGGGGGAAAGGCAAGAGCAGCAGCAGCTTTTGTAGCTGGAGTCAGTCAGGCCCCACCCTCCCTGGCCAGGTGGAATGAGCCAGGGAAGCAGGGACCAGGTCTTGCAGGACTCACAGCTAGATGGTCTCCAGGCACCTTCAGCAGAAGCAGCAGCAGCTTTTGTAGCTGGAGTCAGTCAGGCCCCACCCTCCCTGGCCAGGTGGAATGAGCCAAGGAAGCAGGGACCAGGTCTTGCAGGACTCACAGCTAGATGGTCTCCAGGCACCTTCAGCAGAAGCAGCAGAAGCTTTTGTAGCTGGAGTCAGCCAGGCCCCACCCTCCCTGGCCAGGTGGAATGAGCCAGGGAAGCAGGGACCAGGTCTTGCAGGACTCACAGCTAGATGGTCTCCAGGCACCTTCAGCAGAAGCAGCTTTTGTAGCTGGAGTCAGCCAGGCCCCACCCTCCCTGGCCAGGTGGAATGAGCCAAGGAAGCAGGGACCAGGTCTTGCAGGACTCACAGCTAGATGGTCTCCAGGCCATCTACCTTGGAGATGGCTCCAGGCTCCATTCTACCTTGGAGCGGGCCTTGGGGGGTTGCACTTGGTGTTGGGCCATAGAGACAGATTGGGGATGCTGCTGGTGTACTACCCACCCTGCTGCCAAGCATCCTCCCTTACTGAGCTAGCAGAAGTGGTCTCAGGTGTGGTGTTGGAGGAACCCAGGATGGTGGTCCTGGGTGAGTTTAATTTCCATGCTGAGGCTGCTTCTGGAGCTCCGGCTCGGGACTTCATGGCCTCCATGACATCCACGGGGCTGTTTCAGTTTGTCATCAGCCCAAAACATGAAGTGGGGCATACCCTTGCCTTGGTCTTTGCTCCAGGCTGTGTGATGGATAGTCTGGAAATTAGGGGTGGTGGTGTCTCAGTAACCCCGCTGTCATGGTTAGATCATTTCCTGATGAGATTTGAACTCACGGCTTTACTTCCCTCCTGCAGGGGTGGGGGCCCCATTCAGATGGTCCACCGCAGGAGGCTGAAGGAATCCAAAGGATTTCTAATGCTCTTGTGGATTTTCCAATGTATAGAGCTGGTGATCCAGCCAAGGCCCTGGTATCACTGTGGAATGGTGAGATGTGAAGGGACATCGACTTGATCGTACCCGAGTGCCCTCTCTGGCTCTGTAGAGCCTGCTCTGTCTGCTCCTTGGTATACTAGGGAACTGCGGTCAATAAAACAGGCTGGACATCAGCTAGAGCACAAATGGCACAAGACTCGGAGCGAAGATGACCGAGCACACTCTGGAGTGCATAATTAGTGGTGGCCACGAACCTGGAGGCGGGGCCGCCTCTCCGCCGCCTCACCTCTCCGCGCCACCGCCGTCGCCTCAATCTTCTGAGCGGCGCAGAGCAGTTCTCTGCGCCGCTCGAGCTGCCCTCGCCGGCTGCGCTGGTCCCGTCGTGTCATTTCCGGCAGGCTGGAAGTGATGTGACGGGACCCTGAGCCGGTACGCTGGACCCCCCGCGCTACGTTTTTTGTGGAGAAACCAGGGCAACAAGTGACGCGATGGGACCGGGGCGGCTCACCTCTGCGGAAGTCCCCGTGAGCTTCGCGCGATTTCGGCCTGCTACGCCCGTGCGAGGCAAGACGGTACCCCCCCTATGCATAATCATGTCTATTGTGCAGCAGTGCAGGCAGCAAAGACTGTTACATTGCTGCCTCCATTGCATCCTCGAGTAGCCATCCAGCGGAGCTCTTTCAGGGGGCTGTTAACACTCTCCACAGCAAATGGGGCCCGGGCCCTCAAAGTCCTACTGTGACCTTTTTGCATCACACTTTGAAGACAAAATCGCTCATCTCTGCAGCGAACTTGACGCTGTGATTAGCACAGCTGCAGTCAAAGCATCTGATGCCACTGTCTGCCCAATTTTGTGGGATCAATTTTAGTTGCTGCAGCCTGATGATGTGGACAAGGTCCTTGCAGCATTGCGACCAACCACGTGCCCTCTTGATCCTTGCCCCTCCTGGCTTATAAAAGCTAGCCGGAGGGGTTGGCTGGGTGGGTCCAGGGAGTGGTAAATGCATCTCTATGTGAAGGGGTGGTTCCCGCTGTCCTTAAGGAGGCAGTAGTGTGACCACTCCTGAAAAAAACAACCCTGGACCCAACAGTATTTGAGAACTATCGCCCAGTTGTAATTACCACTTTCTTAGGGAAGGTTCTTGAGAGGGTTGTGGTGAAGCAACTGCAGGCACTTTTGGAGGATACTGATTATCTAGAGCCATTCCAGTCTGGGTTTCGTCCTGGTTATGGGACTGAATCAGCCTTGGTCACCCTGGATGGCATTTATCGAGTGAAGGATAGTGGGAGTGTGACCCTATTAATTCTACTCAATCTCTCAGCAGCTTTCGATATCATTGACCATGATATCCTCCTGGATTGACTCCATGGGTTGGGCATTGGAGGCACTGTGTTACAGTGGGTTTGATCCTACCTGTGGGGTCGATTTCAGAGAGTAAGATTGGGTGACTATTCCTCGGACCCTTGGCAATTGTGCTATGGGGTTCTGCAGGGTACCATCTTGTCCCCAGTGTTGTTTAACATCTGTATGAAGCCGCTGGGAGCAGTCATTAGGGGATTTGGAGCCAAGTGCCATCAGTACTGATGACACACTGCTCTATATCCCTGTGACAACTGAATCAGGAGAGGCTGTGTAAGTCCTGGATCAGTGCCTGAACTCAGTGATGGGCTGGATGAGGGCCAATAAACTGAGGCTGAATCCTGGCAAAACAGAAGCCATGTGGGTGAGTGGTTCCTGAGTCTGGGAGATAGGCTCATTGCCTGTTCTGGATGGGGTTGTGCTCCCTTTGAAAGATCAGGTTCGTAGCCTGGGGGTACTCCTAGATCCATCATTGTCGCTGGAGTCCCAAGTGACTGCGGTGGCTCGGAGTGCCTTTTACCATCTTCGATTGCTTCACCAGCTACGGCCTCTCCTGGACAGAGATAGCTTGGCCACAGTGATACAGGCACCAGTAACCTCAAGACTGGATTACTGCAATGTTCTCTATGTGGGGCTGCCCTTAAGGCTGCTCTGGAAGCTGGAGCTAGTGCAGAATGCAGCAGCTCGGCTTTTGTCAGGAGCTGCCTCTTTTCATCATGCAAGTCCTTTGCTGAAGGAACTGCACTGGCTACCTATTTGCTACCGGGTCAGGTTTAAGGTTCTGGTACTTGTGTACAAAGCCCGAAACAACTTGGGACCATGTTACCCGAGAGAGCTCATCCTCCCATGCCAACCTGCGCAGTCACTGAGGTCAGCAGATGGCATGCTCCTGGTAGTTCCTCATGGACCTTTGGCCTGACCGGAGTCCACCAGGAGAAGAGCCTTCAGTATGATGGCTCCATTTCTGTGGAACTCCCTGCCTCTGGAGGTCAGGCAGGCTCTGGCATTGTGCTGCTTTCGGCACCTGCTGAAGACCTCTTTGTTCCAGGAAGCCTTCTCTGCTCTTCAACCACCAGTGTAATTTTAGTTTGTTTTCAATGTATTGTTTTTGTTTCTATCTGTTTTTGTCTTGCTATTGTTCACTGCTCCGGAATCTGCTTGATGTGGAGCGGGATGATGATGATGATGATGATGATGATGATGATGATGATGATGATTTCTTTACACAATGCATAATTATCTTATATATAATTCACTACCACCACAAGATGTGATGATGGCCACTATATTAGGTGGCTTTCAAACAGCACTAGATAAATTCATGAAGTATAGAACTATCGGGACTACTAGAAATAGCTGGACACCCCCTCCCCCCAACACATACGTATCCAATTTGTACTTGATCCATTAAAATGGATTAATGAAGAGGATGTCTATATAGCATGACCAAGCCTAGAAAACTCTCTGAAGACTGCATCCATTCTCATCTGGATGGGACACTCCTGCCCATACAAACCCTGTTTCACATTGCTTACTACAAACGGGTGGTGATGATGGTGGTGGCGGCGGCAGCGGCAAGAGTCTTGTTCAGGCTGGGGAGAACACAGTTTCAAGTGATGATCCTTGTGAACTTCAACCTTTCAGGTCCAAACCAGACCTTACTTTAAATCCATATCTAGCAGCTATGTCTTCTGCTTGTTTCATTTTTACTCTAGAGTAGGTACATGGGGCCAGACCAAATTGGCACCCTAGTGTGGGGTAGGATATTTTTTTTAAGATCCAGATTGCCCCCCTGCACCTGAAAACAGTTTTTAAAAAGATGTAGCTGATAGATACAGATGTAAAGTACTGTCTGTTTTGGCCCTCAGTGGAGTCAGCTCACACATTGAACTGAGCCATCAAATGATGTACACGCATGTGTGAACCAGATATGAAATGCAGACTTTGCTCAAGAACCATGTGCTATAGTACACATCCCCTGAGAGGAAGAGAAGGGCTGTGGCTAAGGGTTTCCAGTAAGCAGGGGAGCAACCAAAAATTCCTTTGGTCAAGCGCCATTGTATATAGTGTTGGTTTGGTTCCAAATCAGGATGCCTGTTAGGCCTGCTGTTGATGTTGTATTTGAGGAGTTAATATAATCAGGAGCGTTCTGATATACATCTCTTCTTTGGTAGGTTTGGCACCTTGGGATATTAATACCAAAATAGATGAGAAGTTAATTTTCAGAAGTGCAGCGCTATAAAAACAAGGTCTATCCAAACTCTCTGTATTAATAATTAAACCAGGGATGTATATGGGAAGTGCTTCTTAAGTAATGAACATTAGTCATAAATATTTAACAGTTGTGCTTATGAAATATGCCCTAAATTATAACGAAATGTTAACAAGGATGCCTTATACTTGACAGAACAATGCAGCCCATGAATATTTCAAAGGAGTCTGTCTGACAGGTGGAAGTGAATGAGACACACGCTCTTCCTCTGTCTCCATTAGGCTAACACCGCAACCCTCAGCTCCACACCTTTGTTCGTTTACATGGAATAGCTGTGCAGGCTCGTCTTTCCAAGCTTAATACAAAATCAGCATCTTTCCTAGTGTTAGCATTTATACTACATAGTTTGACTATGCATAGAAAACATTTGAATGGATATTGGTTTAAAGTTTTATCAAAGATATAAAGAAGACGGGAGGAACATATCATTAGGAACTAAATTCATGACAAAGTTATAGAAGATGTACACAGAGTAGAGTTGAGTGAGAAATTCATTCAATTCACATTTCAATGTGATCTTGCCAAATTTGCACTTCTGGAATCTAAAAACAAAGTGGAATGCAGTTAGGCATCGAAACTCATACTTTTAAGGTGCAATCCTATGCATGTTCAGCTGGAAAAAAGTCCAACAGTTCCCAGCAGTGCTGGCTGGGGCATGCTGGGAATTGCAGAACTTTCCCCCCCATCTAAATATGCATAGGATTGCACTTTTACAATGTTTGCAATGCAGTTTGCAAAAAAAAAAAAAAAGTGTACCAAAACTGTGTAGATTTGTTAAAGTGCAAACAAACAATGTCTACAATTGAAACAGTGAAATGCATATGTTTTGAAAACTGCACACAATTTTCTGTGTATATTTGGGGGTGGGAGCATCTATTTTGAAAAATGTACAAGATAATCCAAATGAATTCTCATGCGGACTAAGAAATAATAATCACAAACCAGTGTGGAAATGGGACAGAATGAACTTAGCAATGAGAACCTGAGTGAAATCTACCTTGACAAATTGACTCATCCCTAGTCCAGACTTGCTAGCAATCAATAAATCAGTCTGCATAGCCTAATATAGCCCACCACCAAGGTCTCAATCAGCCTCCTTTTTCTGCTGCCTTCATTGGATTCTCAAAATGAGGGTGTGTGCACCAAGCAATACAAGGCTAGTGGTCTGTGTTTGGCTTGGTGTGTCCCACATTGGGGAGGCCTGAAATAAATAGTAGGCAGATGTCAGTCACGGAAAAGGAGGGGAACCTATGTGTGTCAGAGGAGGTTTTCATCACCCCAGAACCAGGTAATCCAGAAGCCGAACACTGAAAGAGTAGAAACTTGGATAGGAGAAAAGATGTGAAATGGGCAAGGCAGAAAGAATGAGTATCCCATCCCGCCAAGCTAACCACAGGCCACCAGTTGGAATGTATGAGAAATTCATCTCAGTTCGTTTTTGACCAGAATCTACCTAATTCACACGTCCTGAAAGCAGACTCAAACCACATCTGTGGCAAAAGTGCATACATTTCTGAGCATGTGGTAGGGATGTGTGAATGGAGAAAACACTGCCAGCAATTTTTTAAATTTTGGGGTGACTTTTGCTCTGTTGTCTGCTAGTTTGCAGGTTCAGAATTTGCGCAAATGCGTTCGTGCGTATTTGTGCAGATCCACATCTGTGCAAATTTGCGCTCCTGAAAATGCGCAAATCAGCCAAAAATACACAATTTCCCCCCATAACGGGGGTTGCACATCTTTGATTGGTGTTTTTTCATTTTGCATATTTTTCTGTGGCTAAATTTGCACAAAAATATGCAAAATAAAAAAAATTGCTCCGGAAGCTCTGCAGATTCTACATGACCTGAGAAAGCCAGTCTGTTGTGGAATCTACAGGGCAAACTCTGAGAAATCCGGACTTATTTGAGTCCATTGTGGATTTCTCCAACGTCCCCATTGTGATGTGATTCACAGACCAAAAAAAAAAGTGTTTGACAGCATGGCCTGTGGCTTACGCTGGCTCAGCTTGTCTGAGAGTGGAAAGCTAAGCAGGGTCAGGCCTGGTTATTACTTGGATGGGAGACCCCTCCTCTAGTTTCCTGCTTTGAGCAGGGGGTTGGACTCGATGGCCTTGTTAGGCCCCTTCCAACTCTATCAGATCTATGAAATCTATGTGTATATTTGAAAAATGTTCATGAAAAAATGTGTAATCTGAATATGCTCACGAACACACTTTAGGAGAGCATTTGTAGACTTTGTTTTATTAAGGGGGAAAGGGTGTACACCTTCACAAGAGTCATTACAATTTTGGAAGGTTGAATTAATAGTTATGTAGTTATTTGGTCCCGGTGGGGGGTGCACTTATTATTATTATTATTTGTTTTGTTTTGGGCTTTTTGTTATGTGTTTGTTGTATAATTTGCAGCTTTATGTATTTGTAGCTTATATGTTATAATTTAAATAAAATTTATTTAACCCCCCCCCCAAAACGAACACACTTTAATCGATGGGAGAAAATGTGTATATTTCAAAAATATGCAGAATTGATCCATACATTTGGAAAAATGTGCACAAAATGTTCATGCAAACAGAAAAACAATGCTCCCAGTATGATTTAGACACAAGTTGCAACAAGCTTCAAGGTGGAATTTGGAGAACTTTGATGAGCTCAGTTTTTGCTGAATTGCACTTCTTTACCTACTAGCTAGTGTGGTGGTCTGGTTAGGGATGTAACCACTCACCTTGGTGGGGCGTAGCAGGCTGAAATCGGCCCTGCTCATGCCCGCCCAAGACTCGCAGGCCTTACCAGGTCCCGGCCCCGTTCGCCTCTCCGCGACGAGCCGCCTGCGCCTGCTGCGACAGTCCCGTCGCGTCACTTCTGGCCGCGACGGGACCCTGCGCCAGCATGACAGGACCCTGCGCTGCGTATTTCCATAGAAACCAAGGCAACGGGGCTTAAAATGGCCGTTTTAAGCCCTGTTGCCCTGGTTTCTACGGAAAAGCAGCGCATGGTCCCGTCGCGCTGGTGCAGGGTCCAGTCGCATCACTTCCAGCCAGCTGGAAGTGACACAACAGGACCATCGCAGCGGGCATGGGCGGCTCGAGTGGCGCGGAGAATCGCTCCGCGCCGCTGAGAATCGAGCAGCGAGGGGGCCAGCGTGGAGAGGTGAGGCATCCCCCCCAGTACGTTAACATCTCTATGACAGCCAACTTTTTTCCTGCAGTTCCAAGCAGGCAACAGAAGCAAGGAGGTGCATGAAGTCTCTTGTGGGGGCTGCTCTCAGCTTGTTGGGTCACAAGTTGTGCAGGTCTGTGCTGCAGCTTCCTTTGTTTTGGTTTGCTTTGCTCTCCTGAGTCAACCTTTTTACCCTACTAAGCTTTCTTACTATGAAGATGGTTCAACAATTTGTATTGAGTATAGATGCAGCTCTGGAGACCCCAAAAGGACCTGCTCCCGTATCTTATGTTTCACATTCCTGGACTATACATAGATAATATGCATAAAATAAGTGTGTGTAGGAAAGCCACATGATAGCATTTTATGGACCACAAATCATTACAAGCCTAGTTAATGACAGCCTAATATTAAAAGCAATTAGATCATGGGTAGGCAAACATTTTGGGCTGTGGGCCCATTTGGCAATTTGAGAAACTGTAGTGGGCATCACAACAAAATGGCTGTCATGGGAGACCGGATGTCCTGGCAAAGGACAAAAGACTGAGTACAAGGCATAGATGGGGTCTGAGCTCCAGCGTTCTAAATAACTGCTCTCAACCTCCAGTTTTCTGCACAAGCAGAAACCTATTTCACAGCAATCCAAGCTGCTGGTAAGGAAATGTGTTGTTAGTTTTTAATAGGGGCAAGGCACCTTGGCAGGCACCGCATTGCTGTCCCTGCACTAGAGATTTTTATCTCTTTTTCTCAACTACTCCCCACCCCAATTATTATAGGGAGAAGAGATTTTAGATTTCTGCAAATTGGTAGCCCCATTTCTAATGTATATCTTGAAGATTGATCAATTGGGATAGATTTATTCCATATTATCATGTGATATATAAATATCTATGGGGGATCACAAATGTTAACAAGTTCCCATACTGATTAGCTCTCTGCAGCAGACTTTTGTTTCTTTAATATTTAGCATGTTGTCACTGAAAGTGGATCATGTATTAGTTTAGTTTGCATTGCATGCATAATTAAAAAGCCAGATAATTCAACGCCCCAAGCAAATTGGTGACTTGTGTAAAAGAATAATCAGGCAAATGTACTCCTCCTCCTCCCAATTTACTACTAGTTCCTTCCAATTTTGTTATGTTTCTAGAATGAATTACAGTAAACAACCCATATTAGCATATGCCTGGTGTACAACCATTGCTGGAACAAAATGGTATTTTATTGTAACACAGAAGCAGTCATGATTATGATTCTGACTTCAATTTTATAAATCACTGCAGTATTTGAGGCTTAATTCTTCTAGAATGTGCCACTTAAATTTTATTCGCTGAAGGATTCTTCTTCTTTTTTGTAGGAACTCTTTTTTCTTCTTCTTCATGGCCATAGCAACCTGAGAAGAAAAAGATGAGTATTTGGCAAGACAAATTTCAGTAATTTGCTCAGCAGCATTGTATCCACTTTTGAAAACATTATCAAAATCAGAGAATGGTTGGTGCAGTCCCCCTATGAGATTTCATGATTACCATAGACAGGAAAATGTGCCTATCTAACATCACTCAAGCCTGAGCATAAAACTAAATTATTGATAAAGGGTGCAATGCTATGTATGGGGTTGATGCCTGAAAGACAGAAGCCTCTGATCTCAGAGGTTTCCAAGTACCCAGTGCCACGCTGGGCTGTTGACAGCAGGAAGGGAGGAACAGCAGAGACTCTTTTAGCTTCTCTGCCCTCCTCCAGTGGTTGTTGTTGTTGTTGTTTTTTTGCTAGACAGGGCTTCCTTGAGCCCATCTAGCTGAGACATGCATTGGAGGCAGGAACTGTGGCCAAGGGTCAAGAGGTCTTTTGATCCAGCAAATCTATGGCCTCTCTTCTCCTCTCCTCTTTCCTCATCCTGACGTTGGAGCTCAGACCTCAGGAGAGGAGCCACTGTGAGGTAGGGGAAATCTGAGCAGGGTTTTCCACCTCTGAGATTGGAGCTTTACAGCCTCAGAGGGGAAATCTCCAAAATCCTGTGACCCATCAAACACTGTCTAGGGGACGATAGGATTGCTCTCAAAGTCTATTTTCCTATAAAAGTCAGGTAATTCAGTTCATGTATGCATTATGTATTTATTTATTTACCACATTTATATACCGCTGCACATCTACACAGATTCTGGAGCAGTGAACAATAAAAGACAAAAAAGATAAAAATAATAAAACACAGCATTAAAAACAAATTATCAATAAAAACAGGGGTGGGTCAACCAAGGAAGGCTTCCTGAAATAAGGATGTTTTCAGGAGATACAGGAAACAACATAATGTTGGTGCCTGTCTGACCTCCAGAGGTAGGGAGTTCCACAGGATGGGAACCACCATACTGAAGGCTCTTCTCCGGGTGCACTCCAGTCGAGCCATAGGTCCATGCAGAACCACCAGGAGCATGCCATCTGATGACCTCAGTGACTGGGCAGGTTGATAAGGGAGAAGGCACGCTCTCAAATATAATGTGTAATGTCTTTGATTTGTCACTTTCTCAATTTCCAAAATTTTAATTCCCAACACTTAATTTCCAAACAGCTTGGGCCCTATTGTATCTCAGGGAGGACCTTCTTCCATATTTCCCCTCCCATTTGCTAATTTATTCTTATGCTGCTCTGCTTTTCATCCCACTTTTTTTTAAAAAAAGTAGTTCAGTTTAAGTATGGGAGAAGACTTTTTCATTGCTGGCACCCATATTGCTCTTCCTATCAACGTCTACATGCTCACTCGCCTCCCTCCCCACCACCATGACATTTCCCATCAGCAGCTAAATCTATTTTTATTTGAAAAGCTTTTCCTGAAGATAGGTAATACCAATTAATCAGGATTTTATCAGAGTTAATTTCAGCCATTAAATTGTACATTTCAAGGTAGTGTTTTAGCATTGTTGATTGTGTACCTCTTACCACCACCTTCTGTAGGCAGAAGGATTGTAAGTGAAAGGTTGTTGAGGAAAGATAATGTTGTGTGGAAGGAAGATCAGATGAGTGAATGACTGAATGGTAGCACCCACGGTCAAAGCACTGGCATCTTCTGGATTATGTAATTGTCCGTGTTAGAGATCGCCGCGATGTACTTCTTACTAGGGCCATGGTGAGTGCCGACGACTGCTGGACAGACCACCGACTAATCCGGTCCACTATGGTTATCAACATTGCTCCCCAACGTAGGCTTCAAGGAAGGAAACCAAGGCGTAAAATGAACATCCAAGTCCTTCAAGATCCTATTAAGCAAACTCGTCTTCAATCATTTCTTAAGGAACATCTACCTACGGAACCTCCTGACAACATTGAGGACCATTGGTCTAAGCTGAAAACCTCCATTACTGCAGCTTGTGAACAAACTATTGGATATGAAACTAAGAAACATCAGGATTGGTTTGATGAAAATGACAATGAGATTAAATATATAATTGACCAAAAAAGGAAAGCCTTCCAAATATGGCAAAATGATATTAACTGCGCTGCCAAGAAAAAAACCTACGCTAGCGCAAAGGCTGAGGTCCAAAGAAGAACAAGAGAACTTAAGAACGCTTGGTGGAAAAAGAAAGCTGAAGAAATTCAACAACTTGCAGAATCTCATGATGCACGGGGCTTTTTTAAGGCCACAAGAGCCATGTATGGACCAAAAACCTATGGCACAAACCCTTTACAATCAAAAGATGGCACCAAACTCTTAAAAGACAAAGAGTCTATTGCACTGCGTTGGAAAGAGCATTATTATGACCTTTTAAATCGTAAGTCTAAGGTGGATAATGAGATTTTTTCGCAAATCCCGCAAAAACAAATTAAAGAGGAACTTGCAATACTCCCCACTTTGGATGAAGTAAAAAAAGCCATTAATCAAATGAAGAACAACAAAGCTAGTGGACCAGATGGGATTCCTGCTGAAATCTTTAAAGAAGGGGGGCCCGAACTTGTACAACATCTTCATAAACTCATCGAAAAAATCTGGATAAGAGAAGAGATCCCAGAAGACTTCAGGGATGCCATAATTATCACCCTCTTTAAGAAGGGTGATAGAACAGACTGTGGAAACTATCGGGGCATTTCTCTCTTAGCAACCGCAGGTAAAATATTTGCTAGGATTCTCGCAAACTGTCTTCTATCTATTTCAGAAGAGATCCTCCCTGAAACTCAATATGGTTTCCGCCCCTCTAGAGGGACAGTAGACATGATTTTTACTGCACGTCAGCTCCAAGAAAAATGCCGGGAGCAAAATCAACCCCTTTATATGGCATTTATCGATTTGGCTAAGGCCTTTGATACTGTAGACCGTACAGCTCTCTGGACTATCCTTATGAAAATTGGATGCCCCAATAAATTTGTGAATATCTTGCGACTTCTCCATGACAACATGACGGCAACGGTTTTGGACAACAACGGCTCTCATGGTGCTCCATTTAAAGTGGGATCAGGTGTTAAACAGGGATGTGTTATCGCCCCAACATTATTTGCCATTTTCATCGCCATGGTTTTACATCTTGTCAAGGGGAAACTTCCCACCGGTGTGGGAATTATATATCGAACAGATGGAAAGCTTTTTAATCTCAGCAGGCTGAAAGCAAAAAGTAAGGTAATTACAACCTCCGTTGTGGAACTTCAGTATGCTGATGATAATGTGGTCTCTGCACATTCAGAGGATGATCTCCAAACTATCCTAAATGCTTTTGCAGAAGCATACGAAAAACTTGGTCTCTCACTTAACATCAAAAAAACCAAAGTGCTTCATCAGCAAGTGCAAGCCAATCCTTTGGTGATGCCATCTATCCAGCTTGGCGGGACAATACTGGAAAATGTCGATCATTTTCTCTATCTTGGCAGCTATCTTTCTGTTACAGCTAACATCGACAGTGAAATCCAGCATCGTCTGAGCTCCGCAAGTGCCGCATTTTCTCGAATGAAACATAGAGTGTTCGAGGATCGGGATATTTGTAAGAAGACCAAAACACTGGTTTATGAAGCCATTGTATTACCAACTTTATTGTATGCCTGCGAAACATGGACTATCTATAAACGTCACTTCCACCTCCTTGAAAGGTTTCATCAACGTTGCCTCCGGAAAATCCTGCAAATTACTTGGGAAGATAGGCGAACAAATGTCAGTGTACTGGAAGAAGCAAAGACTACTAGCATTGAAAAAATGATCCTTCAACGCCAACTTCAGTGGACCGGTCATGTTGTTCGAATGCCTGACTGCCGTCTCCCAAAGCAGTTACTTTACTCCCAACTCAAGGATGGAAAGCGGAATATCGGTGGTCAATATAAGAGGTTTAAAGATGTTCATAAGGCTAATCTAAAAAAATGCAATATAAACATCGAAAACTGGGAAGCTCTGGCCCATGAACGATCTAAATGGAGGTTGGCCTTTCACAAAGGTTCCATGGACTTTGAAGAAGCCCGAGTGCAAGGTGAAAGGGAGAAACGTGCTAAGCGAAAAGCACATCAAATGAATCCTTTACAGGACCATCTTCTATCTGGTAACCTGTGTCCTCACTGTGGGAAGCTGTGTGGATCTAGAATTGGCCTCCACAGTCACTTACGGACCCATCGCTAGAGTCTACACAATCTTCTTTAGAATTTCCTCCTTTTATCCCTGAAGACAATCTTACTCGGTCACGAGTGATCGCCTGATGATGATGATGGTAGTTGTTATTTTTGTGCCACGAATAATGTGTGGAGGGAGGACCTGATGAAAATAATAAATAAATAGCAGCTGTATTGTGATGCCAATTTAAACAGCGTCATTTTTCTTTTATTGCCTGAGTGTGAGGTCTCTCCTCTGACTCAGCCAATAAAAGTGTTGAAGTGGTAGGTCATTGTGGCCTTATTTAAACACCGTACTTTCTACTCTAAACTGCTTTTGCCAACTCTTTTTGACTATTCAATACTTCTACCTTTAAACGTGACCTGATGGGCTTTCTTCCATTCTCTGCACCTTCCTGGGCTGGGAAGGAATTTTCTTCTATCATTTATTGACCCTTCGGACATTGAGGTTCCACCAATGCATCTTGCATGATTTCCAGAATTAAAAACTGGGGGGGGGGGGGGAGAGATAAAACAAACTGTTCTTTCAACATCTTAGCTGTTCATTTTCTTCCTGGAAAGACTCCCAAACACCTATCCAGAATCCAACCTGATTCTGCCGCACCAAGTTCTGATCCAGAAACTATTCTGGAAGTACAGAATTGCAAATTCTGGAGCAGACTATGCTTGAGATAGGTATGTAGGTATAGGTATGTATCAAGCAGCTGGGCTCTGGAGCATAGTTCTGCATGGGACAACCAAGTATTTTAATATGATTCTAGGCCACCTCTAGTCCCAATTCGCTGACAATTTGGCTTCCAAAGTTCTCCTCTCCAATATAAACATTGACAAATGCACACACAAGAGCGGATGCATTCATAAACCTATCATTGTGCTTCCCTCACTCCTTTGCCCTCCACCAATAATAAAATATGCTGCCTACCTATCGGAGTCTTGGGCTCATGTTGCTATGGAAACACATACACTATATTTGGGCAGGGGTTTCTTCTGCAGCTTCTAAAGTCTTAACAGTTTCATTGGCTCTATGTGCTTTGCATTTCACTTTGAGAATGAGAAAATGCCTTCTAGAATCCCTTGCTTCCACAATAATCTTATTCAGTCATACCTCTATTTCCAGGGTTCCGGCTGTGAGTGATGTTGGTTATGTAGCCCGAATGGCACTGTCTACACACAAGAGGAAGGCATCAGCAGGATTGGGGGAACCCCAGGGTTACAGATGGGTAAAATCTTTAGGGGGGGAAAATTCTAACCAGGGTGGTGGTTTCCCCAAACAACCTGATGAGACTGAGCATGCTCAGTGGCCATGGAACACTGTCTGTCTGTTGGAGGACAAAATGGAAAACAAGGGGGGACAGAACAGACAACAGTATTCTGTAGGAGGGTGTGTGGCTGCCTGACTGATACAGTAAACAGGAGCACTCTGCACACTACAACATTTTGTTGCAAATCCCACATCATCATTATTATTATTATTATTATTATTATTATTATTAACATTTATTTATCGCCCATCTGGCCGGCAACCGGCCACCCTGGGCGATGTACATAAGATAAAAACAGAATAAAATACATTTAAAACAGTATAAAATTTTAAAATCTTAGCCCACCCCATATTCGCGCCTGAACAGCCAAGTTTTTAGTAAGCGGCAGAAGTAAGCGGATTTAGGTAGATGTTGAATAACATCAGGGACAGGATGGAACCCTGTGGCACTCCACAAGTGAGCGGCCGAGGGTCCGAAGCCTCCTCCCCAAGAACTACCCTCTGGTACCTTCCAGAGAGGAAGGACCGGAACCACTGCAATACAGTGCCTCCTAAGCCCAACCCCTCCAGACGGTCCAGGAGGATACCGTGGTCAACGGTATCAAAAGCCGCTGAGAGATCGAGGAGGACTAGAAAGGAGCATTCGCCCCTATCCAAGGCCCTCCTCATATCATCCACCAAGGCGACCAAGGCCGTCTCCATCACTTGTTGCTTCTATCTCCGGAGGAAAGTTGGATGTGAGGGCGATCTGGCTGCAACATCTGTCACCCCATTGATTGCCAGGGTTGATTTGGCTGATCTGGGTGGCTAGGCGGGTGTCCCCTTCCTCCCTCATCGCTCCATTTGCATCCCTCCCAAAACTGCATGCTCGGTGGAAGAGGACAACTATCCCAGATAGAAGGAGTGTACCATTGTTCTTCGCTCAATGGTATACGATAGCTGCGCTCCCCTGCTAGAACCTCCAAACAAGCTCTGGAGGAAAGTGGGAATACAATCCCCCAATCCTGCTTATCCTTGTAAGCATATCTTTCATTATGCACTCCCTTTTCAAGCTAGCATGGCTTCTTTATTCTTAGATTAAACATGCTGACAAAGCAATAGCTTCTTCACTGGACTTTTCAATCCATTGGCTTTTAGAAATAATAATAATAATAATAACAACAACAACAACAACAGGAGGAGGAGGAGGAGGAGGAGGAGGAGGAGGAGGAGGAGGAGGAGGAGGAGGAGGAGGAAAACAGTATACTAAGGATATAATCCTATACACGCTTACCTGGAAGTACATCCCATAAAACTCAATGGGGCTTACTTCTCAGTAGACATGTATAGGATTGCACTGCACATGTGGCACTGAAAGGCATTTTCTGCTGGAACAAAGCCTTCTTTTAGCTGGAATGGTTATATTAGCTGTACCTAAGAGTCATTAAGCTCTGTCTCTTCTGGAAGATAATTGACCTCAGTAAATAGTCCAGGATGGTGCAATTTCCCATGAGTCAATGAGTTTTATTAGAAAGGTTCTCCTTGACTTCCCTTAACTTTAAATGTTTTAAAAGTTCACTTTCCTAGAAGGGAGGTCAACACTACCTCAAACAAACTTCCATGTATCACTTCATGCAGTGAATTGTGGGTTCTGCCAAACTGTTCTGCCAAAGGCTGTCCACCACATCAGGAAGTTCATATGCAAAAGGCCAACATCTATTTTTAGTTGCATACTACTGTTATAGAATGCATGTGAGAAACACACAGGGCTGCTTTTTGTTCATGTGGTTTCCAGAGATATTAAAAGTAGACATACGATACCCCCTTGCATTGGTGTGCCAGAATACACAGTGGGGAGCATTAGATAGAGCAAAATAAACCTAACCTCATACCTTCAGAGCTCACTCATAGGCTGAGGGAGTTCCAGCCAGTGATGGAGAATAATTTTGTTTCAGTTCGGTTTTGATAACAATTTACCAAAGTTCTCTATATTCAGGACAAAAAGAATCTGAAATTTAAAAAAGTAAAGTGAAATTGATAGATTCACCCAGTCATAATTCCAGCTGCCCAACCCCATTCTGTTTAATGTCAGTAGTGTGTGACTAACATATATGTTGTGGCGTAAGATTTTGTGGGCTAAAGCCTGCTTCTTTAGATGCGTTGTGTTATCCTCCATTGGTATTATAGGGCCACAGTTGTGAGTGAGATGAATCGCATTCTGCCATTATAGCTAGGAATCAGGGAAGCAGCAGGGTCTACAGCTTAAACCCAGAAAATGGTTCAGTGGATTATCTGAAAATTGGCAGTGTCAGTCAGTCAGTCAGTCAGGCGATCACTCGTGACCGAGTAAGATTGTCTTCCAGGATAAAAATTTACAAAAAGGAGATTTTAAAAGGAGGAAAATTCTAAAGAAAATTGTGTAGACTCTAGCGATGGGTCGGTAAGTGACTGTGGAGGCCAATTCTAGATCCACACAGCGTCCCACAGTGAGGACACAGGTTACCAGATGGAAGATGGTCCTGTAAAGGATTCAGTTGACGTGCTTTTCGCTTAGCACGTTTCTCCCTTTCACCTTGCACTCGGGCTTCTTCAAAGTCCATAGAACCTTTGTGAAAGGCCAACCTCCAGTTAGATCGTTCATGGGCCAGAGCTTCCCAGTTTTTGATGTTTATATTGCATTTTTTTAGATTAGCCTTAAGAACATCTTTAGGTTATTTTCAAAAAATTCTCTCAGTTTATGCTTACAGTCTTGGACCACCCTTTCTTGTTTCAATAGTGATTCATTAAATCTCCATCCAAATGAACCCTTCTTCCTTTTGAAAGTCACAGAAACTGGATTATGGTCAGAAAACATTTTTGGCAATATTTCAGCTTTATAGATTTCCATAGCCATAGCTTTCGACAACCAAATCATATCAAGTCTTGCATGCGATTTATGTCTATCAGAAAAAAATGTAAATTCTCTGGAGTCTCCATTTTTAGTTCTCCAAATGTCCACCAACTCCAGATTTTCTATTAATTCAAAAAAACTTTTTGGCAATTTCCCCTGATTTTTTCTTATATCTTTTTTCGAATGTCTATCTTGTTTTGGTGACACCACTCCATTCCAATCTCCCATTAAACACCAGTTTTCGTATGTAGATTCCAAAAGTCTATCCATAAGACCTTTATAAAACATAGATTTGTTTCCATTTGGTGCATAAACCCCTACTACCAATATTTTCTTTCCAGAAATATTAACTTCTGGAAGATTAGAAGTTAATCTGAAAAGATCAATATTGGAGAAAGTTTATTCTTTACATATAAAACCACACCATTTTTTTTCTTTGTACTAGCTGAAATAAATTCTTCTCCAAGTTTCTTTTGTATCAAGTATTTTGAATCTCTTTTATATATGTGTCTCTAGTAAACAAATCAAATCCAACTTCAATTTATTCAAATAATGAAATATTTCTCTCCTAAAAAAAACACATCTGTTAAGGGCATGACCGTTAATTTCCCAGCATTTTGGAGTCTGAGTGAACATGGAACAAGACAACGGGCCGGTTCACATGACCCAGGCTGCGGGCAGGGGAGGCACCACGGGGTGATCCGCGGGGTCCGGCAGGGCGCCGCAGACGACCTGCGACCCGCGCGCGTGGGCTGACCCCGGTGGAGCCGGCAGTTCCTGCATTGCAGTGCAAGCCTCCCAGCACTAGGGGGTGGGGCCTGGGATGCCCAGAGGGGCCATTTGCCCCTACAGGCTGGAGCGGTGGCTGCTCTGGGCTGCCGCCTCTGTGTGGCCCCCGCGAGACGGCCACCCGCTGTTCGCACGGCAGGGTGGCCACGCACGGTAGGGGCTTACCCCTCTACCGACCATGGTCACTTTGCGTGCGTCCTGTGCACGGCCGTCCTGCGGGGGCACCCCCGGTCAGCGTTTGCATGACACAGGAACCGTGGGGGACTTCTGTTCCCCCATGGTTCCCGTGTCGTGCGAGCACGCCCAAAAGGTTTTGGGGTACGTGAATCAAATGTAATACAGAAGCCAACACTGCCTTCAAAATGTTCAGTATTCAATACCTTTTGCAAATGTGTCTGAATATTCCTTTGTTCTCCTTCCCTAACTGTGTGTGCATTCAGCTAGCTTCCATTAATTCTCCATGTATATGTGAAAAATGAGAGGTTAGAAGTCTTGTTATAATAAATCAACACCTGTAGCATTAATAACAATTGTTGTATGTTTCATTACATTTCCACAGTTAGTGCTGCTATGTGAATGAGTTTAGCTTCATTTAATGAAAACTGCTGCTCGTGTGTGTGTGTGTGTGTGTGTGTGTGAAAAATATGCAGTGTTCACAGAACAGTGCGGTAGCTGTTTAAGAATGGTAAATGTGGGTTATTTTGATTCCTTCAATTTCAGTTCAAAATAGTTTTACCTGTGAGAGAATCTAGACAATCAAAATTGTATCTAGAATTGGGGGTACTTCTACTCAGAAGTAAGTCTCATTGTGCTGTGCTCAGTGGGGCTCACACAAAGGAATGTGGGTAAAAGATTGCAGCCTAAGGCAATGCAGAGTCAGAGCAGTCTTTCAAATGGAGCGTTCCCTGTGAGCATCTGATGAGTGTGCAGTGCTACTGACTTATAACCAAACTACTGACTTAGGCACCATTTGTGTTAACCCGCACGCACTTCCATATGGAACTATCTATGAGACCCCTGTGACAACTCAAAGTGCCGCTGTGAATGCTTGCATTTATTTATTTATTTACAGTATTTGTTTGTATACCACTCCATATCTAAGTAGATTCCTGGGCGATGATCAATAAAAAGATAAAAACAGATGAAAGAAACAAAAACAACACTTTGAAAATTAGGTGGCCACATAGACAAATGCAACATGGAGGCACCAGTTTACCTAAGCCGTGTCTCCATGTGAGAACTGCTTGGACCCAAGCTGAGCAACAGCCCTGCATATGTCTAAGGTGTGTGTGTGTGTGTGTGTGCTGACCAGTATGAATTGGCCTTCTGTATGGTAGAAGAACCTTGACATTTCCAAGGCATTGCAATCAAAAGTCAAACAAACATTTTTGAAAATAAAGTGGTAATGTATGCATCAGCTGATCCATGGCGTGCATCGCCAGGCTGCCAAAGAGATGATTGTACAATGCAGGACAAAATGCTCACACACACTCCTCTCAGACACCTCATAAGTAAAATAAGCACAATCACTCCAGACCCTGTTTCTCTGATATTTTCTTCTCCTTTGAATTTGTTTTAGAAAGCAATGTTTCTCTATCAGTATGAATGAGAATGGTCAGGAAAGGATGTGGAGTGTTTTGGCTCAGCGCTCACTACAAATTCCCACCAATTTTACAACATTATCACCAAGTGTCCCCCAAGACACAAGTTAAAAGAAGAAGAAGGACATAACAGCCCTCCAGGCAAGGTTATTTTATTTGGGTATACTATTCTGGTGGGTTATGTTATGCGGATATGCCACACAGATCTCAGATGTACATTCCATGAGACCATTATGCCTGTTGACCATCAGCCAACTCTCTAGTGTTAGGTTTGATATTAGTAGATAGTTTTTTGAGCCTCAAGTCTCTGTGACAAGTGGTGCTCCTTTTCTTGCCAAGCAACATCAGACTTCCAGACACCCATTTTATCTCCACTTTAGAACCCAGCACAGGCAACAGATGAGTAGTACTGTAATGGAACTGGAAGAGAAAGAAGGAGTGTGGTGGTAGTTATTGGATTCAAGCTGGAGGGGTGCAGCTGTGAAAGGGATTCAGACAGGGGCACTGAGAAGAGTGTGGCAGGATGTAACCCTGGTGAATGGCCATGGAATTGCTCTTTGGTGGTGGAATGGAGAGATGAGAGAGGTGGGGAAAGATGAAATATGAAGTGGTGGGTTCTGGAAGCTCCTAAAGACAAGGGAGAAAGAGGTTCTCAAAAAAGTGCCCATTTTTATTTGAGCCCAGTTGGCACTTTATTGAGAACCTGTTGCTCACTCCTATTTAACCCTCTTCAGGGATTCTAAAGAAGGCACGAGGGCTCAAAGTGGGACCAGGGATGGGGCCACACATGCTGGCTCTGTGCCCAACATTCCTGCATGTGCCAGGCCCTGCCCACTTATTTCCCAACCTCACCATGTGGAGCAGTGAGGTCTGAAGAGGGGTTCTTGTTAAATTGAACACACGTAGCACTCCCACTAAGACCCCCCTGCTCGATGCAGGGAACGATGGGCTGGGCCCCAGTGCTCATGGAGACATGGCAGATGGGGTGGAGCCTATTCGTGGCCCTATCCCCACTTTTGGCCCACTTTTGCATCACACATGCTGGCTCTCATTGTAAACGGGTGGAGGAGCATTATTTTTGGGTTGATTTTTGCCACAAGCAGGGTGGAGGCATCCCTGTTTGATTCCTCTTTGCCGTGCACCACAAAGGCCTGGGGGAGATATCTAGGATTTTATCCTTAGGATGGGATGAGCCATTTGCCAAAAAAAGAGGAAATGCATCACCCAAAAAGAGGACACCAATTTGTATATACCGTACTAATTTAAGTGCATAGATGCACATTTAGAAATAATTATTATAATTTAAACAGAAATTCAGTATGGAAGACTTTTACCAGGTGACCTGCTCAGTCTGCTGTCCAGGTGCTGTCGATGGGCAACTTCAAGGCTAAGCTCTTTCTTCTGACCTTTTTTAAAAATTATTATTCTGCAACCAGACTTGGACTGGTTCAAAAACTTCAAAATAGAGGACAGTCCTCTGACAGCCCTTTAAATGGAGGACTGTCTTCAAGTTTCCTCCGCTGGCTGTCAGAAGCCATTGTACAAGAGGAGAAGGGGTTTCCTAAAATCCTGAATGCCCCCCCCCCATTTTCCTGCAAACGTTCTGAATGCACCCCCAAGATCTGTAGATCAAGCCATATGGCTCTGAGTATGACTAATTGGTCTTATCCCTTTTAAATGTCATTTATAAGACTAGAAACCACATGGGCCACAAGGAGTCTTCTTTCCTCAAGAGTGATCCAATTTTAACTGTTCAAACAATATGCCACTGTGGTTTGAAATGTAATACATACATTCCATTACTGCCTACCTAAATCCTGTAAAGAGGAAAATTACTTAGTAAAATTATCTTTAAAAAGCATACATAAATGCAATAATGGAACCAGTTTATGCATTGGAAAACAGCCTGAAGAGTTATATGCATGTGAAACATTAGTCATGGTGTTGGAGCACCTTGCCTGACAATAAAGAAACAAAAGTCCTCCTGACTCTGCTCTTTAACGGAAACTTTTCCATTAGGTTTCCTGAGAAGTGATGCATTCTGGGAGAAGCATTAAACTCCACACCACCACCTTCAGTGCCCAGAGGCTGCTTCTGTGTGGATTTTAGTTCCTTAAAAAGAACTATAAAAAGAAAACAAAGTGACTCTTGTGATTAAAGCGAATACATTACAAAGGCAGGTGAGAGACACCACTCAGAACAGTTGAGCTAAAAGATACATGAAGAGGTTTCTAATAAACATAGGAAAGCATAGAAAGTATCAGAAATGTCAGCATGAATTACATTTTGGCATAGTAGGAGATGTTGAATGTGGAGTTGTATGAATGGAAGTTAAAAAGGGAAGACAGCCATAGACATATGATTTTTTTTCTCATAGAGGGAAACATGAATTATTTTAATAGCTACCGTATGTTTTGTATGTGATGGCATTTGTAGCCAATTTGTTATAAAATCAAGCTCTATGTCCTTCATAGAAAAATTGTTAAATACAATTTATTGTCCCTAGATAGCTGGTACTTAGCTCAATTTAGCCTATATAAATCAGGGGTCCTCAAACTACGCCCGTGGGCCACATTCGGCCAACCATGTCTTTTTATCTGGCCCGGCGGCCGATTGTTGGTGGTATAGTGGTTGCTCGCGCGAGAAGGAGAATCTCCTTCTCGCGTGACTCTTCCGCAGCCATCAGAGGAAGAAAGCTCGCGGGATTATAACGCTGACGTCATCCCGCGCACTTTCCTCCTCTGACAGCTGCGATGGCCAGGGCTCCATTTTCCTACTTGTCCCTGCTGCTGTTAGCACGCTTGTTCTTCTTGCCCTTGTTAGTCTGCTGGTTCAGCATCGCCAAGAGAGGAGGAGGAGGAGGAGGAGGAGGAGGAGGAGGAGGAGGAGGAGCGGGTTGCGGTGGCGGCGGAAGTGGGAAGCTTGAGGAGGAGGATGCGACGGCGGAGAAGGCGCTTGATGATGCTGCTGCTGCTGCTGCTGCTGCTGCTGCTGCTGCTGCTGCTGCCACCGCTGCTGCCGCCTCTTGCTTGCTGCCACCGCCGCCGCCGCTGGTGCTACCACCGCCACCAACCCTGGCTTATTGCAGCTCCATTGTCAGGCGGAGGAGCCAGCTCCCCCTCCTCCTCTTGTGCAACGGGCTCGTCGCACACACACACACCACAGCCGCCTGGCCACGGGAAGAAGTGCAAGCCAGAGGAAAGGCGTGTCTCGCTTGTTTTGATTCTGCTTCTTCTCCCTCAGCTGTGCTCCCCTCCCTGCTCGCCGCCTCCTCCTCCTCCTCCTCCTCCTCCTCCTCCTCCTCCTCCTCCTCCTCCTCCTCCTCCTTGTCTCTTGCCCTGCCAGGCCCTGGTGACAGTGGAAAGCAAAGAGCAAGTGAAAGGAAGGGAGGAGGAAGGCGCGGCTCAGAGGTTGGACTAGCAGCGGAGGCAGCAGCAGGGAGGCGCTTGGGAGCTGCTAAGGTTCTTTCAAAGCATCACGATGGTGACTGTGAAAGGGGTTCCTCCAGATACGTATGTCAGGATTCATCGCCCAAGCAGGAATAAATATGGGAATAGTGCATAGGCAAAATCTCTTAAACCCCGTGATCGCTTGACACGCTCCTCATTCTCGCCGTGTGGACTTTTCTCCATCTCCCCCCCCCCCTTACCTGCATACTTTTGTGGCCTCCTTGGTGTTGTTGGACTGCAACTCCCGGCATTCTTCACCATTGACTAGGCTGGCAGGGCTGATGAGAGTTGCAGTTCAATACCTGGAGGGCCAGAAGTTGCCGAACCCAACCCTGCGCTAATGCTTGAGAGTTTAGGACCTGAAGATGTTTGTCCAGATTAGTATGGAATTCAAAAGGGAGACCTTGTGTATGTGAGATAGACGTTTCTCTCTGCACATGTGCACGCTAGACGATACCTCTGATCCTGGAGGTAATATATAGCTCTTATGACTAGTAGCCATTGATAGCCTTCTCCTTTATGAATTTGCCTAATACCCTTTTGAAGCTGCCCAAGTTGGTGGTCATCACTACATCTTGTGGTAGTGAAATTCACAGTTCATCTATGTGTTGTGTGAACTTCCTTTTGTCTGTTCTGAATCTCCCACCACTCATCTTCATTGGGTGACCCTGGGTTCTACTATTATGAGAGAAGCAGAAAAACTTTCCCCTCTCCACTTTCTCCATGCCATGTATAATTTTATATACTGTATCTCTATGATGTCCTCCCTTATTTGCTTTTTTCCCTAAGGGCTAAACTATACGCTATGTTAAATATGTAGTATGAAGCTGACCCTCACTTTCTTTTTTGCCTCCAGGTAAGTATGTGGGGCCCTGATCTAGATTGGGACTACTGCACAAAGGTAAGGGAGTTTTAAACCTTCCTACCCAGCCACTCCCTGCCCCCACTAAATTTCTAAAATTTTCTCTCCTAAAAGGAGGGGGGGGGGAAACCCTCAATTGGTGCCAATGAATCACTTTGGTTGCCCTTTTTTTGTACCTTTTCCCATTCTACAATATCCTTTTTTTTTAGGTGCAGACAAGAATATTTAGTTCTCTAGCACAGAATACACACGGCTTTACCTGTAGGAAGCTTCATACAAGAAAGGATTTGGGAATCAACTAGGACTGCAATAAACTTTACCCTATATATTTTTTGTATGTGTGTGTGTTTGGTGTGTGTGTGTGTGTGTATACACACACAGAGAATTATGAGCCTCTTTGGTTGTTTTTGTTTTTGCTTTTATAATATATTGCTGCTTTAACTAATCTCTCTCTGTCCCTCTTCTTCTCTGCATCTCAGAAAAAATTCAATGCCCTCTGCCTTGCCAGTCAACAAGTACCTCTTGCTACCATGTGCCGCTGACTGCTGTAGTCTTTGATATGGTTTCCTTCAATAGCAGAGCACATAATTGAAACCAGTTCCCTTGAAATCTGCT
The DNA here is from genome assembly GCA_021292165.1 of Shinisaurus crocodilurus. Classification (NCBI taxonomy): domain Eukaryota; kingdom Metazoa; phylum Chordata; class Lepidosauria; order Squamata; family Shinisauridae; genus Shinisaurus; species Shinisaurus crocodilurus. Next base: position 151,387,097 of record CM037878.1, read on the forward strand.
TAGATTTTCAGCAGGCCTGAGAAGAGAGCAGATTTGTAGCTGAATGCTTTCCAAGCAATCTGTTTAGTTCTGCATGTGCTTCAACTCAATTTCATGGCAATTTCATAAGGAGGTTGTATTTTAATCCAGTACGCTGCAGAGCTCGAAGCTGTTCCCCCTTTTCTTTGACTAATAGTTTGAGCATTTTTATGCCACATTGGTTAGCAATATGAATTATTGTTCCAGCACATTTTCAATTTGTTTCTACTTTAAATTATCCTCCAATAGCTCCCCAATTATTTCCCTCTCTTTTGAGTATATAAGTCAGTTTTGTATATGGCTTTTTGCATTTCATGGATGTGCTTTGTTTTTCTATCTTGTCAGATTTTATTGCCAAGAGCTAATATATCAAATGCATTCACTTAGCCGAATGAAAGATACCTAAGTCAACTAGCAGCTGACCGACCTTTGGCTTTGATCTACTCAGGTAAGGGGAATATTTCTGGATGACAACCAAATGTTACTAGATAAAATTAGGGTCAATAAGAAGCACTAGGATATTTCCAATACAGGCTGCAATCCTAATCACACTTACCTAGGAGTAAGTTTGTTCTGAGTAGACATGCATATTGCATAAGATTGTACTAACAGTATCTCTCTCTTTCCTTCTGTGTTCTGTCACCCATGTATGATCAACAACAACAAAACAAACTTTTTCATTTCTCCTTAATTTGGGAACTGGGAGTTATAATTGTGGGATTACAATGCATTAGAAAACATTGTCCCATTAGGAAATGAAGTTTCAGACTGATTATTTCAGGAATAAAATAAAATAATGGGCACGTTCCTGATGTAGCATTGTCAAGTCCTATTGATTTCGGTGGAAGACTTAAATGTATGTTTATGTATCTGTCATTGAAATTAACAATCCTATAGTGTCTACTCAGAAATAAGTCCCATTGTGTTCACTGGAGCTTACTCCCAAGTCTAGAGTTGCAATATGAGAGACTTGAAGCTAAGTTCTCTACATGTTTACTCAAAAGTATGTACACAATTATGTTTAGTGGGGCTTACTAAGTAGGTATGTGTAGGATTGCAGTGCTTGAAGTGCTTACGGGTGAGATCCTATATCTACTTACTCAGGAGTAAACCCCATTGTATTCAGTGGGATTTCTGAATGGAACTTCTGAGTAGACATCTATAGGATTGTGCTTTAACTTTGGCAGGATTTTGCCTATAGCTGATCATTATTACCCATGTTTTATTTTCTGTCCAATTGTTACTTAGAGTTTAATTTTTAAAAATAAACTAAAGGAATTCATTTAAAAGCATGCTCTAAGGGAAATGAGATAGGGAGGTGATATATATATATATATATATATATATATAATTTTTAATATTATTGATGGTTTAATTCTATTTTTAACTGTTGTATTTTTCTATTTCTGTTTTAATTGTATGAGTTTTAATGTGAGCCGCCTTGGGTCCCAGTGTTGGGAAAAAGGCAGGATATAAAAATTAATGATGATGATGATGATGATGATGATGATGATGATGATGATGTCGTTGTCCTCGTCTTTGGTTGAAGTGTAAAGGTGAATAGAATGAACAGTGGTACAAAGAGAGTAAGTTTAGTTCTGAGTCAACCCTATGCATGTTTAGACAGAAAAAAAGTCCTTCAACTCCCAGCATGTCTCAGCCAGCCATGCTGTAGGACTTTTTTTCTGTCTATACTTGCGTAAGATTCCACCCTAAACCTAGTTGCCTGCCAGTGCAAGACATAATTAGAAGACCCATAATGGATGGCATGAAGTCTGATTACAGAGACAGATGTTCCTCAAGGTGAGATTCCAGGAGAAACAGCCAGTGGTGGTGGTGAGATGGCAGGAGACCTGAAATCAATGGACTCTAGGGAGGGGCCATCGGCAGTGCACAACTATCGAAGTTGGAACTGACTCAGTTCAGGCCTATTTGAGTTAACAATGTTTTGTTTCCTGGTGTCAATGTGGCATTGTGAATGATGTGTTGAACTTGGATGGGTGATACCTGAGTGTAATTTCTGCTCAGCCATGACATTCACTGGATGAACTTGGGCCAGTCACTCCCTCTTAGCTCACCTGACAGAGATATCTTGAGGGTATGAAATAGAATAATTCCTATGCCCACTGACTGAGCTCCTTGGTGGAACTGGGGAACAAAACTGTGATAAATATGAATAATAATTAAAAGTTAAAAATACAAGGAGTGATGCTTAAATGAAATTCTTGCATGTAAAACCTAGATTAACTAGAATATACTCTTGATTCATTTTATTTATTATATGTATAATTTTATGTATTTTATGCTCTCTATACCATGCTAAGCACTTCCATAAGTGACACAACCCAGATTAAAAAGTATTGTTACCCTCATTTGTGAAATTATTTTGAGTCATTAGTAGGCTCCACCCTAGTAAGCCTGTAGCCCCATGTTTCATTACTTTTTTCTAACATGGGGTTGTCATTTTTTTTACCCTGCTAAATCTTGGGGACACCATCTACGAAAGCTGCACATTATGTACTTACAAGATACTTCACATGTCTGTTTTTAATGTGTATCATAAACTTCATATTAATTGAGCACTGTGATAGCTGCTCAGTTTGTCAAAACAAATAAGGGCTTAAAAACAACAACACTACCTCCCTCAAAAAGGCCCATTTTAGACTCATATATGTCACAACTTATTACATTCTGATAAAAAAGGAGATCTGCCTGGGATCTCCTATAATAAATAATTGCAAAATCCTCCTGTCAGGATTTAAACCACACTTTAGGAACAGAATAACTACTTCCAACAGTTTCTGAATGTTGACACCAAAAAGGTTTTTAAAACAGAAGAATAAACTAAGTGTAACAAAGAGATAGGAAATATGTATTCAAACAACAGACATGATACCGTATTTGAAGCTGATGGCATGCATCATGTTTTGTCAATAGCACTGAAAAAAGTGTGTCTGTAGCACCCACAGTGCATTCCCCCTCCCTTTCTTTACCTTTTCTCCCCTCTCTTCTATAAAGGGAATTGTTCTCTAAGGGCATCTACTGAAACTATGTACAAAAGAAATGAGGTTAGTTTTATTAATTTACTTCCTTCACAACTGAATGGCCATAGATTTCTTCTCTCATTCCCCTTGGCACTACTTTCTTCCTCTCTTTAATAATGGTAAATGTGAGAAAAAGGAAAAAGAAAAAAAAACCCAGGATCTGTTCTATTCAGCTTCATTTCACTTGGAGTGCTGTAGGGAGATGAGATTTGAAATTGTTCACTGTAATGTATAGGCTATACAGCGGACTGGATTCACTTTACTGATGATGCAGTATCATTGCCGAGGATTCACTCTGGGATGTATGCTTTTATTAGAGCATTAAGTCCTGAACTCCACACGTCTTCTGAGCGGCATCCAACAATTCATGGAGAGGAATTGTTGAGATCTGTAGGTGGCATTTCTCCCTGAATATTCCATTTGGAGCCAATCGAGCCTGCTGGTGAGTTCAAGTCCTATTATGTGGGAAGAAGGTGTGAAAGATAAGGCTTCCTTCTCCACTGCATTAAACCATGAATATTCATTTTGACCTTGGACATAAAAAATACAAAATGTTAACCCTAAGGGTAACAGAACAGGGAATTATAATTGCATTGTACACCTCTGGCATACTGTACTCCCTTAACAAAACAGTTTATAGTTGCAAAAGGTAACAGGTGAAGAATCAGAGCCAAGGGTGCAGCTCAGAGCTTTGGTTTTTTTTAATGACATAAGATCTGAGATTGCTTGGCAACAAAAGGAGTTAAGAACTGAGCAATTGTACTGAGATAATAAAAATCCCATAACTCATGTTCATCTCTGATTTTATAGTATGTTATCCAACTGTGGTAAATCACCTCCAGGTATACCATGAAATCAAGGGTTAATATCCCCCTAACTGAGAGTGGGGAGGAATATGCAGCAAGAAAGGCTGCTCAGCCAAGAGGAGAAACCAGATAAGAGAGAAAGAGGAATTCCCAGCTCACCTCATGTCTGCAAGGAATGTGGTCCTCTAGCCTTCATAAGCCCAAAGTGCCTGACCACATGGATGGTAGCTCAAAGGCTCTATAAGAAACATCACTGTCAAAGAGATTTCAGGAAGGCAGATGCCAAATTTGCAATTGCAGACTAGGAATCGACAAATCTGTCAGTTTCACTTTCTCCCACATTCAATTTTTTAAAATCTCACATTCTTTCTCTCCCAAATATGAAGAACTTTGCAGATTTTGCTAACTCTTTATCAAAAACAAACTGTAAGAAAACCCATCTGCACCTGCCAAATCCAAAAGGTACAGCTATTCCCAGTCTGAAGAATACATGATGTATCTGCCTGCCGTATAGCTGTTGAAGATGAAGAGCTTGTCAGAAAAAAAGAGGTGGCAACCTTAATTCAGCATTAAAATGGTTGAATGCATAGGGTTGCAAATCCAGATATTTAAGAGCTAAGGACTCAAAGCCCTGGGCCTGGATGGTCAAATCTATCAGTTTTGGTTTCTCCCACATTTGATTGTTTAAATCTCAAGTTCTTTTTGTCCTAAATATGGAGATCTTAGAAAATTTTGGTAAATTCTTATCAAAACTGAACTGAAACAAAAATTTTACCCATCACTAGGAGAGACCCACAGTATGTCCAAGATTAGGAGCCAGAGGACATGGTTTCATCTCTGGTTCAAATCCAGGTAAAGCATCTAACCCAGCTCCTGGGCTTTCAGGTTTATCCCCTTACTCCATCTAACAGAGCTGTAAAGCCCAAGAGACAACAGTCCCTGAACCCTGTGGCAGGGTTCCAAAGAGTATTGTCGCCTTGTGGAAATGTTAAAGAGGAAAGCCCAGAAAATCACCATCCCTGTAACAATATTGGCAGAGGACAAGACCCCTCATCATGGAGACAGACCCCATTCAGATATTAACCTAGTGGATAGAACTGAGTCAACAGCTGTTACAAAGAGTTTGGAAGTTAAGGGTTAAATGGTAGAAAATATCCATAAATTGGTAAGCTTGACTTTTCTGTTACACCCCTAGGTCCCAATGTTCCTTCCTGTCTTCCTTCCTGAGGGGGCAGCAGCACATGTGGACCTTTGTGTCATGCTGCCTAATAACCTGAGGTATGGCATGCCACTGTGTGAGTTTCACAATCAAGATCCTATAAATAGAGACCCTGGTCTTTTGGCAAGAGCAAATCATCTCCAGATATTCAGTCCAATCTCCAGACACAAATTTTCAGCAGGAATTAGCTAGCCATGGTCTCTGAAGTCCATGTTATTCTTCTGCCAGGAAGACAAAGAAAGAGATTTTAATGTGATATTATTATTGCTTCCTAGAATGGATCTCCTATAGCAGCCTTCTTCAATGTGGTGCCATCCAGATGTTTTGGACTATAACTCCCATCAGCCACCACCAGTAGGGACAACAGTTGGGGATTATGAGTGTTGTAGCGGAGCTCTGCCAACGTATCCCAGAATGAGTGTTTCTGCTCATTTTGGGACTTGCTAAATTCCCATTGTGCAAGCGGTGGGTCCTGATTGCACAATGGAATTGGCAGAAGTGCAGCAGCCCTGTTGGATATTGCCCATAGTGACCCCCTGCTGTGCCACATTACAGAATAGGGTAAGGACCCTCTGAAGGACCCCAGGGCACATCACAATAAAGGCAAAATTATAATAATTGGGCTGGTCTCAGCTGAGGCCTTCATGTGATTCCCTCTTGTGTTACAAGTCTAAGCATCGCATGATGCCACAAATGATCACATGGAGCCCACAATGTGTCTGAAATATTTATGTCATCAAGCTGTTCAGTGATTGCTAGCTGTTTTTAAGATGTGCATTATTGTTTCTTCCATGATGTTGTTTGCGCATGGAAAGGTGCAAATGAAGAGACGAGACAACAGTAATGGTTTCAAATCAGGGCCACATTTATTAATTCAAAGGTCTGTGAAGGGAGAAGTGCAGGATTAACTAAGGCTGGCCCAAAGGCCAGTGGAGCATATCAGGGCGAAAACATCCCAAACTCAAGGGTGGCGCAGTGACTCGCCACTCTCGAATTCCGCACACGGGGTGCTGGGGGATCTACCCTGAGTCACCGCACCCCCGGCGCCGCAGGACAACCAAGGAGGGTGAGAAGGGTAGATCCCAAAGGCGGCCATAACTCCCACCAATGGAGCCCCAAGGCATCAACATCGGTGAGGCTCAGGTTCTCGCCCATCACCTTCAAAGGTGCCATGGGATGCACACCGAAACTAGAAGTGGGAGCGAGCCTTGCAGCGGCTGCCTAACTAATTCTTCGAGCTAGTCGATTTTCCTTCTCCCCCTTCCACAGACCTGACAGGCGAACACAATTGAGCTGCAAATCAGCAAGATCTTTTGCTCGAGGCTCGAGAGATAGCTCCCTTCTAACTATGAATATTATAAACCCTAGCTAGCTCCCCATGTCCTTCAGCAAGAAGTTCTCACACAAAGAAATGTAGTAACAGTGACTGAAATGCAAAACCTAAGTCTCAGCAGGTGGTCAAACACAGGTAAAACCTGTTTAAGATTGAAATGCTAATTTGAGAACAACAGCTCTTGCTCGGGTTTGTAATGCAGATGTGCTTAGAGCACCTTTTTATGCTCGCAAAAATCATTAAGTATGCTGAGTGAACAGAACAGAGCTATCTCGATGTAAAAAAAGCCTTCGAGTTAAATTAGCACATCCCTACGAAACCCTAGCCCCCACTGCCTATTCACCGCACTTACCGCCTAACCGAAAACCAATGTGACCGAAATAAACAAGTAACCCAAAACAACAAAACCACCTACCTATTCCACAGTATGGAGTAGGCGAAACGCGCTCACTGCCCTGAGCCAATTAGGACAATGAGCCAAAATTCCTACTCGGCCCCAAAAAGGCGACCAGAGGAGCTCACACTGCTTCATCGGGTGTGGAGGGAGGGAGCTACAAAGAAAGAGGCACTGGGTGGGGTCCGCTGTGCTTAAATACAGCCTCAGAGCCCCACCCCATGTGCCCATCCCCGACGGGCAAACAATTTGCCCCGGCCCTGATTGGGAGGTGAAATCACCTCATCACACTTCATCCTCCACTCCCCCCCCCCGCGCAAACTCTCCCCCCCCCCCACAGAAGCATGTGGGGGAAGGTGAATTTAAGCAATGATTTAACATGGCTTGAAATGAATTGTTGGCTGTCTTGAGTATGGTTATAGATAAGTGGATTATATACATTAGAAGCAAGGTGGTGCAGACCTTTTCTTTAAAAATAATATATTAAAAATAAATAAACCAAGTCAGTAAAGGACTGCCTATAATCCAAGGGAACATTATATACGGTTATGTATGAGAAATTCATTCCAGTTCATTTCTGATCAGGATTGGCACCTTCCAGACTGAACACAGACTGAAATGCAACCTGCAGTCAAAGTCTGTTCATATCCAGACTTGAATATGATTTGTGGACCTAAAAATACATACTTCTAAAAAGCACAAACGTGCTTTATTAATCAATGGGAGAAGAATGCATACATTTCAAAGATGCACACAACTGATGTGTACATTGGGGAAAATATGCATGAAAATATGCACCAATTTTCATGTGAAAAGAAAAAAAACCAACAATTACAATCTGATACAGACATGAGACATGAGAAGTGGAATCTGGAGAACTTCGATGAAATCAGGTTTTGCTCGTACGCACATACCTAACTGTGAATGGTTATCAGAATGTCTCATGATAAAGAATGGCCCTGATGGTAGCTGTGAAATCCTGGCCTAACTGCCAGACTGAATACTGTTAGGACTGGCCTGCACAACAGACCCATGAAGCCAAGCACAGTACACAAGCCAGATGAGGCTGCACTGGGGTCTGCGATATGACTTCCAGCAGTGGGGTGCAGACTTGGCAGTCATCGTCCCAGAAACTGTTTATAAGATGTAATTGTCTTCTAATGTCTTAGTTAATGTTTACAGTGCACAATTTAATAATGTGTACTAATTCATTTAATCTTAATTTTAAAACTAGGTAAATGTCATGTAATTATCTAGTATGTCTTTAATTTCATAAATGCACATACTGATAAGTGTGCTGTGGCAGCATTAATCTCATGCCTGATTTCATTAAAAAAAAGAAAAAGAACACAAGAATATTTCCTGCTTCTCTCTTCTTCTTTTTTTTAATGGCATGCTTGTCAGAGGAATGTGGCACACACTGTTGAGGTTCAAGTATTTGTGGTGAAACACAGGAAGCTGCCCATTGGACCACTGGTCCATTTAGCCCAGTATTGTTTACACTGACCGGCAGCGGCTCTTCAGGATTTCAGATTATCATTCTTCTAGCCCTACATGAAGATCCCAGGGAGAGAACCTGGGACCTTGCAAAGCATGTGCTCTACCACTAAGCTATGGCACAAGTATTCATAAAACCCACCAACTCATATTCATATTATAAGGTGTTCCAGAGACATTTGGTCTTAGGCAAAACCCATTGATTCCAATTTGCTTTTTCATGTGTGTCAGATTCTAGATGTCTACTGGCCTTCCCAGTATGCTGTTCCAGGATCCAGTGGACTGGTAGAGCCTACCAAGTAATCTCCATTCATGCACGATTTCTTAGGCAAGGTGTGGGGAACATTTTCTTTTTCTGTCAGGGGCCACGTTCCTTCAGGTTTAATCTGTCAGAGACCAACCATGGTTGGAGCCACACCCTTTTTTTCTCTTTCTCTCTCCCCCCCCCCATCTCACTGAGGGGCCACTGGGTTTCTTTTCTTCCTTCCTTCCCTGTCTTCCCTCCAATGGTTTGGTAATTACAAGGTGGCTGAGGGGGGAGTTGCATGACACTGGTTTGAAAGCCACTGGGCTGGCAGGGGAGAGGTGTTGCACAACACTTGTTGGAGGCACTTGGGGTGCCTCTGTCCAACATTGCACAGCCAGCCACTCTTCTGCAGAAAAGGGAAATTGCCACAGCAGAAAGGGATACTGCAGTGGGCCTGAGGAGGGGGTGAGGCCAAGAATGAGTGATCGTGGCAGGATGAAAGGTACTGAGGGGCTAGGGCTGCTGCAGCCTTCATAGCATAGCGAGGCATTTTTGGTTTGGTTTTGTTGTTGTTTAAAGTCCCAGGGGAGGTAGTCCTGCCTCAAGAGGGCTTTTCAGAAAGCTCAAGCTGCCAGAGAAGCTTCAAGGACAGAACAGGATGAAGATGTAAAATAAAGAACGCACACACCGCCACCGCCACCACCACCCCTCAGCCACCTCCATACAATAAGGTAAGAACTGAACCTCTGCACACTGAGAAACGTATCCAAAATTCTCACCCCTTCCCACAATTTTCAGGTGCAGTTTCACCCCTCCCCATAACAAATGGTCAAAAATAAATAGATTGAACAATTTGCCAGAGTGCTGTTTGAAAGTCCCTACCAAGGGAGCTCCAGCTGTTCCCCTCCTCATACCACTTTCATTGTAAGGTGTTTGCTGACTACTGATTAAATATTCTGGTTTCATGATGCATGGCTGTTGCCTCTCTGCTGTTCTGGTATGGTTTTAATAATTGTTCTTAGTTCATTTTTTAAATTAATGTTCATTTGGTCTTTGTTCTTCATTTGTCCATTACTTTGAGTGCTTGAGCAACAAAGCTGCAAACTAACTCATAAATTGAATAAACAAACAATCTATAATAGAACTGCTTCTACCAACAAAGACAGAGCCACTATTTCCCCAATATCTATTTCCTTTAATAGACACTTTTTTCCTAAGCCATTCCCCCTAATACATACTTTTTGTATGCTATTTTCCCTAATGTACACATTTTAATGCATTATTTTTCATTGAACTGCATCACAAAATTCACTGAAGTGTGAAAATCAAAACATAATTGGGAAATGCGAATTATGTTGGTTCGTATTAAAATGTCAACCAAACTAATTTCTCCACCATCCATATTTTCTCACTGAAGAGAGAAGGGAATATACCCAACTTTAACCTTAAACTCCTCATTGTGTTTTCAGAGGTTCTCTCTGGTTGCTATGTCACCCAAGTCAGAAGGCTGTAATCAGACAGAGACACTGGTACAGGGAAAAAATCTACTTCCCCATACAGAGTAGCCGGGTTCCAGCTAGATGGGCGATCTAGAAGTACAATAAATAAATGCTGGTGTAGAAATCCCAATTGTACATTCATTTTCTACAGACACAAATAAATACACAGCAGATGAAGCCATTGAAAAAGAGCCCTGGCTGTTTACATTAACTACATATTGGCTAGAATGGCAGATAAAAAGTGGTACGTTCGAATATATTCATTTAGCTATTGATAAGTGGTCAGTTGGATAAACAATTGACTCCGGGTGTCACAACTCAGTTGATGTTATTTTGAAAAGCATTAGTCTCTGTCACTAGGAGTGATTTTTCCCAACCAGCATTATTATCACATTGAAACACTGGAGCGCATAAAACCTCTGAAAGGGGATAATAGCCAGATCAATTCATGGCTAGGATTCCAATGTCTTTCCCTTGGTTTTAATGTCCCTAGCAGTACAATCAATATTGGAATTATTGTGAGAGTGACTGTTTACAAATCCTATTGCCAAGAACTTTGTTTTGTTCATTTGTTTGTTCTCTTTAAATGCTAACTGATTCTGTAAATGAAGTTTAGATCAAACTTTTGACAGAACCCGAAGCTGAAAATTCCTAACCTGGCCTGCAATCTTGCCTGCAGACTTACATGAGTTCTGTGACAACCCGTGGGACTTCAGTAGAGGAGGGAATTCATTAGGGCTGGTCAAAGAGGTGAAAAAACAGCTCTGCTTCATTTCTATGAGCAAAACTGGTGTTGGACATGCATTTCACCTGAAGCGGGCCTTGTGTTCTGATTACGTGCTCACACACACACAAATTCATTTTCAGCCACTTGGATGCTGGTAGCAGCTTCCTTTCCTTGGCAGGGCGCCTCCTTTTCTGCCATTCCTCATAGAGGCAACCTTTCTTCCATGTGTACGGGGAGAAACAAAGGTGTCCTGCTTAGAAAAAGAAACTGCTAGCAGTGTCTCTTATTGGGTTGCCCTAGGAGGGCAGAGCCAAAGGGCAGCATATTCCAGCCTCTTTCATCAGCTAGGGGACCAAAGCCCACTGGGAGGCTGCTGCTTGTACTTCCCAGGAAAATTATCATGGCAACGAGGAGACTAATATCATATGGCCTCATCCATTGGCCAGAGAAGGAACAGCTGCAGGGAGCTTGCTTTGCCCTTCCCTGCCATAAAAATAGACTCAGGCCCTTTCTACACAGTACAGTACCTATGTAGTGTGCAGCTCCCTTACATTGTTTTTACTTACTTGAAAGTGAGCACATGGGCATGGGGCCCTAATCCAGACCAAGACTATTGCATGCGGGGAGAAAAGGTTTAAATCCCCCACACACCCAGCCACTTGCCTCTTTCCTCTTCCCCATGGGAAGAGGCAAGTGGAAAGGTTACAACAGCTGAGATTGTTTAGGTTATGAGGAAAGGTTACAACAGCTGGGATTGTTTAGCTCTGAAAAAAGGGTAAGGGGAGACATGATAGAGGTGTACACAATTATGCATGGTGTGGAGAAAGTGGATATGGAGACATTTTTCTCCCTCTCTCATAATACTAGAACCCAGGTCATCCCATGAAGCTGAGTGGTGGGAGATTCAGGACAGATAAAAGGAAGTCCTTCTTCACAGAGAACATAGTTAAACTATGGAATTCACTTCCACAAGATGTAGTGATGGCCACCAATTGGATGGTTTTAAAAGAGGATAGGAAAAATTCATGAAAAAGAAAGCTATCAATGGCTACTAGTCCTGATGGCTGTATGCTACTTCCAATATCAGAGGCAGTATACCTTTGTACACCAGTTGCTGGGGAACATGGGCAGGAGGGTGTTGTTGCACTCATGTCCTTGTTGTGATGTCCCATGGACAGCTGGTTGGCCACTGTGTGAACAGAATGCTGGATTAGATGGACCCTTGGTCTGATCCAGCATGGCTCTTCTTATGTTGTGGAATGCCCTCCCCAGAAAGGCTCACCAGGCACCTAAGCTGGGGTGTCTTCGGGGCCAGATGAAGACCTTCTTATTTTCCCAGGCATTTTACTCTTTTAGTTTCTGCTGTTTTTAAATCTGTTACTGTATTTTAAAATCTTTATACTTCTGGTGGTTTTTACTTTGGTTTTATACTGTAGTTTCAAACTTTTAAAAGTTTTATATTATGTTTTATCATGCTGTATTTTATGCGTTTAATTGTAGTGAACCTCCCAGAGAGCTTTGGCTATTGGGCAGTATAGAAATGCAATAAATAAATAAATAAGTTTACAAACATAGCATAGAAATGCAGCAGGCTGTCATAGGACAGACAGAGCACTCAGTCCTTTTTCTGCCAGCCTGCAGGGAACTGAGTCCCCTCAAATGATTTTGAGGGGTTTTGAAGTTCGAATGCAATGCTTTAGGAGGCCCCCCTTTATTTTTGGATCAAGGAGTGGAACACGCATACATCCCTAGACTTCAGCATGAATAACCTGATTACGCAGTCACTCACCTCTGACATGGGGCACATTTTTGGCTCGTGCTCTCTTTTTACGTGAGGAAGAGGAGAAGGGAGCATCATGTGTCATGTAGAGCGGGGCAGAAGTCTGGATGACACTTCCCATTCCATTCCATACATTATCACTTTGCATGTGGAAAAGCAGGTGCCTCCTCAGCCCCCATCTACTATATAGATGGTCTCTCCATGTACCTTTTGAACTTGACTGGTGCAGATGAGTGAGGATTTCATTTCTTTTTGTTCTTGATAAAGAATTTACCCAAACTCACAAAAGTTGCTCATATTCAAGAAAGTGACACTGACAGATTCTTCCAACCTACTCAACATTTTCCAGATTCATGCAATTTGCCCTGCTTCTTTCAAAGGGTAGAGCTGTATGAATTCTGTCCCCCTATAGCTGGGCATCAGCCCTCATTTCATTCATGAGGTGATCTGCTTGTGGGATGGGAAGAAGAGCACCAGTGAAGGTAATTTTGAGCTGAAGCTCTGGCAGGCAACTGAACATGTATCATAACAGGATCTAATCCTGCTGGTGTCTTTGAATATTTAATATCACACAATCTTTAACACATTCATTAGGAAATATGTTCTATTATATCTTGATTCATGGGGATAAGATGGAATCAAAATATGTAAATATAGAAAGAAATAGTCAGATTATTTATTCATCTGTGCCCTATTTACCATCTAACTCAAAGCATCTGTAAAACAGTAAAATATTACAGCATCAAACTATGACAAATACAGAATTAAACCTATACAAAGACCAATTAAACCCAAAATCAACAGAGACCCTTTTGTATGATTACTTCTCTCTGCTGATGGAATGGTCTTAATAAGCAGAGGTGATTTATCTCATTGTGGAACTTCACTTTAACTCCCAAATTTATTTTTTCTCCATTAACTTGTGAGTCACAATTCATCATTTAAATTAGGCCTGCTAGTCAAAGCACTATGGAGAAACACAGTTAAAGCATTAACAACTGATGTTGAAATATGCCAATGGAAATGGAAAATAAGTAGAAGTTCTGTTTTCTTTTTGGGTTCCCTGTCTACATTCTGAAGAATAAATTGGGATACAGAAGCAATTTCCTTGAGAAACAATCGGGCTGTCCTGCGTAACTTGCTACAGTAAAATAGTTAGCTGCTTTAGTTACATAAATATATTTTGCATTCAAAGGTACACTCACAACAAGACATTCTTAAATTACTTCTGAATTGCTTTGGTGCAATCACTCTGTGATATGTCAGAGATCACCTAGCAATCCACAAGTCATTGGTGATATGAGAACGCTGTCTCACAAAACTCTAGGTTTCCCTCTAAGTTCCTCAGATGTTTTGTGTAATGAGGGAACTCCAAATTGAGTTTCAGTTTAGGTGAAACAGATGACAACTTAGGTATCTGTAGCCCATTCTCTCTCTCCACCCCATGAAAAGTAATTAGGCTTAATGAAACTCTTGTGGCTTTAATCAAAATTTTTTAGACATTTAGTTTGAGAAGGAACCCAAACATGTACTTCAAAATACACTTCAGGTGACATTTTGGGAGCAGCTCTAGTATTGAGAAACTATTCCCCTTCCCCCACCAACGCGTAGCTGTTGGTGGGAGGACTATTTGCGCGCGTGGAGGAATGAGAGCTGAGGCTGTTTTATTTTGAAAACACCTATGGGCTTAAGGCGGGGGAAGGAGCGACGGAGGCCTTTATTAGGCAGCGTTGCTCCACCCTCTGCCTCTTTTCTCAAAGCAGCTCCCCCCCTCCCTCCCAATTCACAGTGTGGGATTTCCGGTTGACAGGGCCGAGTAGGAATTTTGACTCACCATTGCTGATTGGCCTGGTGGTGGTGTGCGTGTTTCTCCTACTCTGCACTGTGTTCTTGGGTTGGGTGCTTTTTTGTTTTGCGTAGTCTCCCTGATTTGGTCACATTGGCGGTAAGTGCGGGTTTTAGGCAGTGGGGTGAGGTTCGGTGATCATCCCACGGCACCTTTCAGGTGACTGGCGATACCTTAGCCTACCCTGAGCCTAGTTTCATGGCACGGCCAGGGAGACAGGGTCCGCCTTTGAGGCCAATTCCTCTCACCCGCATGGCGTTCCATGGCCCCGTGCAGTGACATGGAGGAGGCCTTCCGACACCGTACGGTGTAAAATTGGGGAGTGGCGAGTTACAGCGCCACACCTCCGATTGGGATGTTTCGCCCATTGAAGGGTATACTGGCCGAGAGCCGGTTTAGCTAGCACCCGCACTCGTCCCTTCCCAGATCCTCCAATCAATAAATGTGGCCCTTAATTTCACCATCATTCTGTGTCTTGACTCTTATTTCCTCTTTTGCGCGCACAAAGCCCTCTTCAGTCCCCCCCCCACATGCATAGTGAATATGTGAAACAAGGGGAGTGGGTGCTTTCAGTGTGTGTGTGGACATGTGGACTAACTTTCTGCTTCTTTGACTTGAGTGTGCCCACTGGTAGGGAGATCAGAGAAATCTGCAATCGATTAATTCACCAATTCATTCATAGATCATAGAGTTGGAAGGAGCCTACGAGGCTATCAAGTCCAACCCCCTGCTCAATGCAGGAAACTAGAGGAAGGGTCTCCCATCCAAGTAATAACCAGGCCTGACCCTGCTTAGCTTTCCACGCTCAGACAAGCTGAGGGAATGGGGCCATGCAAGGGTGAGGGGGGCCTCCCAAGCCTCCAGGGCCCAAAAACAAAGATCCTGGGCCACAGCCCTAGTGGGCCACCCCCCAGCCCTAACCCTGCCTAGAACAGGCTAACTCTGAGGACATGCTCAGGCAGCCAATTTGTTTTAAGTACCTGAACTGGGTTCCCCCTCCCTTCAAATGGAAAAACAAACTCTTTCCCCCTCAATCTATCTAGATTTCAGCAGCAGCAGCAGCAGCAGCAGCAGCGTTAATTTTTTTAACATATCTTTTAGGCTACAATCTTATGGGCCCTGGGAGGGCATCGCAGAGGCCATAGGATTCATCAGATTTCCCCTTCCAAGCTGGAGCTGGCGTTGTTCAATTCTCTCCAAAGGGACATGACTAAGGAGGAATGCTTTTCCTGTGGCTTATCCTGCCCTGAGGGATTTTAGGTAGTAATTGTAAGGGGAAAGAATGAATGGTTTCATCTGTTTCCATTCTTCAAGTGGTGCATTGCGTAGATACTTGTGCAGGAGAAGATTTAAAGTATGAAACAAGCTTTGAGCGAATGGTCATGGATAAGAATAAAGGCCTGCATTCAAAGCATTATTATAGGATAATGGTATGGGTCTTGTCGGTAAATAAGACAGGTGTTTGTCACTATCTTTTTTAATCACATATGAAACTGTGTCATGCCCCTGCCCATGGGCAAAATGTTATACCAGTTAGTATGTGAGGGGAGGGGGAGTGTGGAATGTTGGATGTCTGCTGATTGGCTGAGAGAGAGAGAAGGAGGGCTGAAGCCTGTGATATGAACAGTGGGCGGTGCTGTTCAAGGGGAGTTGAGTTGGTTGAAGAGAGTGGGTTGGCAGAGAGGAGTCTGAGAGGGAGAAGAGGGAGTGGTGTGTGGAGTCTGGAGAAAGGGAGAGAGAGAGAGAGAAGGAGAGAGGGAAGGAGATAAGTCTGGGTGGAGTCTAGGGAGAGAGGGGGAGTATTGGGTAGTGCTGTCTGAGAGAGACAGAGTGAGTGAGAGAGAGGGTGAGAGAGAGAGGGAGTTTACAGAGTTTAGAATCCTATAATATTATCTATTTCCCTACCCTTGATTGTAAAAAAATTTAAACGGAGTGGTCTGAGTTGGTTACCCTGGAGGGGGTTGGTGGCAGCGGAAGAGATTAAGAGAGTGTGGAGGTGGGATTTGACCATAATAAAGCTGAGAGTTCGAATCACAAGGTGGGGGTGAGGGGTGAGGCGTCACAGAAACATTGACCATTGTTAATTTTGTTTTCTTGGAGGGAAAGAAATATCATTTCCAGTGTATTCGTTAGGTGGTGGCATGAGTCATATTCACTCTCCAGTGGGCTATTGGCTCAAAACATGGTGGGATTTACACTCCTGCACTAATAGATTTGACCCCTGCACCTGTTGGAATGGTGGGTGGTGTCTGCTTTGCTTTCCTTAAATAGTCAAGGCACCTTTTGCATTTAAATAAGGTGGGGGAGATCATTTTCTTCATAAAAAGAAAGACATTCATATGAATGGCAATCTCAGTTCTCTGCTTGTGGATCCTCAGCTAGTCCAAAATGGCATCACCTGCACACAAGACAGAGGTATTGGCAGACTAAGCGAAACCCCAACCAAAGAGGTAGCAAAAAATCAAGGAAGAAAATCCAGGACACACACACCCTGAACAGCTGCAAGAGGACACTACGCTCGACATCTGGGGCCTTCCTCCGACTGCTACCTCCACATGAGGCTCGGAGGGCAGCAACAAGGGGGAGGGCCTTTTCTGTGGTAGCCCCCCAACTGTGGAACAAGCTCCCCACTGAGGCCCGCCTGGCGCCAACTCTATTATCTTTTTGGCACCAGGTTAAGACTGCCCTCTACGTTGAGGCTTTTAATAATCAAATGGTATTCGGCGGGGTGGTACATTGTTTTTAGCGGTCGTTTATTAACTTGTTTTAGTGATGTTTTTAAAATTGGTTTAAAATTTTTATAACGTTTTTATTGTTTATATTTGTAACTGTATTTTATTGTATTTTTTTAATTGATTGTTGTTAGTGATTTACCGATTCGCCTCACGCGGGCTTACCTTATCTCTGGGGCAGCTCTCCTCTCCGCGGCAAGCCGCCCGTGCCGCCTGCGCTGGTCCCATCGCGTCACTTCCGGCACTGGAAATGACGCGACGGGACCCTGCGCAGGCATGCTGGACCCCTGCGCCACGTATTGCGCCTGCGCAGGGTCCCGTCGCGTCACATCCGGGGCCGGATGTGACGCGACGGGACCAGCGCTGGTGGCTCGAGCAGCGCGGAGAACTGCTCCGTGCTGCTCAGAAGATCGAGGTGGGGGGGCCGCCGGCGTGGAGAGCCGAAGCAGCAGAGAGGCGACCCCCCCCGTCTCGGGTAAGACCACTAATTGTTGTACACCACGCAGAGAGCTTCGGCTATTGGGCGGTATAGAAAATGAATGAATGAATGAATGAAGTGAACTTCAGATATGAATAAGGAGGTATTGGAGAAGACATGGGCCTACATCTGGGGGAAAGGGAGGTGGATCAAACCAGATGTTACAGAAAAATTAATGTCGTTACTTGTTGGCACCTCATCTCATAGAGATCAAAACAGATCCTAATATGTCTCTGGTATGTTTGAGATGTGGATATAATTAGGCAAATACATATAATATATGGTAGGCATATTTTAATTTCTCTCTTTTAGGAGAGAATTAAAACCTATTTTAGTGATTCTGGATTCCTCTGAAGAGCTGGGTTAAAGGCATAAGACTAAGTGAATATTTCACTTGATAATGACAGCAAGGGTACTGGTTTCCCCATTTTGGAAAAAAGAAGTTCCATCGATAAAACAATAGAAAGAAAACTGTTGGTCATTCCTAAAATGCCAGGAAATAAACCCTTGTGATGAACCAATGTATCCTTCTGGAGTGGATAGACTATCTGGGCTAGGTAGGTGCTGCACTGCAGTGGTTCCACTCTTACTTGCATGACTCATTCCGGAAGGTGGTGCTGCTGCTGGGGGATTATTGCTCTGTCCCTTGGCAGTTATGGGGCTCTGTTTTATCCCCCAGGCTGTTCAACATCCACATGAAACTGGTGGGGAAGATTATCCAGAGATATGGACTGAAGTGTCACCAATATGCAGATGATATCCAGCTCTATCTGACTTTTTCATCAAATCCAGGTGAGGCTGTGGGTGTTCTGAATCCTGTAACTAACGGAATTTATTTATTTATTTATTCGATTTTTGAATCTCCCATCTGGCTAGTCATCTGGCCACTCTGAGCGATGTACAGTCTAATTAAATACAAAAAACAGAGCGTCAGTTAGCCCTGGGGGGCGGGCAGTCCAACTGGAGCAGGCCCTGATGTTTCCTCAGCCTGCTCCTGCCTCCTTCACGCCTTCCTCTTCCCCACAGGGCCCTTGAT
Source organism: Shinisaurus crocodilurus (assembly GCA_021292165.1). NCBI lineage: Eukaryota > Metazoa > Chordata > Lepidosauria > Squamata > Shinisauridae > Shinisaurus > Shinisaurus crocodilurus. Next base: position 151,405,753 of record CM037878.1, read on the forward strand.
GTCAGAGCCCTGGGGTGGGGGGCAGTCCAACTGGAGCAGGCCCTGATGTTTGAATGAATGAGGGGCAACAAACTGAGAATCAATCCATATCAATCAAACTGGATCCAGTAACAAACTGAATGAGTGCCAATAAACTGAGAATCAATCCAGATAAGAAGGAGGCAGTCTTAGTGGGAGGTTCTTCTGCCTGGATGAGTAATATTCAACCTGTTCTGGAGGGGGTTGCACTCTCTGTGTAAAGGATCAGGTTCATAGCTTAGAATCCAGCACTGTCATTAGAGGCACAGGTGTCCTCTGTGGCACGGTGCACCTTTCATCAGCTTAGGCTCATATACCAATTACGGCCCTACCTGGACAGAGACAGCCTAGCTACAGTTATCCACACTCTGGTAACCTCTTGTTTGGATTACTGCAATGCATTATAAATGGGGCTGCCTTTGAAAACGGTCCAGAAACTTCAGCTGGTCCAAAATAGGGCAGAGAGATTGTTAATGGGTACTGGCCAATATGATCATATTGCATCTGTACTTTATGATCTGCATTGGCTGCCAGTCCATTTCCTGGCCCAATTCAAAGTGCTGGTATTAACATACCAAGCCCTAAATGGCTTCAGGCCAGGTTTCTTGAAGGATCGTCTCCTTCCATATATATTTGCCCAAACCCTAAGATCAGAAGCCCTTCTCTAGGTGTCTCCACCAAATGACATGAGGCGAGTGACTTCTAAGGAGAGGGACTTTTCAGTGGTGGCACCCCGGTTGTGAAATGCCCTCCCCAGAGAGGCTTGCCTGGCACTTACATTGTGGTCTTTTCAGTGCCAGGTAAAGACTTTTTATTTTCCCAGGCTTTTTAGCCCTTTCATTTTTTAAAATTCTGTTAGTGTGTTTTTATATTTCTTTCCATTTCATTTCTTACATTTCTATACTGCCCAATTGACAAATCACTCTGGATCATTTACAAAGATTTAAAAAAACTTAAAAACACAATATTGTACATAATATAACAACATTTACATACTAGTATATAAACAGACACACACACACACACAATTAATGAATAGGCCCATGTTGGATGGACCTTTTTCCAATATGGGGGAACATATCATAGGTTTAAGATTAATATTTGGTTTGATTTAATGATGAATTGAATTGAGCTGTACAAGTGACTAATGAAAAGCAATGAGGATGAAGTTAGATTGATACTTGGTTGAGAATGAGAATAAGCAAGTTTTATATTAGGAATTTTAACTTCAGTTATCTGTGGAATGAGGATTCAGAGAAAGTATCTCTTGCAATGTTAGGGCTGTGCAAAATAACGTTAACATAGGGTAGATTCTATGGGGCAGTCCCAATGTGGCACTACCACTTAGGTAAATTACATTGCACTAGCGTACTACCTCTACCGCAATACCAATAGATCTTGCTGGTGTGATGGGTTTTCTGGGGAAACCCATCACACCTGCAAATGCTATTGGCATTGTGCTAGAGGTAGGTTATGTGCCCACTGTCTAGGAAGTTCACACACATGTAATAGTAAAAGGTTTAACAAGGACTAAAGGCTGTACCAAGAATGATGCCCCTGAAGAGCAACAGTGTCCATGGTTGCTAGGTTGTGAAGGTCATTGTGACATGTCCTCCACTGTGACATGTCTCTCAGCTGCTCCGAGCCAGAAGGGCAGGAGTGCTCAAAGAGTGAAGGAGCATAACAGTTTTATCTGGCATTTTGTTTGCCATTCAATAGTTCCTAGAGAGAGAAAGAGAGAGATAATGTAAGTAGAACTTCATAGTGGTGTCTGCATTCTGGGTTGATCATTATCCCACATATTCCTAGGGGGCTCCTTCCTCTCCAGCCAAGACAGAGTTACCTTTAACAGATTATACTCAGGACTGGCTTAACTCCAGCCACTGATGTGTGATAGGGAAGGAAGTGCCCACAGACACTGTGTACTCTCTAGCCTCCACACTATCCGGAGCTGAGTGATGAAAGGAAAGGAACCACGAGGACACCATGCTCCGCAAACAGGCACTGCTACTAGGCCAGTGAAAGGGGGTTCGCTTGATATCCCATCACACTAGCGTAAGACTGCCCTCTGGACTCTCCCTTTGGTCACATGGAGATGACTCTTTCCATGTTCAGCCTTTGCCTTTCCCATTTAAATCATGCTCCCCACAGCCTGCCAAACAGCAGAGAGCTACCTGCACAGTGAGAGATACTAAGTACTCCATGTGGATGAAAGGCAGACCTCACAGTATTTTAATTAATAATAGCTAATCAATGAATCCATATAAAGCCCCGAGAATGAAATGGCCTGAACTGAGTCTAGGCACACAAATCAGGAGGACCCTGCAAGCCCCATTTCTCATCTCCTCACTCTGTTCTGGGCTTTCAAAGCTGCAGAGCTCATTTACAAAATGAAAACCCAAGGTGAAGCCCCATGAAGGAGGCAGCAGTGCCAAAGGCAAAGTTGCTGCATGTCCTCCAGGTACCCGTGGCTGGCACTTTACAGGTTTCTTCAGAAGAAACAAGATACAGTCCATGCCGAAGATCGAGGATGCACTATCGCAAATCGCACTTGATGAGCCAAGGATCATTGTGAATTATATGAGCGATGGACAGAAGGTAAACAAATATCCGCTCGCCTCGAGCGGGCATAGCGGAGCCGAAATCGGCCCCGGTCACGCCCGCAAGAGGTGAGCAGGCCTTACCAGGTTCCGGTGGTCACTCGACTCTCCGCAGCGAGGAGGCCGCACCGTGCGCGCTGGTCCTGTCGTGTCACTTCTGGCTGGCAAGAAGTGACGTGCCGGGACCCTGCTCAGGTGCTCCAGGACCGCAATTCTATGTATTTTACGTAGAAACCAGGGCAACAGGGCTGCTAAGCCAGAAGTGACACGACGGGACCGGCATGGGCGGCTTGAGCGGCGCGGAGAATCGCTCCGCGCTGCTAAGGATCGAGCAGGGGGCGCCGTGGAGAGGCGGGGCGGGCCCCCCCACCAGGTTTGTGGACACCCTACAAAGAAACACTTCAACACAGATGCTTCCATCACATGTTTCTTCTACATTAGGGACCTTTATAGCTGCTGAGTCATTGCTTTTCAGCAATCAGGTGGAAGCTGCATTAAAACTGGAATTAAAACAGTGGCCCTTAATATACCACTATATTCCCCATTAAAACCCAGCAAAGCCTGTCCCCATAGACAATAGCCTGCTACTGCTCTTTGTTTACTCAGAGGTAACTCCTATTAAGGGACTGTGCCCTTACTTAGTACTTTCCTCCTTGCTTATTTCTTTTAAAGTGGCTTCTACTCAGGGCTTTTTTTCTCAGAGAAAAGGTGGTGGAACTCACCCCCCTCCCCTGGCCACACCCCTACCCACCCCTAGGACCGCCCCCTAAAACCGCCCCTTTAGAGAACAGGGATGCAAGTAAAATTTGGGGGGGCTATAAAAGTAAATGTATAGAATTAAATAAAAAGCAATGCAGTCAAATGTGCAAAAAAATTGGAATACTTACCAAAAGTAAGCTGAGAGACATTTCCTTTTTGAAAGGTGTTTATTTATAAGTTTTGCAGTTACACATATTAATCACAGTTTAGTAAAGTGAATACATGAAAAGAAAGGGGGGGATAACAGGGGACCAATTACACATTGCCCTCCCCAACCTGCGGATGTTGGGACTACAACTCCCCAGCACCCCAGCCAGCAGGCTGAGATAAAATATGAGCGTGTTTCCGTGCGTGTGTGTGACAGGGCCGGTTCGGGGACAATGTCTATTTTGGGGAGGTTATGATCCACTTTTTTGGGTGTGTGTGTGTTAAACTGTGCCGTTCTGCAAACCAGCCTTCCTCAACCTGGTGCCCTGCAGATGTGTTGCACTACAGCTCCTAGCTGGCTGAGGATGCTGGGAGTTGTAGTCCAACACATCTGGAGGGCACCAGGTTGGGAAAGGTTGCCCCAAACCCTTAAAAAAAACCTCTCTTGTGAATGGGGAACTGAGTGGGAGCCCCAAGAGCCGCTGATCTCTAAGCAAAGTCAGTCCGCGCGTTGTTTCGTTCCTTCCTTTCCAAAGCCGGCAGCCGCTTCCAGCAGCCCCACTAAGCCGACGCGCCTGAAAGGAGCAGCGCGGAGCCTGCGTGGGCGACGGCGGGCCGTTCTGGGTTGGGCTCCTTGCCTTTCAGGAGTTTCGCTCCAGCCCCCACACCGACCGAGCGGCCTCAGGCTGGAAAGAGCTCCGAGAAAAACAACCGAGCCCCGAATCAAAACAAAACGCCCTCCATCACCCGATCCGAGATCCCGGCACTTCTCTCTCTCCTGTAGGGAGCACAGCGGCAGCGGCACGAACCCGGAAAGAGTGATATTTTTAGCACATCCCTAAGTGGCGGAACGCCAGAAAAAAAGCCCTGCTTCTACTACTGGGCTTCTGTCACTTTAATGAGTCACTTCATATTCACTCATGTGTCCCTGGACCAACCTGAAATAAGTCTGTTCCTCTTCCCTGCAGAGGAGCGTGTTTAATTAATGCTTGTTTCTTTACAGCCAAAGGAATTCCTTGTTTAAAAAAATCTGAATAAATACAAGTATGCAAGTATAATGATAAAAAAAGAGAAAAGGATATTGATGAACAACTGCTTTGGTTGCAAAGAGGAAATAAGTAATTAAGGCTCCCTCCTTGCAGGGAACACAGACTAATAAAAGGCCAATCTAGGGACATAAGAGTGAACAGGAAATTACTAATTAAGGTGGCACGTGGCAGTTGCTGAGATACCGAAGCCACTTTAAAAAAGCAAGGGCCAAAGAGGAAAATTAATTCATTTGTGTGTTGTCACCAGTTGCCAACGATGTCTGGATTGTCTGTAAAAATGAATGAATGAATGAATGAATGGTGTCCAATGCAAATTAAATGGCTAATGTGGAATCACCCACAGATCCCAGGACAATTTCCCTTATGGTTCTTTTCCCCGTGGGTTCCCAGAGCACCCCCCCTTTTGATTCCATCACTTTCTAGTTCTGTGCACATTTACTCTGTGTGGTAGTGGAATGTTATGCTGGATTCTGCAGTTCAGAGCCGTTGTGGGAATGTTGCCTATCCCTGGCAACCTATGGTGGGTGCATCAATTACTTTGTTAAGGATGACCACCTTCCCTCAAGATCCATAATCTAATACTTTCCCCTGCACCCTGCCTGCAAAATCAACCCCCCACTTGACTCAGGGATGGAGTGATGTGTCCTACACTTGGCTATATTATTATTATTATTATTATTATTATTATTATTATTATTATTATTATTATTATTCCGCCTTTTCCCTAATACTGGGACTCAAGGCAGTTATTACCATGCATGTGGCTAATGATGATGTCAGCAAACAGGCATTCATATTGAGCTCATCAGGACTGCGGCAAATGCTCCTTCAGAGCCTGCGGTCCTTGATTCCTTGCATTATTTTAATTTCTGAGACACTTCCTGTGTTGGGGGGGGGGATGGGCCAACCTGTGTGCCCCAGGCAAGGAAGGAAGAAGGCAGGGAGGCAGCAGAGCGCCATCGCTTTGGGTTGCCTGTTTATACAAATGCCTTGGAAAATCCAGCAAACACAGAGTTGCTTTCTGTTTTCTTCCAGGAACTATACAAATCCTTAGGAACCTTGGAAATTATGCTCAGATTCTTGCTATCAGAGGATCCAACAACACTGCATCTTCTGAGGATTTTATAAGTTCATTGAAGCACGGTTGTCCCAAGATATTTTGCTGCCTGAGGTGAAGGACAAGATGGTGCCCCGCTCCCAAGGCTTGTAGAGAAGCTGACTGGACTGGACTGGAGTGTTGAATCTAACATCAACACTGACAATGGGGTAGCATCCTCCACCATACCTGAAGCAGCAGGCTAATTTGGGGGCCCAAGACAGGTTGTGTGGCACACATTGCTCTGTCCTCCAACACAAGGGGAGGAGCCAGTGAGTTTATGAGAATATCTGGGAGGCTGCCACCCTGTCCCCACCCCAGCATTGTGCTGCCTAATGGTAGGGCAGTGCGGCACTGAAGAGAAGATGGTGGCAAAAGGAAAGACTGGCAGGAAGCGATTGCCACCTAGGTCACATCTGGTCGGCAGAATCACCCACCTTGCACCACTGTGGCTCTGCCTCTATTGGCAGAAAAACTGCATGCTGGTTTAGACAGTCACAGAATCAAGTAGAGGTGGACTGTTCCATGTCAGGATGCAGGTGGGAGATCAGGAGCTTGCAGGGTTGGCCCTACTATTAGACAGAGTGAGGTCATCACCTCAAGCGGCAAATTCCTCATTACTTAGTTTATTATTTAATTTATTCTTATTTTATTTTTATTCATGAGGAGGTGGGGGAGAGGTGCTTCTGAGCTTCTCTGCCTCCGGTGCCAAAATAATTTGATTAACCTTGGGTACGATGCATCTTGATGGGGGAGTGGGGACACACACACGTGGTAACACACCACTTCCTCTGCCTCAGGCAGCAACAGTTACTGGGGTGGCCCTGATTCTCCCTTATAATATAAACGATAGTTGGGCATGGAAGGGTTCAACCCAGCCTTATCCCTGACATGCTATATCTTTTTTATGTGCTGGGAGGGTTCCCGCACATGGGAGTATTATTCACACATGCAGTCCCCCACCTGCAGGGTGAAGTGGTGCAATCGCTTGATTTTTCCAAATGTTTTAAATTAAACCTCATATTCTGGCAGGGAGGGCGGAGCCTAAGAGCTGCTTCATTCTTTAAAGACAAGGAAAAGAGAGCATGCCTTTAGCAAGGCCAGAACTAGCCTGACTGGATGTTCAGCTAGATGGGGCCATATTCGGACATAAGCAGTAACCCAACAAGAGAAGATCTCACTTAGGATGGCTGCGTAAGATGTTATCCCAGTGCAATATTGCTGTGCTGGTGCCACTTCCCCTTATAGCACACCAGTTTTGGGATACATTCCAAGGGCACAATGGAGAGTGCCTGGGCCATCGAAAACAGTGCTGTCCTGCTACGCGATGCTGTACTTATGCCGGAGCTTGGTGTAAATAGCCCACATGCTGATGACATGATTTGGCTCTAAAGGGCTGCGGATTGTGGGCTGGGAAATAGGAGAACCTAGAGAAGTGGGTCCAAACTGCCATTGCTCTTTCCCCTTGCTCTGAGGAGTGCATTGAGATTCCTTATAGCAGAAGGGATAAGGTCCAGGGCTTCCTCTTTCAGCTGGCGCTGTGAGGGAATTGCTCTTCTGGCAATATACTTGTAGGCCCCCTAGGTTCATCCTGTCAGAGTCCCTTTCCAAAGGCAGACAGAAGGGGATATGATATGATCTCGGAGGTTTATCACCTAGGACTGTTCAATTTGGAAATGGAGGTTATTGAGAGTGGGAGGGCCTCGCAGATCAGTGTAGATTAGGATACCTCTTGTTGTCCTTCCCACTAGAACACCTGTGAACTCCCACATATGGGGCACCATGTTGCACAGCTCGCTATTTGCATTAGTGACCCCAGGAAACTCGTTGGTTGTCAGGCCAGGGAGGGCATTTTCTGCCTGTATCAGTTACTCCACCACCAGAAAGGTAAGTAAACTGGAATGGATGTGACAGCAGCACTCCTTGCTGGAATAGTGTATGCTCTGCTAAATGCCCTTGTTTCACAAACCTCTGTTACTACAGATAATCTGGGTGTTAGATTCCCTTATAGAAGAGAGACTAACCCCACAATCTCCTGAAAAGTTTGGGATCTTTGGCTGGAGTAAAGACGTGTGCGGCTGGGTGAAGTGCACACTTTGCCCTTTAACACTAAACACAGACGCACACACATTTGATGTTAGAAACAAAAAAGATGAAATATAGAGCAAGTACAGTGCCTTATTCTTGGTGATACAGTAAACCCAATGGTTTCAGGCAGCAAATACCATTACGCTATTGTTCAAACATACTCTATATTTTTGGAGAAGAAAGAATCCCTGTTTGCCCTAGTAGCCTACAGATAGAAAGGGGGGGGGGTAGGTGAAAGAAAGACTTCCATCTAGAAGGATAGTTAGAGGTCACTACCTTGTCCATTGGCAGTCTCTGCAGTGGATTCCCCAATGGTAGTCTTGTGGAGGCAGGAGGTGTTCAAGAGGTCTGCATCTCAAGCACACTTGGATGTCTTAGGATGACTCTCTCGACTCTCTCCCGACACACCTCCCCATTACTCAAACCTCAGTTCTTATACCTTTCCCCGAGTTCATGGCTACATGAGGGAGCAAGAGTTCCTTTGTTCCTCTGATGGCCTTAATCACTGCTAATTGATCTACCCTTTGTGTGCCTATGGCCCTTGATGGGTGTCATAGGAAAAAACTTTTGTGGGTTATCCTTACTTGATGGGAGGGATGTAACTGCTCGCCTTGAGCGGGCGTAGCGGGCCAAAATCGGCCCTGCTTACGCTCGCCTGAGGCAAACGGGCCTTACGGGGGACATCGGCTTGATCGGCGGCGGAGGCACGAGCGGCGCGGAAAATGCTCCGCGCCGCTCAGAAGAGCGAAATCAGGCCATCGCAGAAGGACGAGCCGCGGAGAACCATGAGCAAGGTAAGGGTTCGTGTAACACCCATAGACTGGTTAAAGTGTTGGACAGGACCAGGGAGACCCAGGTTCAAATCCCCACGCAGCCAAAAAGTTCACTGGGTGGCCTTGGACCAGTTATTCTCTCTCAGCCAAACCTACATCACAGGGCTGGTGGGAAGACAAAATGGGTGTGGAGAGAACCATGTACACCACTCTGAGCTTCTTGGAGGAAGGGAGGGATACAAATGATATCGACTGAGGGGAAAGGGAGCATGCCGTGTCAAGATATGCTGTATTTTTGGAATAATGAATAACAATAGATTATAGAGACATAATGTATTCTTTGGTCCTGTCGTGATGGGAGCACTATATAAGTTCTATGTTTGTTATTTAGTTGTTTTATATATTGTTTGAAATTTTTTAAATAAATATTTTTAAAAAACAACAACAAATGATACCGACTGCTGCTCCAGTAACCCCTCCTCCCTACCATTTCTTAAATCAAATGAACAGGTATAATTACATCCCCCTTCTCTTCTCTTCCACTCAGGTGATGTGATAATAGAGGATCTTGATGACACAGAATACTAAATCCATCCTTCCTAATTCACAACATTATGTTCCCTCTAAAAACAGGAGCAATTATTGTGTGAATCTGGCTTCTGTATAGTCAGGCTTATGCATGGAGCTTTACTTTACATGATACTGTGCATGTTGGCTCTTCCACCGCATGAAGAGGATCCCCAGCCAGCCCAGTAACATATGAACTGGCCCAGTAATTACCGCATTTTTCGCTCCATAAGACGCACCGGACCATAAGACGCACTTACTGTATGGTACAAAAAATTTAAAAAAAAAAAAATCAGCTGAGAGGCGGGGGCTTCCCCCGCCCCACCCAGGAGTCCTCCGCTCTTCCGGACCAGCAGAGGAAAGTTAAAAAAAAAATAAAAATAATTTTTTTTTTTTACTATATTCACTCCATAGGACGCACATACATTTCCACCTAGTTTTTTTGGGGGGTAAAGTGCGTCTTATGGAGCGAAAAATACGGTATATGAATGTTGAATAAGCATTTAAGATACTTAAATGGCTTATCATTTATTTATTATTATTTATTTATTTCATTTCTATACTGCCCAATAGCCAAAGCTCTCTGGGCAGTTTACGATGATAAAAGTACACAATAAAATGCAATTATAGAATCAAAATACAATTTTACAATAAAATAGAGTATAAACAAAAATATGATGCTATGCTAGCAGTTTTATTTTCAGTTCCTTTCCTAATTTCTTATCTATTCATTACTTTTCTATACCGGCCAATAGCCAAAGCTCTCTGGGCAGTTCACAACAATTAAAACCATAAAAACAACAACATAAAAAACAGTATAAAATTTTAAAAATCTCAATCTACAGCATAAAATAGGAGTAAAAGCCAAAATAAAACCTAGCGGCAGTACAGAGATTTAAAATACAGTAAAGGATTTAAAACAACAGAGACTAAAAGACTAAGTTCCTGAGAAAATATGGTCCTCACCTGGCACTGGAAAGAGCACAGTACAGGTGACAGGTGAACCGCTCTGGGAAGTTCATTCCACAACTGGGATGCCCCAGCAGAAAAGGCCCTCTTCTTAGTAGCCACCTACCTCCCTTCCTTTGCTGGGGATTTTCTTCGCATGGAGATAAAGTGATTCAAAACGTGTCTTGATTTGAAATGGGGCAGTTGGATCCCCGTGCTGTGCATGTTTACAGTGTTGCCATGATGCTAAGATTCCAAGCTGGCCCCACTCATTCTGAAGCAGGCTGAAAGTTCCGCTGTCGCTCTTTGAACTTCTGCCGTTCGTTGCAGGCAGAAGCGTCTTTCAGTGGCTCTTGCATTGCTGCTGCTTGGCTGTGCCTGAACAATTTTGACATGGACATGAAAATGTTGAGAGTGAGTGTTGATTGTCAAACCCCAAAGAGGTTTGGGGGGAACAGGGCCCCGGGGTGAGCTTTTTGATCAGATAAGAGAATTCTAGGAGCGGAGCGATCCTGGCCTCTTTGGGACAGCCCAGGATCAGCCCCTCTGACCTAGGTGCTTTTCAGCTCCACCTTTTCCTTCACAGAAATCTGGAGGGATGATATTCAACCTGTCCTAGCTGGGGTTGCGCTCCCCCTAAGGGCCAGGGTTTGTAGTTTGGGAGTGCTCCTAGACTCTGAACTGTCGCTGGAGTCATAAGTGGACTCAGTGACAAGGAGCGCCTTTTATCAGCTCAGGCTGATTTACCAACTATGACCCTATCTGGACAGGCAGAGCCTAGCAGTGGTGATCCATGCTCTGGCAACCTCTCATTTGGACTACTGTAACACGCTCTACGTGGGGCTACCTTTGAAAACGGTCCTGAGACTTCAATTGGTTCAAAACAGGGCAGCGATTAATCTTGTGGATATGTTTGCAACTTTGCTGATCATCCAAACCTCAATACGTCTTATTTTGAGAAATTTATTCATTAATAAATTCAGAAAGAAAGAGAAAAAAAACCAAACACATCTTTAACGTGCTCCATTTATTTCCCTATTCAAAGTAACACTCTGGGGTGGGGGTGATGGGCAAGTGTCCCATTCACTAACAACCCCACTAATTAAATTATAAGATGTGCCAGAAAGGAGGGTGCTCCTCACACCCATTCATTTGCCATGCAAAAGAATCACCAATTAAAATTGGCTTTCCACCAATTGAAGGGTGATCTTGTTTCCCCAGACAGCCTCTGAGGGACCATAGGATTTTTTGGATTCCCAGCTCCAAGGTTGGAGACTGCGCTCCAACCTTGGAGCTGGGAATCGGAGCTTCACCCCCCTCCCCTGCCCCTTTGCAGCCAGTGTGGAAAAAACCGTGCCAGCTGCTCTGCAAGGTCCGAAAAGCCACCTCAGAGAGGGGTAAAAGCGGGTGGGGAGGGGACTGGGGAGGCCGAGGGAAAGGGTATCCTGAAGCCAGTCCAGTCTCCTTCCCTTCCCCTCCGAGATGGTCCAGATGGACACTAGATGGTCCATCTAGTGAAAATGCAGAGCAGGAGGACAGGGCGGAGTGAAGATGGCCTCTGCTGCTCCTCCTGCCCTGCATTGGATGACCATGAGCGTCCCAGTTCAGGGGCTTACAGCCAGGCACCCCGATAGGACCACGCCCTTAATCAGCTAATACTTTACTTGATTGATCTATTGGTCATAGAACAAATAAAAGCTTGCAGGCCTAATTCTTGCCCTTCTTAGTACTGATTTTTCTTGTAAGTCTCCATAACTGTGGCAACAACCACATTCTTTCTGCTTCCTTTATCTTTGACTTTCATGAGAGTAAGTCCCTCTGGTTATAAGCACTGGAACATTTATTTCCAGGGCCAAGAAGGTAAATTAAGTGCAGTTTACCTGTCAAGAGATTGAGTTCCTTTTGCAGCATGTGTCCCTGATGTTCTGTCACAATATGAGCTTTACCAATATGGGAATTGCTGTACAGTGTTTAAAAAAAAAAGAAGAAGCAAAAAAAACAAAAAACAACACACCAACCCTCATATTTCCAAAGGTGGGGGGAGTGGAAGTCAGTGTTTCTGTATCAAACTCCTACAGCTATGGCTTAGTTCTCACAAACAGCAGATAAGGTTGTTCCTGGGCTGTAGCAATTCAACCTATTGTTGGAGGCTTCCAGGATTAGATGTTCCTTTGTTGTTGTTTAAATCCCATGTACATATAAGGTAAGATGTCAGGGAGCAGGGCTGGCCCAAGACATTTTGTTACCATGTGGCACTCAGAGCTCTCTCCTCTAACAGAAGGTGGGGAATGGTGTTGGAGTATCAACAAGATGCTATGAGTTTTTATTTACAGTACAAATGGTCTACTATCAGGCATTGCTAGGCATTGTTTATGTCTAGGATTCACAGTGTTCCCCCTGTTTTTTTCTAGGCTATTCTTGGTAGTTCTCAAGAAATGTGTGAGAACCAGTATGTCATGTGATCTATTGCTGGTGATGTGTGTGTGCTGGTCAGGCAGCAGCCATGGTATACGTACTGTTCATCTCAGTCTGAAGTTCTTCTTCTTCTCTCTACTCTACTGGACTTATCCTCTCTGGATGTATAAAGCTTGCTGGACTTTTGCCTGCTTTGCTTTTGTACTCTGCACATGGACTGTGTATATGGAATGCATACGCTGTAGCGATTACTTTGAATAAGTAAATAAGCAGGTAGAATAGACCTGCTTGTGTCTACAGAGTGGTTCCTGAGTCCAGCATTAATCTTCAACTGGGTGAGCTCAACACTGCTGCGTGGTTTGAAAACAGACTCTGCTTGCTGTGTGTGGAAGGCCAATGTGCTGCATCTGTATGCAGGCTAGCACACAGATTATTATTTTTCTTTCAACACCAACAAATGGCTGGCTGGGTGGATCTGCTGTAGCCCCCCTCAGGTGGTTTACTCATTCTACCTAATAATAGGGCTGGTTCTGTCAGGAAGAAGCGTTCTGGCTCTGGGTAATGATGGTGACATCAAGGAAATTTATTCTTACTAGTATCTACTCTGAGGGAACATTTGGGAAGATATGAAGTATTTTGCTATTTGAGTGGAAGCCAATGAATCTATATTCAAAGTCACATGCACATATAGATATGGTGGGAAACAAATTTCTATTCCTGCTATCAGTCTCAGGGCATCAGACTGGGATCTTAATATGTCAGCAATTCTACCCTTTAGCAAGTATCCCCCCCCTTTTTTGCTGTAGTTCAATAGAAATATGCTCATATGACCAAACTGCAATAACCAGAGATCCAATTCTATGGCAGCAGTCAATGCAAGAGAGAGAGAGAGAGAGAGAGAGAGAGCAATAAACAAAAGCAATTAGATTTGTAAGGGTAACTGTGGCGTATTGTTGTTATTTATGTTTGTTTACCCTGTTATCTTCCCAAAACCCTGCGTTAAGGACTCAGTATTTAACCAGTTCCCTACTCAGGTTTTAAAAGAAAGGGGGGGAATATGTAGCGTAACCCCACAATTCAGTTCCCTGGTGTATGTCTGCTTTAGTATGTTTAGTGTGTCTAGAATGTTGAACTGAGTGGGTGTGGTTTATGATGTCTTGGAAAGGGTGGGGGGAGGAGTATATAAGGAGTGTTTGAGTGATGTCAGAGTTAGTCGAGTTAAGAAGTAGAGTGTTGGTTGTAGTGTGTTGGGAGTGTTAGAGAGTTTGGGAGTTAGGTTAGGTAGGTTAGGTGTGTTATTTGTGTCTTGTCAGGAGTTTTAAGAGGAATCAGTGATTGTATGAGGAGTGAGAGTATTTGGAGTTATAGGGACTTAGGTTAATTAGGGTTTGTACCATAGGTTTTTGGTCCATAAATGGCCCTTGTGGCCTTAAAAAAGCCCTGTGCATCATGAGATTCTGCAAGTTGTTGAATTTCATCAGCTTTCTTTACAATCAAAAGATGGCACCAAACTCTTAAAAGACAAAGAGTCTATTGCACTGCGTTGGAAAGAGCATTATTATGATCTTTTAAATCGTAAATCTAATGTGGATAATGAGATTTTTTCGCAAATTCCGCAAAAACAAATTAGAGAGGAACTTGCAATACTCCCCACTTTGGATGAAGTTATAAAAGCCATTAATCAAATGAAGAATAACAAAGCTAGTGGGCCAGATGGGATTCCTGCTGAAATCTTTAAAGAAGGGCCCCCCAAACTTGTACAACATCTTCATAAACTCATCGAAAAAATCTGGATAAGAGAAGAAATCCCAGAAGACTTCAGGGATGCCATAATTATCACCCTCTTTACGAAGGGTGATAGAACAGACTGTGGAAACTATCGGGGCATTTCTCTCTTAGCAACCGCAGGTAAAATATTTGCTAGGATTCTCGCAAACCGTCTTCTATCTATTTCAGAAGAGATCCTCCCTGAAACTCAATATGGTTTCTGCCCCTCTAGAGGGACAGTAGACATGATTTTTACTGCATGTCAGCGCCAAGAAAAATGCCGGGAGCAAAATCAACCCCTTTATGTGGCATTTATCGATTTGGCTAAGGCCTTTGATACTGTAGACTGTACAGCTCTCTGGACTATCCTTATGAAAATTGGATGCCCCAATACAATTGTGAATATCTTGCGACTTCTCCATGACAACATGACGGCAATGGTTTTGGACAACAACGGCTCTCATGGTGCTCCATTTAAAGTGGGATCAGGTGTTAAACAGGGATGTGTTATCGCCCCAACATTATTTGCTATTTTCATCACCATGATTTTACATCTTGTCAAGGGGAAACTTCCCACCGGTGTGGGAATTATATACCGAACAGATGGAAAGCTTTTTAATCTCAGCAGGCTGAAAGCAAAAAGTAAGGTAATTACAACCTCCGCTGTGGAACTTCAGTATGCTGATGATAATGTGGTCTCCGCACATTCAGAGGATGATCTCCAAACTATCCTAAATGCTTTTGCAGAAGCATACGAAAAACTTGGTCTCTCACTTAACATCAAAAAAATCAAAGTGGTTCATCAGCAAGTGCAAGCTAACCCTTTGGTGATGCCATCTATCCAGCTTGGCGGGACAATACTGGAAAATGTCGATCATTTTCTCTATCTTGGCAGCTATCTTTCTGTTACAGCTAACATCAACAGTGAAATCCAGCATCGTTTGAGCTCCGCAAGTGCCGCGTTTTCTCAAATGAAACATAGAGTGTTCGAGGATCGGGATATTTGTAAGAAGACCAAAACACTGGTTTATGAAGCCATTGTATTGCCAACTTTATTGTATGCCTGCGAAGCATGGACTATCTATAAACGTCACTTCCACTTCCTTGAAAGATTTCATCAACGTTGCCTCCGGAAAATCCTGCGAATTACTTGGGAAGATAGGCGAACAAATGTCAGTGTACTGGAAGAAGCAAAGACTACTAGCGTTGAAAAAATGATCCTTCAACGCCAACTTCATTGGACCGGTCATGTTGTTCGAATGCCTGACTGCCGTCTCCCAAAGCAGTTACTTTATTCCCAACTCAAGGATGGAAAGCGGAATATCGGTGGTCAATATAAGAGGTTTAAAGATGTTCATAAGGCTAATCTAAAAAAATGCAATATAAACATCGAAAACTGGGAAGCTCTGGCCCATGAACAATCTAAATGGAGGTTGGCCTTTCACAAAGGTTCCATGGACTTTGAAGAAGCCCGAGTGCAAGGTGAAAGGGAGAAACGTGCTAAGCGAAAAGCACGTCAAATGAATCCTTTACAGGACCATCTTCCATCTGGTGTCCTCACTGTGGGAAGCTGTGTGGATCTAGAATTGGCCTCCACAGTCACTTACGGACCCATTGCTAGAGTCTACACAATCTTCTTTAGAATTTCCTCCTTTTATCCTGGAAGACAATCTTACTCAGTCACGAGTGATCGCCTGATGATGATGAGGTTAATTATAAAGTGTTTGGAGGGGCTATCCAGTTTATTTTCTGGAACTAAGATTTTGATAATTAAAATAAACTTATTTTTTATTTTGTTTGCTACCCAAATCCTACGTGTCAGCTTGGCGCTATTAACCTGCTTTACTTTTAAATCTACACACACACCTTTGTACTCACAGCATCATAAATTTAAATTAGGTCCTAATAATACTAATAATTAGTATTAATCTTTTCCCTCATTAGTAGGGGAAAGGTTTCATTTGACCCTCCCCTCAGGTTTTTAAGTGTTGATGCTTGGCCTGAGAAGGGTTTATGCGCCTGGTCCTAAAGTGTAAGGGACCGTGTCGTTGCAGTAACTACCCAAAAGCATGGCTCTTCCACTCAGATCCAGATCTAACAAGGATAGCCATTGTGACAGAGAACATATTGTGACTAGCCACTTCTGCCAAAGACACACACCATGACAATTCTTGGATAGAAGCGTCAGAGATAAATTCGAGCCTACTATATGCACCTTGCTACTATTTTGGATCTTTGCAGGTGTTCATTGCATATATCTTCTCTCCAGTGCTTTTTTTCTGGAGAAAAGGGTACCGGAACTCTTGGATTACATTTCCTCGGGAGTAGATGGCGATTAAATTGTAATGCAATTAATAGAAGAAAAGGTGCTGGAACTCAGTTCCGGTGAGTTCCACCAGAAAAAAAGTCCTGCTTCTCTCCCATGTATCTCCAAGGGAAACAAACTGAGGTGCACCAAGATGATGGAGATTAGGATCTCTCCAACAACTTATATTCATAAGACCTGGACTTGGACATCAGTGATGATGAAATCAAAACGTTACTGTTATCTCATGTTTCACTGCAGTATTTACTCTTTTTGTACGGCAGTTATAGCTTCACACTCAATAATACTTATTTTACACATTTCTTATACTACATTGCATTTTGCAGATACAGTATATTTCAGTTGGTACCATACCTCACATATTCCTTGTGTATTTAGTGAAGAAAAACATGTCACTTAACTGAACCACTGAGCACCATTTTGGCTTTTTTTTTTTTTTTAAAGGAACTTCACTCTAAGTAACTTGATTCTGCAAGTCACCTACCATCAACATTCATAGCTTCAAAGCCTACATATCCTCCTCAGTCCCTTTCCATATCCACACTTCCATCTGTCAGTCATTACAGAATTTCACAAGTTGCTTATACTTTTGTATAAGTCCGACTTTTCATATTCTCTTTCATCAGTCTCATCAAGCTGTCAATTTTTTTTCAGGTTACATTTTATTGGGTTATGCCCACTTAGATTAGATATTTGCATGTTACATTCTAGAAACTGCATACAGAGATCTACATTACAAAGAACAAGGGGGCTGCTGCTGAAAACGGCAGACCTACATCAAGTTTCTCATGCCTAATGTTTAGTTCATCAGCTAAGCTCATGTCCTGATATCATTATGATGTCTGTATCCATATCTATGTCATTGGAAACCAATGATGTGGAGCGGTGAAGCACACATTGCAGAACATCAGAATGCAAGTGAAGTTGAATTAGACATTAGAGAGGGGGAAGAGAAACTCTAATGTATAACAGGGGTGCCATTTTCAGCATCATCCCCATGTTCTTCATGATAAGTTCCTCCTTATCAGGAGGATGGTTTTGGCAAGGAGAATGAGAGGGGGCTACCCAACCTGACTCTTCTTCAGCAGTAACAGTCACTTTCTGACTCCGATAAATCCTATCCAAGTATAGGTAAGCAATACCAATGATTAGATACAATGATTAAAATAATAAATATTGCATTTGAAATTCTGATAAGCTCAGAGTTGAATGTGAACAGTCTTGTGGAGAATTATGGTTTAGGCTATAAATAACAGCAGCTTCCTTGTCACAGCTGATTTGTTTTTGGAAACACTCCTTTAGCACTGTGGTGCACTACATAAATCTTGTATATGTTAGCATAACTGTCTTCTAGAAATTGAATTATTCTCTGAGGAAATGCTGGTCTGTCTAGGTCATTGTAAAAGTGGATTAGCTGAACAGTTCTGGGAATTCCGTATTTTCTTCAGACTCTGGGCGCTTATCTTTGGATTAGCAGCTGGTCCTAGCAGCATTAATCCCTTGTTACTTAAATTACTAATTCTTCAACAAACAATGTAAAAAGAAATATTCAGAAAATATAATAGTCAAAAATCCATTTTGGGAAAGAAGTAATTTAAAGTTTCACACTAAGGACTCATTACGCTGCATATTCGGAGAAAAGGCCTGCATAGGAGCAGTTTGGATTAACTGTTTGAGAGAACTTGAAATTCATAATCTGTCATTTATGATGATCATAATTTATGGATTCATGTTCAGAATCCGGCTAATGGCATTTAGGGTTCAAAAGCTACATTTTAAAATGGCCTGATGAATTGCCTCTAGAAAGTGGACTGGACACCCAATGCAGATGTGGAGTTGTGTGTTCTTTCTACTAAATGGTAAAAAACAAAAAACAAACCACCAAAAGTGCTAGGAAAAGATGGATTTAGTGACTAGTAGAAATGAATTAAAAATGGCAGATTTGAAGCCCAGCCCTTAAACACTGGAGATCCTGTTCAGTTACTCCTCTCCTCTGCCTTCTGAGATCACAGGCATCACCCACACAGTTTCGAACAAAACTTGCAATTCATGTGGAATAGAAACTTTTGTTTTTTTCATTGTATTGGGGCAGGGGACATGGCTAGAGGAGGGTGGGGGTCTAGCACTCCCCTCACATGTTCTGTCAATGCACATGGGTATGTGAACCCTTTTTTATTAACTACCTGCTCTCATACCCCTCCCCTCATAGGGCCCTCAAGTTTGCCCTCCTTTTTGGAGCTATGGGTGTGTTTACAATAGGTTGTGGGTTTCTCTTTAACTTTTACTCTTACACCTCTCACACTGACCTTGGATTTCTGTTATCCTTACATTATACTTCTTTGACCAAATATAAAGCACAGCTTCCCACACAGGTTGCTTCAATAAACAAAGTAAAGTTTATTTTAAAATACAACCGTTTCTTGAAATAAGTTTCATATGTAAGTTTCAGTCAATATTAAGTAATTTACTATATTATTCTATTACCCATCCACCCTCACCAACTGTTCCCAAAATGATAATCCCAGCCTACACTCACTAGCCTAGCTAATCTCCTAACAATCCTAATACAATCTCTCAACTCTCTCTCCAGTCATCTCCACAGACTCCCAAACGGCACTCCTCAGATCCCTTCACACTAGCGATGTGCCTCATCGGCCCGCTCACACCCGCACGAGGCTCGGTCGAGCCTACCTTGTTCCGGCGGCGGCTTGCCTCTCTGCGGCAAGCCGCCCGCACCACCCGCTCCAGTCCCGTCGCGTCACTTCTGGCACTGACAGGACCCTGCGCAGGTGCGCTGGACCCCCGTGCCATGTACTGCGCCTGCACAGGGTCCCGTCGCGTCATTTCCGGTGCCCCCCCAGGTTCGATTACACCTCTACGCACTCTCCTTCACTCACTCCACACACCCCTACACACCTCTGCCTAAACAGCACTGCCCACAGCATATATAACACAGGCTTTACCCCCCCTTCTCACTCTCTCAGCCAATCATGTCACATATGCAAATACACCATCCTTCCTGCTCAACATTTCTCACTCACCCCAGACTTACCTAATATAACAAACATAGATGTAACAGGAATACATACCTGTAACCATAGACTCAGTACAAGAACACATTATCATACTTACCATATATACACTTTAAATTGCCCCCAATAACATAACATCACATTTCACCTGCTTCTTTGACTTTGAGTGCAAACCAGTCATAGCTAGAGTAATCATCATCAGCCTATAGGATAAAGTTAAACATCTTTTTCCTCTTAAAAAAATCTGATGGTTTAAAGCAGAGGAAGAGGAAGACTTGAAACTTGCATCCAGCAGTTTAAACACTAATTGGCCATAACAAACATATGGTGTCACTTATTGTATATAGTATTACTAGCTCTGTTTCATTGGAGGAGGACTTGCCCTATAGAAACAGGTGTGAGCCTGGGGAATGCTCCTAGAAAAAACTAGGGATGTATGAGAAATCGTTTCAGTTTGTTTTTGATCAGGATTTACCCCGTTTGCACCTTCCAGACTGAACATGGACTCAGCCACAATCTGTGGTTGAAGTCCGTACATTTCTGAGCTTGCAATGCGATTCATGGACCAAAAGCAAATGCTTTTGATAGCATGCATACATTTGAAAAATGTGCATGCCTTCGGTGGTGGCGGCAGCGGCAGCGGCGGCATGAGCGGCGCAGAGAACGCTCCGCGCCGCTCTGAAGAGCGAGATTGGGCCGCTGCGGAGGGCCGAGCCAGGAGTGAGCCACGAGCCGACTCAAGGCTCGGGCCCACCACTACTTTAAAGCCTTTCATAACCTGGGATCTATTCATCTCAGTAGACATCTCCAACCTGTTAAGGTTGTCAGCAAGCACTGGGATCCAGGTGTTTTGTTGTGAGCTATTAGAGTATCTTCAGCAAGGCACTGTGGCTTATTTGTTCTAGATCTCAAACTATGTAACAACTTCCTAGAAGATATTTGTTTGAACACCACATATCTATAGAACTGAACTGTTGCTTGTCTTTTCTATTATTGCTCTGCTTTTAGACCATTCCATATATATATATAGAGAGAGACGGTGTAAGACACTTTGAGCGTAGAGCAGGGATGCAGAACCTCATGCCCCAGGGTCAAATCTGGCCCTCCAGGGTTCACAGGTGGTCACGTCCCCCTCCCCTGACTCTGCTCTCTTTCCCACCCACCCCACTGCTTATTTGGTGGTTTCCCAGCTTTTGTGCAGTTTTGTCCCCTGTTCTAAAAGGTTGAAATGCCTCTCCTGAGGCTTAGTTAATGGCAGGAAGAGCTAATCAAAAATATGCTGATCTTTTTGGTCCCACCCCTTTTTCCATTGGCCCCGCCTGACATGTGGCCTCAGAGAGCTTCTCTGAAATGGAATTTGGCCCCTGGACAGAAAGAGGCTGAGGTTCCCCACCCCTGACTTCGGGAGAGGTGGGACAAAAATGTTTTAAATCAGTCAGGGTATGATAATTCAGACATGATTTTAATCCAAAAATGTATTTATTTGGATCTGAGCTACATTCATTTGTTCCTTTCTGCTATGATTTGCAACTATCACACACTGTGGTAACACATGCAGTTTTTGTAGAACCCTCAGAGCAGTAGTTCTGGTGCTAGCACAGTGGTTCCATTGTAGGAGGGATGCTGGTATGGAAAGATCTGGGCTGCCCGTAGGGTTGTGCACGGAGCTTGCTAGGGGGTGGAAGGTCAGTGAACTCCCTGGGCTTGACCCCTCCGAACTCTGCTTGACTTACCTTTCCCCAGCTCGGCTCATGTCCTTGCGAGCTGAGCTGGGGAAAGGAACTTCCAGTTTCCAGCGCTTTAATAGGGATGTAACCATTCGCCTTGAGTGGGCATAGCGGGCCGAAATCGACTCTCAGCCTAACCTACCTCACAGGGTTGTTGTGAGGGTAAAATGGAGAGGAGGAGGAAGATTATGTAAGCCGCCTTGGGTTCCTTGCAGGAAAAAGGGCAGGGTATAAATATAATAAATAAATAAATAAATTACCGGGTCCTGAGCCCCGCTCGCCTCTCCGCCCGCGCCGGCCGCGATGGGACCCTGTGCCGGCGCGCCGGGACCCTGCGCTGTGTCTTTTCCATAGAAACCAAAGACGCAGCGCAGGGTCCCGGCACGCTAGCGTTGGGTCCCGCCATGTCACTTCCGACCAGCTGGAAGTGACGCAACGGGTTCGTCGTGACTGGCGTGGGCCGTAGGGATGTAGCCGAGTAGCCCGGCAGACACGAGTGAGGCCCGAAGTGGGCCTGCTCATGTCCATGCGGGCTCTCTGCCGCCCCCACGGGCTTACCTGCAGGCTCTCCAGCTCTGCAGAGAGCCTGCCTCCCCGCCCGCTGGTCCTGTTGTGTCACTTCCGGCACGGTGGAAGTGACATGACGGGACCATGCTCCGTCACCCTGGACCCCCGCCCGCGCTCTGTTTTTGGCGGGGGAAACCAGGGCAACAGGGCTGTTTAAGCCCTGTTGCCCTGGTTCCCCCCGCCAAAACAGAGCGCGGGCGGGGGTCCAGCGTGCCAGAGCAGTGGCTTTGGCGGCGGCGGAGGCGGCACGCAAGACAAGGTAGGCTGTGGGGGGGTGATGGGGGTGGCGGGGGGGTCCTGCGGCGGCGGTTCGGCGGCGGGGGGTGGGAGGGTCCTCCGGCGGTGGCGGCTCGAGCAGCGCGGAGAACACTCCGCGCCGCTCTGAAGAGCAAGATCGGGTGCCGCGGAGGGCCGAGCCCCGAGCCCGGAGTGAGCCCCGAGCCTGCTGAAGACTCAGTCCCACCACTAGTGGGCGGCTTGAGCAGCGCGGAGAATTGCTCCGTGACGCCGCTGAGAATTGAGCGGCGGGGGGCCCGCCGCAGAGAGGTGAGGTAAGGCGGAGGGCCCCCCAGGTACATGTATACCCCTACACCTGTATGAGTTGCCCAAGTATTCAGATCAGCATCAGAAGCTCTGCTTTCTGGCCTACCATTAGGATGCTGTGTACTAGGGATAAGGCTTTCTCAGTGGTGGCCCCACACCTCTTGGGCTCCTTCCCAAGGGAGATATATATGGCTTTAACACTGCAGACTTCTAACAAAAACCCTAAAGACACATTTATTGCAGTCTGCATTTGGTGCTTTAAAGTTATTTGCTGCTGTTAGGGTGCTCTCTCTCTGTCTCCCTCTCCCTCCCTCCCTCCCTCTCTCTCTCTCTCTCTCTCTGTGTGGTTGTAATGTTTATGTTCATGTATTTATAACATTATAAGCCACCTTGTGAGGGCAGTGCACCCTGAAAGGCAGAATGAAAATCTTTTAAATAAATGTTACCAATACATTATTGGATCAAATGTGGATAAGTTCTTTGCCATGGCAACCATACCACAAATATGACATCTGAATTGGGTCTCAGTCTCCTTAATTTCTGAGATGCGTTCTTCCAGGTAAGTGGGCTACACATCACAGCTGAAGTGACTTTCCAGAGATTGGTCAGTTACTCAGCTTACTGCCTGTAAAGACTCCTTGAGAATTTCACAACTTTTGTTTTTTTGTCCAAGTTGAGACTTTGGGTTTCACAATGAGCAGGTGGTCCCACTAGGCCTGGCCAGTTTTGTGACTGTTCCAGCAGACAGAGCATCTGTTCAGCTGCAATGTGAAAACAACATTGCTTCCCTAGTCTCTGGCCAGCCACAAGGCCAAACAGATCAACAATATGAATACATATCTTTCTGGGAGAAAATTGCGGCAAAAAAATTGTGAAAGCCTATCACAGTAGGAAAAGAAACCCCCACAGATATAAGTTAAAGGTGTTTTGACACCAGCTGCAAAGGTTTGGCCAGATGAAAAGGTCAAGTATCCAGCTTCCATGAAATTCTCACCAATACTCCCCAGAAAAAAATGCCCTACTCAGGCTTACAGTCTGCATTTCAGACAACAGAATTTGAGTATCAAGTGAGGGGCTAAGTGAGAGGCATGCTTAATTGCTGTATATATTCATTCAAAGCAATTTGTGATATGTCTTCATTTTTTTCCCTTTGGGGGGGCAGGGAAAGAGGAAGTAGAAGCTACAAAGAAATTACAAGTGCAAGGTTCCTGATAAGCACATGATATGGATAATTGTGAGACTCACTGTAGGGATGTATGAGAAATTCCTTTCAGTTCACAAATCACTCAAAAATGTCCCATTCGCAATCCCAAACACAAACACAAATGGGAGCGCATCTTCTCATAAAATGTTTGCAAATTCCCGAACTTGCATTTGCATTTGCATTTGCAAAATGTGTTCTTGAAGCATGTGCAATTTTATTAAAATGCACAACTTTCTCAGAATGCACAACTTTCTTAAAATGTGCAAATTTTAAATCACCCACACTATAGTCCATTGGGGAAATTGGTGCAATTTTGGAAATTTGCACAAATTTGGGATTTTTTGTGTAACTTTCATATTTGATAGCTGTTTGTTTTGCACATTGATTTGCACAAAATGCACAGCGATCGCAAACACAAATGCAAATCGAGGAAAGGTGAGCGGCGAGCCGATGTTTGTAGAATCCTGGTGAGGTCGAACATCGCTCATTCGGCCATCCCGAGTTTAGGCTATCCAATCAAATGTAGTGTCTTCACTGTGAGTGTGATTCATGTTCACAGGGTGGATTGAATTACGGCCAGCTTTATCCATTCATCGGAACCTTAATGTTCAACATCTTCTGGGCACCCTTCGGATGCAAACCGATCTGTGTGGGAGACTCTGCTCTGGACTGATATCCCCTGTAGCTACGTTGATGGATGTGTGAATATTGTGTAACCACATGGTCTGAGACAATGGTGTGGATCTTTGCTACTTGATTGCTTCTGAATAATTTCTCCCCAGACACACTTCTAGCCCCAGAAGACTCCAATCCAATCCACTACCACACCAAGCCCAAGGGGCCAGAAGAGACATTCCAGTCCTGCTGAAGCTTATGGCTGCATAACAGAGCATAACCCCTTTAACTCTGATGTGTGTGCGTGGGGGGGGGACACTTGCAACAGAAGGGGTTTGGCACTGTCCCTCCATGTTTTCTATTCTCCATTCTCTCCTCCCAAAGCAGTTGCAGCTGCTACGCTGACACACATTGGCCACTCAAAGGAAGCAGTAAGAGACTGATTTGCCGACTAGTGGTCAATAATCTTTAGATCTCCTTAGTCATGGCTCTCCTTGAATCTGCTTGGAGCATGTAGCTTGAAATACTTCTGTCATTCATACTTTTTTTTTTTTTTTTTTTAATATTCCACTTCTTTGCCCCTTGTTTACTCACTGAGGTTTATTCTGATCCCTGCAGCACTTGAATGAATGTGTTGGTTCCATGTAGGCAACAGTTTCTTTCCTTTTCCTTACTCAAAGTTTCTTCAGTGTTTAGAATGGTATATGTCCCTACTCAACCATAGATGTAAAATGCTTTAAGCAGGAATGGGAGTAAGAAAAAAAGGGTTGGGTTTGGAAGGAGTACAGCCATAAAATGAGACATGTCCCCCAAATGGTATTTTCACGGAAAAGAAAACAATCTCTAGCAGCTTGAAGCACAAAACAGGTGTTAGTAATTTTGCCACATTATTTTTAGTGACATCTTTAGAAGTAAGGGAACCTCCTCAATTCTTTTAATCATGTTTTGCCCATAAGTCTCCAAATTCATCTGTTCTAGAATATGTGAAAGACCTCTGTCCCATTATTTCCACAGATATTTTGCACTTCCCACATAAAATACTCAGGACAGTTATCTGCAAAGTCGAACAATAATTTTCACAGTCTAGATCCTAATCATAGCTGCCCATCACATGTGTATTATTATATGCATTGGCTTAACTGGACATTATTTATTTTTATTTATTTATTATATTTATACCCCACCTTTTTCCTGCAAGGAACCCAAGGCGGCTTACATAATCCTCCTCTTCCTCCTCTCCATTTTATCCTCACAATGAGGAAGATCAAAATCATTGTTGTGCACTGCAGACACGCCATCTACAGTTGGTTTAATCACACATCCACTTACTGTTTTTCTGGATGGATCTGATAACAACATTATCAAAACTGAAGCCCGTTGAAGATATTTATCCACATTGGTGAAAATGTGCTTTTCAGTAGTGCTGGCCATACTTTTAAAGGGCCAAAAGGTTGATCCAAAGGTTGGAGGGAGGGGCACTCAGAGGTAAGAAAAACAGGCAAAACCCACCTCACCTTCTTTGCATTTCTGAGAGCTGGGACATGATTTGATTTTCAAAGATTCACTGAGCTGGCAACTGCCGTATTAGGTTTCCCAGTTTGTCCCATTCTGATGGGCAATGTATAGGGAGGGAAATGGCAGCCACAGAAAAATGGCAGTTCCCCCACTGATGGGAAACTGACGTTCCATTGTCATTCCCACTGTGGAAAAAGCCCAGAAGGGAGAGAAGGACAAGACAGTGGCAGCACTATAGTGGGTTCTTTGTTTTTGTTTTTTCATGTTCAGTTGGAACAGCCAAAAAGCCTGAGCACTTTGGGGGTGAAATTTAGGGATACTTTAGGGGAGGGTCAGCTTGCAACTCAATCCACATTAACTGATACAATACATTTGGACTGAGTTGTAAACTGAGTGGAATTGTCTCTGAGTAGAAGAAAACCCTTATTGCCATGCCAACATTGTCAAAAATCCAATTCCGTATTGTTGTTTTTACAAATAGAGTATTACCAATGTGTCAAGTGTATGACAGAGCAGGGATCAATGGATCATTGATGGTAACTAAATACCGTAGGTGTAAATGTGCGTCTTTTCTGGGAAAGCATACATTGTTTTTAATTTTTTTTAAAATCCGCTATGCCACCGCCCTATATAGTCTTATTCAGGTGTTAAAGCCTGAACAAGGAGGGAAACTCATGAGTAAGGGCATGGGGCCACTTTATCAGGGTTCTTGATCATGCCGAGAGTTCTACTCACATTCTGTTCAGGCATAATGCTTGAACAGAGCTTATGATTCACTGAAAACTACTTATAAGGTGCTATCCAACAATCTTTTGGATGTAGCTGTATTAACTTACTTCACTTTTTTTTAAAAAAAGAGGAACTGATAGGCAGTATATTAGGATGTCCTTCCCCTGTGCCCCTCCCTAAAAAATGCTGTTTCATTGCACAAATTACTGTGAGAGCCAAACACATATAATTGACTGGGGTACTAGTTGTTCAGCAACTTCTGTTATTAATCAAAACAAAAGATAAAGCCATAATCAAAATGCATTGTTTTATTGGGAAATAAGCCGTGCTCATTTTAGGCCTTTTACATTTATCTATATTACCCTTCAGAAACAAAATAATAACTTGTTCACTGTTTAAATAAGTGTACTTCAAAAGCTGTACCATATGTTAATGTGATTTTACATCTATTGGCAAGGTACAAATGCTGTTTGTTTAGCTTCAGGTGACTGTGTTGCATAAACAGTTTTTGAAATAAGACCTTTCATGCTAAATTTAATCAAATACATTTTAAAAAATCCTTATTAAGTGCTACTTTCCAATTTATGATATAAATAACAACACTCAAGGACTGACTTCAGGCAGATATATGCATATGTCATCTGTAGAGAAGATGCATCTGTTAAGCAAAGTTTCCAGGATACAGCAAATCATGAAGGGGAGACAGAAATTACTCTTGTCTTTCTGAAACAGATACCCCCCCCCGCCATTTGATTTATTTTTTTTTTTTTAAGTGCAGCAATTGTGAATCTAGTTGAGGTTCCCTTAACGAAACTTCAGTTATCCATTATTGTTATTCTGTTCACTTTGAATGTCTTCTATCACTCACCCATGTAGCTTCAAGGCAAGTACACATATGCGTGTGTATGGAGAGAGAGAGAGAGAGATTGTGCACTGGATTTGGATAAAGTCCAGAGCCTGAGTAGAATCAGGTTGCTTTGGTCTTGGGTCCCAAGGTGAACCAAGCTTGAAGCTTCCCTCTGAAGCCAGCATGACCAAAGCTGCTCCAGAATGAGGCTTCAGTACTGACTTGTGTTTCAGATACAATAGATCCCTGCAGACTTTGTCATTTGGTCACATTTCTCTAAATGCTACAGCGGGAGGGGGAGCGATAGAGTGCAGTTGATTGACTGAAAGGTCCACCTTTTAATCCTAGGCAACATTTCATCAGGGGTTCCAATCACTTCACTTTGGAGGAGGGCAAGGATGGGACTGTGAGATGGCCATTCTCCCAATGCCACACCATGCTTCACTCTGAAAACCTTTAAATTGGTTTTCAGCATCACAACACCCTAGCTCCTGAAACCTATCCTTCTGAAACTTTGGAGGTTTCATGCATGAGAACATCACTATCAAATGTGTGCCATTTCCATACAAATTGACTAAAAACCCAATGTGGGGAGGGAAGGGGAAGCAAATCACCCCACCCCAAATTGGAGAACTCCCATTCCATATGAACTGCTGCTACTATCCTTCTGGAGCTTTGCAGGTTTCTTACTTAGGGACACCTCTAGTCTGCCTGTCATTTTCAGCACAATGATCCACAAGAAATATAGGGGGATACGGTCTTACTCTTTTAGAGACCCTCCAAATGTAAAGGCTGTTCTTGAACAAAAATCCCTTCAGCTATCCGCCTGAAACTTGGCTGGCTTTGAGCACCTCAGAAAAGGCAACTATCCCCACAATTATCCAAATTCTGCCAAGAAATAAACAAAGTTTATTGTCAATTCCCTTAAAAGAAAAATACAAGGACAGATAGCACAGAAAAAAACTCTGTACCTATTTTTTTCCCCCTGACATTGGGCATATTAAACAGGCCTGTGGCTTACGCTGGCTCAGCTTGTCTGAGTGTGGAAAGCTAAGCAGGGTCAAGCCTGGTTATTACTTGGATGGGAGACCCCCTCCTCTAGTTTCCTGCATTGAGCAGGGGGTTGGACTCGACAGCCTTGTAGGCTCCTTCCAACTCTATGATCTATGAAATCTATATGCCCAATGTCAGAAAGTGCAAAAGTGACATGGTCCAGAAATAGACTGATAGACACACACACACGTGCACACTCCTTAATGGCAACTCTAATAATTTGTCCAATTGAGGACTTTGCTTGAAAGAAATACACAATTAGAGCATCTTATCTGTCATAGTTGTCCACAAAAGTTTTACATGACTGTGCGGTTCTGTGCCTTTATAATCTCTTGGATTTAGTACACTGTCTCTGGTGCTGGGTGCTGGTGGTGGTGGTGGTGATGATGATGATGATGATGATGATGATGATGATGATTGGTTTTGCCTTTCCTTCTTCCAGGATGTCAGCATTCAAGGATCTACCAAGTAGTTTTTGCTTTGTTTTGTCAAAACGAGTTAGGAGCAACACGCACTTAAGGGCACAACCTCAACATGGTCTCATCACATGGACTATTTGTTTCTAATTTACTTGTAACTGATCTGACTACCTTCGCTTGCCTTCCTAATTATATTTAATTGAGATGTACCTCTAATACTTCTGAATAGTCCAAGGCATTTAATTAAATGTTGCCCTCTTCAAGCATTAATCGGCTTACATACTAATTGTATCCTTGCTTTTTTTAATGCATGTGTGTGAGGCTGTATGATAATAAAATGATTACAATGGTGTGACTCTCATATATTGCTGTGTGAAGGCCTATATTAATTTTCAGAGGTGGCTCCAGTTTACTGTGTTTGAAGCTGTGGCAATTGAAACATTTCCTCCAGCTAAAATCAACTCTATCACATCCTATTAATATTCTTGGGCCTCCTATAGCTCTTTAAAAAAAATATGCATCTAGTACAGACCATGAATAAATACTGTCAACCATGAAGTCTGGGTTGAGAAAGAGGAACGGTAGGAGGAAATAAGTGATTTGGCATTCACTCAAAACTAAGGTTTTATCATTAGGTTTTCCTTTTACAACATACACAATAATAACTATATTATCGGATTTGCTTAACATGATGATATGCACAGGGCATAAGCCATTGCACAGTAATGTGTACTTATGCCCTCCTGACACCAGTGGGGCTTAGACATGCACAACTACTTCATGCTGAATTGTGGCCACAGTGTGTACAATTTACAAGACTCCCCCCCCAAATGTCTTTATGCTTTCCCCCCCCCCCACCTTGAGAATCAACTCCAAATAGTAAAAGAGGGCTTTACTAATAGAGCTGGCAAAAGCAGTGTGTGTGTTTTAACTTCAGGACTGCAGAATAGGGACCCAGTGAGGCTATTACAATGAGCCAGTATCTCTCCATGAATAAAACTGCCCTGATTGAGCAGTGTAAAAAGGACAATTTGCCATGGGAGGAGAAAACAGCAGAGGAACTGAAAGTTATGCTGATCTCCCAGGCGGCAATAGGAGGAGCTGCACCCTCTAGCCCTAGTGTAACAGGACCCCAAACAAAAGAATGGGAGCTCCGTGAACAGGAACTGCGGCTAGTGGCAAAGCAGAAGGAAGAAGAAACCCGGTTAGAATGGGAAAGACTTCGTCTGCAGCAGGAACAGCTGAAAGCCCAAGAGGAACAACGCAGACACGAGGAAAAGGTGTGGCAGGAGCAGCTTAAAGCTCAGGAAGAACAACGCAGACACGAGGAAGAGCAACGCAGACATGAGGAAAAGCTGCACCAGGAGAAACTGCAAGCCCAAGAGGAACAACGCAGACACGAGGAAAGGATGATGCAATTGAAACAGGAGCAGCCTGTCAGAGTTACCCCGAAGGACTTCACAGCATACACCCCAGGAGAAGACCCACAAGTGTTCCTGACCACTTTTGAAAGGGCAGCACAGAAGTGGGGACTGCAGGAGGGTGACTACATGAAGTTTGTGCCTAATTTAATCAAAGGGGAGCTGGCAGAGATTTATAATAGCATGCCAGAGGGGGAGGCTGTTTCCTATGCTCAATTCAAAGAAACTGTGTTTAAAAGGTTCAGGTTAGGACCTGAGCACTTTAGGAAAAAGTTCAGAGGGTTAATACCTCAACCAGGTAAATCTATGGTAGAGTTTGCGACAAAATTAAAAAACCTGCTCTTAAAATGGGTGGATGAAGCAAAAGCTGACAACAGGGAAAAGGTGTTAGAGCTTATGGCCCTGGATCAGTTCTATTTTCGGTTGCCCAGAGAAATAAAACTGAAGGTTAAGGATAAAGATCCTGAAACTGTAAACCAAGCTGCAGAAATGGCTGACAAATTGATTGAAAACCGGGAAGGGTTAGGCCCCAGGATTGAGTCTGAGAAGAAGGGGGGGAAATGGGAAGCCCCAAGTAAAAAGGAGTTCAAAAAACCTCCTTTTGATCCTTCTCACCCCAGAGACCGTGCCTGCTATTCGTGTGGTCAGACAGGCCACATCAAGAGTAGCTGCCCCAAGTTACAAGCGGTAACACCAGCTAAACCAGGTAGTCCTAAACCCGAACAAACCAAGCCACAAGGTGTAGCAAGCATAAAAAAACCTTATAATTGTGGATTTGTGATCACCAACAGGGAAGAGGTTAATAATCAGTTTAAAGAACCTGTTTATGTAAAGGATAAGACCATTATGGCAATGTTGGATTCTGGAGCTGATGTTTCTCTGATCCGAGCAGATTTGGTGAGACCTGAAGATTTGGTACCAGGAATGTCTATTGAGATTCAGGGAGTGAATGGTCCCTCCTTTGAAGTCCCAGTAGCAAGGTTATCCATAGAATGGAGGGGATGGAGGGGTCTGTATGAAGTTGGGGTGATGGAACCTCCAACCCAATTTGCCCCTATCATTGTGGGGAGGGATATAATGGGGCCAGAAGCTCAAATATGTGTGGTAACCCGCAGGCAAAAGGAAAGGGAGGAACTTTCAAGACAGGACCAGGTAAAAGCTGATGGGGTAAAAGAAAAGGTACTAGAGGTACAACCCACAGTGATTCCGGAAGGTCCAAAACCAACCCCAGACCCTCCCCAAACCGAAACAACAGAACAAGCCTCCATGCAACCTGGAGACCTGAAAGCCAGTGAACCAACTGAGGCAGGTGGTTCTGTAGAGGAGAAGGCACTAGAGACCCCTTTTCCTGATTTAAGAGGAGTAGAGGAATTCAAGCAGGGAGTCCTCAGTGATCCTAGTTTGGAGCCTCTGAAAAGAGTAGCTCTCCCTCAAGATAAACCCTTCTCTGAGGAAAGAAGGGAGCAGATTATTTGGGAGAAAGGATTGTTGTATAGGCTGTGGTTGCCAAAAACCCAAGAATTAACCTGGGAACCACTAAAGCAACTGGTAGTACCTAACCAATTCCGGCTAAGGTTGCTAGAACTAGCCCATGATGTGCCATGTGCAGGGCACTTGGGGAAAAACAAGACTAAACAAAGGCTCATGGCAAACTTCTTTTGGCTGGGAATGGCTAAGCAAGTAGCAGAGTACTGCAGGTCTTGTGAAACCTGTCAGCGTGTGGGGAAGGCAGGGCATCACAGTAAAGCCCCTTTGCAGCCTCTGCCTATTATAGGAGAAGCTTTCTTCAGGGTGGGCATGGATATTGTAGGGCCTTTCACTAAACCCACCCGCAAGGGAAAAAAGTACATTCTCACAGTGGTGGATTTTGCCACAAGATACCCAGAAGCTGTAGCACTAGCCTCTATAGATGCTCCGTCTGTAGCTGAGGCATTGCTGACTATATTTTGCAGAACTGGATTTCCCTCTGAAATCTTGACAGATTGTGGGTCAAATTTCCTCTCCGAGATAATGGAATGCCTGTGGAAGTGTTGTGGGGTAAAACACTTGAAAACCACTCCTTATCACCCACAATGCAATGGAATGGTGGAAAGATTTAATGCCACACTCAAAGGAATGATTAGAGCTTATGTAAACACACACCCAAATGACTGGGATGACAAACTGCAACACCTACTTTTTGCCTACAGGGAAGTTCCACATGAATCAACGGGATTCTCACCTTTCGAGCTGTTGTATGGCAGAAGAGTAAGAGGCCCTCTTGATCTCCTGAGGGAAAACTGGGAAGGTAAACTTGTAGAAAACAAAACCTCAGTGGTGGATTATGTGTTAAAACTTAGACAAACCCTAGATACACTCTGTAAACTAGTTCAAGCCAATGTAACCAAAGCCCAAGAGGTGCAAAAGTTCTGGTATGATCAAAAGGCACACTCTAGAGTATTTGAGGTAGGGGATCAGGTAATGATATTTCTTCCTCTGCGCAAAGACAAGCTTAAGGCTGCTTGGGAAGGCCCCTACACGGTCAGAGAGAAAATGGATGATTTAACCTATGTGGTGGTTAAACAAAAATCTGAAAAAAGACCAAAGGTAGTACATGTAAATATGATGAAGCCACACTATGAGAGGAGTAGAGTAGTTTTACAGGTGCAGAAGGTGCCAGAGGTAGTATACTTAGGGCACAGGGTTGGAAATGGTCATATCACACTTTTATGGGACAAGGTTGAAGCTATCAGAACCTGGGACATACCTACAACCAAGAAACAGGTCAGGTCATTCTTGGGATTTGCTGGGTATTACAGGAGATTTGTTCCCCATTTTGGTGAAATTGCTGGACCTTTGACTGATTTAACCAAGAAATGTTAACCTGACAAAATTGTGTGGACTGATGAATGTCAGAGAGCATTTGAGAGACTAAAAGTCATTTTAATCTCAAAGCCTGTGTTAAGAGCACCTGACTTTGAAAAAACCTTTATTATAGCTACTGATGCCTCTGAGACTGGCATAGGTGCAGTATTGTTACAAGACTATGACTCTGTTAAACACCCAGTAGCCTACCTGAGTAGGAAGCTTCTACCCAGGGAAAGAAACCTGTCTACAATCCAAAAGGAATGTCTGGCAGTAGTGTGGGCTCTGGACAAGCTCAAGCCTTATGTTTTTGGACAAGAATTTACTTTATGGACTGATCATCATGCCTTGCAATGGATACAAACAATGCAAAATACCAACTCCAAGCTTCAGAGATGGTCTTGGAAGTTGCAGGAATTTCAAATGAACATTGAACAATGTGCCTGGGAAGGAGAATGTGATAGCTGATGCATTGTCTAGGAAATAACCAAAAAACAGTTGCTGTTTGTGTAGGTTAACGTTTCACAATTCTCTTCTGTAAAAGGGAAATTGTTCCACTTGAGGAGAAGGAGGGGAAGATGTGAGGGATTGAGGCCTACACAGGATTTGGTTTATTGAGGCCTACACAGGCTTCAGTTTGTTGAATCCTGAAGGCCCAAACACTCCACGATGGGAGGGGGAGTTTGAGAGTTTAAGTTACCCAATAGAAGTTAAGAATTGGATATCTTATTCAAGGTCACATGGTCATAACCTTCCATTCCTGGGAAGACTATATATGTGGGGTGTGGTCAGCTAGCAGTCAGAGAGTGTGTGCTGGGAGAAAGCTAGAAGCAGCAGAGAGAAACAGCAGAGAGAAGCAGAGAAGCAGAGAGAGAGAAAGAGAAACTGGCTGGCTGACTGACTGACTGCATAGGAATTAGGTAGACTGAAGTGAAACTAGAGAACATTGTTTGTTTCTTTGTTTGTTTTATTTTATCATACATGCTTTTGATTTAAAACCACTCTATTAAGTAATTTCCTTAATACTATAAGTAAAGTTTGTTGTGTACCCTGGAGTTTGGAGTGACTTATTCACCACGCCTACAGCCTACACCCACGTTACTGGAGGAAGCAGGCAAAGGACTGGGTCTTTGGGAAGAGGCAGAGATCTCCCAAAGGGCAGATCAAGGGGTCCTTGCAGTAGTGGAACCTTGACACAGACACCACCTAAATCTTTACACTTCCCCTTCTTTGCACCTCACTAATTAGAAAACTGGCTCAACTAATGACTCGATTAAAAGTGTACATGAAATTTGCAGTGTCAATTTCTCTTTTTCTTTAGTGCAGAAGGAACATGCAGAACGTTGACATTCTGAAGTTAGTAAAAAAAAAAAAACATGTTTCTGTGCCTGCTTTAATAAACACATCCAACCCTTTTCCTATCTAACTAGATCTTTTGGCTGGGGAAAAGGAAGAAGGTAATAAGTGAGGTAGATCTGGGAATAGAGTGGACAAGGACAATATATGCATTTGGTAAATACTGCTTCTTAGGGGACCCCCCCCTCCAATGCACTTACTGCATAGCATGCTACTTCACCTTCTGATTTTCTCTACCTTCTTTGGGCATGGTAGGGGCATTTGGGGGGATTGCAGGACACAGAGAGGGGGAAATTATTCCAGTCATGCCCCCCAATGTCCCACTTGGCTTTGAGCAATAGGGAAAAGAAATCTCATAGGCAGAAGATCCACCTTATCCCATGAGAGCTCAGCAGTCCTTCTTCTTCCTGCACTTATATGAGAAGCCTGGATCAGAGATGAAGAGACTCAATGTGGATTCCTCCTGCATGGTACAGACCCCGGTGCTTCTCACATTATCTCAGCAGCATGGGAAGCAGTGGTGCTGCTGTGGCTTCCACATTGCTAGGGTAACATGAATCCCAGAAATCGCACGGTAAATTCTTTACATTTTAGTAAAGAAAAGCAGCTTTAGCTGGAAGTAGTGATGGATGGAAAATGTGTTTAGTTCACATTTTAATGCAAACTTACCTAACTTCACACCCTTGCACCACTATCTTTTGAAAATGTGCACTTCTCCAAATTTTGTAGTGGAATTCTCCAGTCATAAAAGGCATACAAGAATGTGTGTATTGCGGAAATCCGAAAAATAATGTTAAAAATGCATTAAAAATATTAAGAAAATTCCCAGCAAAAATGTGTATATTAGGCCAATATGCATGCAAAATGCATATACTGGGAGAAATGTGCACAAAAATGCTTATGAGTTTTCATACAAAAGTTTCTGGTTTTTTTAAAAAAATCTCAAACTTTGAGACAAACTGAACCTATGATTGGAAAAATGAGAAACAGAAAAACCAAAATTGACAGATTCATCTATCCCTAGCTGGGGGCAATTTTGAGCCTGTTGATATTTCCTGCTCCAAATCATCTCCCTCCTGCTTCCCCCTCCCTTTTGGGCCACAGACACATGCACACAAACATGCACACACTGGAGGGGAGCAGCTGGTGTGGGGAGTGACTTAAAGTGCAAAATATCTGATGTGAAAAGGATTAAGCACAGATGCATCTCCCATTTATATGCTCCAATAGACCCTTCATGCTCTTCTTTATGAAAAATGGTCACTGGAGTTTTGTTACATTACATACATACGTACGTACGTGTGTGTGTGTGTGTGTGTGTGTGTATGTGTGTGACATCTGTCACTAAGTTTAAAAGAAAGGAGGTGCAGTCTGGTGTATCCAGTAAGGGTGGTGCTGATGCCCCACAAGAAAAGTAGAAGTGTGTCTACTTGGAAGATCACTTGTGAGGTTAAAGGGTACCCTAAAACTTACTCTATCTTGTATTCTGCTGGTCATCAGATTTTCTACATAGAAACAAGCTGGGCTCCTTTCAGTTATGCAGGCATTTATCTTCCTTTGTTACCCCACTTTCATTTTTGTATTGGTGACTCAGTTGGGGGAGTTCAAGCTGGGGATATCAACCAACCTGTTGAAGCAACCGATTTATGAGAAGCAAAAGAGGGAGCAGTAGCCATATAGTATGTATGCATCTGAAGCCTTCTCCTACAGAAAAATTTGTTTTCAATTTGCCCCTCGTTGCTTTGATGTCCATCTATTCCTGAGCTGCTCTTTACATATTTGGACTATGACTGGAAGGATGAGCAGAGGAGTAGTGACATGAGAAATGGACACATTTATTGCACTGTAAGCCTTTTTGATATTGAGAGCCACTGCCGCATTACCTCCAATATGGCTTGTTCTGTCCTTTATGTAGATTATATATTATGTATCCCATTAATTGTCATTGTTCTGCTAGGCTTTTGATATGCTCAATTTATCTGTACTCGGCTTAAGCACCCAGGGCTGGTGCAAGGCAGTTTGGTGCCCTAGGCAAGATCAGATATTTAGCGCGCCCCCTTCCCACTTGAGCCCTCCCTCCCTCCAGCCCTATGCCCATTATGAAATAAATTTCCCTCCCTGGGAACTGCTGAGCCCCGTAGAAAAACTTTGTGGACTTTTCCTTTGAGGCAACATCAGCCCAGCTATGCCAGGAAATCCCAAGGGCCTTCTCCTACTCCATATATATGTAAAAGCCTGTCTCCTCCTGCGGGCAGCACAAGGGATATGAAAAAAGGATGTGAGAGAGGTGTGGTAGCGCTACCTGTGAGGAATAGAGACAAAAGGGCGTCTTGCAGCCTGTCCTACCTCACAGGGTGGAGCTGCAGAGACACCAGTTTGACTCATACCCCTTCTGGTATGAATGCATGTAGTAGAAACATAGCAAAGAGAGAGCCCGTGGATCTGGTTCTAATTTCTGCTTCCCCTCCTCTCTCTATCACTTTGTTGCAATATTTCTTTATCAGAATAATGTATATTATCCTGTCTTTCCCTTTACCAGCCTAGTGCTCAAGGCAGACAACAATATTCAAAGTACAGTAAAGCAAACATCAACAGCTCAGGGCACAATCCTACGCATGTTCATCACAGCATGGCTGGCTGTTGGAATGCTGGGAGTTGCAGGGCTTTTTTCTGCCTCAACGTGCATAGGATTGCGCATGGCTGGCTGGGGAATGCTGGGAGTTGTGGGACTTCCCCCCTTGTCCAAGGATTGCATCCTAAAAGCATTTAAAACCAAAACACAGAAACAGCATGGTAAATAATTAAAACATTGGAGCCCCAGCTAGCTTAAAATACCTTTCCCTCCCTCCCTGGTTGCTGGAAATAACTGCTTTCAGGGGACGTTGAGCTGAGGAAGCTGAGGTGTGCGCCGGAGGGAGGGAAGGCGAAGGAGGTGTTTGCAGGTGCATCCTTCCCAGAGGGAGGGAAGGCGAAGGAGGTGTTTGCAGGTGCATCCTTCCTGCTGCCCACCAGCCTCCCATCATTGACCCCTGCCCGCCGCCTCCTCCTCCTCCAGCCTGTCACCTTCTCTGCCTCTTTTGATGCTGGTTGTGAGGAGGAGCCTGCCTGAAGCTTCAGAGGCGCCAGCAGCAGCAGCTGCTGCTCCTGGTAATTTATTTATTTATTTATTTATTTATTTATTATACTTATACCCCACCTTTTTTCTGCAAGGAACCCAAGGCGGCTTACATAATCCTCATCCTCCTCTCCATTTTATCCTCACAACAACCCTGTGAGGTAGGTTAGGCTGAGAGTCAGTGACTGGCCCAAAGTCACCCAGTGAGTTTCATGGCCAAGTGGGGAATAGAACCCGGATCTCCCGAGTCCCAGTCCAACACTCTCACCACTACGCCACACTGGCTCTTAGCACTGTATTTTTTCCCCCCAAGGTGTTTCTGGCACCACCTTTAGCCCCGGTGCCCTAGGCAGCTGCCTAGTTGGCCTAATGGTAGCACCGGCCCTGTAAGCACCCCTCCCTCAATGCACTATTACACTTACACCAATGCTGAAGGCTCTTCTCCACCCACTGTATTATTCTGTATTCATTTACTCTGCAATAGAAACTTGTTCTGGTTTCTGAAACGAGGTGTGCCAATAAATTGGCCATAGCAGTTTCCATCCCTCCCTTTGCATGTATGCATTATAAATGTGTGTTCTTATTGTCTAGTCCTCTTAAGTGTTGTTTTTTTTTAAACTACAAGAGCAACAGAATAATCGTTCCCTCTAATATTAAACTCAGGTGCCCTGGGCCAACAAGATTGGAGCCAAAACAAGGCCAGTGAGAAACAACAAGGAGGTATCAGCATGCCTGGGGGAACCCTGAGGTTTGCAGAAGACCAATTTAAAACAAAACCCAAAGGAGGCAACCCCCTAAAAAAAATAATCCAAGGAGGACTGAGCATGCTCATTGGTCACCAGGAGCCACACAATGTTGAGTGTCACTTGGATAAGAATAACAGAAAATGGTGCGAGATGAGTGAATTGGCCTGCTTGAGCTCCTAACAACACAGGCCTGTGGCTCATGCTGGCTCAGCTTGTCTGAGTGTGGAAAGCTAAGCAGGGTCAGGCCTGGTTATTACTTGGATGGGAGACCCCTCCTCTAGTTTCCTGCATTGAGCAGGGGGTTGGACTCGATTGCCTTGTAGGCCCCTTCCAACTCTATAATCTATAAGTCTATGAATCTATTTAGTATCCTAGAAGAAGGCATGGCTCACTGGCTGGAATCCTGAACAAGGACCACTCCTGTTAAGGCAGGGGTGGGCAGCTTGTGGTCTTCCACTTGTTGTGGAACTGCAATTCCCATCATCTCTCACCACTGGCTGCAGTGGTTCAGGCTCATGGGAGTTGCAGTCCAACATCATCTGGAGGTGTGCAAGTTGCCCACCCCTGTGTTAGGGGATGAGGAGAACCTGCAACATTTTGTTACAGGTTCCGCTTACATTGAATAGAAAGCTCAATCTCATGGTCTCGTCATCCGTATTATCAAATAGCTGCAACCTAAAACACATTCAGCAATATTTCCTGTCTAGACAGGCAGTTACGGGGTGGCGGATGGAAGGGTAGCTAGTGTGCTCAAGCACACATGTGAACACACTAAAACAAAAAAAAAAACAAATCACCTCCATAAACAGACAAGGGAAAGTAGAGATACTGATTTATCAGGCACATGTCTTTAGCAAACAGATACCATCCCTATGAGCCCTCCCAAACCAGATACTCATCTGTACCTGTTAACTTGCCTCCCTCAGAAGTTAGTGTAAAATTCTTTACATTTCTTCTCCAGTATTATAAGAAAAGGCTGACTTGAATAATTTCTCAATAGGTATGTAACTAACATACCAGAATCAAGATAGCCTCAAAATAACAAAGAAATGTTCTTGATCCATACCCCCTCCAATTAAATTTTGTGATTACTGATTAAAATTGGCTGCCTCCAATTAGTCAGCTAAGACATTTGTTGCCTAAACTACTGATTAAAGCATGCAGCTCTGTTAATTCTTCTACAGGCTGAAGTTGGAGGAGAAATTCCATTCATGATGATAAAGGATTTCCATTGCTCTTATTTCTTCCCCTCTGTTGTGCTAGCCACTGCTGCTTCTTAATCCTAGGATGCCAATATCCACAACCATCCCTAGGGTATGTGATGCTCATGGTGGTGATGATGCTTACCTCTTCCTCCCTCACTTGAACTTCTTCTCTCTTTTACACTAAGGATATGTCTCCTTCTCCCCTATGGCTGTCTTTTGCCCTTCCATGGTGCAGCCACCATTATTCTATCCAGCTGTCTCCACACAGTTACCATTCTACCATAATTGCTTTTAAGATCACAGTGCCAATAGCCCAACTCAGCTGTTAAGCAACAGAATAATGTGACAGTCTCAGAGGCTACTTCCAAGGTCAATGACAACACTCTCTATAGAGGTTTCCAAGAAAAAGTAGCTGAACACACACAAACTCAGACAGCTAGTTATATCAGCCAACACAAAAACAGGGATGGCATTGTTAGAGTTCAACTTCTCATTGTCAAACATTGAAAACCCACTGCTGGTCAGGAAATTGTGCTGTGTGTGTATTTTAGACTTTTGTTTCAACAGCTATATTTTAATTAAAATGTATCTTTTGAAACCAACATATAAACACATATTTTAGGTGTTTTGTTGTGTGTGCATATGTGCGTGTGAGTACAATATAAATTAAAGCTGCAATCCTATGCACTCACCAGGGAGTAAGTCCCACTGAAATTAGTAGGACTTACTTCTGAATAGGAATGCATAGGATCATGCTGTAAGTATGATTAATAAGAGCGCAGAATTCAACTTTTTAGATTCCCCTTGATATCAATGGCAGAGAGTTAAACACAGGAGGTCTGCAGCATTTGCCATGTCTAACATAAATCCCATTGCTTGCTATAGGACCCAGTGGCTTCCTATAGGGCTTATGTAATAGCTAATTCAAATTTTCTGGATTACGAAAACTGAGACTCGGCTCAAATTTGGCTGCGCAGTCCCTTAAATAAATAACTATGTATAATCCATGTGAGAGCAGATGGTTGAAAACAGGTGTAACCCCTCTTGGGCTCTCAAACATGAAACCACTGTAGGGATTATCCACCCAAAGGTATGAACAGTGTCACAATTATCAGGTATTATGTTACATTATATATAACAGCAAATAAGGAAAATACAGGATGTAGTGTATAAACCCTAGTGCACCATAAAAAGGACAAAATGTTACACTAGAGCTTGCACAAATGGAGTCACTCGTCTCACACAACGTGCTTCCACTATGTTGAAGACAGATAACCTTTCCATCAGCAGAAGAGGCTCCCCACTAGTGGAAGGTAAGGATAGGGGGATAATGCAGTGACTGGGATTGCACGACACACTAAACCTCAGTAGGTTAAGTGATAATGCGGCTTAGCATGTTGTCTGAGCCCAGCAGGCTGCTTTGGAAGTGATCTAGGGTTGACTTCTAAACCACCCTGCTATGCCATGGTTTGCAGTGGGGTTAAGGAAACCCTTGTAGGTTTAGCGTGTCATCTGAGCCCGGACAACACGCTAACCTACCCGCAACCCAAAAAGGCACAGAGTCCCTTGACCAGACTGGAAAAGAAGAGCTGCCACTCTGGGCAAGGGGCTCTGGCCAATGACCACCAGCCATGCAACACTTGGCCAGTGGTCATTGGCTTCCCTGCTTGCCTCTACTGATGTCCTACATCAACAGGAGGGTGTGGTGATGCCTCCGGGGTCCACTGACACCACACGCCCCCTTCCTCCTGGGGCCCCCTCCTCCCCCACAGCCCCCCCTCACCACTACTATCTGCCGCACT
Organism: Shinisaurus crocodilurus; assembly: GCA_021292165.1. Classification (NCBI taxonomy): domain Eukaryota; kingdom Metazoa; phylum Chordata; class Lepidosauria; order Squamata; family Shinisauridae; genus Shinisaurus; species Shinisaurus crocodilurus. The sequence goes on from CM037878.1 coordinate 151,447,046, forward strand.
ATCTGCTGTCCTCCAATGCCATCTGCCTCATCCTCCTCACCCCGGCTCACCCTCCTTCTCCTGCAAGAAAGTGGCAGGTGAACCAGGGAGGGGGATCCGCCACAGTGGCCTCAGCATCAGTGGCTGTATTGGGGCATTGGCGTGTGTGCGCCAAGGCCATGATGCAGCCGCCAACGCAGCCAGGACAGGTTGATGTGGGGCACGGGTACTGGAGTCAGCTTCTGGCCAGCTCCTGTACCCCTGTCCTGCATAGCCACCTGTGTTTTCGCCCAGCACTGGAGAGGAAGGGGCTTAAGAACAGACGGCTATGTGGTGCAGGGGTGCTGGCGCTGGCCAGAACAGAAGATTGCTCTGGTATCCCTGCCCCGTGTCGCCAGCTGTCCAAGGAACCGCTGTGCTGGCATTCCTGGCTCACGCTGGCTCAGCTTGTCTGAGCATGGAAAGCTAAGCAGGGTCAGGCCTGGTTATTACTTGGATGGGAGACCCCTCCTCTAGTTTCCTGCATTAAGCAGGGGGTTGGACTTGATGGCCTTGTAGGCTCCTTCCAACTCTATGAAATCTATGAAATCTATGAATGCCAGCACAGCGGGTGCTTCCCGCACCTCCTTTCCCTCCTACCTGCTGTGCTGACTGGTGTGGCAGGCAGGAGGCAAAGGAAGCGCCCCCACTATTGCTGGCTCCTGGCACCCGTGGGCGCCTTGACCCATCAGGAGCAGGGGGGCAGGAAGGGGAATTCTCTCTGCCAGGGCTATGCATGCAAATGGGCCTGGCAGAAAAATTAAGGCCCCTCCCTTGCCGCCGACATCACCAAGCTCCCTAGCAACAGCGTGTTCAACACGCTGTTGCTAGGGAGTGTGTGGACAGTGGTGGTGCTGAGGGGGTGTGCCCGTGTGCTGTCACAGCACACGGGCATGCCCCCTCAACGCCATCGCTGCCGCCAGAATAATCCCCCCCAATGCTCTCTGCCACCCGGACATGCAGAGAGAATAAGCCCTCCTCAATGCAGGAGCAGCAGACTGCGGGGAGGGGGAGCAAGTGGCAGGGCAGCCGGGGTGGGGAAGCCGGGGTGGGCAGTCATGGGGGGAGCCTCTGACAGACAGCTCAGGAAAAGTGCCACTTGGGCACTTTTCCTGAGCTGTCATCCCCACTCCTCTCCCCTCAGTGCTTCTCCAGTGCTCCCTGGGATACCGATGGGAGGACTGAGGAGGAAGTAGGGAGAGGCAGTGCCTCCAGACCACACTGTGCCCTACCATTAGTCAGGCTCAGCCTGTGCTTGGGGCAACTTTAAACTCACAGAGGTTTCAGATGTCACTTTAAACCTCTGGAGGTTTAAAGTGACATGTGAACCCAGCCAGTGCGTCTGAATTCCAGAGTGGAATTACCTGATTCACACCCCTGAGATTAATATGCAGATTGGATGTGGATCCACTTTGGAATCTGCCCTCCTCCTGGATTCCATGATAAGGTCACTAGGAGTGGGCGATCCGCCCAGCACTCAACTCGTGGTGCTCAAGCCGAGCGCTGCCACCGTGCGAGCCGAGCCAAGTGTAATGCCAGCAGGGGCGCTTGCTGGAGTTCCGGGTCCGGGTTGTTTATGTAGAAAATGGCGTAAGATATGTTAAAAATGGCCGTGATTTTTGTATAGACATGTATAGCATCACACTGTTAAAGTGCAATCCTACAAACCAGCCTTCTCTGATCTGGTACCCTCCAAATGTGGTGGACATAATGGCCATCCTCGTGGGGGATTATGGGAGTTGTAGTCCAACACATATGGAGGATACCTAGTTGGGGAAGGCTGCTATACACATCTACACAGATCTATGCCCCAATGAGTTCAAGAGGATATAAGATTGCAGTGTTAAAATCCTTAATTTGGTTGGCATGTGCCCATTATTTTGTTTGCCTACAGATTAGATAGACAAATAGACAGACAGATAGGTAAGAGCTCTGCAGGAGTTCCTGAATGCCTCTCTGCAGAAAGCCACTCTGCAAAGAGCTCTGTACCACTGCAGGTAAGAAGAACAGAGTGCTTCTAAAGCTCTGAAACTCCCATTTGCTTTTGTTTACAGCAGTCTGGAACTCTTTGCAGAGAGGCTTCTGCTGCATCCCAGTAGCTCTTCCTGATTGTCTGTGAGAGAAGGCGATATCACATGGTCTCACAGGAGTTCAGGAAGAGCTGCAAGGCTGGGGAAGCCTTTCTTTAAAGAGTCTCATGCTGCTGCAAGTGCACAGGGCATTTTTAAAGTAATAAAATAAAATAAAATAAAATAGAAGATCCCCCATCCACCTCCTAAACTTAAAAAGGTAAGTGGAAATCCTGTCCCCCACCCCAAGGAGAAAAGTATTCAAAATTCTCACCTCTCCAGTCTCTTTTATCAGCGCTTTTGTTTCATGCCCCACCCCCACAAACTAATGAAAATGGAAGAATAGAACTATTCAGCATAGCACTAAGGTAGATAGACAGATAGCAATCAGAAGGCTAATTGTAGCCAGTTAATAGATACAATTTAACTAGCAGTTAGCAATGAGGCTATCAGCCAAGGACATATTATCTTACATATTTTGTCCCTCTTTTTTATTCTGTGTATTTTTGTCATAGATAATTTATGTTGCTGAATAAATAATAATAAAACGGTTGGGCTCCATATATCTACTCAAGATAATACAACACTACACATTTAAATACTTTTTAAAAGTATCGGCATGATCCATCTTCCTGCACACGGTAGTTGCATGATACATTTAAACATGACATTACCTAGTGCAGTGATGGCGAAGCTATGGCACGGGTGCCACAGCTGGCACGCAGGGCCCTCTCTGTGGGCACTCGAGCCATTGGTCACCAGATCGCGAAAAGACCGTCCCCTTCTGCAACACACTAATGATCTTGTTCTTTCTCACAGTGTGGAACAGAATGATTTTATTCTAGAATTCCTGTTACAGAATTCTTTTCTACATTGTTATCACATTTTGAAGAATGATGCACAGAGCATGGCTTGGATGTAAAGCCCTAACAGTTGACCTGAGTGCTGCATGTGTTGCTCTCAAATTAACGGAGTATGAGCCAAGGTTTGACAAATTATCAGCATGCATGCAATAGCAAAAATCACATTAATTGTGCAAAAGCATGCCCAATGCAAACTTTTACCTAATGCAGTGTTTGCAGTCCAAGACATAAAGTGTTTAAAATGTGTTAAGCACATTTAGTTTTCTTGTTTATCTTGCTCATCCTAGTACAGGTTGACTTTTACTAATCCGACACCTGTAGAAGCAGGGAAAGGACCCGGGGTAAAGCTTGCCCCATACAATTTCAGTCTGGCATATAATCATATTACAAGGTGAGAATCCCTTATCCAAAAATACATGTGCCTAATTATTTAAAAAGTTTGTATAAATTCCCTTCAGGCTATGTGTACAATGTAGTACTATAATAATTTTTTGAGTTGATTCTTTTTCCCAACAAAAAACTGTTTGTATCATTGAAAACTCTGTTATTGTGTTTTTCTTTTAAGACAAAAGATGTTAATTGGTTCGGACAACTGTATCAGTTGTTTTTCTAAAACTAAAACCTCGGTATTCAGGTTTAATTGCAGTGTTGGCACTTTGAAATAAATAAGTTGGTTTTGTGTTGCAGTTTGGGCACTCGGGCTCAAAATGGTTCGCCATCACTGACCTAGTGTGTTTGAAAATGCCAACAACTTTTTGAATCCACTCGTCTTTATTTGAGGCCATTAAACTACCAGCTGTGAATTATTATTTTTCAGGGGGGAAAACCTGCCATGTAGAATGTAGATATTTCTGAATGCAATGTGGACAATGACATTGCTTGCTATTAAAGTTGAAATATTAAATAACATGCAGTTCCTATAACTTGTCTGTTTTCATAGAAACACTATAGGGATAGAAATAACCAGGAATTCTGTTTAGAAATATTTTCATGAAGACATTTCTGGCACATGCTTGACAGTTACTCCTTGTTCTCCAAAAGGTCAACAGCCTTGCAGATCTGATAGAAAGACAAAAGGCAATTAACCGCTAATCAATGAAAGGTCATTTCTTTCCTGATCTAGATTAGGTGCTTCATCAAAAAGTAGGGGGGCGGGGGATTAAAAACATCATCACTTACGGTATCGACAGCAATAATACACTTTGCTTTGTTTATATTTATTCACACTGGTATCAATTCAGGAAAAAGTCTGACATCAGAAAACCAATTGCTCATCATCTGTAGAGGTAGATCTTACAGACAGAAGTCAGAAGTGTTGTGAAAGGTGATTAATCCAGATTGCAGCTCATAACAGATAGAATCCTTCATCATATATACCAGTGTTCTCCAATCTTGGGTCCCCAGATGTTTTTGGCCCGCAACTCCCAGCATAGCTGGCTGGGGCATGCTGGGAGTTGTAGGCCAAAAACATCTGGGGACCCAAGGTTGGAGAACACTGATATATACTAATCACAATCTAAATTCTCCAAGTGCTGGTCCTTAAGAAACCAAAATGGCACCATCCTTACACAGAAGGAAGGTATCAGCAGACTTGGGGAAAACCCTGAGGTTTGTGAAGTTTGGGCAGAAGTACAAAGGCACTTTGGGGGGGGGGAACCTCAGTGGCAGGGTGGAGTGGGGACCAAAAGTAGCCCAGTGATGACTGAGGATGCCCAGTGGTCACAGAATGCTTAGTGACTGTTGGGAGTGGTACAGAAAACCTGGGAAGATGGAAGATGGAATGGAAAGTCCATTCCAGGAAGAAGACAGGGTGCCAGCCTGCCAACCGGACTACTCCATACTGTAACATTTTGTTGTAGGTTCTAATTGTAAATATTCCAGTTTCCCTAAGAATTGAGGGGCTTGATCCATTGCTCTCTGTTACATCCTCCCCACTTCCTTACTTGTGTGATATTCTACTTGCTGGAATTTCTTAGCATCACCCACCCACCTCCCATGTACAGAGAGCTGCACTCATGGAAGGGCTGTATGGGATTCAAGACACGTCTTAAATTTGATGATAGATAGATTATTGGCAGGTCCAGCTCCTGTTAATTTAGGGGAAGGGGGCTGATGTGAGCAAGCTGCGGGCAGTCTGTAGCCAGCAAAAGCAGAAGCAGAATCCCCGTTGTTGCTAGCCACATCAGTAAAATCTTATAGAGGTCAGGGAATATCACCTGCCTTGTTCTGATCTATTGTGGTGAGAGACTTGACTGATGATCTCCTTGCACTTCCCTATTCCAGCTAGAACTAGATGTTGGTGCACAGGGCAAGGTCGCTGTCTACTTACAGGTTCAAGACCTGCTGTGAGCTCAGCTCTTAGAAGTCCTAAGCAGAGCACGTATTTGAATATGTTATGCAAGGTTTTTTGTTTTTAAAAGTCAGTAAAGCCAAATTTCAAGGCAAATTTTGATATGTCTTCTTGAGCAAAAAGTTTGATGAGTTTGTAAGGAACTCCTGACAAAAAATAAATCAATCTGAAAAGGCTTGTGAAATTTCTCCAGGAGTGTGGGCTCTTCTTTCCTGGAGTACCTTAATTCATTCCTTGAGAGGGTAACACCGGTTATCATTCTGCTCTTTATCAATTGTGCTGATGCCTCTCGCTACAACTATGAAGAACTTGAATGTCGACAAATAGTGTAAGGTCAGACTAGATGGGGCTTTGGGGCAAGACGAGAAACAGAGACAGGGAGGCTTAAGACACTGTAGGGATGGACAATCTGTCAATTATAGTTTCTCCCAGTTTCTCATTATTCCAATCTTAAGTTTGTCTCATCTTGAACTTTGAGAATTTCTCCAGTATTAAATTTGATTCATCCCAAAGCCTGAGAAATTTTAAGTTTGCATGAAAATTCATAAGGCCAAAATGTATAATGGCATATCAGGTGTTTGTTTGAAATGTGAACAACAAGAAGGAACTTTTTACCATATGTGGTGGACATGTAAGAAAGCTAAAAAAAATTGGGTACTACAAATTAATTTATTAATTCAAAAAATACTAAAGATTAATATTCAATTGAAACCAGAGGCCTTCCTTTTGGGAATAATGGATAGTCAGTTGGAAAGAAGTCACAGAACTTTATTCTTGTACATGACAACAGCAGCGAGACTACTACATGCACAGAAATGGAAAGGCCCAGCATTGCCTATAACAGCAGAATGGTTGGTCAAGACGTTGGAGCTGGCAGAGATGGCCAAAGTTACAGCATTAATTAGAGAAAAGACAACATCTAAGTTTATTGCTGAGGAAAACTCTAATAGACTTTTTGCAGGGATTAGACCCCCCCCCCCCGATTTGTTTATTTGTGGTTTTGTAGAATAAGAAGATAAATCTGGGACAATAGAAAAAAGAGAAGTTTTCTTCTTTTTTTGATTATTGAGTAAGATAAATTATTGTTATCTACTATTTTTGCTGTTGAAAACATCGAAGTCCATTTTAGTTTTGATAATTTTTATATGTTTTGTGTTGTTTCTTTCTTTCTTTTATGGAAATAAAAAGCTTTTAAAACGTAAAAAAATCATAAGGATTTTTTTGCACATTTCTCCTAATACATGTATTTTGTATATAGTTTTGCCTAATATACACATTTTTCAAGCAGATTTACTAATATAATGCACATTTGAACTTTCCCCCCCTTATATATAAATTTTGGACACCTTTTTTGATTACAGAACTCCATTGCAAAATTCAAAAAAGTGTCAGTTTTGAAGGATAACCAAGTTTCAGTTTGCATAGTGGTTCGAAAGTGCAAAATTAGGTGGTGAACCAAATGATTTCTAGGCAGAGTAGTCATCCAGGAAAGAGAAAGGCCTGGCTCAGGTAGGTTCTGCAGCCCTGATCTAGATTCTAGGAGCAGGAATAAAGATAGAGTTGGCAGTAAATTGAGAGCAGAGCAGACTAAATTATTTTTTAAAGATTTTGCCCCAAAGGGAAAACAATCTACATATACACCACATGCACACAAATACACACACAAACTAGAGGAGGCAGGGAATTGAAGAAGTAAATGTCCAATGTCCAATATCACCAAGCGGAGAAAACATCACTTGGGGCTTAGGTACAGGATGGGACCTCTCAGCAGTGGCTGGTGGCTCCAATGTCGGTGGGGTGGTGTATATCCACTCCGGGGTTCAGCCTGAACTTTGAAGGAGCTATCCACAGTTCTGAACCCAATTTGGGGATAGGGTTCAGCACCATGGATTGCTCCTTGAAAGTTCAGACTAAAACCCAGAGTGAATAACCGCCTCACTGACATTGGAGCCACTAGCCTCTACTGAGACCTCTGCTCCAGAGCAATTGGACTAGCCACAGAAGCAGGAGGCAGAGATCAGACACACCCCAGCTGCTGGAGGCTCACTGGCTGCCCTGTAGAGCCTGCTTGCTGACTTGCAAAGCCTCCTTGCTGTGTCTGCGTGTTCACCTGCCACCTCCGAATGTGTGATGAAAGTAAAGGAAACTCACCCTTGCCCTCTTTTTTCTGGGCAGTGGTGTGGGGATTGGGGCTACAGGCGACGGGCAAGCTTTGCTGGGCAGAGGTGACAACGCCGATGCCTCCCCAAGGGCATCCCAAAATCTGGAGCTGACTCTGAATGGGACCTCTGGTGGAGACTGGCTGGCACAACTTGGGCCAAGTAGCCAGGAAGTGAGGAGGGACCAGGATTTGAACTAGCCAGCCACCCAAAACAGGTCTTCAGTGTTTTAGAACTGACAATAGTGTAGATAATGGGTGGGGGACATTTTTCTGGCTGCATGCCCTGAGTGAAAGCTTTCAGGTGCCACATGCCAGTAGTGAACAAAAAGTGTGCAGGGTCAAAGCCACCCCACACTCTCAGCTTTCTTATATATACACACACAAATCCCATCCATCAATTCTCTCTTTCTCCCGCTCTCTCTTTCCCTTTTCTCTCTCTCTCCTTTTCTCTCCCTCTTCCCTCTTTCCTTGCTCTTTACCCCCCTCTTTAACTCTCTTTCTTTCTCACTTCTCTCTCTCTGAAGATGGCATTGTCATCTTTTCATCACTTGATTAAGAGTTTCCTCCAATGCTAAGCATTTGATGGCATATGATAGGCTGTTTTAATGCATCCGCTGAGTGCATGGTTGTCACTGATGTTTTAGCTGTTATATGAGGTTATTATACTTCAGTGTTTTATGGATGGGGATGTTTTAAATTTTGTATGTTTAAATTTTTGTAGTAAGCCTCCGGGCCAGTTTGTACGACCCAGGCTGCGAGCGGGGGAGGCACAACGGGGACGTCGGCGGGGTCCGGCGGGGCACCGCAGACGACCTGTGCCCCGCGTGCGTGGGCGGACCCCGGTGGAGCCGGCAGTCCCCGCACCGCAGTGTGGGCCTCCCGTCCCAGCGCTAGGGGGTGGCGGCCCAGGATGCCCAGAGGGGCTGTTTGCCCCTACAGGCCAGAGCGGCTGCAGCTCTGACCGCTCTGGGCTGCCGCCTCTGTGCGGTCCCCATGGGATGGGCGGCTGCTGTTTGCATGGCAGGGTGGCCACGCGTGGTAGGGGCTTACCCCTCTACTGCCCATGGTCACTTTGCGTGCGTCCTGAGTGCGGCCGTCCCGCGGGGACACCCCCGGCCGGCGTTCGCGCACCACGGGAACCGTGGGAGGCTTCTGCTTCCCCGCAGTTTCCGTGTCGTGCAAACACGCCCTCCTTGAGTCTTTTTTGCCATTTAAATCATCATCATCATCATCATCATCATCATCATCATCATCTCTTTCTTCTGTTCTCTCTGTTTCTGATTTTCTTCCCCTTCCATTGCCAGCTGCCTTCCCTCCTCACCCCCACAACCCACAGCAGCAAAAATGCTTTCTTTTTTTAAAGGCTAATTGCCATGCATGGAGATTTGGGGAGGGGGGTGTCACAGCCACACTCTCTAGAGGCAATTTGCCCATTAAGGAAGTTTAACAGCTGCCTGTGGGAAGATCATAGGCCATATTGGGAGGTCTCGCAGGCCACATTTGGTTCACAGGCCTCTTGTTCAGCACCCATGGTGTAGATCGGGGGTGAGCAGAAAGCAGATCTCGAGGTGTTTTGGACTCTAACTCCTGACCGTTGGTCATGTTGGCAGGGGCTTCTGACGGTTGAAGTCCCAAATATCTGGAGATCTACCTTCTGCCTATCCCTGGTGTAGAAGATGCATTTGAGAACTTAACCTTCTCCACATAACTATGAACAAATGAATAAAATAATCTAGAAAAGAAGGAGGTAGATTTTCTTCTCCACTCTTTTCCAGAATGTAATTGGCTGTGTAGGCCATGAATTCCTTGAAACAAAAGAAAATTAACACTGGCTCAGATGTGTCACTGCCCAGGTTGAGCTTAGTGCCAAACTACATGTTCTCTTGATTCAAATCAGTAGCTAACTTTGTCCTGGAAGTAAATTGCATTGATTTCAATGTAACTTCTTGCAAGTATGCATTGCTAGGATTATATAATATTTTAAATCCTCCCCACCCACACACACAAACTTTCAACAAACGGTAACTGAATTGCTTTACTAATGTAATGAGGACAATGGCTGTAGTATGTTTTCAACTACGAGTCAAAACTGGAAGCAGTCTTCTGTGTGTGTATCACTACCTGGAGGAGTAGGAAGCACACATATAAATGAGTGCTGTGCATGAGATTTCCCTTCTTGGTTCAATGGGCTGGGCTGGAGGAGCTGCTTTAGAAAAAAGCTGGGATCCTGAGTTATGGACAGAGAGGATGGCTGCTAGAGTCAGTACCCATTTATCTTTCAGCTGCTCAGAAGGATTTCAGCTTTTTATTTTAATGGACAATCCATGTTCAGTCCTGGTTGTTCTGCAAATACTCTTTTGCAGGTGTGTGTGTGTGTGTGTGTGTGTTTAAACCTATACACTGTAAGTGTAACAACCTATAAGTGCAACTCATAATAACAATGCTTAGATTTACAAAGACATTCTGAGGATTCAAAGTGATTCACACATACTAACTGGGTTCAGACAACATAGAATCATAGAATCATAGAAAAGTAGAGCTGGAAGGGGCCTACAAGGCCATCGAGTCCAACCCCCTGCTCAAGGCAGGAATCCAGGTCGAAGCATTCCCGACATATGGCTGTCCTGCTGCACCTTGAATGCCTCCAGAGTGGGAGAGCCCACCACCTCCCTAGGTAGTTGGTTCCATTGTCTTATTGCTCTGACAGTCAGGAAATTTTTCCTGATGTTTAGGTGGAATCTGGGTTCCTGTAACTTGAGCCCATTATTCCGTGTCCTGCAAACTGGGATGATTGAGAAGAGATCCTGGCCCTCCTCTGTGTGACAACCCTTTAAGTACTGGAAGAGTGCTATCATATCTCCCCTCAGTCTCCTCTTCTGAAGGCTAAACATGCCCAGTTCTTTCAGTCTCTCCTCATAGGGCCTTGTTTCCAGTCCCTTTATCATCCTAGTTGCCCCCCTCAGTCTCCTCTTCTGAAGGCTAAACATGCCCAGTTGCTTTCAGTCTCTCCTCATAGGGCCTTGTTTCCAGTCCCTTTATCATCCTAGTTGCCCTCCTCAGAACCCTCTCCAGTTTGTCTACGTCCTTCTGAAAGTGTGGTGCCCAGAACTGGATGCAGTACTCAAGATGAGGCCTAACCAGTGCCGAGTAAAGGGGAATTATCACTTCACGCGATTTGGAAGCTATACTTCTATTAATGCAGCCCAAAATAGCATTCGCCTTCTTTGCAGCCACATCGCATTGCTGGCTCATATTCAGTTTGTGATCTACAACAATTCCAAGATCCTTCTCACTTGTGGTATTGTTGAGCCAAGTGTCCCCCATTCTGTAACTCTGCATTTGGTTTCCTCTCCCTAGGTGCAGCACTTGGCATTTATCCCTATTAAATTTCATTCTGTTGTTTTTAGCCCAGCGCTTCAGCCTATCGAGGTCACTTTGAATTTTGTTTCTGTCTTCCAGAGTATTAGCTGTTCCACCCAACTTTGTGTCATCTGCAAATTTGATAAGCATTCCCTGTACCTCCTCAGCCAAGTCATTAATAAAAATGTTGAAGAGCACTGGGCCCAGGACCGAGCCCTGGGGTACCCCGCTCGTTACCTCTCCCCAGTTTGAGAAGGAACCATTGATAAGCACTCTTTGAGTCCGATTCGGTAGCCAATTGTGGATCCACCTGATAGTTGGTCCATCTAGTCCACTTTTAGCTAGCTTGCTAATCAGGATATCATGAGGCACTTTGTCGAAAGCTTTGCTGAAGTCCAGATATATGATGTCCACAGCATTCCCATAGTCCACAAGGGAGGTTACCTGATCAAAAAATGAGATCAGATTAGTCTGGCAGGATTTGTTCTTGACAAATCCATGCTGGCTTCTAGTAATCAGTGCATTGCTTTCAAGGTGCTTGCAGACTGACTTTTTATAATCTGCTCCAAAATTTTCTCAGGGATTGATGTCAGACAGACTGGCCTATAGTTCCCAGGTTCCTCCTCCTTGCCCTTTTTGAAGATGGGAACGAACAACATTTGCCCTCCTCCAGTCATCCGGCACTTCACCTGTCCTCCATGATTTCTCAAAGATAATAGACAGTGGTTCTGAGAGTTCTTCTGCCAGTTCCTTTATTACTCGAGGATGCAGCTCATCAGGCCCTGGAGATTTAAACTCGTTCAGAGTAATCAGGTGCTCCTTGACCATTTGCCTATCAATCTCAAGCTGCAATCCTGCCCCTCCAGTCTGCAGTTCAGGTTTGCCAGGGGGGTCATAGACCCTCTTTTGGGAGAAGACCGAGCCAAAGTAGGAATTGAACACTTCTGCCTTTTCCTTGTCTTCTGTTATCAATTTGGCATCCTCATTGCTTAGTTGAACCACCATTTCTTTCCTCTGTCTTTTACTATGCATGTCTCTGAAGAAAGCTTTCTTGTTGTTTTTAGCATCCCTCACTAACCTTAGCTCATTCACAACTTGTAGGCATGGGGCCGAGCCTTGAGTCGGGTCGTGGCTCGCTCCTGGCTCGGCCCTCCGAGGTGGCGGTGGCCCGATCTCGTTATTCAGAGTGGCGCGGAGCGTTCTCCGCACCGCTCAAGCTGCTGCCGCCACCGCCAGACCCCCCACCGCCCCACCGCCCTGTTGCCCTGGTTTCCCCCACCAAAAACAGAGCGCGGGGGTCCCATCGCGTCACTTCCTCCATGCCGGAAGGACGCGATGGGACCAGCGGACGGGGAGGCAGGCTCTCCGGAGAGCCAGCTGCAGGTAAGCCCGCGGTGGCCGAGTAGCTCGGCGGACACGAGCAGGCCCAGTTCGGGCCTTGCTCCTGTCTGCCAGGCTACTTTGTCACATCCCTATTTAGCCTTCCTGACACTATTCCTGCAGTTCTGTGCTACCTGTCTGTACTCTTTCCTTGTAGCCTGGCCTTCCTTCCACTTCCTATACATTTCCTTTTTTGTTTTCAGGTCATCTTTGAGTTTATTGTGAAGCTACATTGGCTTCTTCTGTTGCCCTCTGCCTTTTTTCCTTGTGGGTATTGTTTGCAATTGTGCCTTTAAAATTTCCTTTTTTAAAAACTCCCACCCATCCTGGGCTCCTTTTCTCATTAGAGTTGCTTGTCATGGGACCTTACTTATCATTGTTCTGAGTTTGTTAAAATTGGCTTTCCTAAAATCCAGGGTACGCGTTTGGCTACACTCAGCTTTTGCTTCCCTTAGAATCAAGAACTCAAGTATAACATGGTCACTTTCCCCCAGAGTTCCCGAAACTGCCACTTTATCCACTAACTTGTCTCTGTTGGTTGAGTGTGGGTTGTCATTGAACCATGGGTTGTTGTTGAAACATGGGGCATCATGTTGTCTGAACCCAGCCGAGATAACAAACCATGGTGAACAACCCATAGCTGACAACCCAAGAGAACAGATAATGAGTTCTCTTCATGGGCTGTTCATGGCTAACAAGCCATGGCTTGTTAGAACAGATGGGTTCAGACAACACAATAACCTATCTTTCAACAACCCACGGTTCAATGACAACCCACACTCAGCACTTGAGTGTGGGTTATCGTGTTGTCTGAACCCAGTCATTAACTCAGTAGTCCTTGCAACAATCCTGTAAAGAAGGTCAGTATTATCATTCCTGTATTGCAGAGAGTAGTTTGGCTAACTACATTAGTGAGTTCCAAGTGGAAACAAGATTTGAATTGGGTACTGAAAGCCACTGAATGATACTATCTCCAGAGTTATGACAAGCTTAAACAGGTTGTGTGTGACACATCAAATTGCCAGCTGCAGGATTACTTGCTTTGCCTTCCACAATGGCAACTTTATCAGATCTCTTGAGGGCCACAATACACAATACACTGTGGGATGCATTTAGCTTTGGTAGGTCACAAGTTCTGTAGGCCTGATCTATATACTGCAGTATTCTGTTTTTGAGATTATGGCAGGATGTTTGTCAGTATAAGAAAAAAATATACACCTAGAGTTGGAGAGAGATGATGTGTCCAAACACAAGGAAATGCTTAAGCTCTCTATATACACACTACAAGGGCAAACAGGGATGCAAAAGTTTTCTAATGCATGACATGTTGGAAGTATACCTTTAATTTCACTTCAATACAAATTATTAAGGATATCAAAATATCAATCTAACAGCTCAGACCCAATACATTGGAGACATAAATCAAGTTACCATATCATTATATAAAAATTAAGTAGGTCATAAATGCATCATTTCTTTCCCAGAAATCTAAAAAGATGTTTTAAGTACTTCTAATTAGTAACTGGCTAGATAATTCCCACTATAATAAAATAAATGCCTATTAACATGCTAATTTGGGGACCATTAAATGACATACAAATCAACCTACTACAGTTATTTTGCTAAGCACCAGTTAAATCCTCAAAACTCTTTGCAAGTTTAATGTATCTGTTAGGATGTAGCAGTACATTTATTGCATGCCAAGTTGGAATATATAAATATAACAGTGCAATCACCCTTCTATTACTTAACTGCAGCAAGACACTCTATATTTTGATGTACAATAATGTTTTAATTTAAATTAAGTGGCTGAATTAATTAACTGTTAAAGATTAATACAACCATGGAATGTTGTGGCATCTGTAGGCAGAAAACATTCATAACCCCTCTTCTCATAACGTCTTTGCTAGTTCTGCTTCTAACAGGGAGAGGAATGTGGCCTATGGGTGCTTTTGAGGGGAGGATCATCAGAAAGGTGGGGGAGGGGCTACGTTATATCATGTGTACCAGTTATCCCCTGCAAATTGATCTCTGCAACTGTCACCCCTGCAAATCCTTTAGCCAGGCTCGCACCTGGTTTCAGAGTCTAACTGGGATACTAACTTATAACAACAACAACAACCTGAGGGGCATTTGCAGGGGGAAATTGGCAGAAGGAGAGTATTAAGCACCCTCCTTCCATCCACTAGTTCTTTCCTGCAAATACCCCTCATCAGCCCACATATTGGCATTACGGGGCAAATAAGGGTTGAGGGATTCTTTTGTTACCCACCCCAAGGCTTTTGGGATGGGGTGCATTATAAATCTGAACAAGTACATTCATGGGGCAGTCCTCAAATATTACTCTGCAATGGATGTATGAGAAATTTGTTTCAGTTCATTTTTGATCAGGATTTTACTCAGTTCGCACCTTCTGGACCAAACACGGACTTGGACGCAATCCGCAGTTGAAGTCCATTCACTTATAAGCTTGCAGCGTGATTTGCGGACCCCCAATAATGCATTTGACAGCATGCATACATTTGAAAAATTCCCACGAAAAAAATGCATACTTTAGAAAAATAAACACAAATATGTTTTCATCAATGGAAGAAGAATGTGTACATTTCAAAAATGTACACAGCTGATGCATACATTTGGAAAAATATGCATGAAATATACATGGATTTTCATGCAAAAAGAAAAAAAAGCAAAGCTCTCAATCTGATACGGACTGAAGTTGGAACAAGCTTTGAGATGGAATTTGGAGAACTTTGGCAAGCTCAAGTTTTGCTGATTCACACATCCCTATAAAATGGAACTCAGCCCTATTCACTTTGGCAGAAGTACTCTGGAGAATGTAGTTTTAGCAGAGCCCAGCACAAGTCAGTTGTTCCTAACTTCCATTGGAATCAATAGGACATAAACTAACCACAGTTAAGCCCAATTCCATGGCCTTCAGTGGGACTTTGATAGGTCTGACATTTACTGAATTGCACCTTAAAGTTGCAATCATATACACATTTACCCAATGTGTAAAGTAAGCCCAATTATACTGAACAGGACTTACACTCTCGCCTAGACTACTGTAATGCACTCTACGTGGGGTTACCCTTGAAGACGGTTTGGAAGCTTCAGCTGGTACAGAACGCGGCGGCTCGCCTGATTAAGGGCGGCCGCCGGCGCGATCATATCTCACCAGTGCTTAATGAGTTGCACTGGCTACCAGTTGCTTGCCGAGCTGAATTCAAGGTGTTGGTTTTGACCTTTAAAACCCTACACGGCTCCGGCCCAGTTTATCTCAAGGAGCGCCTCCAGCAACATCAAGTAGGCCGCTCAACAAGGTCTGCCACGGACGGCCTTCTCCTTATCCCATCAGCCAGAGCAGCCAGGCTGGTGGGGACTAGGAAGAGGGCCTTCTCTGTGGCGGCCCCCACATTATGGAACTCCCTCCCTAGTGACCTTCGCCATGCCCCCTCCGTGATGAGCTTCCGCCGTGCATTAAAAACATGGCTGTTCAGGCGGGAATATGGGGTGGGTTAGGTTTTTAAAAGAACTTTTTATATTGTTTTAATTATTATTATATTTTATTGTATTGTTTTATTGTATTTTGATTGTACATCGCCCAGGGTGGCCGGGTGACTGGCCAGATGGGCGATTAATAAATATAAGAAATAAATAAATAAATAAATTTGAGTAAGAATGGGGCACTGTAAGTGGCTTAAAAGGAGGCTTTGTATTTCATAGTGACCTTGCACATCTGTCATCAATACAAACATTTTCTCTCCAGCTTGTCAGTTCAGAAACAGAAGTAATCTAACTGCACATGTAAAAAATGGATTAGCTGAATATCATCTAAGCAAAAGCAGACAAACCCTTTGACTGATGATTTTCCTCTTAAAGCTGTGATTGCCAGTTGCAAGGAAACAAACTCAAAATCTGGAACAATATTCCATGTTGCATTCTGGTCAAAAATAAAGATTAAAGGCATAAATGCAGGGATTGTGTAGATGCATTTTTAACTGAAGAAACATATCTGCACAATCCCTGCATTTTATTCTTTATATATATTTTTAAGTCCCTGTTTTGGTGTTTTTAAATCCTGCCTTGCTAGCCTATAAGATCAGATGATCCAAAACCAGAGAATACACTAGGGCTGAGCTGAAGGGGGGGGGGCATAATTCTGATGGGCATTTTTATCAGCATCAAAAAGCGTTCTCCTTCCCATGATTCTTTTTAGGTAATTGCTTTGAAAGTGGACAAAATGTTTTTCCTATTTAGGAAGTTTTTTAGCCTTACTCTGAATGGGTTTTGTTCACTCTTGGTGATGTCAAAAGTTTGCTTTATCAAATTGGCTGCATTGCACCATGATGTCATCCTGTTCACTATATGACCCTGATTGCCTAAGTTCACCCATAGAGTAGTCCAGGAAGCATTGCCTTTAGTCTCAATGGGCTAAATTTGCCCGCAGTGTTGTCAGCATGTAGCCAAATCTTATTTGCTATATAGCATCATGACATCATCACACTCACTACATGATCCCTGATTGATTGGGCTCTCTCCTGGAAGCAGACAGAAGCCCTAATCAGGAAGGGCAGCACCACAGTAGCAACAGATAGAACAATAAATGGCAACAAATAGTATCTTTAAAAGATTGACATTCTTTCCACTAAGGCATTCTCTGAGAAATCTCCCTGCCCCCCACTTTGATATTTTGACCTGAAAATTGAAACAGGAGAACAGTACAAGCAGCCGTAGAGTATATAGTCCTTAAATAGAGAGAGGGAGTCACCCGAGTTTAATTAAGCGCCTGAAAGTTGGACTTTAATTCTAATGCTCTAATTATTATGTCAACCACAAAACAGCTAAGTACTTTTCCAATATTTTTAATCAGCATAAAAGAAACTGGGTTTTGTGGAAGGTGTAAATGTCTTCAGTCAGAAGGAGGTTTACATACAGAACTGAGGCAACCCATCCTATAGCCTATGAGCTATGCCCATGGGGTGGTGGTGGGTGCTTTGCTTTGCATGTGCCTCTGGAAGAAGGTGGAACCACGCGGTGACACAACACTCATTTGTGTTGTGATGCAGGCAGTGTGGGGATGGGGCCATGGGGGTATATAAAGCCCCACTCTGCCATGCACCAGCCTCTTCACCATTTGCTGGAGGTGAGGGAGACTGGCTGGGTGCTTTTTCTTAAATAAATCAGTCACAGTGGCAGAAGAGTGCAGGAGAGAGGGTAGCAGGCAATTCTTGGTGAGCACCCCAAGGCACTTTTATGGTGAAAGGGGGTCCCCCAGACTTGTCCAGTGCGCTGCAGGACCCAGGGACAGGGAAAGGGACACCATCTGAGGCCTGCCCAGACCATGCACTCAACAACTTGGAGCTTTGTGGGTCATGAGCTGGAAGAGCCTCCCTTAACAGGAAATGGCCAACCGGATTCAAGCTGTAGGATTACAGCTTGGGTCCAGGGGCAGGGGTGGGCTCACCCATTATATCACTGGAGGACCCCTGCCTCAGTCCATTCCCACACAGTTGGTTGGCCTCGCTGCTGATCTTATTGTAAATGGTTAAATTAGTGGCCCTAGTTCACCTAATACAACTGAATAATACAGGGATGGGTGAGAAAATTTGTTCGGTTCATATTTCAGTGCAAACTTCCAAGTTTACACTATTAGAACCTAAACATGAACTAAAATGCAGTTAGATATCAAAATCCATACTTTTCTGAGGTTTTCAATGCATACATTTGAATGTGCATACAAAAATGGGTGAGTATACAGGAGATAAGCTTGTTATCTGTTCTAGATCGGGTTGCACTGCCCCTGAAAGAGCAGGTTCATAGTCTGGGAGTACTCTTAGATCAATGGCTGTTGCAGGAGGTCCAAGTGATCTTGGCTGTCAAATCAGCTTTCCCGATCTCTGGGCATTTTTAATTAAGTATCAAAAACCCATGGCTAGCCAAAATTGGCTCAGCATCATGGCAGGGAGGTAAAGAGGACTTGTTCCTCCTGTGGTGTCCCCGGGATACCACCTGGAGGTATGAGGGAGAAGGAGAGGGGAGGGAGCAAAATACCCGTGATGAGCCCAATCATCTGTTGGGCTCATTGTGGGTACTTTGCAGAACAACCAACCCACCGTGGCAAATTGCCACGATGGGTTGGCGTGACATGCGAACCCACCCACTGTCTGTATGATGGAACTTCTGGAGGAGCTCTGACTTGGCTCCTTCCATGTTGAAACAAGACAAAAGGCAATTATGGAGGGGGGGATAATTAAACTCAAAAGTTACTAGAGGACATATACACGGTAAACAGAATAGTTTGCTAAATTAAATAGGCTTTACAGGGCCGAAACAGTGGAATTAAAATCTAGTGAAGCATGAAAAGAAAGGATTCCTGCAGTCACGAGTCAAAAAGACTTTCTAATATGATACTGTTTTCCCTCTCCCATCATGCCATGGCAAGGATGTTGCTGTCTAAACAACATTTGGTCAAGAGAATTCCTTCTTCCTCATAAGAGAAAACATGTGTGTGTGTTTTATTGTTGGAGTGTACATCTCCCAGGGTGTCCGGGTGACCAGCCAGATGGACAATTTAAAAATGTAATAAATAAATAAATAATGACTGTTGGTAGAAAACATTATTGTTACCTAGATGAGAGCAGGAACTTCCTGTTCCTCTATAGGTGGGCAACTTCCAAGGATGGGTGGGGTGCATTGCCCCACTCCCTGGACCACACAGGCAGGCTCACCCCTGCTACCCTCCCATTGAATTTGCCACTGAAATTTAGTAGTGTGGCCGTAAAAAATGTTTTCCTTTAAAACAAAGCATTGGGGAGTGTGTGCCTTGTTTTGAAGGAAAATCACAGCTTTTTTTTTTTTGCTGCGGAGTCATGCCATTAAATTTTGGCAGCAGCGGTCTGGGGGCAGTGGGGGCTTCCAAAATGGCCAAGGTGTCCACATGAGGTCTGCAGGCCACATGGAGCTCACCCCTGCTCTATATCAGCTGGAAAATTACCCAAGTTGTGCATCCTGTTCTGTTTCTGTGTGCCAGACACCCCTAAGTCCCCTTCTCATACAACAAAGAGAAGGGAAGCAGAACATGTCTGCACTAACTCGGCAGGCTTCTACACCTGCAAAGGACCTTTACTTATGTCTGACAGGGTCATTCGTACTAATTCTAATACCCCTGTTACATAAAAGGCTTAGGCTTATTCCTAACTCAAACTGTAGATAAAAGTCAACATAAAGGCCAAAGTACTATTCTCCTCCTTAACACTTTCATTCATTAATGCTTCCCTCCTTTACACAGCCATTCCTCTGGGATCCTTTTCTTGGGTTTCCTCAGCTTAATGGCTGCATTCGGCAGTGGGAGTCCGCCTCATCCCAAATGGGAGCCCAGAGGATTGGCCAAAGTCTGTTCCCCAACAACTCCCTCATGCATCTCTTTCCTCTGATGGTGTCTCCACTGGCTCTACCTCTGTATTCCTCATATCCTGTACGACAGGAACAGCCTTTATCCAAGCCAGCCTGGCTCTTAGTACTGTTGGCCCCACCCCCTTCAATT
The DNA here is from genome assembly GCA_021292165.1 of Shinisaurus crocodilurus. Classification (NCBI taxonomy): domain Eukaryota; kingdom Metazoa; phylum Chordata; class Lepidosauria; order Squamata; family Shinisauridae; genus Shinisaurus; species Shinisaurus crocodilurus. The sequence continues at coordinate 151,466,793 of CM037878.1, forward strand.
ACCCTAAGCATTCCATCTGTTACTTGCTCTGTATTTATTTATTTATTTATTTATTTAATACATTTTTATACCGCCCAATAGCCGAAGCTCTCTGGGCGGTTTACAAGAGTTAAAATCATAAAATACAATATAAAATATAAAATTTAAAACCACAGATTAAAAACAAACAGCAGAGCTAGCAGCAGCAGTTACAATAACGGAATTAAAAACAATTACAAGATTAAAATGATTAAAATGATTAAAATGCCTGGGAGAACAGAAAGGTCTTCACCTGGCGCCGGAAAGAATACAAAGCAGGCACCAGGCGAACCTCTTTGGGGAGCTCATTCCATAACTGGGGTGCCACAGCAGAAAAGGCCCTCCTCCTAGTAGCCACCTGCCTCACTTCTTTTGGCAGGGGCTCTCGGAGAAGGACCGCTGAGGAAGATCTTAGTGTCCAGGCAGGTACATATGGGAGGAGCCTTCAGATACCCTGGCCCCAAGCCGTTTAGGGCTTTAAATGTTAGCACCAGCACTTTGAATCGGGCCCGGAAACAGACTGGCAGCCAGTGCAGATGAGAAAGCACTGGCATAATATGTTCTCGTCGGCCAGTCCCAGTTAATAATCTTGCTGCTCTATTTTGGATCAGCTGAAGTTTCCGGACCGTTTTCAAAGGCAGCCCCACGTATAACGCATTGCAGTAATCCAAACGAGAGGTTACCAGAGCATGGATAACTGTAGCTAGGCTATGTCTGTCCAGATAAGGACGTAGTTGGTATATCAGCCTAAGCTGATAAAAGGTGCTCCGTGCCACCGAGTTGACCTGTGCCTCAAGTGACAGTTGGGGATCCAAGAGCACCCCCAAACTACGAACCTGATCCTTCAGGGGGAGTGCAACCCCATCCAGAACTGGTTGAATATCACTTAGCCGGGCAGACAAACCACCCACTAACAGTACCTCCGTCTTATCTGGATTGGGTCTCAGTTTATTAGCCCTCATCCAGTCCATTACTGTGTCCAGGCACTGATTCAGAACAGCCACTGCCTCACCTGGATTAGATGAAAAGGAGAGATAGAGCTGGGTGTCATCTGCATATTGAGTAAGGCTGTCATGTCTCCAAAGGTCAAGTTTCTTTTTTGTGCGTCTCCCCGTTTTTGTCTAGAGTGGGCTGCAAGCTCTCCTCAAAACTGCTAATGGCTCTGTTATGCATTCTCTTTGCACAACTTCCAATACATACGTGGTAGTAATGCATATGAGTGCTCCAAGTGTAGCTCAGTTTGTGTAATCCTTTTGCACGTGCACCCAACATACATTTCAAGTGGGAAGAATCATGCAAGTGAGGCCTTTGTATGTAACACTTTACATGGGGGGGGGGTGTTCTCATGTCAGGTATGTGTTGCACCTGCACCCCTCCACACAGCAGATCCACAGCCAGGATAAGTGGACAAACCAGTCTTTGTTATGCAGAGGTCTGCAGAATGAGAGCGCCCTGGTTTATACCAAAGACTTATTTTGCACAAGATGGAGGGCTGGAAGCACAGGAAGCATTAGGCTCTTGGATGCTTGGTTATCTTTACACCACTGCAACAACCTAAACTGCTCTAAGTGAAAGATTTGTTGGAGAAACTGCGCTATACCTGCATCTCTGCTGTGATGGATCAATCTCCATATTAGCAATAGTGTTGTTACTCAAATTTCGCTGAAAGTACAATTTACTAAATATGAAGCAAAATGTATGATTCACCCTAAAGCAAGCCATCTTTGTTGTGGTTCTTTGCCTTGGGTCCTGCCAGTCCCTCAGTGTACTTGAGGCATGTCTGAGTCCTCTCTCTTTGTTTGCATCTATCCCATGGAAGCCAGCACTAGGTTGATATAACCACACAATAAGCAGACTTCTGGTGCAAGGTGAACAGGGAAATAATGGAATACATGACATATAGGCTGCTGTAAACAATAAGGTGGCTTTTTTTTTTAATTGAAGAACCTTTTACCTGTCAATTGGCAAGCACCTATCATTAAGATACAGATGCATTTGCAAATTATTCTTAGAATACATGAAGAACAATTTGACATGGGTTGTTATTTTCCTCCATTTTGAAAAATGCCTTGCTATTTCCGATGAACACATATGATGGGTTTAAGAATCTCAAGTCAGTATTTATAGCCTAAATAATGGCGTGCTGTCAGAGTAACTCATGTAATGCATGGTCTTAAGATGGCATTATCTTGTGACAATCGGGCTAATAAATAATGTGTGTCATCCTAAATCAAAATTGGCGTGTTTCAACACAGACCACTATAAAACATTTGGCTCCCTCTCCCCCTCTCCCAATTGCAGGATGTAAACAATACCGGGTTTTGTAAGATCAAAAAGGTAGCAATAATACACAACATATCAGAATTTTGTCGAACTTCTCTTTGTATCCTTGAGGAGTTTCATCTGTATCTCTAAACCATCTTGACATTTCTTGATACCAAGTGATGATGGATGTGGAGTGTCGGGGGGGGAGTTAAACTGCTAAAATAATATACACTGTATTGTCGATATTTGTCTTCTCAATTGCGTTACAGAAGAATGTTGACTGCAGTGCTATCAGATTGTTCTCCAAGCAGCTGTGTACATCCTAGGAAGCTACACTGAAACTGCTGTTATGATTTGATATCTGTAGAGTGAATTAGGATGATCAAATTCAGCCGTGTAGTAGCAACCTTTCATATTTTCTTTCCAATTTTTGGATATATTTTTGCTGTGCTGAACTTAAGTTGGCCCCAAAATGAGATGGTATATTAGACTTGTTGACCAAAGGGCAAATAAAACTGGAAGAGGCTCAGTTGTGGCAGCTCTTTACATTATACTAAGGATCTAACCATGACGTGCCACCTTGAGAATTTGAGGGGGGATGGAATTTCCCAAGGTCAGATCATCATCATCAGGCGATCACTCATGACTGAGTAAGATTGTCTTTCAGGATTAAAATTTACAAAAAGGAGATTTTAAAAGGAGGAAATTCTAAAGAAAATTGTGTAGACTCTAGCGATTGGTCCGTAAGTGACTGTGGAGGCCAATTCTAGATCCACACAGCTTCCCACAGTGAGGACACAGGTTACCAGATGGAAGATGGTCCTGTAAAGATTTGTTTGACGTGCTTTTCGCTTAGCACGTTTCTCCCTTTCACCTTGCACTCGGGCTTCTTCAAAGTCCATAGAACCTTTGTGAAAGGCCAACCTCCATTTAGATCATTCATGGGCCAGAGCTTCCCAGTTTTCGATGTTTATATTGCATTTTTTTAGATTAGCCTTATGAACATCTTTAAACCTCTTATATTGACCACCGATATTCCGCTTTCCATCCTTGAGTTGGGAATAAAACAACTGCTTTTGGAGACGACAGTCAGGCATTCGAACAACATGACCGGTCCATTGAAGTTGGCGCTGAAGGATCATTTTTTCTTGTCCAATTTTTTTTTATTTCTATATAAAACAGACACATAATATCAAACATATAACAATTAACAAAACAAAATAGACCTCCGATTTTTCTTCTACAGCAAATACAGGTAACAATAATTTTTCTTACTCGATAATCCAAATGAGAAATCTCTTTCTTCCCATTGTCCCAGATTCACTTATTATTCCATAAATCCACAAACAAACAAATCATTATTTTCCAGTCTCTGCAAAAAGTCAATTAGAGGTTTCCACTCAATAATAAATGCAGATGTTGTCCTTTCTCTGAAGGATCATTTTTTCAACACTAGTAGTCTTTGCTTCTTCCAGTACACTGACATTTGTTCGCCTATCTTCCCAAGTAATTCGCAGGATTTTCCGGAGGCAACGTTGATGAAATCTTTCAAGGAGGTGGAAGTGATGTTTATAGATAGTCCATGTTTCGCAGGCATACAATAAAGTTGGTAATACAATGGCTTCATAAACCAGTGTTTTGGTCTTCTTACAAATATCCCGATCCTGAACACTCTATGTTTCATTCGAGAAAATGCGGCACTTGCGGAGCTCAAACGATGCTGGATTTCACTGTCGATGTTAGCTGTAACAGAAAGATAGCTGCCAAGATAGCGAAAATGATCGACATTTTCCAGTATTGTCCCGCCAAGCTGGATAGATGGCACCACCAAAGGGTTAGCTTGCACTTGCTGATGAAGCACTTTGGGTTTTTTTTATGTTAAGTGAGAGACCAAGTTTTCCGTATGCTTCTGCAAAAGCATTTAGGATAGTTTGGAGATCATCCTCTGAATGTGCGGAGACCACATTATCATCAGCATACTGAAGTTCCACAACAGAGGTTGTAATTACCTTACTTTTTGCTTTCAGCTTGCTGAGATTAAAAAGCTTTCCATCTGTTCGATATATGATTCCCACACCAGTGGGAAGTTTCCCCTCGACAAGATGTAAAATCATGGTGATGAAAATAGCAAATAATGTTGGGGAAATAACACATCCCTGTTTAACACCTGATTCCACTTTAAATGGAGCACCATGAGAGCCGTTGTTGTCCAAAACCGTTGCCGTCATGTTGTCATGGAGAAGTCGCAAGATATTCACATATTTATTGGGGCATCCAATTTTCATAAGGATAGTCCAGAGAGCTGTTCTGTCTACAGTATCAAAGGCCTTAGCCAGATCAATAAATGCCATATAAAGGGGTTGATTTTGCTCCCAGCATTTTTCTTGGAGCTGACGTGCAGTAAAAATCATGTCTACTGTCCCTCTAGAGGGGCAGAAACCATACTGAGTTTCAGGGAGGATCTCTTCTGAAATAGATAGAAGACGGTTTGCGAGAATCCTAGCAAATATTTTACCTGCGGTAGCTAAGAAAGAAATGCCCCAATAGTTTCCACAGTCTGTTCTATCACCCTTCTTAAAGAGGGTGATAATTATGGCATCCCTGAAGTCTTCTGGGATCTCTTCACTTATCCAGATTTTTTCGATGAGTTTATGAAGATGTTGTACAAGTTCGGGGGGCCCTTCTTTAAAGATTTCAGCAGGAATCCCATCTGGTCAACTAGCTTTGTTATTCTTCATTTGATTAATGGCTTTTTTTACTTCATCCAAAATGGGGAGTATTGCAAGTTCCTCTCTAATTTGTTTTTGCGGGATTTGCGAAAAAAACTCATTATCCACCTTAGATTTACGATTTAAAAGGTCTTAATAATGCTCTTTCCAACGCAGTGCAATAGACTCTTTGTCTTTTAAGAGTTTGGTGCCATCTTTCGATTGTAAAGGGTTTTGTACCATGGGGTTTTGGTCCATAAATGGCCCTTGTGGCCTTAAAAAAGCCCCATATATCATGAGATTCTGCAAGCTGTTGAATTTCTTCAGCTTTCTTTTTCCACCAAGCGTTCTTAAGTTCTCTTGTTCTTCTTTGGACCTCAGCCTTTGCACTAGCATAGATTTTTTTCTTGGCAGCGCAGTTAATATCATTTTGCCATATTTGGAAGGCTTTCCTTTTTTGGTCAATTATATATTTAATCTCATTATCATTTTCATCAAACCAATCCTGATGTTTCTTAGTTTCATATCCAATACTTTGTTCACAAGCTGCAGTAATGGAGGTTTTCAGCATAGATCAATGGTCCTCAATGTTGTCAGGAGGTTCCGTAGGTCGATGTTCCTTAAGAAGTGATTGAAGACGAGTTTGCTTAATAGGATCTTGAAGGGCGTGGATGTTCATTTTACACCTTGGTTTCCTTCCTTGAAGCCTACGTTGGGGAGCAATGTTGATAACCATAGTGGACCGGATTAGTCGGTGGTCTGTTCAGCAGTCGTCGGCACTCACCATGGCCCTAGTAAGAAGTACATCGCGGCGATCTCTAACACGGACAATTACATAATCCAGAAGATGCCAGTGCTTTGACCGTGGGTGCTGCCATGATGTTTTAAACTTATTCTTTTGTCGAAAGAGTGTGTTTGTAATAGTGAGATTATGCTCTGCACATATAGACAAAAGTAAGATTCCGTTTTGGTTGCTATTACCAATAGTTTCTGGCCATAAATCAAAGTCACGCCCGACTCTTGCGTTGAAATCGCCGGAGGATAATTTTATCCTCCTTAGGTATCTCTGACAGGAGAGTGTCCAACTGGGTATAAAAAATTTCCTTGAGGTCTTCATCAGCATCTAATGTTGGTGCATAAGCGCTCAAAATAGTTACCTGCTGGTTATTGGCGAGCTTTAATCGAAGAGTTATCAGGCATTCGTTAATGCCCGTAGGAACTTCTGACAAAGAGTTCACTAGCTCATTTTTGTATTCGTCAGTCCTGCTCAGGTAGTCCTTTCCAGAAGAAGGTATAGTAGTAGTAGTAGTAGTAGTAGTAACGTTTATTTGTGTAACCAAAGCCATTACAAAAATGATAAAATCAGATAAAATACTTTAAACAGATAAAAGAAACATTTGACCAACATTCCAGCAATAAAACTATTCATCTAAAATATTTGGTTTATCGTCACTACCAATTTTCCTTCTTAAAATTGACGCTCTAAAAGCAAAACAGGCCACCTTTTCAGAGATAGAAGGAGAACTATCCCCTAATAAAAAAATAATCAAATACCTAACAGGTCTATTAGATGAAAGATCTAAGTCTATAAACAGGGCTGCTCTTAAGGTCTCGTAAATTGGGCAATCAAGTAGATAGTGAGACAGGTCTTCAAGCACATTAGATCCACATGGGCAGACTCTCTCTTCTAGAGGGATCCGACGATAACGTCCTTCAAGTATGGCAGAGTTCATTGCCTGACATCTTAAGGCTGTAAATGCCCTCCTCCATTTAAAGTTTGTAATATTAGATACATAATGTGGAAGAAAAGTTTGAATAGGCAATTTAGCATACCAAGGGGCACATTTCGACAGGCAGAAAGAAGCACGGTTATCTCGAAAATCATGTTTTAAAATATGAGATTTCAGGTAACGTGCTGCCATTTCAAAACTTAAGGAGTTCAAGAGATCCAAAGAAAGTCCATACATATCAATCCTTTGTAGGATTTCTTGATTCCAAGATGGAGCCATTCTGTTATTAAAGTTCAACATTTCTCTAAAAGCAGATAATACTAAGGAAGATCCCCTCCCTTTTTGCAATTTCACCCAATATCTGATGGCAGAAATATGTACCCTGGACTTCACTGTACAAAGACCGGTTTCCAAGCGGAGAATGGAAGTCTCAGTTGACTTAGGGAGGTCGAGAATAGCTCGCAAAAATTTATTCTGGGGTGTTTCCAAGATCATTTTCTGAGTGCATCCCCATATTTGCGCACCATAGCAAATTTGTGCTATTGCTTTAGCCTCATAGATTTTAATAGCTGGAAAAGTCTGTCTACCTCCTCTACCCCAGTAAAACCTTAGTAAGGAATTCACAGTATAAGTAGCCAGGTTTTTAACATTTTCGAGATGGTTATTCCAATTTCCGGTTGAGGAGAAACATAAACCTAAATATTTAAAGGATTTCACCTGCTCTATAGGATGTCCATCAATTTGCCATCTGTGTTTTTTAAATCTATTAGCAAAAACCAATACTTTTGTCTTTTCGTAGTTAATTTTCAATTTTTCTTGCACTGCTAATTGATTAAAGGTTTTCAATAATCTCCTCAACCCTTGCTGTGTTTGAGACAACAAGATGGTATCATCAGCGTACATAAGTACTGTAACCTTCCTATTTTCCAATTTTGGTGGCACATAATTATCCTTATTACTTAAATCAGTTATTAGAGAGTTAACATAGAAATTAAACAATAATGGAGCTAATAGACATCCTTGACGGACACCTTGCGTAGTTTGGATCAGGTCTGTGAGTGAACCTGAGCGGTCCATCCTAACTTGGATCTTAGTATTTGAATGGAGCTGCCGCATCAGCATCAATAATCTTTTATCGATAGAGGTTTTGTTTAGTTTATCCCAAAGACGATCACGATTAATTGAATCAAAAGCTGCTGCAAAATCAATAAATGCTACAAATAAACGTCTACGTTTCACCTTTACATACTTGTGAATCAAATGAGATAAAACAAAACAGTGATCTGTTGTTGAACGATCACGCTGAAAACCTGCCTGTTCTTCTGCAATTATCTCACTGGAATCAAGCCAATAAATAAGTTTCTTTGACAAGTATTTGGTGTATATTTTTGATGAAATGTCCAGCAAACTAATGGGGCGATAGTTGGCTGGTTTACCTGGGTCACCTTTTTTAAATATAGGAACCACAATGCTGATATTCCATTGGGGAGGGAAATGGCCACTATTATTAATTTCTGTAAATAAAGCTGCAAGTATAGAGGCCCACCAGTTTGGGGCTGCTTTATAGACTTCCCCAACAACTCCGTCTTCCCCTGGTGCCTTCCCGTTCTTTAGGGTAGCAATTATTTCACATATTTCATCAGGAGACACAGGGTCCCACACTGGTAAATCTTCTCCAGCCACAATAGTATGTATATTATCCTTGTAAGGTTTCAGAAAGTGATCTTTGGAGGTTGATTCATTAAACAAGTCTCGAAAATGGGACTCCCATATGCATGAGGCGATATTTAGTTCAATCAATGAGTGGCCATTAAAGCTCATCTTATTGATGATTTTCCAAAATCTTTGTGAATCTGTACTTTGGGCTCCGATCAATAGCTCATTCCATTGTGTCTTAATATATAAGGACTTCTTGTGTCTTAGTAGCTTCTTATAGTTACTTCGTAGCTGACAATATTGAAAAATTGACCTAGGTGCTTGGGTTTTGCGAGCTATTCTTGCGGACGCTTGTAACTTTGATTTGGCCAATTTGCATTCCCTATCATACCATCCAAAGGAAGAGGGTCTCGATAGGTGTGGGGGGTCTTTCTTAGAGAACAAAGGTTCTAATAACAGTAGAATATCGGAAAACTGCATAATTAAATCTTTACAATCTGAATTATGGATAAAATTACTGCGTATTCGAAGTGATTTCTCATTATAAAGTATCCCTAACATTTGGAGTTCCATCTGAGCTGTCCATCTAATTGTTTTAACGAAATTACAGTTCAAGTTGTTCTTGTTGATATCCTCCTGTAGTAGAGACAACTTGGGTGCCACAATAAGTGATAAACAGAGTGGGTAATGATCACTCTCTGGATAACAGTATACTTCAAAACTATTGATATATGATATCAGATCACTGGATACTACCATGTAATCAATAACACTTCCTGCCCAGCCAGAAAAAAAAGTTATATTACCAGGCTTATCATTAGGGTGGTTACCATTAAGGATATAGAAATTGTATTTCATAATTATATTATAAAAAGCTTTACCATAGGCATTAATCACACTATCCCTCGATTCCCTACCTGCATTCAAAGGGGAGGATTGGGATTGTACATTATGCATGTTGAGCTTGCCCAAAAGGTAGTCCTCATTTGGTCCAATACGCGCATTTAAATCTCCCATCAAAACAATGGATGCCCCCTGATTTATGAGCTCAAGTTGTTCTATAAGTTCATCCAGTTCCTTCCAAGCATTACCATAGTTATACTTAGAGTTCCTGGGTGGGATATAAATATTTATCAAATAGATGTTAATATGAATATCTAGATTACATATGTTCACACATTGAATATTAGGGCTAGTCACATTAATCTCAACACATTTTATATTGTATTTGGTTGATACATAAATAAGCAAGCCACCGCTTGGCCGGCCATATTTTGCCAGCTTACAAGCAGGCTTCAGCCAGTGATTATAACCCTCAAGGCTAATGCTAAGGTGCTCAGAGCAGATCCAAGTTTCTTGAAGGCTAATGATAGAATAGTTCTTCAAAAATGTGGTTATCTCCTTATCAACTATTTTATTGGACAGTCCTGCTACATTCCATGAGAGTAACTTGTAGCGGAAGTCTGAGATGGTGTCCAAGTTTGATAAAGGGAGAAGCTGATAATTCCCATCTAATAATGTCCTCTCATGATGTCCCAATCGATTAAGAGAAACAGGAGGATTAGCTCCATTTTCCTTACTCTGTCATATGGGGTTATCGCCAGTTCTTAAGCTCTCAGATGTTAGGCTATTTTCTTCCAATTCCACTATATCATTCATATCTAAACAACATCTGGTGTTTAAATTCTGGATTGGCTGCAGGATGTTAACAGATTGCAGCTGATTTGAGGAACATATGTCCATAGGCGCAATTTCATCAACATCTAGGTATCTCATCGCCGTCCATGAGGGGGTGGCACACTGTTGTTGGCCCGATGGATGTACAGCCAAAGGTCGGGCCATATCCAATTGCCGGGAGCCCTGCTTCTTAGCCCTCCCAGATAGATCAATTTCCACAGGGCCCTGTAAATGCGAAAATGAAGAGCTGGCCATATCGGTTTGTCGGGAACCTTGCTCATTAGACCTCCCTAATGAATTTATTTCTACTGGGACCACTATCTGGTGGCCACAGAAGAAGGTATAATAACCTCCTTTTTCTTCCTTCAGCTGTCACTCTCCTGCCCTTCGAATTTCTTGAAGTGCTGCTATGTCAATTTTAAACCGTCTCAGCTCCCTTGCAATAATAGCAGTCCTATGCTCAGGGCGTTCACTATCTATGTTATCCAGCAATGTCCGTATATTCCATGTTCCAAAATTCAAATGACTTTTTTCGACCGCTAAAATGGTGACCCCACTGGACGCAGTAATCCAGTCGGGAGAAAGAGGTAGACTATGTTTATGGCACCTTTTCTAGCCCCCTCCCCATACAGGGTGAGCAGAGTGGATCCTAAATAGGGCTGCTCAGTCATGGATACAGCTGCCGAGCTGCTTGACTACCTCGTTCCTTGAACAGGGCGACTGAGTCTGCATCCACTGCCTATGTGTTGGTCCATGACTAGGGGCTTCCAGATTCACAGTCCTGCCCCCGTCGCCATTCGCCAGTTGCCATGGGACTTGTTGTTGTTTGGTTGGTTGGTTGGGTTGGGTTGGGTTGGAAGACGCCTGTGCGTGAAACTGTTTTATGTGGGGAGATCGGTGCACAACGAATCACCACACAAACTTGACAGAGTACGGCAATGATCCAATGGCACGGTTATCATGACGATTGGAAAACCATTCTCTGCTGCAGCCTTCATCCGCCTTCACAGCCGTTGTAATTTAGGTTTAAATTATCTTCTGCCTTTTCTGCCGTTGAGGACTTTATGTTTTGGATCGTTCTTTGTCTGGTTCCTCTCCCCAGACCTTACCGCCATGGGTGACCCTACTGGGAGTATATAGCTCCCAACGGCATTGCTCACAGAGTTCATCGGAACACGCAAGCCCACTCACCACTTCAAGGTGACGATCCGGCGAGAGGGTCAGATAGAAGGGGCATATATGGCACAATCTGTTTGCTTCTTCAGCTAACTAAAGCTGAAGCTAGATGTAATGGCAAACAGGAAGCTGCCACTGTAAACATCTGTTCTAGGTCTCCTTTTCACTGATGTGAAACATCTATGGACTTGACTTCGTGAGCATGGAATTACTTAGTGAACACAATTTATGGGCATCCAGAACCTCTGCAGGGGCGGGAGGCATGTTTAAATAGCCTCCCACCAGAGGCTATTGGATCTAATAGATTTCCAACTTGCCCTTGGGGAGGTTCTGGCTGACATGGCAAACTCTTCTATCAAATCCCTGGTTGAATTTTGGAAGTCTGAATTGAGGAGGACTGTTGACATAGTTTGGTTGGAGTTTCACTTGAGCAGAAGTTTTGATGGCAACTTTGGTTTGCACATTCCCTCAATGGTTTTTGTTTTGGTTGATACAGCATTTCTCAGTAAGTGATCAGATGTAAAGAAGGAGAGGGATGCCACATCTTTAATAATTGTGTAGAAGAAGGATTTTGTTAGATGTAGCTTGGCATGCAGGATTACACAGCTGTTATAAGTACAATGTTGGTAGTCACAGTAATTCTACCTACTGTAAGAAGACTACAAGGGCCCTGTTTTCCTTTGCATCTGGTTAGCCTAATTCTCAGGGGCAGACCAGCTTGTTTGGCAACAGCTATCCAGACAGAAATTCCTTTCTGCCTGAATAAGGAAAATACAATAAAAATAAATCTGTAATGTATATCTATATACAGATATAGAATGTAAGTAATAAATATTATTTATATTTAGCCCAGGGGCTCTGCTTTTTATAAAAAAAGAGAGATTTCTAAAGCTATCTTTTTTGCAGTTTCAGATAACTGTCTAACAAGACTTCCTGCAGCTATTAATTTTCCTTTCTTCATATAGAATTTCCTAGGAGTGATGATGAATAGAAATAGCTCAGAAAAAGTTTCCTTAATGAAACAGCACCACAACTTTTTTTGACAGCTCCAATCATTTATACCCCACAAACAAGTGAAAAGAGTCCTGAACAGAAATAACTAGAATAAAACATATTTTCCACTGCATCATTAGAACTGTGGCTTGTAGAAACATTGTACCTTATTGTAAAGGTTACTAATTCATCTCTAATAGTGCATTACATCCCCCCCCCACAAAGAAAAACAGAGACCAGAGAAAGGTGATGCAAGACATCATGACACTATCCCACTCACTCCATAATCCCTGATTGGGTGGTCTTACCCATGTGACTAATTCAGGAAGAGGGTGAAGAAACAGCCAGGAGGGACTAGCACTGAAGAAGCAGCGCCTCAGATAAATGGTGCTTAACAGTGGATAAAGAAAAAGCCACTATTTGTTCAATCCATCTTTTTTTGGGACAACTTTCTATTCCCCAAATGGCCAGTTTCAATCATTCAGTGCAGCCCTAAAGACAGTCCAATTGATTGAGAGGTAGATATATTGATATATGTTACAGTGACTAATATACAAATCTAGATAGTTTTATTCAGTGGTGTCTTTCTTTCTTTTTTATTGGGATCACAGCCTTAGTCATAATTTGGCAGCTGGTGTCTTTCAAGGGATTTTTTTACTTAAAATGTTTTTTTTACAAAAAAATTATAATTTTACTGCTCAATGAACCTTGCAATAACAACATTTTAGCATCTATACACCATGGCAGATGGCAAGCTAATGAGGCCTGTTGGAGCTGCATACTGATATATTCCACACACAACACCTCTGTGCTCCAAAGGGAGGTCAAAGAGTAAATTTTATTTATCTTCTTCCTTGTATTTGATACTTGCAAATCACAAGACAGATTATTAGAGAAGACATTTTTACAGCTTTTAATTAGACTTACTAATGTTTACTGCATATGTTAGACCTACAAAGCTGAAAGGGCACAAATTTGCCATGTCTTTTATGTTGAAATATTCCATATTTGTTAACTGCCAAGATTTCCTCCACATTTGGCTCAACTGTTTCTAGAAATTTATACACAATGCGATTTTGCAGAGAGATTGTAAAGGTGGATCCACACTCCAAATTTTAAAGACATCTAGGCTTGGTTCCAGAGTTAGGCAAATGCAACTGGGCTGGTGAACTTTGCAGCCCGCTCCTCCCCACAGCAGCCCCTCCAGCTTCCTGAAAATGCTACACAGAGGGTTGGGGGATGCTGCTGGATGGGGTGATCTTTGATATGGGGGAAAGGGGGATCCCCAAAGATCAGGTGAAAGCACCTTCCATAAGTGGAGTCCTTCCATCAATGGAAGATAGTCCAACCCATTGGTTTGGGTTCTAGGATAAGTTCATGGAAGGAAAAATTCATGTTCCCCTCTTGGCCTAACAGCCCATTCATGCCCCCCATAAAGCTTTTCCAGATGTTTGAGGGCCCTCCTGAATAATGTGGGAGATGTGCTGAGGTGGGGGCTGCTGGATGAGAGGAGAATCAGCCCAAATCGGGCTCAGATAGTAAGAAAATATAGCTTAAGGAAGTTCCGGGGTTCCCCATCCCCTCCCTGTTCCAGCAGCTCCCTGTGCCCCACCCCATGTTTTCAGGAGGGGCCCCAATCCTCCAGGAGGGTTTTGGGAGTCACAGGGGGAAGGAGAGGACAGGAAATTTCCCTGCTGCTTTAAGTTAACTAATCTCACAATTCAAGCCACTTTACAGAGTTTGTTGTATGAGTGTTGTTCACATTAGTGAATTCCTTCAAATTCAGCCACTATAATTGGCATATGTAGGTTGGAAGTCTAACTTAAGACTTCAACTTGTTTGTGGCACACATTGATCTCATAATCTGAATTTTTGGCAGGACAGAATGTCACTACTACTACTACTTCTACCATCACCAAAAATATTGTCAGGGACAATATTGTCAGGTTGGGCCTGTGGGTGGCCATACCCAAATCTACACCTGCTGGTGTAGTATCTCCAGCTTAGGGTTCCTGAGGCTAGTGGTTGCAGCTGGAAACCTCAGCTGGAGTTTGGAGAAGCTGGAGTGCAACTGGAAGAAAGCACTGCTCTTTTGGCAAAGAGTCTAGTATCTATATGAGGACTGCCCAATCCAGAGATTTGATAATACCTGCCAGTCACAGGAAATTATGAAGAACCCTATATCCTTTTTCAAAGTGGGCTCTGAGGTTTGAGTGCACACTGTTTCTTGTAGATCACTAGGGTAGGCTCAGATTTGCCAACCCTTGCAGTAAAAAAATGGGGACCTGAGTGGATCCTAGCAGTAAAGCCTTCTGGTCCAGAAGGTGGAGTAGATCGAGTGGTGGAGCCAGGGAGCGGAGCACAGAGGCTTCCGGCAGATATGGGAGAAGAGCCCAGTGGTCTTTGATGGAATCCAGCACACAGTGGTCTATTCACCCAAGGTTAGCCTAACTTTTTTATTATTTAAAGAGGGGGATGGAATGGCCTTTCCCCTTACTTTTCTGGCAATTGGCTCAGAAACAAAACAAACCAACAAATAAATCAACCCATCAGGCCAGTTATTTTATGGTCATTTGGAAAATGTAGCTTCATATCCTTGATGTTTCTAGCTCAAGTCCCTGTAAGTCAGGTGTGGGCAATGTACAGTCCACGGAATGCACATGGCTCTCATGGCCCCAGTGTGGCCCCTGCCACCACCACCCAAATTTAGGGGAACACCCCAAAAATGCAAAAAGAAAATGTAAACAAAATGGTCTCCGGAGCTGCTAGGGAGCACCAAAAGTGTCAAAATTAGCTTGTAGCTTGCAAACAAGAGAATTTGGACCCTTTTGGTGCTCCATAGCAGCTACAGACACCAACTTGTTTTATTTTATTTTAATTTTTTTTCTCCCTGTTTTTGGCACCTGCAAGGGCTGAGGGGGTGTGGCCTGCGGGGAATCCAAGGGGCAAAAATACCTCCCTCGATCTCCCAAAGTTGAAGAAGGTTGGGGGGGGCACCTCAGCTTTGACCACCTTAGCTCTGTACAACCGGGGGGGGGGTAAAAACGTCTAGAAACATTGTTAAAAGATTCTCAGATTTGGCTTAAAGAGGTATGTTTACATTGTAGGACAATACCTTCCCGTATGCCAGGGGTATTGAACCTCAGACCTGTGGTCCAAATCCAGCCATGTGGAGTTCCTCAGATGGCCCCGCCCCCTTCCCTTGACCACCCTAGCTTTTGTGCAGCCCCCCCCCCCAAAGTTTTACATGCATCCTGAGGCTGCATTATTGGCATTAAGAGCTTTAAGATAAAATATACTGGTATTTTTGGTCCCACCTCTTTTGCCTTTGGTCCTGCCCTTTTTGCTTTCGGGCCCTGCTCACCACTGGAATGCGGCCACCAAGCGCTTCAGCAGAGTGGCATTCAGCCCTCAGGCTGAAAGAAGTTCAACACCCCTGCTCTGTCCCTTTATCTGAATGGGACGCTTAACTATTACTGCAGAAATATTCTTAAAACCCAACACTGTGACTTGCTAGAATATTAGCAAATGTGTTAATTAGGAAAACTGAAGACCTTCGAAGGCTGAGAAAATTCTATATCTAGTCAATTTAGTATCGAGTCAATTTCTGCCTGCTCTTTGAGCTTGGAAGACAGATGATTCGCTTGACCTGGATTTATTTCACACACATTTCTTATGCTCTTGCAGAAAGTTGAAACGCATCTGGCAATTTGAGCTCTGTTTCTTTTGTTTTTGTATCAAGTATTGGTAATGTCTTAAGGTGCAATCCTATGCGTGTTTAGACAGAAAAAAGTCCTACAACTCCCAGCATGCCCCAGCCAGCCATAGGATTGCGCCCTTAATGACATGTACATAGGAACCTGCCTTATACTGAGTCAAACCATAGGGCTGTGTAGATCAATATTGTCTCTCCAGCATTTCAGGCAAGGGTCTTTCCCAACGCTGCCTGCCCAGGACTGAAGCGAGGATCTTTTGCATGTATGGTACATGCTGCATGCAACAATGTGAAGCATGTAACAACAGATAGTTTATGTTAAAGCAGCCTTCCCAAATCTGGTGACCCCCAGATGTTTTGGACTAAGCTCCCATGATCACTTACCATTGGCCATGCTTACTGGGACTTATGGGAGGTGTGGTCTAAAACATCTGGAAGGCACCAGATGTGAGAAGGATGTTTTAAAGGATTCTCCCCTCCCACAGTGACTTTTAATAAACAATATATTATTTATAATTAAATGTTGTACCCTAACTCCTGAGTACATAGACTTTTTTGGTTAGGGTTTATTCCCCCCAAATATCGTCCCCCCCTTATGACAAAATCTCACCAACTGGAATTCCAAGCACAGAAATAAATCCTGGAGCCCCACCCCAAAGCTGCAAGTCTGCGTATCCAGGAGAACTGTCATACCAGTGTTTAAATATTTGGATATTTCTGGTTTGTAGGAGAGCAGACACCTGACTGAGTGTTGTATTTGATCAAACACTGTGAAAGGCAGCTTTCGTTCAAGTGAAAATTCTTTGTTTCACTGATCCATAATGGTAGCCTGTCAATATTATCCTCTTACCAAACATGTCATGTTTGCTGTGAACTGAGTAATTCAAGAAAGTCAATAATCTGAATCTGAACTTCTGTTGTCCTTTAGCGCTCATTTTGCAATGCTTCTGACAGATTTTCTTTTTGTCTCTGTGTTACAAGACATATGCCAGAGTATCAAATAAGAGCAGTTGTTAGCCAAATTTCTCTAGAGACATGATGAAGAATTATTTTTAGTGCTTTAGACTGTCTTACATGTTTAATAATAAGAAAGAATATTCACATTGTCCTTTATTTACAAATCCTAATATTGCTGCTATCTTAATCTGAAACTAGTTTCACATCACTGAAGTCACATTTTCACTAGTGTTGAGAAGTAACACAGAAGGGACACATTATGAGTGTGTGTGTGTAGAAATATTTTGGTTTAGTTAGGCTGTTTCAGTTCAGGAGTAAGAGCCCACAGTGGGTTCTAAGCTGGAATATGCCATATGAAATTCAGCCTGTGTACCTCCTCCTTTCTGCCCCCAAAGTAGGAAACTATGAGATAACAAGTCAAATCACTTTTATTGTATTTAGCTATAGACTATGACAAGAAGACACAGATTCTGCCTAGTAATGGCATGGAAGATGATTAAATACAATACATTACACTAGGAAATCACATGTGCAGTTAAAAGCCACCTTATTAGGAAATGTTCCCTGATTTTTATATGTGATCAGTGCAAAATGGATGTAGCAAATACTTATTAATCTCATAGGAAACTACAAGTAATCATGCAGAACAGTATATGTAAGAATGATTTCCTTCTTGGCACATCATTCAGTGGGCACTGCAGCATACATAACTTCAGTCTGGCTATTGCCACAAATGCACGAGGGACAGGCTGTGGGAATTTGATGGTATCTTCTATCCAGGTGTGCAGAAGGCTCAAATTGAAACTGGAACTCCATAAAAGTTCTCCTGCAAGGGAAGAAGAATGTAGACCTGAAAGCTGCTTTTGACACCATTGATTGGGTGCTTTTGTGGTGTGAGCTGTCTAGTACCAACTTGACCAGTGTCTTCCGTGCACTTCACCCAACTGCGCACTTCTTTACCCCAACCAAAGATCCCAAATCTTGTTCAAGCACTTTATCCTAACACCTCTTTAAGAGTGAGATGAGATTATTTCCCCTAGGTTCTCTCACTGGGTCATTCCCAGCTGATAGAGGAATGAAACAAGGATGTGTATTGGCACCTTTTCTCTTCATTTTCTTCAACAAAGACATTGTTCAAGGTATGAACAATGACAAACTAAGGGGAGCCCACAAAAGGCTCCCCTCTATCAATAACACCCATACACATATCAAAAGCCCCGGCCTCACACAAAGGACAGTACACCCTCAGCAATAGGAGCAGAAAGAAGATTATGGTGGCAGGCACTCAACAGGGTGATCAACAGTGATTAAGAACATCAGAGAAGCAAAGAAGACTTTTGCCCCTCTCATGCAGCAAGGAACTCAGGGAAAGGTATAAGAACTGAGGTTTTGGTAATGAGAGTCAGTCAGTCCTGAGAGTCACCCTAAGCCGTCTAGCATGCTGGCGTGTTGAGACGTAGACCTCTTGCTCACCTCCTGGCTCCATGGGACTGCGGTTGAGAATCTACTGCAGGGATGACCAGCAGACAAGTAGTAACTGGGACTTCTTTCTCTGACTATCCCTTTAGACGCAAGTCTTTCTTCCACCCCTTTCTATCCATAGGCTACTAGGGCAAAGGGACTCTTTTCTCTCTTAGAAGAGTGTGTTTGGGAATAGCATAAGTGTAATTTTGCTGACTGAAATCATTGGGTTCACCATAACACCAGAAGTAAGACACTGTACCTGCTCTATATTTCACCTTTAATAAACAACTCCTTGTTTTCTGCTGTCAGTGTGTGTGTGTACGTTTAGTGTTAAAGGGCGAAGTGTGCACTTCACCCAACTGCGCACGTCTTTACCCCAGCCAAAGATCCCAAACCTTTTTCAAGAGTCTGGGCCTAGCCTCTCTTCTTCAAGGGAATCTAACACCCAGATTATCAGTTGCTTTGCAACAGGCCAAACAAGCTACAAGTGGGATTCTTAGATTCTGGTAAATCTCTGTAAATATTGGGTCTTAATATAGTCCATGTCATCTAAAAAATCATGCTATCTAGAAAATGTGTAGCTTCAATCAAATCCATAGTCTGCCATAGCATCCTTCTTTATACCAGATCATGAAAGTAACATGCCAGATCAGCAAAACAGCCTCCTGAGCACAAATGTACCAGAGCAGGTTAAGTGGTAAGACCTGGACTGTATTCAAACAAACAAACAAAAACAACTCCCTGGTCAAGTTTGCTGTGAACAACAAAACAGTGCCCCTATGTCTGTAAGAATGGTAATGTGTCCTGCTTTATAGAGGACAGTCCTATATTTATTTGAAGGGCTGTTTGAGGACAGTCGTCTATTTGAAGTTGTCTATTTGAAGCCTCCAGTGCAAGTCTGGCTTAAAGATAAAGCATCATAAAATGGGAGGGCAGGGGCCTTGAAGTTGCCCATCAACAGTTAACACCTGAACAGCAGGATGAGCATTGTGAAAGGTATTTAATTTCTATCTAAAGTATAGTAATTATTTCTAAATGTGCATCTATACATATATTTAAATTAGCATGTTAGAATTTTATGCATATCTCCATCCTCTTTTGTCCTCTGTTTTGGGTGATGCAGCATTTCCCCTTTTTGTGTGATGCATAAATGGCCACCCTAATTCCTGTTCAATTCAAACATGTCTAGCTTTATCCTCACCTTCAACTTGGCCTTGGCCTTGCCTTTGTCTCATTGTACCCAGCTTTGCTTTGCTTCCAAGGCCATGCTTAGTGACTTGGTGAAAATGGGTGTGTGTGTGTGTGTGTGTGTGTGCAAATGCATGCATCTGTTTCCTATTGATGTTTTATTGATTTTTGTTAGCTAAACATTTCAAGCAAAAAGCAGCTCCTACACATAGTTATTCCCAGTATAGCTCAAGAAGGAAGTCTGAATTATTATTATGAAAGAAAAGATTTCTTGATGCTTCAGGTTCAAATGTCAAAACTGTACATTTTGCCAAAACGTTAGAACCATGATCTGAGAAAATCACATTATAAAATTGGGGAAAAAATGATCTTCATTTCTCTTTGATGCCGTTGAAAAGGATCTTCAAGGAAACAACCCATATTTGTGGGAACTGCAGAATGTGGACTAGAATTATTATAATTTTGCCATAATATATACCAGCCACAGCATAACTGAAAAGCTGTGACATAACTGAAGGCCCAAGGAAACTGGACCCCAATTAAAGTTTCAGCAAAAATGCCCAAATAATATGTGTATTCTCTGGGGCCTATTTAACAAAAGCAGATTTAATGATATCACTGCAAACACTGCATAAAATACTCAACGACCTGGTTCATACCACATGACAACACACCATGGGCAGCGAGCCATGATTGGTTGTCATGTTGTCTGAACCCAGACCACTTTTCTCAGGGTGGCTTGTTTTTCCCCCCATGAGCCAGCCACCCATGGTCTGTAGTGGAGTTTGTTTCACTTATGGTGGTTTGGCATGTCATTAGAACCCAGATGACCATTCCTACATTGGCTCGTGGGTAATGGCTAGGGATGCGCGTGGAGCTCGATGGGGGTGAGTGGAAGATCGGTGAACTCGCCGGGCTCGACCCCCTGAGCTCCGTTCGACCTACCTTTCCCCAGCTCAACTCGCATTCTCGCAAGTCAAGCTGGGGAAAGCAACTTCTGGCTTCCAGCGCTACACCGTTTACATAGAAAATGGTGTAAGATACATCATTTACGTAGAGTATAGGGTAGTATACATTAAAAACGGACGCATTTACGCAAATTGCAGTCACTTTTTATGTATACTACACTATACATAAACAATGTAGAGCCGGGGAACCCAGAAGTCCCCTGGCTCTATGTAAAGAACATAGGCGAGTCGGGTGCCAGGCTGGGAGCCCATCCCTAGTAATGGCAAGTTTGCTGCTTGGCAAGAGCAGCAAAAAATAAAAATAAAAAATCCCTTGCCACTATTCTCAAGCTTGCCTAAGCCACAGCCAGTGCCAACTGCCCCATCAATGCCCAAATGGCATGGTGGGGTGACCATCACTGGCTTGCTGCCCCCCCCCTGCTGCCATGATCAGGAAACGTTTTGGCTTGCCACAGCTTCCCCCCTCTTCCCCCCCTTTTTCTGGAGATCACTTCCTGTGATCTCCATTTTGACACTGACTGCCCCTCTGAAGTGCCTGCATATGTTCCTATGGGGGGGGGGAACATGGGGAACCCTGTCCCCCCAAAAAAAAACATTTTAAAAGGAACCAGAGTGTTGACAGCTAGCTGTCAAACCTCCATGCTCTGGTAAAAGGGAGTGGGCTACACTTTTCCATCTTCCTGAGCACTTTGAGTCTTGACAATGGGAGGAAAGTTGGGGGTACTGGGACATATCAGGGGAACACAAAAACCCTGAGGATCCCAGTGCCAAGGTGGAATAAATCCCTCTACCCCCTTTTCACTAGCAAAGATCACTCACATCTTTGCTTTGAATTGACAGCTCACCTTTTGACAGATGTCAAGACAAAGCAAAGTGCAACCCCACCCCCATTGTGAGCTTCTCTGTGTCAATGTCAATGGTTGGTACCTGCTGCATTTTGACAGCAGGTACCCCCCAAGACATTACCAAAGTGAGGCTTCCCATTTTCGCACCCATGGAAATCATCGCCCAGGGTGGCCGGGTGACCGGCCAGATGGGCGATTGATAAATGTAATAAATAAAATAAATAAATGCTCATACCTGCACCTCCAGAACTGCACAATTCTGGCTATAATTTTTTTTAAATTAACAAAATTATTTGTGCACATTTGAGGCACAAAAATAAAATTTGATAAAAGGGGTGGTGATAAAAGCCCTTCCAACGTGCTGCTTGGGCACTTCGGAGTGACTGTCAGTGGCTGTCAAAACAGAGATTGTGAAAAGTGATCTCTGAAAAAAAGGATAAAAAACAGGAAAAAAGCTATGGTGAGCCAAAATGACTTCTAATCGCAGCGGGGAAAGTTGCTTAAACCACAATGTCCCCTGGGATCCTGGGATGCCAGCTGGTGGACTGAGGCGGAAGGTGAGGGGTGACAACCCACAGTGAGCCCAATTGTCTGTCAGGCACATTGTGGATTGTTCTAGCAACAACCCATCCACCGTGGCTTAATGCCAAGGTGGGTTGGCGTGACATACAAACCTGCCCAGTATCTTAATAATGTGCCAATAATGCAACTTGTAGTGGGAGGCTGTGCTCTAGAATTTCTCTTGAAATTCTCCACCCTATTTGTGGGCAGAGACTCACAACTATCTGACTGATAGTTCCTATCAGTAGGGCAGTGGGAAATTTTGAAGTGAAGGCACTCATCACCATGACAGTTTCCATAATCATGCCCCCAAAGAGAGTCCAAAGTTTCAGGCAGCTGTGTCGGTCCATATCAACAAACCAGTTCTAGCAGTTTTCTTCACCAACAGGAGCCGGTCTTTTGTAAAGCGAATGGGTCTCAATTCATTCCCCATTCAAGACTAAGACTGGGTTCACACAAAGCGATAAGCCATGGTGCTTTATAAGCCATGTTTGTTTCAGAGTGGCTTGTCATGTTGTCTGAACCCAGCAGCATGGTTTGTTAACCATGCACAAGCCACTCTGGCAGGGTTCAGACAACACGAGAAGCCACTCTGAAACAACACGGCTTATAAGCCACCATGACTTATCATGTTGGCTGGGTCTGCACAATCAGCAGGGAAAAGAAGCCACTGTGCGCAACATGTGACTTCCCATGTTATCTGCCTCCTGAGAGATGTGCAGTGGGGGATGGCTTCGAAACCACCCCAGGATCCTACAACAAGCCATGGGTTCTGGGGTTGTTTTGAAGCCACCCCCCACCATGCGCCTCACCAGTATCAGACGATATGGGAAGCCACGTGCCATGTGGGTAATTATGCAAATCACGCGGTGTGCAACCGGCATGTGCAGGGCGGGGAAAAGAATCCACCGTGGCTTCTTTTCCCCGCTGATTGTGCGAACGTGGTTGTCGTGTGAACCCAGTCTAAGCCACTGTGCATTACAACAGGAAACAATATATCGATGCTAGGAAAATCCATTTTCTCCCCATTTACTGTGAGATTTGCAGCTAAGCTCAGAGGGAACAGGGATTTCTGAGGGTGGTGGTGGTGGCAGTTGACGTTAATGTCCCTGCTAATAAAAAAGTGTAGGTGCGGCTGTGAGGGTTTGAGGCCTACACAGGATTGGGTTTGTTGAGGCCTACACAGGCTTCAGTTTGTTGAAGCCTGAAGGCCCAAACACTCCACGATGGGAGGGGGAGTTTGAGAGTTTTAAGTTACCCAATAGAAGTTTAGAATCAGTTCTCCAGTGCAGGGTCACATGGTTATAACCTTCCATTCCTGGGAGGACTATATATGTGGGGTGTGGTCAGCTATCAGTTAGAGTGTGTGCTGAGCAGCAGAGAGAAACAGCAGAGAGAGAAGCAGAGAGAGAGAGAGAGAGAGAGAGAGAGAGAGAGAGAACTTGGCTAGCTGACTGCATAGGAATTAGGTAGACTGAAGGTAAACTAGAGATCATTGGACTGTTTGTTTTATTTGTTTGTTTGTTTGTTTGTTTTATTTTATCATACCTGCTTTTGATTTAAAACCACTCTATTAAGTAATTTCCCTACTACTATAAGTAAAGTTTGTTGTGTACCCTGGAGTTTGGAGTGACTTATTCACACGCCTACAGCCTACACCCACGTTACTGGGGGAAGCAGGCAAAGGACTGGGTCTTTGGGGAGAGGCAGATATCTCCCAAAGGCAGATCAAGGGGTCCTTGCAGTAGTGGAACCTTGACAGCGGCATCCAAGCGAGCCCTGTCTCCACTGCACTACTGGTTCCCATAAAGGCTGAGCCTGAAGAGACTGACTTGGAAGCCTCAATTGTAAAAGGTTTCCTGCATTGAGCAGGGGGTTGGACTCAATAGCCTTGTAGGCTCCTTCCAACTCTATGATCTATGAAATCTATGAAAGCCACCCACCACCTACATTACCCACTAACTTTACAACAGGATCTAATTACATTTCCTCTCCTGAAGAATATTGGAGGGAGGCATAAAGTTCTCCATCAATTTTATATCAATTTAAAATATGAGACTGCTATATTTCAGTGAGACTCTCCAATTCTGAAATCAGTGTTTACTTAAGGATCATGCCCTTTTCTTGCCTATCCTTAATGTCCATGTCTGTCTGCATATTATTTGGAGCATATTTAACAAATGCAATTTTAACAAAATCACTAAATACTGCATAACATAGTCATCATCTTCATTACATGTCAGTAACACAAATAACTGTTCAATCAACATATACAGTAATACCTTGGATTGTAAGCATAATTCATTCCGGAACCGTGCTTGTAATCCAAAATACTCTTATATCAAAGCGAGTCTCTGGCGGGCGTGAGCGGGGCGGATTTCGGCCAGCTACACCCTGCTCAAGGTGAGCGGTTACATCCCTACTTATGGCAAGATGTCGCTTGTTTATCAAGTCAAAATTTATTTTTAAAAAATTACTTGTCTTGCAAAACGCTCTCAGACCAAGTTACTTGCAATCCAAGGTATTACTGTATTTGGAAATGCTGTTCAGGGAATCAATATTAAACAGCTATCTGTTTTCAGTTAGAAATGTGTGACTTGCTTATATCTTACCATTAAAAATATAGTTTGTCAACTCATTCTAAATTGTGGTTATCATATCAGCAGAATGTTTTTCAGTGTATAGACACACTACTCACATGCACTATAGCCCTATTCAGGTGTGTGCCTGCTCACGAGTAGGGCTAGAAAGGGTAGGGGGACATGGGCACACATGTAAGCTCTGCCCCAGCATGTCTGTATGTCCGACTTCCATGCAGACCGTCATGCGTGGAGCGTGAAGATCTGAAGGGGTGTGTGTGTCTGTAAACATGTTAAGCTGATGAATACATTTACAGAGTACCCATGACTGGAGCCCCTGATAAGGCAGGGTTTGCAGTCATGGGAATGTGCTTACATACACCTCTGCAGACCCTTGTGCTCAACTTGTGAAGGTCTGCATGGAAGCTGGACATGCAGAGATGCTGGGGGCAGGGCTTATGTGTGCATCCATATCCCCTTGCCCAGCTTAGCCCTACACACGAGCAGGCACATGCCTGAATAGGATATATATACATATATTCTCTCTCTCTCTCTCTCTCTCTATATATATATATATATATAATCTCCCCCACACATAAACGGACAGACATACATTTATCTTTTGTATCTGTAGATGGTGCTATCTGTACTTCTATTGAAATCCATAGCAAAAATAATTTGAGTAAGACAAAACTAGCAATACAAATAATACATCTCAAAACAGGGCCACACAAGTTGTGCTCAAATTCACATGTGGTTCATATTATTTACCAGGTACCTGCTTGTCGGTAGAAAATCCTCCTTGTGATATGTTGTTTATAATGAGCCAGCAAGCACTTTTATGTGATGTTCATCTTTCTTAATATTTTGGTTAGTTTAGTTTCTTAAGCACCCCAAACAGGATGAGTGCAGATTTAGCCTGTTCTTCATGGTAGTAGTAAAAAGGTTCCACCTCTATAAGGCCTCAGTCAGTATTCCACTAATTATGCAAATGACATCTGTTGAGCTAATAACATGATTCTTGGCATCCACAATCAACTTGATGTGGTCTACATGTGTGCCAAATTTCAAATTAGTCTGATCCAAATTGTCATAGGTACAGCAAGATAAAAAGTGCTAGAAATTGACAAAATGACAATTTTATTCCAATTTATAGAGATATGTCATATATTTCTTTTAAACCTTGTTGAAAACTGATCTACTTTATTCAGGCTTGTCAAGGAAGGCAATCTTTCATTGGTTCGGTGAAGCTCTGAGCAGCAATTCAAAAGTTATTAAGGTTATTAAGGCTTCATTAAAGCCAAAGGCAGAAATTGCTGGCAACATTATACATGCATGCTCAGTTTCATTCTGAAGCTAGAATGCTGCCAGTACTCCAGCATTTGCAGAGTGAGCCAGTCTAGGGATGTTCATGGAGTTCGATTGGGGGCTGGAAGTCAGACAAACTCTCCGGGCTCAACCCCCTGAGCTCCGCTCGACCTACTTTTTCCTCGGCTCAACTTGTGTTCGCGTGAGCCAAGCTGGGGAAAGCGACTTCTGGGTTCTGGTGCTACATCATTTATGTAGAAAATGGCATAAGATACGTTAAAAATGGCCTACTTAGCGCAAATATTGGCCTAATTTGCGCAAATTGCAGCCTAATTTGCGCAAATTGCGGCCATTTTTAATGTATTTTATGCTATTTTCTAATGTAAATGACGTAGAGTTGGGGACCCAGAAGTCTGGTCAGCGCCTCAGCTGGCACTCACGCTCAGCTCGGTTCGGCGAGCACAGCAGGAGCGCTCGGCGAGCACACCACGAGTTGAGTTGAGTTGATAGGGTCACCCATCCCTATGACAGCCACTGAATGGATTCTGTGTTCGAATGAGACCCCCCTAGGGCCAAACTACATGTTACTTTAAAATTGTAGGTAGCATATACATCTTTCTTTTCTTTTTTTATTCTAAAGAAAATGGAGGGGACCTAATACAGGATAGGACCGTAGTATGTGAGATGTGTGTGTGGGGAATTTAACCCTTTGCCCCATGCTACAGTCCCAAGGATTTGGGGGATTGGGGTGCCTGCACTGTAGATTGACAAAAAGTGATCCAACAAAACAGACAGATTGCTTTTTGGCAATATAAATGGCCGTGCCAGAGCAAGCCTTCCCACCACCTGAAGTAGGAAAGCACACACACACCAGTGCCCCTCCCCCTACTGCAAAGGGTGCCCTCAGCTGGCAGCAGCTTCAGAGGACCTGAGAGCCTCACTCTTCTACTGTAGTGTGGCAAATGCCACACTGGGAAAGCAGCCGGCAGGGCTCTCCAGAGCACCCACTGTAGTGCCGTCTTACTGGAACCAGGCAGCAGTGGGGGGCACTCCTGGTGGGTAGGGGGAGCATGCAGTTTGCTGCTCCGCCCATACAGCCTCCTGAGGTAGGGTCCTGATGAATTGCAGATGTGGAGGGCCCAGTATGGACTGGGACCACAGTGTGGGGCAAAGGGTTAAAGTCTCCCTATTCCTACACTGGGGTCCTAATCCATATTGGGTCTCCTGTGGTTACTTTATGGCAGGGGTGGGCAATTTTGGGGAGGGGTCCAGACCCCACCCCCCATGGACTGCACTCAATTTAATTTGAACACAAGCTAAATTTGGCCATTTTAGTCATCTGTAGTGGTTTGCCGCTGAAAGTAGGTGGCAAACCACCAATGTTTTTGTTGCCTCCACAGTGAATTTCACCAATGTG
Organism: Shinisaurus crocodilurus; assembly: GCA_021292165.1. Lineage (NCBI taxonomy): Eukaryota > Metazoa > Chordata > Lepidosauria > Squamata > Shinisauridae > Shinisaurus > Shinisaurus crocodilurus. Next base: position 151,494,018 of record CM037878.1, read on the forward strand.
CTGCTGGTGGTGGGTTGGTGGAGGATGCTGCCCACCCCTGCTTTAGATTAATGTGTAATGTGTGGCCCTATTTTTTTTAAGTCCATATTCCATGGCTTCAGCTATTAGGTAGTATAGAAATTTAATAAACAAATAAATAAAGACATTTTGATTTTGTATGTATTTTCATGCACATGTTTAAAAATACACATTTTAATGCATTTTTTTTTCAAATGTATGCATTTTTTTGTTCACAGACGTATGCTCTTTTCATGTAATTTTCCAATGCATAAAGCATTTTGTGCACTCCCCCCCCACAAATATACACATTTTGTGTGCATTTTTTTTTTTTTAAATCTTCATTATTTGTTTCTTTTCTCTTTTTGCAAACTGCTTCGCAAACTTTGGAAACGTACAGATTTCAAAGGCAAACTACATTCCAGTTTGTGCTTAGGTTCTGGAAGTGCAGCTTGGGCAATTTCAAATTGAAATGTGTACTGAACGAATTTCTCACAGCCATCTCTACCTGTATCTCTAAGAGCAGCCTGACAGAGAAATTTAGCCAGTGATATTTCTTCCTGCCAGACAGGTAAAATAGTGGAGAAAACTTCATCCCTTTCATTTCATCACACCAAGCTGCTATTAAAGGCATAGGAGCAGGGCCAGTAATAAATATTGCAGTGTCACTTTAATACACTTCTATTGAGATATGCATGAGTAACTTGGATGACCAAGCATAAATAAGCTAATGACTTGTTTATATTCAATATTTTCAATCCAAACTGAGCTCAGTGGGGGGGGGGTGTTACCCAGATAAGCAGTGCTGGCATCTGTGGCTTTTTTGGGCAGTCTTTAAATAAGAAAAACTTTGGCTGCTGCCTCAAGCAGCAATTGCCATGCTATTAGCGACCCAGCAGCTGCCACATCTCCCCCATCCTCCACACACACACACTGCTTCGTTTTGAACAATGCTGCATCGTGACATAATGTCCAGAGGCACAGTTATAGAGAAAAAAGAAGAAAAAGATGGCACCCCACCCCCACAACTGGTCAGTGGGATTTACAGTGGTCACCAAACTATGTTTTAAAAAGGCCACCCTCCTCCCAAAAGCAACAGCCGCCACAACCACTTGTCATGGTAATCCTCATCCAAAAATTAAGCAATTTTTCCTGACCCCAAATTTCTTTTCTCCTCCCTTCCCGCTCCCCATTTTTCAAAGGGGGGGGGAAAGGCTTGTTTCAGCAAATACACATGCTTCATTGGCCTCAGTTCTTTACCCTGTTTCAACAAGTTGTTCTCTCAGAGTGTAGCTGCACATTACACTTCACGTGGGGCTGCTCCTGAAATACACCCTATCAATTCCTCCTCTTCCTTTGTAACCTACGATTATATGCCCTATGTCTCGATGCCATTACATTGCCCTGTCCCTGCCTACTTAATTAATTACCACAAGCAGCAATGGGGAAACACAAGGGGGCATCAAGTCATGGGGGTAAGTGGTACTACACATTACGGGGGACATGAATGAAGCACAAAACAAAAATGTCACTTTTGATGAGAGCCCTGTGTTGAGTTTCACCTGTACTTCTGCCCCGATGGAACACCTTGTTGAAACAGGAGAACATGTGCACCTCTTGTTCTTGATGTGTTGAAACACTTTGGAGATTTGTATCCAGCATAATGAATTATTGCTCCTGCACCAAGTTGACACGTGCATCTCTTTTTGCTTTCTCTACCTGTGGTGGCAACATCACTCATGGACTGAGCGTATGGGCTCTCTCTGGTCTGTGGACTTCCAGATGTTCTTAAAGATGGACTGTGTGTTTTGATTTCTGCATGTGAAACACTTAGCACACAACAAGGTGATATCTGGATGGTACTATACCCCCTATGGAAGCTGCCAAAAATTGCAGGTGCACAACTTGGTAACTGCTGGGGAAAGTATGGTATCAAGGGTGTGTATCTACTAATAACTTCAAGGTGACGACCCTCGCCGGATCGTCACCTTGAAGTGGTGAGTGGGCTTGCGTGTTCCGATGAATCCTGTGAGCAATGCCGTCGGGAGCTATGTACTCCCAGTAGGGTCACCCATGGCGGTAAGGTCCGGGGAGAGGAACCAGACAAAGAACGATCCAAAAAATAAAGTCCTCAACGGCAGAACAGGCGGAAGATAATTAAACCTAAATTACAACGGCTGTGAAGGCGGATGAAGGCTGCAGCAGAGAATGGTTTTCCAATCGTCAGGGTAACCGTGCCATTGGATCTCTGCCGTACTCTGTCAAGTTTGTGTGGTGATTCGTTGTGCACCGATCTCCCCACATAAAACAGTTTCACGCACAGGCGTCTTCCAACCCAACCCAACCCAACCAACCAACCAAACAAACAAACAAACAAAAAAAGTCCCATGGCGACTGGCGAATGGCAACGGGGGCAGGACTGTGAATCTGGAAGCCCCTAGTCATGGACCAGCACATGGGCGGTGGATGCAGACTCAGTCGCCCTGTTCAAGGAACGAGGTAGTCGAGCAGCTCGGCAGCTGTATCCATGACTGAGCAGCCCTATTTAGGATCCACTCTGCTCACCCCGTATGGGGAGGGGGCTAGAAAAGGTGCCCTAAACATAGTCTACCTCTTTCTCCCCTGACTGGATTACCGCGTCCAGTGGGGTCACCATTTTAGCGGTCGAAAAAGACATTTGAATTTTGGAACATGGAATATACGGACATTGCTGGATAACATAGATAGTTGAACGCCCTGAGCGTAGGACTGCTATTATTGCAAGGGAGCTGAGACGGTTTAAAATTGACATAGCAGCACTTCAAGAAACTCGAAGGGCAGGAGAGGGACAGCTGAAAGAAGAAAAAAGGAGGTTATACCTTCTTCTGGAAAGGACTACCTGAGCAGGACCGACGAATACATGGTGTAGGCTTGCCATCAAAAATGAACTCGTGAACTCTTTGTCAGAAGTTCCTACTGGCATTAACGAACGCCTGATAACTCTTCGATTAAAGCTCGCCAATAACCAACAGGTAACTATTTTGAGCGCTTATGCACCAAATTAGATGCTGATGATGACATCAAGGAAAGTTTTTACAGCCAGTTGGACACTCATCTGTCAGAGATACCTAAGGAGGATAAAATTATCCTCCTGGGCGATTTTAACGCAAGAGTCGGGCGTGACTTTGATTTATGGCCAGAAACTATTGGAAAAGACGGAGTTGGTAATAGCAACCCGAACGGACTCTTACTTTTGTCTATATGTGCAGAGCATAATCTCACTATCACAAACACGCTCTTTCGACAAAAGAATAAGTTTAAAACATCATGGCAGCACCCACGGTCAAAGCACTGGCATCTTCTGGATTATGTAATTGTCCGTGCTAGAGATCGCCGCGATGTACTTCTTACTAGGGCCATGGTGAGTGCCGACGACTGCTGGACAGACCACCGACTAATCCGGTCCACTATGGTTATCAACATTGCTCCCCAACGTAGGCTTCAAGGAAGGAAACCAAGGCGTAAAATGAACATCCAAGTCCTTCAAGATCCTATTAAGCAAACTCATCTTCAATCACTTCTTAAGGAACATCTACCTACGGAACCTCCTGACAACATTGAGGACCATTGGTCTAAGCTGAAAACCTCCATTACTGCAGCTTGTGAACAAACTATTGGATATGAAACTAAGAAACATCAGGATTGGTTTGATGAAAATGACAATGAGATTAAATATATAATTGACCAAAAAAGGAAAGCCTTCCAAATATGGCAAAATGATATTAACTGCGCTGCCAAGAAAAAAACCTACGCTAGCGCAAAGGCTGAGGTCCAAAGAAGAACAAGAGAACTTAAGAACGCTTGGTGGAAAAAGAAAGCTGAAGAAATTCAACAACTTGCAGAATCTCATGATGCACGGGGCTTTTTAAGGCCACAAGGGCCACTTATGGACCAAAAACCTATGGTACAAACCCTTTACAATCAAAAGATGGCACCAAACTCTTAAAAGACAAAGAGTCTATTGCACTGCGTTGGAAAGAGCATTATTATGACCTTTTAAATCGTAAGTCTAAGGTGGATAATGAGATTTTTTCGCAAATCCCGCAAAAACAAATTAAAGAGGAACTTGCAATACTCCCCACTTTGGATGAAGTAAAAAAAGCCATTAATCAAATGAAGAACAACAAAGCTAGTGGACCAGATGGGATTCCTGCTGAAATCTTTAAAGAAGGGGGGCCCGAACTTGTACAACATCTTCATAAACTCATCGAAAAAATCTGGATAAGAGAAGAGATCCCAGAAGACTTCAGGGATGCCATAATTATCACCCTCTTTAAGAAGGGTGATAGAACAGACTGTGGAAACTATCGGGGCATTTCTCTCTTAGCAACCGCAGGTAAAATATTTGCTAGGATTCTCGCAAACCGTCTTCTATCTATTTCAGAAGAGATCCTCCCTGAAACTCAATATGGTTTCCGCCCCTCTAGAGGGACAGTAGACATGATTTTTACTGCACGTCAGCTCCAAGAAAAATGCCGGGAGCAAAATCAACCCCTTTATATGGCATTTATCGATTTGGCTAAGGCCTTTGATACTGTAGACCGTACAGCTCTCTGGACTATCCTTATGAAAATTGGATGCCCCAATAAATTTGTGAATATCTTGCGACTTCTCCATGACAACATGACGGCAACGGTTTTGGACAACAACGGCTCTCATGGTGCTCCATTTAAAGTGGGATCAGGTGTTAAACAGGGATGTGTTATCGCCCCAACACTATTTGCCATTTTCATCGCCATGGTTTTACATCTTGTCGAGGTGAAACTTCCCACCGGTGTGGGAATTATATATCGAACAGATGGAAAGCTTTTTAATCTCAGCAGGCTGAAAGCAAAAAGTAAGGTAATTACAACCTCCGTTGTGGAACTTCAGTATGCTGATGATAATGTGGTCTCCGCACATTCAGAGGATGATCTCCAAACTATCCTAAATGCTTTTGCAGAAGCATACGAAAAACTTGGTCTCTCACTTAACATCAAAAAAACCAAAGTGCTTCATCAGCAAGTGCAAGCCAATCCTTTGGTGATGCCATCTATCCATCTTGGCGGGACAATACTGGAAAATGTCGATCATTTTCTCTATCTTGGCAGCTATCTTTCTGTTACAGCTAACATTGACAGTGAAATCCAGCATCGTTTGAGCTCCGCAAGTGCCGCATTTTCTCGAATGAAACATAGAGTGTTCGAGGATCGGGATATCTGTAAGAAGACCAAAACGCTGGTTTATGAAGCCATTGTATTACCAACTTTATTGTATGCCTGCGAAACATGGACTATCTATAAACGTCACTTCCACCTCCTTGAAAGGTTTCATCAACGTTGCCTCCGGAAAATCCTGCAAATTACTTGGGAAGATAGGCGAACAAATGTCAGTGTACTGGAAGAAGCAAAGACTACTAGCATTGAAAAAATGATCCTTCAACGCCAACTTCAGTGGACCGGTCATGTTGTTCGAATGCCTGACTGCCGTCTCCCAAAGCAGTTACTTTACTCCCAACTCAAGGATGGAAAGCGGAATATCGGTGGTCAATATAAGAGGTTTAAAGATGTTCATAAGGCTAATCTAAAAAAATGCAATATAAACATCGAAAACTGGGAAGCTCTGGCCCATGAACGATCTAAATGGAGGTTGGCCTTTCACAAAGGTTCCATGGACTTTGAAGAAGCCCGAGTGCAAGGTGAAAGGGAGAAACGTGCTAAGCGAAAAGCATGTCAAATGAATCCTTTACAGGACCATCTTCTATCTGGTAACCTGTGTCCTCACTGTGGGAAGCTGTGTGGATCTAGAATTGGCCTCCACAGTCACTTACGGATCCATCGCTAGAGTCTACACAATCTTTAGAATCTCCTCCTTTTATCCCGGAAGACAATCTTACTCGGTCACGAGTGATCGCCTGATGATGATGACTAATAAATGAGTATTGGGGTAAGATTTTAAGGATTGTTCAAAATTATCAGACACCCATGAAATATTATTGCTTGATAATATTCAGGGCATTGTTAATCAGGAAGATCGGGATTTTAATTCAGCTTTTGATTGTGACTGCAAAAGTTTGCATTGCTAAAAAGTGGGGAAACCTGCATATGCCGATGGTAGAGAGGAGCTGGTTGTCTGAAGTAGGTTTTGAAGGACCTCCTGTCTCCATATGTACATTAAGATTACCCTGTGGGTGCCCCCACCATCTGAGGTTAGGTGGCTGGCTACCAAAGGGAGCAGCTTCTCAGTGGTGGCACCCCAGTTGTGGAATGCTGTTCACAGAGAGATTTGCCTGACACCGATTTTATTGTCCTTTTGGCACTGGGTAGGAATGTGTGAGAAATCTGATGGGGGGGTGATAATATGACAGATTTTCACAAAAAAACCCACCCCCCGATTCTAGTTCGTTAGCCCTGCACTTGCACCAACTTGCTGTGGTGCAAGTCGAGCCAGCTCGTGGACTTCCGTCTCTAATGGGCCACAATTTGTGCACTTAAAAAAAAAAAACTGCTAAGGAAATTTGGGCAAAATTAGCTGATTTTGTGCAAATTTCCTTAGCTTCTTTTTTTTTTTTTTAATGGACAAAACATAGCCTGTCTTAGAGACAGAAGTCCACGGGAAAAAATCCCAGACTTGGTCCTCTTCCAATCATGAGACTGGAAGTGGGCAGGAAGTCTGTTGATCTCAAATGAGTCAGATTTCTCTGCTTTTGCACATCCCTAGGACCTTTTTATTTTTCCTGAGATTTTTACATGCATTTAAAAAAAATCTGCTGACTGCTTTATGCAGCTTTTAGAATTTTGTGGCCTTTATATTATTTTGTATTTACTATAATTGTTTTATTCTTTTTTCCAAAAATGCCCTAGGAATCTGATTGTAAGTATACAAAAATACTAATGATAAATTTAATAAATAAAGTATGGGAGGCAGCAGTGTTGGGGGAAAAAAAATAACAGTCATGAAAAATCAGAAGAGGCAAATATGTAATTGGATTCCTCTCAAAACAAATCGTATTTATTTATCTTTTGGAGAAAAACACTGGCATATGGTTTTGATAACACAGAACTGGAAGTGGGGAAAAATATTTGGTTTATTATAATTAAGAGTATTTTTTTTTTAGTATAATGGATTATCTTTATTAACTTTGTTTTAATGACATTTTTAATTTTTTTATATATATATATATATATATATATATAGGGCGCAATCTTATGGCTGCTAGAGTGAGTCTACACAGCCATAGGAGAGGTCGGAGTCCCAGCTTTGACCTCAGAAACACGCTCAGAGGTTGTAGCTGGGACTCCAACCTTGGAGAACCCTCCCTCTGCCCTTGCAGCTGGCCCTGAAAGAACCGCACCAGCTGCAGCTCTGAGAAGACCAACCTTGGAGCCAGAGGTTTGTGGGCAAGAAGGGGGTGGAGAGGGGAGGAGTCAAGCTCTGCCAGCATACACTGTATCCTGGCCGTGCCTCAGTCTCCCCTCCTCATGAGCCTGGGCAAAAGACTTAGACGGCCGAAACCCTCCGAGTTCGAAGGGTTATGGGCAGCCACATTGGATTGCACTGCCCATGACATGAGCCTGTGAGTTAAAAATTATAGCCAAGGGGAGGTGGCATGCCATTTGGATGAGAAGAATAATCTTTACCTTAATTTTGGAGAGAGATTGGCCCTTTTATCTCTTCTGTTAGCTATGCCCGTATTTAGGAAAATAAGACAAAAAGCTCCAGGTTCTGATATAATTCATCCTACCATAGGACACTTCTGTGTACTCTTCTTGGTTTGTTAGTGTCAGGAATATAGTGGTGTAAGGTGAACTACAAAGAGATCAAACTTCTTGTACGATTCAATAATAACACCATGTTCCCCATACAGATTTTTTTAAAGATCCAGTTCACCTAATTGGATACTTAGTGTTTCTAGCAGGGAAGCTGGTTTGCTTTATAGGCAAAGTTTGCTTAAACTATTTCAGTCAATATTCAGCTTGTTATTCCCTGTCTTTTTGAGACATTTCTATTTAGAAAGCATTGATTGTCCAATAAAAATCAGCACACAGCTGAAGAGACAAGCTCATATGTTATTTCTAACTAAATGGGGTTGGAGTCTATAACAAACAACCCAAAACATGGGTGCTGGCAGGGACTGTGATGGAATTGCCAACACGATGGAGCTGAAGCAACTTCATCACCCCAGGCATTCTGCAGTGGCTGCCAAAACAATAGCCAGGAGTCCATCACTATGTTTGTCCTCTTCTTCAAAGTCTGGATGGATTGGGTTGGCAGACTTCCCTTGGAAGGGAGTTCCACACAGAAGGTGCCACCAATGGCATTGACACCAGTCAATGCCAATTTAGCTTCTGTGAGTGATGGTACCTGAAGGAGAGCCTCTTACTTGACCTAGCTCCTCCCTTGTTTTTATTTATCATTGGCTGTTGGTCAGTCCTGTGCCCTACTTATGCCATAAGGTTAAGTGAACAACACTCCCAGTAATACACTGGACAGGGCATACTTCCAACATAAGGAGATCAGAAATGTTCACACGGCTGGCTTCTCAATCCATGGTGCCAGTGTTTGCCAATCGTGATGTCCATCAGCAATAATCATATTTAATATGGACTTTCATATGTACTGGTGAAGACTTCGTTAGGCTGCAGCTCCTGGCAATTAACTAGTCGATAAATAGTTTCTTTCCATTCTTTCCCAACACATATTTTAAGAAAAGCTGTGAAGTACATATTCACATTTGATTATATCAATTCTGACTTAAAAGTCCTGCATCTGTAGTACTGAATGTTAACCATCGTCAGTCATTGTTTCAGTCAGAGGACACTGGAACTTAGGCAGTGGCAAAAGCCTTTGCTACAGTCCGTCATGGATGATGCTTTCTTAGGTTCTGTACTTTTCTCCTCACCTATTTCACTTTAGCACTGAACGTTACACAAGATACACATAGAATGTCTGCACCTGCTTCAATAAATTATACAAATCCAATTTATTAGGCAGTGGTTTTCAAACTTCCCATCCTCAGGGCACTCTTTCCACATCAATTTGTCTTCTTTCCACATCAATTTATCTCTGCATGTTATAGAAGGTTTGGAAGTGTATTCTATGGTTCCTTCTTCGATAGAGTTAGAGGCTAAGCAGGCCCCATGGTCTTTATTATTGCCTGGTAGAGCTGTACTAAAATGGCTCCCAAATATCATGACCTTGTTTCCAGACTGCAAATTTGGGGGCAGTTTCTCTGATTTCAGAGGGAGGTGTGCACCCAAATCTGCCAGTTACCTTATGCAGTAGGAGCAGGGGCAGGGATGGCTGTTTTTTTAAATAAAAAAAACTTCTTTCTCTGCTGCCTGTGCTGGTAGTGGCAGTGACTCAACTTCATTCTTTGGTAGCCTGGCCACCATTTTCTTAACCACAAAATGATCCAGACACAGGCCCGGTTCACACTACCATGGCTGTGGAAATAAGCCACAGTGACTTATTTCTCCTGCCGTGTTGCATGCTGGGGGTATTATCATAATTACTTTCAGCAGCACAGCTTGTCATTGCTGGAATATGTGACAAGGATATGTAAACTCTGCATGGAGGGTTTTTTTTTTTTAAAGTCAATTGCCCATTGAAGGGTTAAGGCAGACTGTATATAGTCTGGCTGAAGGGCAAAGGGAGGAACCAAGCTTCTCTGACTAGCCAGGGGTAGGGTTCAGTGGACTGAACCACTTGATTGAATTAGGAGAGGGAATGCTGGAGGTTGCTTAGCAACAGGTTTGAATTCCATTCTATCACTCCTCTGACGGTTAGACTGTTCCTAGTCTAGAGTTAACTGACTTTACTGACGCTTGCTGGGTTTAGCAATGTAGGTTTGACCTGTGTGTATTTTCCTTACCTCACAGAACTGAATGAGTAACATTTAAGAAACTGCACTTCTGTAACCATCAAGCTTTAGTACCTGCGTAACTGTATGTTACCATTATTTATCTTTTAAAAAGCATCTACTTCAGAAACAAGTCCTGTGTGCGTGTGTGTTTGTCTGAGAGAAGTCTGCTGCTGCTTTTGCACTCTGCTATCAGTCATGTCATGTGAACCTGGCCAGGGTGGCTTGTTGCCATGGGTAACAAGCCCCCTAGAACCCATTGGCTATTGTAGGGTTCCCAGTGGGTTTTTACCCATGGCAACAAGCCACCCTGGCAGCCTGAGCAAGTTTGCATGACACAAGAAGCCTCACTGCCAAAGGTAATTTTGCTACCCCCCAGCGTGCGACCAGCATGCACATGGTGGTAAACAAGCCACTGTGGCATATTAACCACCCTGTGACTGATCATGCGAACCAAGTCACAGTGATGTTCCAGGGCATTTGTTTTCCATTTTTTAAATTTCCTTTTTTGGTGAGGAGGACATGGCAGCCACCACTGCTTAAGGTAAGAGGGTCCCAGCAAAATTTGCATAAGGGGGGCATCAAATTCATCCTTCTTGTTCAGGGGGATGGATTTGCTCGCACTCCCCTCACCAGAAGGATCACCCGAACAATATGTGGTTTGGGCAATCCTCATTCCACTCCTATTGCCTGCATGATCTGAATGTGCACTTGTAGGTAGGGATGTGTGCAGATCTCGATTACGGGGTGGAAGTCTGGCGAAGTCCTACCTGCTTCCCCGGCTTGACTCACGTTTTTGCGAGCCAAGCTGGGGAAGCAAATTTTGGGTTTCCTTCCCAGCGCTATGTTTTTTACATAGAAAATGTTGTAAGATACATTAAAAACGGCCATGATTTCCATTACTTGCACAAATTGTGGCCGCTTTTAATGTATCTTATGTCATTTTCTACATTAAAAACGTAGCGCCGGGAACCCAGAAGTCCAGCGAGCGCCTCAGCTGGCACGCGCTTTTGGCCTGGCTCGGTAGGTGTGGTGGCAGTTCTCGCTGAATGCCCACCAAATTGGGTGGTGGGCAGATCGCCCGCCCCTACTTGTAGTCAGTTTTAGGCATAGCTAAAATGGCTGTCTGAACCAAAGTTTGCTTTTTGACCTATTACTGACTGGGAAGTTTGACTTGGGGAAAAGAGAATATTATGAGAAACATTCTTGCTCAATAAGGTTCATGCCCGCAAAAAGTCAAAACCGCAAAGGAAAAGTTGGATTTCTTTTTCTTTTTTTTCTTTTTTAAAATATATTTTTTATTTAATTTTTTCCAAACAATATATAAAATACAAATACATAACATACATAAAAAGAAAAGGAAAAATAATAATTAATAACATATAAACTACAAAATACATAAACATCCAAATTATACTACAAATAACCAAAAACTTAAACAAACAACTACCTATACAAATACAAAAAAAGAAAAAACACATATTCTAAACCCCCACCCACACATATAATGCCCCCCCCTATAGCCGGGACCCATTTATCCCGCTCATGGCCTGCCACACTGTCAAGGGGGGGGGGCGAAAGGATCCACCACCTGCTCATGGCAGCAGCTGTTCTTCTCCTCCCGATTAAACATTAATCATATTAATAAACCTATTAATCCTGCACCTATTATATCCTGGTTACCTAATATTATATCCCAATAAGGAAAGAGAGAAAAATAGAGTTGAGAAAATTTTATAAGTATTAATATCAAAAATATTAATATTATATCCCAATAAGGAAAGAGAGAAAAATAGAGTTGAGAAAAATTTGTAATTATTAATAACAAAAATATTAATATTAACAAATAAAACTTAAATCATAATTCTTTTTCTTAAATATTACATTTCTACCACACCAATCATCTTTCTTCCTATCTTTGCTTCCATCCGAACACATAGTCCTTAGCACAGCTCACCACCAACCGCTCCTTGCTCTGCCTGTGGTCCATCTCCATCTCCATCTTCTTCCAAAAGTCCCTTTTCACGCAGTAGCTCCATTCCTTGACTCCAAGATGTAATCCTATGCTTTTCCCCATCAAACATAAAAGTTAAATATACTGGATACCCCCAGCTATATGAAATTCCCTTCTTCATCAGAACAGTAGTGCAAGGTCTCACACTACGCCTCCAGTTAATTGTTTGTTTGTGAACATAAATCATTGTAAATTTGCATGGGAGCTCCTTGATACATCAGCTGATCAGATTTCTGCCTAATTGCTTTCATAAATAATTCCTTTTTATAATAGTTGGCAAAACTCATAACTACATCTCTAGGAGTTATTCCTCCCCTTTTGAAAGCCACTCTGTAAACACGCACAATATCTTCTTCCTTCCATTGAAATTCAGGGGCCAATGATTTTAGCCAGTCCAGAATCATATCTCTATAGATATGGATTTCTATGGATTTCTATAGAACTGTACAAAAACAAAATGTCATCAAATATGAATAAATATGGAGAGGTGGGATTAAAAGAGTACAGTATCCAATCAGAGTACAGTAAGGAATCACATAACATGTTTGTGTAAAATTATATATAAGTAAAGGGAAGATACTGGGTGGGGTTGCTCCTTGCAGGGAGTAATCTCTGCTGGCAGAAATCTGTATGGGTAATGTATGCACTGTGCTTTGTCTTGTTTTCTTTTCCTATAATGTAACCTTAGTCAGCAATTACCATGGTATCAATTTCTTTCTATAACTGTCTTAAATACATTTGCTTGGTGTCAATAAATGGTTAAAATATAGTCTATGAGATTCTATGTATAAATTAACTGTGTTGAGTGTAAAATGAGGGAGTCCTTCTTCTCAGCATCAGAAAAACCACATCTCTATGGAGCCAGATACAGACAGGAAGTAGGTGCCTGTCAAGATATCAAGATTAATTAGATTTATTATCCGTAATTTATTTCTCCTACACACTGTTAGACTACACATTCTGGCGAGCTATTTCTCTAAAAGACTAGAAAAATGATGCTAATACAGAAACCTCATACCTGGGGCATAATTGAGAAGTTAAAAAATAACATCGGAGATGGATGTGGAGACTAGAGTCCCATTCCAGCAGACCAATGGGCCATGCTGTAGGCTAAGAAATCCATGTGTTCAGTCTCAGTCAATAAAATGTTGCTGGAAATTGAAGATCAACAAGACTGTCTTAAATCTGTATGGGATTATGATTTGATGGGAAAGATAAGTAATCAGAGCTGGGGGAAGATATGGGATATGTGTATTTTGAAAACTATGTCTGTAAGGATAAAGGATATAATTATAAGCTGGTTTGGAGATGGTATTTAACGTCAGTAAAATTAAATAAAATCGATAGGAAATACTCGGTGTTATGTTGGGGAGGATGCCAGGAAACTGGCACCTATGTTCATATGTGGTGGAGTTGTAAACATGTACAGGAAATTTGGCAAATAGTATTCAAAGAGATAAAGGAAATAACCGGGGTAAACTTAGAGGTATGTCCTAGCATAGCATTACTATCACTTTATGATAAGGTTTATTGTACTCAAGATACTAATGATCTAATTACAAACTTATTGACAGCAGCAAGGTTAATGATACCTAGAAAATGGAAAATGCAATGTGATTATCAAATAGAGGAATGGTATAAAGAGGTATGGGGATATTGTTATTAATGATAAGTTAACGTGTAGTATTAAAGTTAATTATCGAATCAAAATGATTTTAAAGATATATGGAGATAATTTTGTAGATTTTGTTTTATTAAGGGGGAAAGGGTATACACCTTCACAAGAGTCATTATAATTTTGGAAGGTTGAATAGTTATGTAGTTATTTGGTCCCAGTGGGGGGTGCACTTATTACTATTATTTGTTTGGTGTTTTTTTTGTTATGTGTTTGTTGTATAATTTGCAGGTTTATGTATTTGTTGCTTATATGTTAAAAAACAGAAATAAAATAAAATAAAATGGGTTCTCCACAGAGCATCATGCATCTCTTAGTTGCTGTGTACATGGAGACTGAACAGTGCTGGATAGTACTTGCTCTGTCTTAGCTACAAGACTGGAACACTCATAGATGGCACATACTAAAAATATTGACCTAGCAGGCTTCACTGTCTTAGGGGCTAAGTCAAACCTGCTGATACCTTCTATGGCAGTGCTCTCCAACCTTGGGTCCCCAGATGTTTTTGGCCTACAACTCCCAGCATGCCCCAGCCAGCTATGCATAGCTGGCTGGGGCATGCTGGGAGTTGTAGGCCAAAAACATCTGGGGACCCAAGGTTGGAGAACACTGCTCTATGGTGTTTTTTATTACTTTATATTGGGGAATATAAATGTTGATTCATGGTCATGAGCATCAAATCTCCTATATATCGGTATACTTTACATGGTATATTAATCTAATATCACATTTGAATAAATATATATGTGTTATCCTACTGCTTTTTTACTTTATCATACTGCTTAACTTGCATGATAGCGTTCATTTCTTTTGATCATACTGTACATTTTAAAAAAAATGGATATAATTTATTTGTTAATTTATGTTGATGCATTGTTTTGTTTTGTATTCATTTCACCTTTGTATCCTGTTGATAAACTCACTAGAAAGAAATATGACAGACTGGGGGGGGGGGGATAAACTCCATTGTGCTCTTCATGCTATCTATTTTTCTAGATATATAAAACTGCATTTTCAGGGCCTCTGCTGCCTATGATTAGCAATGGATGAATCTATGCATTTTGGTTTCTCATTTTCCCCATCTTAAGTTCATTTCATCCTGTTTCCAAATCAGTCTCTCCCTATTCTCACATTCTCCTTAATATATGCATTTTTGTATGCCTTCTTGCCTGACATACACATTTTTATATGCACATTTGTCTAATAGACAAATATTTTGCAAACATTTTCCCGTAATATGAGGCTGTTTCATCCATTTTTCACTAATATACACACTTTTGTATGCACTTCTCTAACATATGTATGTTAGTATGCACTTTTCCCTAATGTACACATTTTTCTATGCAAAGTGTAAAAACTGGAGGATGCCTGAGTTCTGGTTCATATGTTGATTTGGGGAGTGCAGAGTTGGTAAATTCTGACTGAAATGTGAAAAAATATTTTTTCTTCATCTCTACCTGTGATGCTAATGTTTCAGGTGCCGGGATGGAGAAAGATCAAAAGAGTGGGAGTGAGGCCTTCAGATCTCCCTCTTCACTGCCACTGATGTTGTAGTTGCAGTTGTTGCTGCCATTCAGGCTCCCATATGTACCTGTCTGGACACTAAGATCTTTGTCAGCAGTCCTTCTCTGAGAGCCCCTGCTAAAGGAAGTAAGGCAGGTGGCTACCAGGGGGAGGGCCTTTTCTGCTGTGGCACCACGGTTGTGGAATGAGCTCCCCAAAGAGGCTCGCCTGGTGCCTACATTGTACTCTTTCCGGCGCCAGGTGAAGACCTTTCTATTCTCCCAGGCATTTTAATCATTTTAATCTTGTAGTTGTTTTTAACTCTGTTATTGTTTTTGTAACTGCTGCTGCTAGCTCTGCTGTTTGTTTGTAATCTAAAATTTTATATTTATATTATATTGTATTATATTATATTGTATTTTATGGTTTTAACTGTTGTAAACTGCCCAGAGAGCTTCGGCTATTGGGCGGTATAAAAATGTATTAAATAAATAAATAAATAGGTGGAAATGATTGGGGACAGTTCTTCTCTGCCTTCGATTATGATCTGAGCCAGAGAAGAGCTCTGGTGAGGGGCTTGCTCTCAGTTCAGGATAAGGCTGAGCATTGCAAAGGAGCCAGTGCTAATTCAGTAGCATCATTAGTTTGGATTCTAGGATGTGCCCAACACTCCATTATGACTTCATATTACTTGACTGCATTATGGTTGCATATATCCATAGTGGTAGATAAGCTCTCTTGTCCACCAATACTGATAAGGTCATCAAAGAAGGTTGCTAAGATTCTGAGAAACACCAAGGTTCCTTGGAATACAGTTTGAAAACCACTGTGTGAATAAAGAACGATGCTAAATAATTCCTATCATTTGTTATGCAGCTGAATATTTAATCAACCTCACTTATAATCTGCACTTCTTTCATATTTATTAAATATTAATATAGGGGTTTTTTTCTGGTCAGGAGAGGAGTACTTGCATAAAAACAAGTTTGAAACAAGTGTTGGTAAATATTCAGAGAGTGAATTTTGAATTGATTCCGTATGGTATAATAGTCACCCCTGTGTTTCCAGTTCAAGCTACCTCAAGGCTTACTGACACTTATAAAGACATTCTGTAAATGTAATTGCAGATTGGGTGAAATCAACAATGAAGGAACATATCTCCTTAATTTGAATAATTGTGATGACAAAGACAAAATATTGGATCATCATTTAATTGTTAACATTATTCAATACTGCAAGTGGATTGCCCATATAATTAACGGCAGAGTATTATGTACCTTTGGTAATTATTCAGACCATACAGAGTTTCCAGGGATTTCTGCCTGCTTATATAAGATTCTAGAGCAAGAAAAAAGGTACAATTATTAAAAGGAAATATTTCTTTGGATTACCAGCATCATCCAGGGATAGGAGGGAATATACCACAATTGTTTTGATATTTGTATTTTCTCTGGGGACTCAGTTTGTCATTCGACATGGAGTTCTGCATTAGGAAAACAGTCCAAGGGGGTTATCAGAAATAATCACTGTGAGATATAGTACTATAATGAATCAAAATAGAATTCTGGACCATATTTCCTATAAGGGTATAACAACCAATTTCAAATTGCCTGTTGTGAGGTGTTAGTATGATAAAGCTTTAGAACGTGCCTTGAACTTTAGGCTCTCCTCAGAAGACTTTGTGGAATAAAGGTTGTGTTACTCGCACCAGGGACAACTTTCAAAGCAATAAATAATTGCCACCACCTCATACACTGCAGTTTGTCAAAGTTGCAGGCCTTTGCTCCTTAAATTGGTCATTTTAAGCATAATGTTTTGAGCTGTGTTGTGTATTTCAGTGCATGGAACCAAGGAACTGCATTGATCCATCTGAAACCTCATTGCCTGTATTAACCTTTCCTGGTAGTGGGGAAGTAAGAATAAGGGAGAGTGGAGTAAAGCAGTAATTGACATGCAATTAGGATAGTCATGCAGAGAGATGGGTGGTCATGTGTTAGCACAGATATTTCAAGAGAGCATCACCAGGATAGGACCATGCAGCATTTTCAGGATAAGGATTATTCTCTGTGTTGTTTTGTTTTTCTGGTAGCAAGACTGCTACTAGCAATGATCTCTATTTGTTTCTATAATGAAAATGGTTGCCAATTGGGGATGGTAAGGACTGAGTATTAACAACCAAGGGTGGCTTATCATAGACTTGTTTGTAATGCCATTTGGCAGAGAACGAGACCCAGGCTACATGTTACTTTGAAAACATAGCTAGCAGCCATTTCTTTCTTTCTTACTTACATTAGAATAACACAGGGCCCCCGATATATATTGGGACCCTACTATGTATGTATGTGGGGATGTTAGGGGGGCTTTAACCCATTGCACCCTGCTGTGGTCCCAATCTGGATTGGGGGAGCACCTATAATTTTCATAGCCAAAAAGTGATCAATTAGCTGTGTCTTCAAAGTAACATGTAGCTTGGGAGACTCAGGAAGTAGAATAAATAAGAATTAAAGTACGAGGCAGCTTATTTATTATTTGTTTATTTACTGTATTTCTGTCCTGCTTTTCAAACAATTAGTGACATCCAAAGCAGCTCACACAGCAATAAAGAGAGAGAGAGAGAGAGAGAGAGAGGCCTTGCCATTGGGCTCATGAACCAAACAGACAAGAGACATAAGGGAAGGGGAAAGGTAGAAGAGAGAGAGATCTGCTTTTCAAGGCCAGAACAAAGTGGTGAGCTATAAAGAGGCATCTGCATCCAGTTTGGGCCAGACTGATCTTCCTTTGCTATTTGTCACATTCCATCTGGGTGATGGCTCAGATGCGGAGGCACAAAATAACACAGGCGGCTGGATCACATCTGGGACTTGGGTTGGT
The DNA here is from genome assembly GCA_021292165.1 of Shinisaurus crocodilurus. Taxonomy (NCBI): domain Eukaryota; kingdom Metazoa; phylum Chordata; class Lepidosauria; order Squamata; family Shinisauridae; genus Shinisaurus; species Shinisaurus crocodilurus. The sequence continues at coordinate 151,511,958 of CM037878.1, forward strand.
TTCAGGACCATAGACAGTAATTCTGGAGCTAGTGTTCCAACAAATTACTCCAGCACTGACTGGGAGCAACTGGCAGGATTCTGTAGTCATGCCAGGAGAGTCTTTCTAGAAGCTTCACCCCCCTCAGGTGCTGTATCTGGCTGTTAAAGGGCCAGCAGCCTTTTCTTGTAGGTGTTGGCTTCTCCCCGGAAGTGAATGTTGAAGGAGTGAGGAGTCAGCTGGGGTCTCCCTGTTCTTTGAGGAGTCAGAGATCGACTCCTCAGAGTTAGGGGTCAGTGGCACCTCCTGGGGGTAATCTCGATCAGATAGGACATCCAAGGCAGTGGGCCCCAGTTCAGAAGGACCAAGGACTAGTCTTGGAGTCACCATCACTGAAGGCTTCAATTTCTGAAGGCTTCTGGTCCTGGGCCATGACACTGGTGTTCTTGCTTGAGTAGCAATTGGTTGCTCTTGTTTCTTTGGCCCATGGACTGGGCCAGAGTGTTTGCTCCTCCAGTCCTAGGCCAACTGGCAGTTGGATCTAATGATCTTTCTGGCAGGGAGAGGGAAGAGAGCTCCCTGTAGCTGCTCCTTCTCTTGCCAGGTTGGTCCCCCCCTTGCCTTGATGTCATTCATAGAAGGCAGGAGGTGCGACCTACCTGTGACCCTAGGTTCCCTGTCCAGTTGCAGAAGCCAGAGTGTGCTTACCTTCTATTCTCTGGTTGCAGGACAATATAATTGTGCAGGGCACACTACTTTGACACCTCTGCCCTGTCCTCTCTATATTAAAATAGGGTTGACAAATGCTAAACAGCAGCATGCATGGCATTTGACTAAAGATTGGGGGTGAGGGTGGCAGCTCTGGAGGAAAAACAAGGCAAAGCATTTATTTCTGGAATTATAGGGTTATACTGTTGCCATTGTAATTTTAGCAACTGTTAACAAACTTGCAATGATTAATATATTTAACTACACCACCTAATAGGCTAAGCAAATCAACCTTTTGCTTCAAGGGCAAAGTATATGTCTCATTCTTTTTTTCAGTCCCCTTTGTTATTCGTAGCCAATATGTCTGAATATTTTGTCAGATACAAAAATGTGTTGAAATGGTACCCAGAACAATTTACTTATTTGAGCAACAGTAGCACTTCCTCTGTATGTTAGTGTGTGTGTGTGTGTGTGTGTATACAAGAGAGGAAGTGAGTGAGGGAGGAAAAGAGAAAAAAGAATGAATAGCAGTGTGAGTCTTAATTAAGTGTAGTACTGTGCAAATTCCCCTCAGGAGGTGTGGCAATTTTTAAACTTCCTGCTGAGTTTTATAGATGAGGTTCATGGGAGTTGTTGTAAAATGTAAATTTAAACCTTACTCCCCCCCCCAAAAAAAAGAGATTGGGGCAGGAAATGGGAAATTACAAACTCAGTCTATAAATACCCATGCCTTTTCCCCACCTATTTTAATGTCATTCTGTAAAGTACAATACATCTCTTACATGTTTTCCATTGACAATACAACTGATCAATATTTATAAGTGCGCTTTGCACACTTCTGCTGGGAGAAGAGACCCGTTTTTTATTCTTAGGGCAGCAAAATTTCTATAGCATAGTATAACAGAAAATGTTTCCATTTGTTTTAAGCACTAATTTATGCCCCAATCCTGCTGCATCAGTAAATGATATGGAGGTGAAGTAGAAAGATGACTTGTCAGTGGAAAACATTATGCTATTATAGAGTAATTCCACCTATTACCCAGAATAAATTAGTAATCTCAGCTTGTTCACTCTCATCTAATCAAGCACTGACTAAACACCAGTACTGAACTGCCACAGCCTCCCCAGATTGAGGTCACAAGGAAATATAGAGTTGGGTGTCATCTACATACTGGTGACAACCTGCTCCACACACTCTTGGATAATCCCTCCCAGATATTAAAAAGAATAAGAAATAGAATTGAACCCTACAGGATAAACCAAACGTCAAGGCATCAACTATGAATTCCCTAGCAGCACCTTCTGGAACCTGTCCTCCAGGAAGGACCAAAGCCACTGCAAAGCAATCCCACCAAAATAACTCAGGATGCCATGGTGGATGGTACCAAAAGCCACTGAGAGGTCCAGCAGAACTGACAGGGACACACTCCCCCTTTCTGCTTCTCAGTGTAGATCATCAACTAGGGTAACCAAGGCTGTTTCCATCCCACTGTAATTGTGAATCAGAATGACAGCTTGGACTGACACTATTGAGCTGACAACAGCCAACATAAGGTGGTATGAAAAACTACTAACCGGCTGGGGAGTATGAATATAGTTGTGAAGGACTTGTCTTTGATATAATCTTTAGTCTTATTGGCTGTTAATTATTCATTTTTAGGCTTAAACTTTTATTGATCGTTATTGACTTTTATTATAATCTGTATTAATTGGGTATTTCCTGGCAGTACTGGAAGATGCTTTTTTTGTTGCTGTTGTTCCATGCTTCTGAGTTGTTTTTGAAATGCTCTTATAATCTAGTATTTATGAATTGTATGTTTTGATGAATTGTTTAATGCAGGGTGGGCATTTGTGGCACACCAGATGTTTTGACCTGCAATTCCTATCAGTCCTAGCATAAACATTGATGACGGATCATGGGAGCTATGGCCCAAAACATCTGGACAGCCACAAGTTGCCACCACTGGTTTAATGGATCACCAACTAGGTGGTTGTGTGTGTGTGTGTGTGTGTGTGTATAACACACCTGTTTGTCAGTTTGACGCAAATAATCTTGAGCATAATGTATGAAAAAGCAGTACATGAATAAAATTAACATTGACATTGGTCAAGGTGTCCCACACTGGTCCCTAAGATATATAGCTTCTGGAATAGCCAGGCCTGGCAAACAAATAGGAGCTTAGCCTTATGTCTTTACTGGTCAACACAGTAGCACTTCATGCCAGCATCAAGCACTTCAAGCTCTGGCTCCAGCCACTGAACCCAGGGTTTGGATTCAAGTATAACCACCTATGGCTCTAGCCTTACCCAGACAACTGCTACTATTGAGAACTGCATTGCATGGGTCTTTCTGAAGTTTCCAAATAGACAACTGGAAGTCTCAAGTATGTTGCTTCTGCTGCCGACTAGGAAACATTTAAGTGGCTGTCTTTCAGCTCCTTTTCCAGCACTGGTGCTCTTTGAGAAGTTCAGAGGCCTCTAATTAAGGTCTTCATGTGCCAAATTGCAATGAAAAAAGGCACGAAACCTCACAGAGTAGCGTTGAGGGGTTACATTTTAAAGATGATCCTGCAGGAATATAGGAAATGATCTAGGATCTGGAATTGGTTAATGCCGCTGGGATGTTTTAAGAGGCTCAGACAGCTGCTCAGGAAACTGCAAGCACACCACCATAGCCATTAGCTCTCATTCCTGTAGAGTAGCTGAAGTTGGGGCCAATTCAAAGTGAGGGGCAAAGGAGCAGAGAGTATATTTCATTCAGCAAAATATGCACTTGCTGGGATGTCTCAGCTGTCATGCCACATTAAACAGGTTTCTATTATGTGTGCAAAACAGACCATATTAAAGCCATTACGTACCCAAATCGTTTTATCCAGATACTACACAGAGAACAGATCCTGGGAGAGTTATACACAACAGTGTGTGTGTTTAGAAATTTTAGGTCCTATAAGGTTAGTGTTCCTCCAGTGTAAAAAAACATAAGATTATACTCAGGCATTCAATGCATTTCATATTGCTTTACCAATATAATAAATCAGCCAAGAAAGCCTAGACCCACCACCGCAATGAGCATAACATATAAAGCTGTATTACACTGCAGCAGAATGTTGGTCCATCATTTGTGTACTCCAGGAGTGGGCAATTTGTGGCCCTCTAGATTTTTTCTGCCTACAACTCCCATCTGCCCAAGTCAGCATAGCCAATGGTGAGAGATCATGGGAGTTCCAGACAAAAAACATCTGGAATTACCTGCTCCTGGTGTACTCTTTACTCCAGCTTGTAGTGGCTCTCTAAGGACTCAGATAGAACCCACCTACCTGAACTCCTTTTAACTTGAGATTAAATCTGGGGATTGAACCTGGGACCCTCTGCATGCAAAACTTGTATTCTCCTACACAACTATGGACACTTGTCTGCTGACATACAATTTATAGGGTTTTTAAAACTTATTTTTATTGTGAATTTTACCAGAACAAAACAAAATCTAAATTTAAAAAACCCCAGAAATTAACAATTGCTTATATATAGTATACTACTACTATACTACTACTACTTATATATACATTTCCATATAACAGCATAAATCCAGATATATCAATTATACATAAGCTTCAACAGAGGCAGACCAAATATCTGTATATATGTCAATTGGAGAGTGGCGTCTGTATGTCATCTGCTCAAATATTAAAAGTGTCACTAGGTCTTTAATCCCTTGCATTATAGGAGATGAGCTTTTATCTTTCCAGCATTGTAGTATCAGTCTCTTAGCTATCAAAAGAGCATGGAAAATCCATTTGCGTTGACCATGCTTTAACTTCCAAGAAACAGGTAGATAATTTAAAAGAACATGTGCATCAGAAAATATCAAAGAGTGTTAAGTTTATCCGTATTATAACTTCCACCCCAAAAAAGGCAACTACTGGACATTGCCAAAACATGATTAAAAGAAACATTAGCAGTATTACACCTCCAGCAGTTAATTGACTTAGACAAACTTTATTAATGAGATGATGTGGTGTCCAATAAATGTGGAACATGTGTTTTTGTTGAATAAGATGTAACCTGAGGTCCACTGAAACTTCAGATATAGACCATAAAGCAGCTAACCACTGCTTGGACTGAATAGGGCTTTCCAATTCCCTATTCCATTCCTCCATAATACCCAATGTATCATATTTATTAACTGATCATAGATATTTATAAACATGGATCGTGGGTCAATATAACTGATCGGCCTCAATAAGTATTTCCAATAGTGGAGGAGACTGTGAAGCTGTAAAAGCTGCAGGCCAAACCTAGATTCTAACAAATGTTGCAATCTTAAGTATTGTCACACAGCCGCCGCAGGCAAATCATATTTGGCACACAAATCAGAAAAAGACAAGAACTCAACATCATCCCCCAGTAATTGATCCAAAGTAAAAATCAACTTGTCCACCCACATCTGCCACAAGAACATTTTCTTACCAATTTTTAAGTGTCTGGATTTTGCCATAAAGTCAATTTGGCATGCAAGAATGGATCAAACTGTAATTGACACAATATTGTCCACCACACATCTCGAACAACCCTAACAGTAGGAGAGGAACCCTATCCATTTTAATATGCCAGGAGCCTAATGCCATCCAAGTGGGTCCAGACAAGAGGATTCCAAAACTGACCATGGTGGAAAATCTAATCCCAGTGGGAAAGACCAAAATTTAGTACAGGTCAGCAAATAGGCCCAATGATATAGCACAAGGTCTGGAAAGCCAAATCCACCTTCCTTAACAGAAAGCTGCATCTTTTTCAAAGATAACTGTGGTGGTGAAGAACCCCCCCAAAAAATACAAAATAGAGTTAACGTTTTTGAAAATAGTTGCTGGGTATATATATAAAAGAATCCCACTTAACACATTTACAATCCTAGGTATAATAATCATCTTTAGTGTATCAACCTTACCCCACAAGCTTAACTTTAAAGATGCCCATCTGTCTATAGCTTGTGATATCTCATTAATCAGCTCATTCAAATTTAGCTTAATCATTTGAGATATATCTCTAGGATTGAGTATTCCCAAGTAAGTAATAGACTTACCGTCGGGCACCATCGAAATTGCCAATTGGCTAATACACTGTGTGAAATAGTATGTCCAACTGGCATCAATTTGGACTTTGATCAGTTAATTGAATAACCAGACAGTTTACCAAAAGCGTTAATCAGCTTCATCAAAGTGGGAATGGACACCTGGAGTTGTAAAATAAACAATAACAAATCATCTGTGTAAAGGATAATTTTGAATTCTAAACAATTATGACCAAAGCCATGAATGTTCTGTCTAATGGCACATACCAGGTGTTCCAATAAGTGGAGAAAGCAGGCATACCTGTCTAGTCCCTCTTCCAAATTGAAAAAAAGGCTGAGAAGAACCCATTGGTCATAATTCTGGCTCTTGGGTTTGAACACAGAATTTTAACCCATTTCAAAAATTCAACAGGAAAACTTAAATTTATCACTGTCTACAATCTATAGCTGTATCGTCTTTCTTTTACAGAGTTCCCTTGGATATTCCATAGAAGCAGCTATAAAGGAAGTGTGAGTGTTTTCACTTCCTCACCTTGTGTTTCTGGGTCATCTGCAAAGGGGAGAGATGAGAATTGGCACAATGCAGAGCAGAATGTCCATCTTCCATATATGTATCTTTCCCCTTCAGCTGAAGCACGGGGAGTTGAAACACAAGTCACTCATGCTTTTCTTGAAGCTAATTTTCTAAAATATCCAAAGCAGTTCACATCTCCTTACTTATAAACTGGTTTTTAATCACTGCAGGTAGATGCACTCGCTCTTCAATTAATGGGCGGCGGCGGGGGTGTGTGTGCTTTTGCACCTGCTGTATGGGGGAGGCATAGTTACATAATGTAAGCTATGTCAGAGACAAGATATGTGTAAGGTCCTGCTCCTGGCTCACATTTTGGCATGCCCAGTAAGTGGAATGCCCAAATAGGGGTAGTTTGTCTCAAAGTAGGTTGGTTATCTCTGTAGACTCTTAGACACTCTTACTATACCCACTGAAATCATTGTATAGATCAGCCAAACTAAGCCCTTCCAAAGGTCACTGATTTCAACTGGAAAACTGAGCTTATGCTTAAATTTTCCCATTGAAATAAATAACATAAAAGAGCCCTGCCGGCTTAGATCAAAGGCCTATCTAGTCCGTCATCCTGTTTCCCACAGTGGCCTCCAGAAGCCTATGAGAAGCCACAAGAAGGAGATGAGGGCAATGGCCATTTCACACTGTTGCTACCTAGCAACTGGTGTTCAGAGGCATACTGCATCTGATCCTGGAGGTAGGATAGAGCCATCATAACTAGTAGCAGTTGATAGCCTTACCCTGCATTCATTTGCACAATCCCCTTTTAAAGCCATCTATGCTGGTGGTGATGGAGAATAAAATGATGTGTTAAAACAATATGTGAAAAGGCAGACAAAGGGTTGTAACCAAAGGTGGCCTTGTGAGAGTGGAACCATTTTCCAGCAGGAGGTGGAACACCTGACTTTTTGCCAATTCCGCATCCACTCATTCACTTCAGCACTCCAAGTCCAAGCCATCCCATACTGGTCCAGAGGATGCACTAAACTGCAAAATAATTACATTGTAAGTAAGTTCAAATAAATATTATTAGATGTGGTTCAACTTTAAATAAATCTCTTGGTCTATCTGTTTTGTGTCAAAAACCTCACCCAGCTGCTGAACTATAGGGAGAATAAGGGATTACACCAGAAATGTTTGGTAGCAGTAGAAGGCAAGGGATAAGGTAAGCAGGTGCATACAGAGTGGCATAGTGCTAGGTTTATTTGAAAGAGAAACCTTCACATCCACTCTCAGTGCAGTTGGATGATCATCATCATCATCATCATCATCATCATCATCATCATCATCATCAGGCGATCACTCATGACTGAGTAAGATTGTCTTCCAGGATAAAAGGAGGAAATTCTAAAGATTGTGTAGACTCTAGCGATGGGTCCGTAAGTGACTATGGAGGCCAATTCTAGATCCACACAGCTTCCCACAGTGAGGACACAGGTTACCAGATGGAAGATGGTCCTGTAAAGGATTCATTTGACGTGCTTTTCGCTTAGCACGTTTCTCCCTTTTACCTTGCACTCGGGCTTCTTCAAAGTCCATGGAACCTTTGTGAAAGGCCAACCTCCAGTTAGATCGTTCATGGGCCAGAACTTCCCAGTTTTCGATGTTTATATTGCATTTTTTTAGATTAGCCTTATGAACATCTTTAAACCTCTTATATTGACCACCGATATTCCGCTTTCCATCCTTGAGTTGGGAATAAAGTAACTGCTTTGGGAGACAGCAGTCAGGCTGCCGTGCTGGCTTCAGTTTTTTGAGGGCCCTTGGGAAGACACAGAGAGCAAGAAGGCAGTGATATCTACTCCTCCTTCTCACCACCACCATTGTCTGGGCCAGAGAGGCAGTTGAAGACACAGGTTGCAATGGTGAAGAGGAGGAGCAAGTCCAGGGGGCTCTTGTCAGTGGGCCCCTGCTGGTGTCTAGGCCCTAAACAGATGCCCAGCCATGCCTACCCTTGATGCCATCCCTGATTATAATAAGCCACAGGTGGTGACTGCAGTAGAAATACAGGTATAAATAAACCAGTTTAGAGAGTGGTGGGGATTTAAATACCCCACTATCACATTTGGTGTCAGTATGGTTGGAAATCTTCCACAGGTAGTGGGGTGATCATTCACAGGTGATGAGCAGCAGGGTGGGGGGATTAGTCAGATTTTTCAGATGTGATTAGCAGTGGCTGGATTGCTCCCAGGGCCGGTGCTACCATTAGGCCAACTAGGCAGCTGCCTAGGGCGCCAGGCTAAAGGGGGTGCCAGGAGCATAGTGCTGGAGGGAGGGAGGGCTCAAGTGGGAAGGGGGGGGCACTAAATATCTGATCTTGCCTAGGGCACAAAACTGCCTTGCACCGGTCCTGATTGCTCCTCCATATAAGGTAGCTGAGGGATATCAATTTGTCACACAGTGGCCATCACCACATCTTGTGGGAGCAAACACGATAGTTTAACTATGTGCTGTGTGTGAAGAAGTACTTCCTTTTGTCTGTTCTGAATCTCCCACCATTCCACTTCAATTTTGGCTAGATTGACATAAATGTGCTCAAATGAGCCTAATTCTCTGCTGCATTGTGGCCAGTGACAATTACAAATTTGCTGGTAGTCAACAGGCTGATTTTAAATATGAGGGTCATCCTAGACTTTCAGTTAGCTAATTTGATGAATGATTTAGTACATCCAACTAAAAGACAATAAAGACTATAGGTTGAATTTTGGAATATTTGTTCCAATTTATCTCCCACCCTGAAAATAATGCATTTAACATTTGATTTTATAAAGTTTTACTAAAGCAGTAATTTTGCCTGTGACATGCTGCGGGGGGGGGGGGGGAGGAGATGGGGGAGTGATAATGACTGTCACAGAGCAATGAAGCTTTCAGTGGGAGTTCTCCTACTGCACTTATTAGCATTCAAGCGTGCTACTTAGCATTCCATTCTCCTACCAGAACGCCATTACACAATGAAAAGAAACATAAGCAGGAAGGAGGATGCATTCCAAACTCTCGTGCATGATCCCCCTCTTGCTAGGATATTGATTCCATGGCCCTTGTATATTTGGCTTGCTAGTTCTTTTCAGACAGCATTTTGACAATGTGAAATGATGTTTCGCATTGTCAAGTGGAGTTAGCGGTAACAAATGAAGGATTATGTTACTAAACATCAGCCTCTTCAAGTAAAATAAAAATAAAAAATAAACGTATGTTGGAAGGAGATTAAGCCAAGACTCATGTGCACTATGTCAGTGCTTTCCAAATTAGTACACCAGAAGAACAATTTCAGCGAGGCAATGGTGACTTAAGGCACAATCCTATGCATGTTTAGAGAGAAAAAAGGCCTACAACTCGCAGCATGCCCCAGCCAGCTATGCTGGCTGGGGCATGCTGGGAGTTGTAGGCCTTATCTCTCTCTAAACATGCATAGGATTGCACCCTTAGGCATATTAGGCAAATGATAGCAAGCACTATACAGTATTCATACTCTTCTTTAGTCTTGCCACTTTTTTAAAACAACAACAAACACCTTGCTCTGTTTCTCTGCCTTTACCAGCAGCCTGACATACAAGGGGTTAAACAGGGAAAATGCGTCCTGAACTGGAAACAAAAGGATGGGGGGAAGCTCCATCTGTCTAATTTCTGCATGTCAGGTTGCTTTTAAAGGCACAGGAGCAGGGAATAGCAACCCTATTCTAGCCATAGTATGTTTTTGTCAACACTGCAGACTGCACATGTGAGGTGGGGGGAGAAACACATGAAGACAGGAATTGATGTCTTACTGGTGCAGCAAGGCTTCTTATACTGTTGGCCCTAGCCAGGGGCACCATTTGGTACCAGTAGCAAAAGACCTTCAGCTGGTATTGTCCCTCCGATTTTGCTTATTATTTTAATGTGGCACGTGACGTTTGTGTTTCCTTTGGGGATAAAAAGGGATGGTGTCAATCCATGGCCTGTTCAGTCTCCCTGGACAACCTTCATGCCATTTCCCATAACTATGAGGGGTATAAACATTTTAAAGAACATGATAGTTCACTTTTTAAACCATGAGAGCCAGTGTGGCGTAGTGGTTAGAGTGTTGGACTGGGACTCAGGAGATCCTTGCCCCATCTTGAGCAAGCCTCTATGCTTTCCACTAGTGCACCACAACAGCTGAATACAAGCAACTGCACTGAATACAAGCAGTTGCATTGTCTTGCACCGTTTCTTTCAGCCGGGGCAAGGAATATTCCTAGTTTGTTGACTCTTGTTGATTGTTCTCTTCTGTCTCACCTGCTGCCTTTGGGGCATGGCACTCAGCAGGGCAGGGAGAAAAAGCAGAAGAAAGACAGAAACCCAAGAACACTCAAATTAGCCCCCCACTACTGAACAAACTGCTCTCTCCACTATGGCACTATGAACAGCAATACTTGAGGCTGCTTCTAAAAGCCAAAGAGGGAGACATTTTAAAAAACTGAATGTGCATTCTGGTCAATGTGGCTCTTTCATTTGATAAACAGACATGGGGCATTCAGGTGCCAGTCTAAGATTCCCTTGAGAAACAACCCGCTTTCCTGAAGCACATGACAGACTCTCACAAATGCGACCTTGTAAAATTAGAAATGCTATTTTTAAGCAATGCTACAGTGGGCTTTCATCATTTGCAACAGGTGAAATGAAGCCCTCAGCAACAAATTGCCATTACTCTTCATTACGAATCAGTATAATTACTGCTGATTCATGGTTGCCCGTGGATTCAATTAGTTCCTACCGGGCTGTTAGGGAAGTGGAAGTAGCTATTTGGGTTGGAAAGAGTCCATCAAGGTGAAACTGCCACACTAGGTAGGGAGAAAGAAAAGGCTTACACAGCTTCTGAGCTACTACTAATGCCAAAGCTCAGGCATGGAGTTTGGATACTAACACAGTTAGTTTGGACACAGTTTGGACACAGTTTATCCCTGTGCTGAGGAGGGAATTGGTTTAAGACTACTATGAACTGCTTTATTACCCATCGGGCTCCATTAGTTGCCATGTTTATATTGTTGCATACCTTCATCTTCCTACACATTTTGCAGGTCACTGTTGACCCCTGAAGGCTATGAAACATATTTTAAAGCTCCCCCCCCCACTTTATACCATATATTTTTCATATAATAAAGGCTGATTGTTCAGGGTGTTTCAATAATCTCTCCACTTCTTCCCCTCATGTTTTTATAAAGGGTTTTAGTAAAAGGGCATTAGGGTCAGATCCTGATAAAAGTGAATGTAGATGAGGGGATGAAACACTACACATGTAAAGTATTGTTCGGGGTTGGGGGTGGAATCTAAATTCCCAACATGATGAAACCTCATTCAACAACACAATGACTGGATTTGCACAATCACTGTAGCCCACCATGACTTATTTAAGGCACAGTGGGTTACAGCACATGTTGGTGGCCATTTTGAATAGTCAGCACCCAGTGGGGGTTGCCATGGTTTGTCATGGCATCCAAACCCAGACAGCAGGGCTTGTTTGAGGGTTAAACAACCCTCAAATAACCCATGGTTCATTGTAGGGTTATTTGAGGGTTGCTTATCTCTCAAACAACCCCTGCCGCTCGGGTTTGGATGACAAGACATGGCAACCCCTGCTGTGAGTTGAATATTCAAAATGGCCACTGGCACATGCTGCGACCCACTGTGGCTTAAATAAGCCATGGTGGGCTGTTGTGATTACGTGAACAAGCCCATTGGCTACTTGATGTTGATACAGCAGTTTATAGAAGCATTAATCTCTACCTCTGTCTTAGATGTGCATGGGATTTCTGACCTGAATTGGGCCACCTCAGGCCACTTCTGGTGCTTCCTGAAGCAAAGCCGCCTTCCCTCTGAAGGAACCAGAACCAAAGCTGGACCTCACCCATACAAAGCTTTGTTCATGATTCAGGCTTCAGAAAGGAAGGCAGTCTGTCTCCAAAAATTGTGTTTTTCGCTCACTTTTGTTTCTTTGTAAATGCTGATGAAGTGGGGAGGGAGGGAGCACAGTTGAGTGACTGATGGATCCACCTTTCAGTCCTAAGGCATGTTTTACCAGGGGTTTTCCACTCTGGGGAAGGGATTGTGAGTTACATAAAATGGTCTCTCTCAGGGTCAAACTACATGTTACATCTATTGTGCAGTGTGTAGCTGCGGCGTATCTTTTTATTTTTACTCACTCTAGAGTAAGTGTGCATGGCTCCAATTCAGATGGGGACCACTGTGCATTGAAAGGGGATAATTAAATCTCCCACCACCACCATTTGCTTCACAAATCACACACACACACAGGGTTAAAAAAGGATTCTGGAGGACCCTCTGGGACAGTGTGAGATGTAGTGCAGAGGGCTGCCATAGATAGAGGATACTGGCAAAATATAGATGCCCCACCATGCACAAAGGGAAGCACTTTCCATTAGTATCACCCATTCTCTGTTTATTTGTTGTTACAACCATCATGGTCATAGCAACCAATATATATATATATATAGATAGATAGATATAGATACATACACACAAACTGTCTAGCAGCTTGCATGAGTCAATAACTAATACAAAAGATATTTTCTGTTATAGCAAAAGTTAACTTTCCTCCAAAGAATATAAAATATATTTACATTTATAAACAGTAATGTTTATAAAACATTACTGGTATCCTGCTCTGAGCCCTTGGATGGAAAGGATAAAATTAAGACACTTTCCACCAGTGCAAAACTACCATTGGATACAACCCATAGGTTTTAACATGGTGGGGGAGGGGTCATTAGCAGCCTCCAGAGAACTTTCCAGCATAGTTTTCGTCTGTAAAATAAAGAATAATCTGTAATACAAATCATTTTTTTTATATTACATTGAAGTCATTGTCAAATACACCACATTGGTCCGGCTTTAAAGCTATTATTTAGTTAGGGTCCATTTGACCCTAACATCAGATTAGTAGTGCTTTCAACAAGCATAGGAGAAATTTGTCTGAATAGCATTCTCATTTACTTATACGGGTTTTACTCTTCATATTATATTCACTGAGAATATAAATATAATTAGTGCTCATCCACTCATATGTGCAAGACAGGTTTATAATAAAACAGCCTTTTATGTCAGTCTTTTCCATCCAAGGGCTTAGAGTAGGATACCAGTAATGTTTTATAAGCAATGTAGATATTTTTTATATTCTTTGGAGGAAAGTTAACTTTTGCTGTAACAGAAAATATCTTTTGTATTAGTTATTGACTCATGCAAGCTGCTAGACCATGTGATACACACACAACACAGCAGTGGCACTTTTTCACAAGGTATCTCGTGTCCAATATTAAGTTCCAATTAAATTGCATCAGATTGTAAAGCAGATTGAGTACTGAACATTGTAACATGGGGAAAAATGCCATTTAAAAATAGATATTCTGTAGCTGTAACAAGTTCAAGCATTGAAGGGAGGGGAGAGAGCCTGGCAAATATGGGAATTTTAAAAATGATGTCCTATGTGCACACATTACAAAGGCCTGCATGAGTTCCTGAAGTGTCAAGCACAACTACGCTAATTGCTTTTCTGTTGCACTAGCATCACTGGATTACTGATTGGGCTGAAGTTCTCAGGCATTGTTTCCAAACATTGTTCCTCTCAAAGATTGGAACATAGGAAGCTGCCTTATACCAGCTCAGATTATTTGTCCATCTAGCCAGTTTTGTCTACCCTGCCTGGCAGTAGTTCCCCAGGGTCCCAGGCAGAGGCCTTTATCATATCCTTGTTGGTGTATAATGTCAACAACATGCTATGATCTTTTTGTTTATATTACAGATGGTCTGCTATCTGGCCTTGCTAGGCAGGATATGTACTGTCTAGGTTTTGCTGTGTTTATCCTAGCTATTCTTGGTAGTTCTCAAGAAGTGTGTGAAGCAGTTTGTCATGTGATCCATTGTTGGTGACGTGTGTGTGCTGGTCAGACAGCAACCATGTTATAGGTACTGTTCATCTCAGTCTGGAGGACTACTTCTTCTCTCTACTGGACTTATCCTCTCTGGATGTATATAGCACTGGACTTTGCTTGCTATGCTTTGTATTCTGCACATGGACTGTGTATATGGAATGCATACTCTGTAGTGATTACTTTGAATGTCTAAATAAACAGGTAGAATAGACCTGCTTGTGTCTACAGAGTGGTTCCTGAGTCCTGGATTAATCTGCAACTGGGTGAGCTGAACACTGCTATGCAGTGTGGAGAAATACTCTGCTGCTGTGTGTGGATAGCCAAGTGCCGCACCTGAAAGCAGGCTAGCGCACACGCTACCATTTTTCTTTCAGCACCAACAATCCTGCTATCTGATCCTTTGGAGATGCCAATGACTGGGACCTGGGACCTTCTGCATGCAAAGCATATGCTCAATGGTACTCCTGACCTGAGCTATGGTCTCTTATTAAGGCCACAGTCCTATACAGTACACATTTACTTGGTAGTAAGTCCCACTGAATCTTCTGGGACTCTATTTCAAGAAAACATGCATTGGATCAGCCTGCATGTGGTTCTTCATTTGTCATTCTCTCTTTCATTGCCTCCCCCCCCCCCCCCGAATGTAATGATAGTAAAGGACAGGATTCCATGAGTTCCTGTATGCATGGAAATCGTTCCGGGGAACATCAAACAAATCTAGAGTAGCAGCTAGTTGGCTTACCCCCCTATAAGATTTGTACCTTGTTAAGTAAAGTTATTTTATTGCACATTCTAGTCTGCATACTTTCTAAGGTTTATAATAAGCAAATGTTATACTGGAGTAAGAATGTTCAAATTTCTCAGTTTCACTTTCTTGAACATTTGAATTTTTAAATCTCAAGTTCTTTCCCTCCCAAATATGAACTTTGTGAATTTTGGTAAATTCTGATTAAAAAAAACAAACTGAAATGAATTTCTCACCCATCTGCATGAGCCAAATTCAATAGGTTTCCAGCATAGAGAAGCCCGTGATACCTGCCATGTAGCTGTTAAAGATGAGGAGCCTGCCAGAAAAAAAAGAGATGGCAACCCTAATTCAGCACTAATGTGGTTGAATATACAGGGATCCAAACTCAGAGTTCGAAGAGCTAAGCACTCAAAGCCCTGGGCCTGGACGGATGATTCTGTAATTTTCAGGTTCTCTCACATTCCATTTTTTTTAAAAAATAAATAAATCTCAAGCTCTTTTTGCCCTGAATAGGGAGAACTTTGTGAATTTTGGAAAATTCTTGTCAAAACTGAACTGAAATTAAATTCTCACCCATCCCTACGGAGGCCAAACAAGCATCACTAAACAAGCATGTTTCAAGTTTTAAACATTATTTTTCTGAGAACAACCTGTACTTTTTCAGGAAACCTTTGGACCAACAAAGATAGATAGACAGATGCAATATTGATCATTTTCTCTTTAAAATGTTAGTTCGTGAATTCGTTTTCATGCTGATCATTATATAGTAAAAAAAAAAAAAAAAACAGTACAAAATATTGATTAGAAAACCTGCAAGTTTCTAACATGCCCACCTGTCCGCTATGGCTATATTGGAAACTTTGTAATCAAAGGGGGGGGGGGAAGAAAAGACAAAGCAAGCAATTTAGAGCTCTCAGATTACACTCATAATCGATGAACTGATTACAATTTGAGATGAGGGAAGTTTGTCCATCATTGCATTTCTTCCAGTAAGTCTTATCTAGCTCAGAAGGTTAGATGAGATTTTCAGCAGACCAGGTATCCAAAGCCAGCTGCTTTGTAGGAACATGCACAGAATCTATTTATCCCCTTACCTGTACTGAAATACTAGTGAAGAACATGAGTAGACCACCTGACTTGGTCAGTATATTTTCTGTTTGGGTCAATTCTCTTGACTGTTTTTTGTGCATGTTTTATGTGTTTATTATTCCCCCCACACACACACACATTAACACTCTCTCTTGATTCCAAGAGTGTTTCTTTGTTCCCAAGCATTTCCAAGCAGCTCTCTATCATGGCTGGCCTTGTAGCTTAGGTACAGGCACAGTAGGATACTCAATGGTAGGGCAGGCCCTGTGCCCTCCATGATATTGGGAGCCATAAGCATGGTGCCTTTAAGAAAGTTTGGCTGGAGCCAAGGCTGGAAACTTTAACATTAAGAAAAGAGATTACTCAGTAGCTTTACATCACATATGCAAGGCTACATTTGGCATTACCAAATAAATCAAAACTGAATATATTCAAAAAGCCTCAAGGAAGACAAGAGGTAAAATTAATCAAATATGCAAGAAACCACTCCTGAAGTAATTTCCCCCTCCTGATTAGAGAAAACACTTTCCAGGGGGTAAGAAAGAGAAATTGCATTGTTTGTAAAGTTTTCACAATTCTGAAGAACTGGGAGACAGTGCCACAGGATAGAGTGTCCATTCCCCAGAATTACCCTCTTTTATATTTATCAATGTCTCTGGTGTGGTAGTAGGGTGCCCAGCCTCATTGTTTTCAGTTATGTGCAGCCATTCTCAATACTTGAGAATCTCTCTACAACTTTGGCAACAAGCCATGATGTCAATGTCTTCGTGTAAACAGGTTAAAACTCCCACATTTTGTGCACTCGATGTACCAGCTCTTGATTGGTTCTAACCATAGCTGACAAACCAGTAACATCTGGGTCCTGGCTACTGGATGCTTTGGACTCTTGGTCCACTACTCTTGGACAAGCTGAGAGAGAACAGGAGGACAATGTGGTTCTATCACTCCTCCACAGCTTCTTATTTTGCCCAGATCAAGCCTAATCTGGCCATTTAGGTCCTCACCTCACGATAGGTGAAAGGCTGCAGAAGCCCCCTTTTAAAATGGATGCATTTTTCTTTCACCACTGAGACCCAAGAGTTTCAGCACACCCTGATCTTCAGATTCAGCAATAGGTCAGACCAACACAAGGAGAGGTATCTTTGAGGTATTAGTATATTTGGGGGGGTCTTTCTACACCACGTAGCCTCCACTCTATGCTCTCTTTCCCCTACTATGCATGTGTGTATGCACAGATTTCATCTAATTTTGAACTGCATTTGGTCAGAGCCCCAATCACTTTGTGCAGCCTGCCCTGGTGTTCCAGTGTCAAGGACTGTGGCCAGGACCCCTATGATTTTGTTTGTTTCCTCCTGATCTTTGAAGAACCTAGACTGATACATGGTAGCAAAAAGTCTTCAGAGAAACAAGAGGGGGTGCATAAAGCGCTAGAAATTGGACTGAATGTATTTTGAGATTTTGGTACCCTCTTTTCCCCATCCCCTTTTGTTATTGTGACTGTGCATCAGGACAAGCCTAAACTGCCTTGATAGTACAACCTTCCCCACAACCCTTTTCCTTCTCCCCACTCTTCAGCATCCACCCCTACCTTTCCATTTACTCCCCAAGGGTGTTAAGATATCCAATATACTTAATTCCCACCTCTTTGACCACTCAAACTGAGTGACAAGCCTATTCTATAGCAGGCTGAAGTGTTACCATATGTATGTCTGCAGCCTGGTTTAAGCTCTGGAACCCTTGGATTGAGCCTCTGAGAGAACTAAGTTAATTTCTGATGTTAATTTCATCACATATTCCAACTATTTCCACATAATGTGGTTCTTTCCGCAGGCTCTGAAGGTTCTAACTAATTGATTTGTATGCTTGTATTTGAATTACAGTCAAACTACCAAGTTACTTTCCCAGAAGCAAAGAGTGTACGTTTTACATTCTTGCTTGTGTCGAATAATTTCCCCATTATTTGAAGAAACTAGTGTGTGTGTTATTGGGTCCCCTTTTGCCAGAAGCTCTATTGCCAATATCAAAAACTATGCCTTTAAAATGAATGCATATCTTAAGAATGCATGCAAGTTTGTACACCGTCTATAGGAGCATATTTGGTAACAGGACAAATGAAACCAAACCAAACTACCTTTCTTAGGGGGCAAGATGGCAATGTGCATTCTTGCAGCGTCATCAGTGTGCATGCAATAACATTACAAGGCAGAAGTGAGCTCTGAACGCTCTCTGAGAACACTCATATAAATACCAAGTTAATTCCCAATCAGATCAAGGGATGTTCATTCATCTCTACCTCTTAGCTGCTTGCCACTGTTTTCTCTGTCACAGTCCTTTTGCTCCATAAATACTGATGGAGACAAAATCCTATTTCTTCCTATTTTTTAAAAGAAATATCTGTGAAATGTACTTTTATAGGCACCTATGTGGTATGGCCATTTTATTCAGTTTATTGAATTCTGTATCCTGCATCTTCTTTTAATATAATTGCTGCACTTTGTAATCTGTGTAATCCTATAGTTGTTCATTAAACTTGCTATATCCTTCACCTTATTGTTCAGTAAAGGTTTTAAACTTTATCCTTTTGTCTGTGTCACTCTTTGGCTGATAGCACAGTGCTGTTAAAATAAGAACAGCTATTGGCAGCAGCTAGAACTCAGAAGCTTTTACTATTTGGTTGTTGGGAACAAAATGTATGTGCTGGGAACCTGCCTAAGGTGAAATGAAAGTTTAATCTGTGCTGAAACATTATAGCTCATTCACAAGCTATTACTTTATCATCAAGATTCTACAATAAACATAGGGAAACTGTGGCCCTCCAGACATTGTTGGACTCCAACTCCCATAAGGCCCAACCAGCATGGCCAATGGTCAAGGATGATGGTAGTTGGGAGTCCAACGACATCTGGAAGGCCACAGGCTTTCTCCCCCTGTTCTACAACAAACTTCCAATTGTACAGTCAGGTGGGAGTTCATCAGATAGCCATGAGAGGAGGAAAAACAAAGAAATTCCCCAGATTGTACAACACCAGGACAATTCAATGTAGTAGGCAGGTGCACTGAAGCTTAGCCCAGCCAGGGTGGGCAACTTGTGGCCCTCCAGGTGTTGTTGGATTGCATCAGCCCTACCCAGCATAGGCAATGGTGAGGGTTAATGGGAGTAGCAGTCCAAACACATATGGAGGGCCACAAGTTGCCCACCCCTGGTTTAGTCCTTATACGTGGTAGAAGTGCTATAAAAATCCAATTTCCACATATAGAAATGATAACACCTATTATGGGGCCAGTCATGGCCTTACGTTAAGGGTGAATCAGGTGAATTGCATTCCACCATTATACCAGGAAATGGGGGGGGGGGCAGTAGGTTATATTGAATGCAGCAGCTTTTTAGCATGCAACTCCTTTGCTGAAGGAACTGCACTGGCTACCTATTTACTACCGGGACAGGTTTAAGGTTCTGGTACAAAGCCCAAAACAACTTGGGACCAGGATACCTGAAAGAGCACCTTCTCCCTTACCAACTTGTCCAGTCACTGAGGTCATTGGAGGGCATGCTCCTGGTGATTCCTCATGGACCTATTGCCCAATTGGAGTCCACCAGGAGAAGAGTCTTCAGTGTGGTGGCTCCATTTCTGTGGAACTCCTTGCCTCTGGAGGTCAGGCAGGCTCCAACACTGTTGCTTTCGGCGCCTGCTGAAGACCTCCTTGTTCTGGGAAGCCTTCTCTGCTGGCCAACCACCATTTTAATGTTACCTTTTTTCCCCCAATGTATTGTTTTTGTTTTATCTAGCTTTTCATTGTTCACTACTCCTGAATCTGTTTAGATATGGAGTGGTATACAAATACTGTAAAATAATAATATGGCTTATACTAAGAAAACAGTTTGACAGACCAATATAAAACTTTACAGTGTAGGAGAGGTCTGTTTGAGGATAGTCTCTGCCAATTTTGAGGTAGAACATTAGAAAATGCTTATTTATAGGATTTAAAAGTTTGATGAGTGATCTCCAGCAGTTTGACAGGTATTGTGTTTTTTCTCTCCATAGACTTACATGGGGTTTATTTTATATTAACATTTCTCCATTTGTATAGCATCTTTTGGAAAATTCATATTAGATAAGGGAGAATGTGTAGTATGTGCTGTGCCCCCAAAGCAGTATAAGGTATTAAGGTTTTGAAAAGAAAAAGAAAAAAAGTGCTATTTTTCAACCCACTTTAGCCTATGGAGTTTGAAAAGGTCTTATTTGCCAGATGAGAAGGGGAATAGAATGGAGCATGTGCGCAGACTCTAGCGCAGGGCTCTCCAACCTTGGGTCCCCAGATGTTGCTGGCCTACAGCTCCCAGCATACCCAGCCAGCATGGCTAATGGCAAGGGATTCTGGGAGCTGTAGTCCAGCAACATCTGGGGACCCAAGGTTGGAGATCCCTGCTCTAGTGGAATGGCAGGCAGCATCTCAACCCTTTTTGACCCTGAGGAGCCACTGTAGGGAGATTCTGAGGGGATGGTTATACAGTAATACCTTGGATTGCAAGCATAATTCATTCCAGAACCGTGCTTGTAATCCAAAATACTCTTATATCAAAGCAAGTCTCTGGCGGGCATGAGCAGGGCCAATTTCGGCCCGCTACGCCCGCTCGAGGCGAGCGGTTACATCCCTACCTTGTATTGCAAGACGTCACTTGTTTATCAAGTCAAAATTTATTTTAAAAAATTGCTTGTCTTGCGAAACGCTCTCAGACCAAGTTACTTGCAATCCAAGGTATTACTGTATAAGCGGACACAGATTGTAAAGGAAAGTTCTGCCCTTCCCCAGGTCAGGTACCAGTCAGAGGATGCCTGACAACCAGGTGACAGTAACTGAGGCCTCCAATACTTCTCAGTTCTGGACTGCACAGCTAGAGGCAGGTTTTATTTTATGAAATATTTATTTTAAGAAAAAAAAGTAGGGAAATGGTGGGATGGGAAAGGGTTAAGCCTCTCCACATCAGATTGCTGATGGAAATCACAGCAACTAATTTTACTTATTAATTTATCCATTCATTTAGAATATTCTTGGATCACCCCTCCACATGATGAGCACTCAAGGCAATGTATGTATACACACACACACACACACACACACAAACACACACTAGAAAGAGCTGAACAATTTTTTTGGACAATAAAACCAGGGATTAATAAAAAGCAGAGTGCTATTAACTATGAATAGCTCAGCATAACATCAACTTCACCAGCTGCCTAAAGGATAGTAAAGGGGAGGTCAGTTTTGATAGGAATTTTGCTCAGTTTTGATAGGAATTTTCCAAAATTCACATAGTTCTCCATATTTGGAACAAAAAGAATTTGAGTTTAACCTTGTCTGAGCGTGGAAATCTAAGCAGGGTCAGGCCTGATTATTACTTGGATGGGAGACCCCTCCTCTAGTTTCCTGCCTTGAGCAGGGGGTTGGACTCGATGGGCTTGTAGACACCTTCCAACTCTGATCTATGCATCTATGAAATCTGAATGGGGGAAGAAACCGAAACTGACAGGCTCATCCATCCAGGCCCAGGACTTCAAGTGTTTCGCTCTTCGAAGTCTGGGCCTGAATTCCTGTGGATTTAACCATATAAGTGCTGAATTAGGAGGATAGCACCTCATTTTTCTGACAGGCTCCTCATCTTTAACAGCAACGTGGCAGGCAGGCACATCATGGAATAGGCAAAGTTCTTCATATTCAGAAGAGAAAACCTGAGATATATTTTTTAAAAAATGAATGTGGGGGAATGCAAAACTGACAGATTTGTCCATCTATTTTTCAGGTATCTGGTAGTGATGCATGTTTCTAGACATCGGTCTGCTTCTGAACATGTAGTTTGATCCTTCGATGAATGGAGGAGTATTTGAAAGAATCTTCGACACACAACCTGAACCTGCGCTAAGGTTTTTATTCAGAGGATGTTTTTTTACTCAGAGATAATGCATGCAATACACTGGTTGCAGCGTAACTGAGTGGAATTACTTCAAACACTTCACCTACTGCACAAGTTCACTGAACAGGCTTATAATAATGACACAGGGAAATGTAATACTAAACAGATAAGGAACAATTGCTTTCAATATTAAGTTTTCACTTACCCCCTCATGCTTAAACAATTCTCTATACTCAGTGGCTTTGTTAGTGCTAGTTTTCTCTTCCACCTAATTAATTGCCTTTTTAATATGATCATCTCTCAGAATGATCCCTTGCCACTTGTGCTTTGGAAAATCCCAGAGACATCATAAATAAATATTATAAACATAATACATTATCCGAGTTCTCTGGTTCTGTATTCCCCTCTCTCATATTCCTCTCTTTCTTTCTTGAGTTAAACATAAAATGTTTCTCTTTGGTGTCCCAAGCCTCTTTAAATACTTGAGATTATTTTAATCTTTTAGTTATTTTAAAACTGTATGAGGATTTGCTTGATTCATCTTCTGGGGTTATTTGGACTTAAAAAGTCCTCATGTAACATAGTATTTGGTAACCACTGGAAAACTATTGCAGAAATACTATTCACACTTACCTGGGAGTAAGGCCCATTAAAAAAAAAACAATGGGGCTTACTTCTGAGTAGACATGTATAGGATTGCACTTGTAAAATGCTGCAATGTTGCATGGGAGAAACTACATATAAAGACAAGAAACATCTAAGAAGCCAAATTGTTTTAAAGAATCCTTTTTTAAAAAAACAACAACAGCCCTACTTGTTTATAGACGAGGGATTAATGAAACACAAATGTTTCCCAACAACTCTAAGAGCCAAAATACACAAGATGGTGGAAGATGATTAGACCTCCATGTTTTGTTTTTCTTTTTTACGTTAAAAGCAGCTGCACCCCACCCTCATCAGAATGACCCACAGTGCTGGGGGAAGTTTTTTAGGGTCACTTTTGTTCTGTTTCCCCAATGAAATTGCTGCCTCTCTGAAGCTGGTATTTTCCCCCACACAGTAGGGGTGTGTGTGTGTTTGTGCATGCACGCATACAGAATGTGAAATATATAAACACTAGAGGTATGCACCAGCCACAAGTTTAGTCTTGTTGGACTTTGATTCAGTACTTCAGAAAATGCCCCCTCCCCTCAGGACAGACCAATTTGGATGCGCTCACTTCAACTTGGGTACTGAACCTGAGTCAAGATTTGGAAATCTGAAGCTTTGACTCTCCCATTGACTTTCTGTCATCTCCAAAACATTAAATGGTAATAAGGCCTCATCGTTTGGCTCTGGTTCCGGTGCCTTCAGAGGGAAGCCTGCATTGCCTTAGGAAGCACGAGAACCAGACTGAAGCAGCTTGATTCTGCTTGGGCTTCTGGTTTCATGTAAACCTGATACACATCCCTAATTAAGTATCGATATGGTACATGCATGTTTTCTCCCTTGAGACAAAAATAACAGCTTTGGCAGGGGAGACTTTGATTGGGGAAATGGCAAAGCGTTAATCCCCTTCAACCACTGCCATGGCCCTAATCCAAATTCAAGACACATTTTCCTGCTGGCAGAAGGACAGCAGAGAGGAAGCCATCCTAGCCTCCCTCAGCAGAGATTTCCACAGTGTGGGAGCAGCCACTGGGATGTTCCTCTCTCACCTCACCACCAAATGCACCTCTGAAGGCCGTGGTACAAAAAAGTTCTTCCCCCAAAGTTCTTAAAACCTAGGCAGGTTCATATGGGAGAAGCCAGCCTTTTGGATAGCCTGATCCCAAGCCATATATTGCTTCATAACCAGTACTTTGAATTGTGCCTGGAAACAGAATGGTAGTCAGTGAAGCTGTTGTAACAAGGGTGTCACATGCTCCCTGTAACCAGCTCCAGTCAACAGTTTGGCCTCAGCATTCTGGACCAAATAATTTTCAAAGGCAGCCCCACATAAAGCTGCATTTAGTGAGAGTGCAAATGTAAGAAAGATGGGTTTAGGTCGGATCCTATCAGGGGGGTATTCTTTAATGTCAGCGCCATATCAAAAAATGCCCTGCCTCATAGTCCAAACAAGATGTAACTGAGGCATGTGTGACCATGGCCAAATCAGACATCTCTAGGAATGGGCACAGCTGGCACACTAGTGTCAGCTGCACAAACACAGCCTCAGCCACCAGCAAAACCTAGGCATCCAGGTTCAAGGCTGAGTCCAGGAGTACACCCAAACTCTCTGTGAGCCTGAGTCTTCAGGGGGAGTGTGTAACCCCATCGAGCACAGGTTGAATCCCTGTTCCCTGATCTGCCTTTTGACTATCCAGGAGCATCTTTTTATTTCTGGATTAAGCCTCAATTTGCTTGTCCTCATCCAGCCCATTACCAACATCCGACACCAACTTAGAACTAGAACAGCTTCCTTGGATAGGAGGGAGAGAGAGAGAGAGAGAGTTGGGTGTTATCAGCATACTGGTGGCACCAAAACCCCGAACTCCAGACAAACTCTCCCATGTACATGTTAAATAGCATGGAGGATAGGAGGAAACCCTGACAGACACCACAGGCCAGTGGCCATGGCATCAAACAAAAATCCTCCAGCACCACATTCTGAAATCACCCCCCAAGGAAGACCAGCGCTACCATATAACAGTGGATCCCAGTCTCATCTCAGACTGATGCCTCAGAAGGATACAATGGTTGATGGTATCAAAAGCTGCTGAGAGGTCCAGCAGAACCAACAGGGACACACTTTCCCTGTCCAGTTCCCAGCATAGATTGTCCACCAAGGTGACCAAAACAGTCTCCCCGTCCCATAACCAGGTCTGAAGCTACATTGAAATTGATCTAGATAATCTTGTCCATTTCCCAAGAATTATTTCCCAGGTGATAATGTTGTCAACTGCCCATCAATTGTTCTTGTTCAAGTTGTGGATACTGTTCAGAAGCCTCCAGAAGCTAGTTTGCATAATTCCAGAGAATTGTACACCCCCATAACTGCTGCCATAGTTCAAAGAAGCTCTTAGGCCTTGAGCACTGGGGCTGTGCAATCGCTGCACTTCTCTACCCCAAATGAGCTAAAGCCGAAACCAGGGTGCTGAACCTCCCAGGGGCTTAATTCCATCAGAGAAGCTCTTGAGGGATGCATTCCAGTCGTTGGCAGGGCCAAAAGCAAAAGGGGCAGAGCCAAAATAACAAAAATACCAGCATAATTTAGCTTAAAACCCTTACTGCCTGTAACTAAGCCTTAGGAGAGGCATTTTAACCTTTCAGAATCGGGGAAAAAACTGAACAAAAGCTAGGAAACCACCAAACAATTGGTTTTCATGGACAGGCAGTGGGGTCAGGGAAGGAGGCATGGTCATCTAGGGAACCCTGGAGGGCTGTATTGTGACCCCAGGCAGGCTAGATTTGCCCCCAAGGTCTAAGGTTTTGTCCTGCCACGGCTGGGTCAGACTCTATGTTGAGCAAATAAAGGGGTAAATCCAACAGACTAGTCAATAGGCAGGCAAATAGTCAAGCACAGATTATGGGATGTTTCAGGAGAAGTAGCCAGGATACAGGCAATGGTCAAAGCACAGTATTACAGGCAAGTACGTGGTTTCCAGGAGAGAGATCTGAGATGTGGCCAAAGTCAAAACACAGAAAAGCAGTCAGATACAATAAGTAGTCCAAGAAACAGAGTCAAGCAGGAGTCCAGAGGTCAATAGCATGGAGGTTCAGTTATAAGGCAAGGGAACAAGACACTAGAGCTGAAAGTGAGAGAGGTTGCTTCCAGCAGCTAGGAAGCTCTGACTGAAAGCTTATAATAAAGCCAGAGCTTTCAGAGACCCACCAAAGGCTCAGCTGCACTTCATTACAGGCCCTCTGACAAAAGTCCTATTCATGAGCCTTGCTCACAAGGAGGCCTTTACTCCCAAGGAGCTCTTTTCTGCAAGTGGGCACTCTTTCACCTAGTCCTGGTCTTAGTCTGTGCCTTCATGTGCTGGCATTCTTGGGGGCTGGGTGGCATCCCCTCTGACTCAGAAGCAGACCTTTCCACCTTTTGAGGAAGAAGATCTGAAACTCTCTCTCTCCTGAAAATACAGAACCTTCTTGGTCAGCCCCAGGATCCCCTGAAGCAGCTTATTTCCCAGGGACACCTGACTCAGGAGGCTTCATTTTTATATGCTACACCAGTGCACTCACCAGCTCTGTGACTGGTAAAAGTCCTTCTCCAGCCCCACCAGGGTCAAAGAGACTCTGCCTAGGTTTTAGCTCATTCATATCAGAAGCTCCCCTAAGCTTGGTCAGAAAGCAACTCCACATTATAATTCAAATTAACTACAAATTGGGAAGGTAATTAATTTAACAAAACTATTTCTTGAACAAGGTCCTCAGATAGTCCTACCAATCTTAACTGTCTTTGGCTCCATTTACCCCTCACTACCATTTAATCTGTGGCAAAAAGCCCATGTGACTTTGATAACATCATTCTCAATGTCTGAACACAAAATCACATGTGTGTTTCCAGCCAATCAGATTAACGGCAGTAGAAGGCAAGTGAGACTGCAGGCAGAGAAGACAACAAATGTCATCAATTGTGCTGTCGTCCCATCTTTTTCTCCTTGTGTGATTTTTTTCTTCTTCTAAGAAAGAAGACAGAGGAAGTTGTGGGCAAACATGGGAGAGCTACAATTGGGAAATGATGTTGTGTGGACCCTCCAGAAAATTCTGTTAATGAGGCAATTGAACCCTCCTCTGGAAACACCCCAGAGGAAGCAGCAGGCAAGGGGATGAAAGGGCCCCAGACCACATCAAAACAATGTCGAATAAGATTTCAGTAATTGTAAATGATTGCTAAACAGCAAGTGCATTTCAATACTCAAGAAACTGAACACCAGACCAGTTAAGGAGTTTCAGCTCAGCTCTAAGAATTATTCTAAATTGATCTTATCACCTGCATGTCAGAAGCAATTATGGGAAAAGAGAAAAAGGAAGAAAAAGAAAGAGAATTTTTCTTTTTTCTTTGCAATGCACTGTCACAAATGCATTCGTAATACCTTGCTTCATTTAAAATTTCCAGAGCTACAAGAGAATAGACAAAAATCAGTGACTCTGTATTGTCTATGGAGTCATGAACAAGCTAAAAAGGAACTATTTTCTCCTCAGTGCGCAAACACAGTTTCTTTCTGTATCCGTAAGCACTTTCACTTTTAAGAAGGAAAGTAATAAGCCCCCTACATGTATGAATGAAAACTGACCACAGGTATTCTCAAATTAACATGGTTATTGCTTACTAACTTTTTCCAGTTTAAATACAGGAAAATATGTATAATATTTGCTTTTTTTTTCAGCAGGTGTTCATGGACATTTCAGACCTCCTTTGTATGGCTTGGAAAGAGATTTGTGTTTCTCTTAGTGTAGTGTAAAATTGAGCTCATTATGGGTAAGAAATATGCAGGCAGTGTGTGTGTGTGTGTGTGTGTGTGTGTGTGTTTTCAGATAATTTCTTTATAGAATATTATTGTCTTTTATTTCAATATTGATATGCCACCAAATAACAATATTCTCTGGCTGGCTAACAACAATAAACATTAAGATACAACAACAATCAATCAACAGTCAATGAAACAAAAAAAGCAACATACATATGTCAGCAGCAGCAAATAAAACAGGATAATAAGGTACATAGGATCACTAAAGCTACACAGCAAATCTAAAATTCAGTGGAATAAATGTGCCCACATCTAAAAAGCCTGGGAAAATAAGGAAGTCTTCATCTGATGTCAGAAAGAGTATAAAGAAGGTGTCAAATAAGCTTCTCCGGGCAGGGAAGTTCATTACTGGGGTGCCACCACTGAAAAGTCCCTTTTCCCAGCAGCAATCCATACCAATACACTTGGTGGGGATACTGTATATAATCTCTGTTTATTTTGACTCTTGAAATTAAAGATGGGTATTGCACATCACTAGCAATGATCCTAATCATTTCTACTGGTATATTAGCTTTTAATGCAGGAATAATATGACCGTAGCAACTGAGTGATGCCATGCAAACAGAGCTGAACATCTTAGCAACTCTATTATAAGGGTCACTTCATACCTTCAGTAGAATTGGTAAAATATTTTTTAGATTGGACCACTCCAGGCTGCAGGTGGGGATCACCTGCATTTTTGTGAGCTTTATTTTTTTCTGTTCACAGAAAAATTCACATGCATTTTTGTGCACATTTTCCCCAATGTACACATAAATTGTGCACATTTTTAAATGTACACACATTTCTCCCATTGATTAAAGCATGTTTGTGCACATTGTTCAAAAGTATGCATTTTTTTCATGCACATTTTTTAAATGAGAGCATCTTGTCAGACACATTTGGGTGTGTGTGTGTCATATCACAAGTTCACAAATGTATGGACTTTGACCACAGAGTGTGTTTGAGTCCACATTTGGCTCCAGGAGGTGCAAATTGCATAAATTCTGGTCAAAAATGAACTGAAATGAATTTCTCATACATCATACATAGTTTCATACATGGTGGAATATATCCAAACATGAACAAGCATCCTGAGGCTGCAGCCTGAAGTGGTATAGCCTAAGCGGGATTCTCCTGTATATGTGAACAAATTGGCTTTAGTTCAAGAAGTTCACCTTAACCGCATTCTGCAGAGAGAGGTCTGTACTGTATAGTGCTGATTCACCAAGCTGCATTTTAATCAGCCTCCTTGTAAGTAATACATTCTTCTCTTGCCACCTCCATTTGATAAAATAATTTAACTTATTCTGAAGATTCCTTTATCTGTCTCTCCCTTTCTGCCAACCTATCAATCTAAAACCAGCAATGAAATATTATTAGATTTTCTTTGGCCAGCTCTGTTGCATAAAAATCGGGAGTGATACTTTAGGGAATGGATTGAAATGAAGCTTGAGAACTAAAATATATATCTCTAGGACAGCAGAACCCAACGTATATATTTTTTAACATTGATGGTTTATTATCGAATGAAATAGAAAAAAATCAAACTGATGATGATGATGATATTATTATTATTATTATTATTATTATTATTATTATTATTAATAATAATTCCTACACCTATGTCACCATTAGGGTTCATAAAGTGCCCAGTGTGGTGAGACATTTTAAAAGTTTTATTTATATCCCACCTTTCAATAATATCTCAATACAATACAATAAATCACATCCATTAAAAATATTAATGTCATTTGAGAGCTGTTGGTAGTATAGTGACTATGAGGTTGAGCTATGAATAAAGAAGACCTCAGACTGAATCTCACTTCTGCCGTAAACTCATGCATGGGGTTACCTTAGGCAACACAGCCTCTCTCAGCCTCAGTTGCAATTTGGGGACAATAGTCACCTACATTACAAGGTTATTGTAAGGAGTATGACATGGCAGTAGAGACTAAGCACATGAAGTAAGGTCTCCAGATCTTAACTAACCAAAGGGACAGATGGGATAAGATGCTCTCTCACAAATATGCTGTTATTAAATGGACTTCTTCTTCTTTTAATATAACAGCAGTGTTCCTTTGTCAGTGAAAATATGCTGTGCTTCAGTACAAATTTGGAGTCCATGTTTCCACAGAGGTAGGCTTCTTTCCTTCTTAGAAATGGATTTTCTTTTCAGGCCTCCCCATAATTTTATCTGAATCTCAAAACAAACAAAAATCACTGTTAATTCTCCCTTTCCTTAAAAAAAAATAATGCCTTATTTAGGCAATGGAGACATATAACGTATCTAGCTTGTGTTTTTCAGTTAATTTTCCTTAATACGGCAAATCCATTTAATTACAGTCTCTATAAATAATCCATGCAAAATACTTCTCTGAACAAAATACACTTTACCTTACGTACATGGCACATTTTAATACTTAAAAGCATTAGAACAGATGTTAGGTGCCTGCTAAACTTGTTTTCAGTTTTCTTTTATTTATATGTTAATGAGAATTTAATTACTTCATGAATACTTAAACAACCTGAGGGGGCCTGATATCATTAGCTTGAACATGACAAGAACCACAAGTGACCACATGGGAAGACGAAAATTGCTTTTAGTTTACTTGAAGACAGGAAGATGAATTCATTTCACCCCCTGCCGTGTCTTACCTGACACACAAAACTGAAAAAAGCACTGAGCACAGACTGAATTTTAGTTTCATACAAATGAAGGGATCAGAGGAAGATAACTATAGATAAAGCTATAAATTCTTGCTTCTTGGATTTGCTCCACTTTCCTTTAATAACTAATCTGGAAATGTCTACTTATTTTTTTCATTCTTTAAAAAAATTGGGCAAAATTGCTTCTGTCATGTAATTTTCATGTTACTGTGCCTAACTCATATATACATTGCACTGTTTAAATAATCCAGTGTTTAAAGAAACAGCATTTTACTTATAGTGCAATCCTATACATGTCTACTTCTATAATAGAAGTATAGCTTCCAAATCACGTGAAGTACTAGTTCCCCTCTACTCAACACTGGTTAGGCATCATCTTGAGTACTGCGTCCAGTTCTGGGTACCACACTTTAAGAAGGATGCAGACAAACTGGAAAGGGTTTAGAGGAGGGCAACAAAGATGATCAGGGGACTGGAAATGAAGCCCTGTGAGGAGAGACTGAAGGAACTGGGCATATTTAGCCTTCAGAAGAGAAGACTGAGGAGAGATATGATTGCGCTTTTCAAGTACTTGAAAGGTTGTCACACAGAGGAGGGCCAGGATCTCTTCTCAACCATCCCAGAGTGCAGGACACGGAATAATGGGCTCAAGTTACAAGAAGCCAAATTCCGGCTGAACATCAGGAAAAACTTCCTGACTGTTAGAGCAATACAATAATGGAACCAATTGCCTAGGGAGGTAGTGGGCTCTCCCACACTGGAGGCATTAAGATGCAGCTGGACAGCCATCTGTCGGGGATGCTTTAACTTGGATTCCTGCATTGAGCAGGGGGTTGGACTCGATGGCCTTGTAGGCCCCTTCCAACTCTACTATTCTATGATTCAACTCAGAAAGAATCCTCAGTCACTGAGATAAATGAGATTTACTCCCAGGTAAGTATTTATAGGATTGCCGCCTTACTCTAAGCAGTAGAAATGACATGTGACACAAGTGTGTTCTGAAGTCCTGTTTGGGTTCTGTTCTTGTCAGACATCTGGTGCCTTTAATGGAAGTTGTGAATATTTATCAGTTCTACAAACTACATGAGATCTTCCTCATCAGCCTCAGAATCCCAAAACAACATCCTCTACTGTTATGAGGAAGGGCCCCTAGCTCAGATTCCATGCCCCATGTGCAGAGGTTCCAGGCTCTATTCCTGCCCGGCATCTCCAGTTCAAAACAGACCAGGTAGTAGATGATGGGGAAAGCCTCTGCTTCAGACCCCAGAGAGCTGTTCAGCTAGACAAATGTGGGATAATAATGCAATAATACTGGACTAAATGTACAAATAGTTTGACCTGGTATAAGTCTGCTTCTTATGAGGTAGATAGAGTCTATAGCACAGCTTGAATAACAACCTGCATTAAAGTTTTCTATGGGTCCCAGGGAAGTTCCACTAGTCTTTTTCCTTCTCTCAAAATTTCTCAGATATGTTGCCCAAGTAGGAACTTCCAGGTTTGCCTTGACATTTCATTTATAATATATAAAGTATAAAGTTTTTTTTTTTTTTACTGATTTGACCCTTAACAAGTGTTTCCCATTTCTTGATTACATGGGAATTACATTGATTACATGTCCTCATGTACCTGGTGAGGATATTTTTTTTAAGACAGCCTGCTTTCTGTGGATTAGTCGGGGGGGGGGGACTTGCATGTGTACCACATTCACATATATTTGAATGTATATTGAGGCATGGAAAGAACTTGTGTGAGTTATGGCATGTTAGGAGCATTAAAGAAAACTACTTGCAAAACACAAAGTCAATACTGTGTGTGCGACATCTAAAACGGAGTTTAAATAAAGGAGAACCCTACCATTATTTCCCATGCATCTTACGGTTTGGGTGATCCCATTTTCATAATATAAAATTTGAAATTTAATCTTCTAAAAATGAAGAAATTGTAATTAACAAGTAACACACACTCCCCAGTCTAGTTACTAGCATGTGTTAAGACTGGTTGGCAGATAGACATCTTCTTATAATTGCAAATAATCAATATCAGTTTTGTACAATTGAACTGTTTGTGTTCAATTCATATATAATAGTTGGATTTTTTAAATCCTGCATTTCTTCAAAGGAACTCAGGGCAGCATAAATGTCAACCTCCTATTTCATCCTTGCTTGGCCATGTCTGGTCGACCATCCGTGTGCTCGCCCCTTTGCAGCTATTCCAGCGGGCTGAGAGGAGGGAAATGAAAGGGAGCGCAGGGCCAATCCACCAGCCCTGCTGAAAGGCCGCCCTCCTGAAGGCTTCTCCTCCCTCTACTGTCACCACCACCAGCCATTCCAGCAGACTGTGCAGACAGAGAAGAGAGGGAGTGCAGGGCCATTCCACCAGCCCTGCCAGAAGTATTAATTAATATTCCCTCTTCTTCCCTCCCCATTCCTTTTTCCTTGCCTGTTGTGTCTTTTTAGATTGTAAGCCTGTGGGCAACACAGGGACTGTCTTGTTAATTGTTGTAAACCGCTTCGGCTATTGGGCGGTATAAAAATGAAATAAATAAATAAATAAATAATCTTGTAAGGTTGGTTGGTTCATCTGGCCTGGATACTACGTCTCAGATCACCCAGTGAGCTTCATAGGGACTTGAACCTGCATCCCTCCACTTCATGGAATCATAGAAAAGTAGAGCTGGAAGGGGCCTACAAGGCCATCGAGTCCAACCCCCTGCTCAATGCAGGAATCCAGGTCAAAGCATCCCTGACAGATGGCCGTCCAGCTTCACCTTGAATGCCTCCAGAGTGAGAGAGCTTACCACCTCCATAGGTAATTGGTTCCATTGTCTTATTGCTCTGACCGTCAGGAATTTTTTCCTGATGTTTAGGTGGAATCTGGGTTCCTGTAACTTGAGCCCATTATTCCGTGTCCTGTAAACTGGAATGATCGAGAAGAGATCCTGGCCCTCCTCTGTGTGACAACCCTTTAAGTACTGGAAGAGTGCTATCACATCTCCCCTCAGTCTCCTCTTCTGAAGGCTAAACATGCCCAGTTCTTTCAGTCTCTCCTCATAGGGCCTTGTTTCCAGTCCCTTTATCATCTTTGTTGCCCTCCTCTGAACCCTCTCCAGTCTGTCTACATCCTTCTTAAAGTGTGGTGCCAAGAACTGGACGCAGTACTCAAGATGAGGCCTAACCAGTGCTGAGTAAAGGGGAATTATCACTTCTCACGATTTGGAAGCTATACTTCTATTAATGCAGCCCAAAATAGCATTTGCCTTCTTTGCAGCCACATCGCATTGCTGGCTCATATTCAGTTTGTGATCTACCACAATTCCAAGATCCTTCTCACTTGTAGTATTGTTGAGCCAAGTGTCCCCCATTCTGTAACTCTGCATTTGGTTTCCTTTCCCTAGGTGCACTTGGCATTTATCCCTATTAAATTTCATTCTGTTGTTTTCGGCCTAGTGCTCCAGCCTATCGAGATAGCTTTGAATGTTGTTTCTGTCTTCCAGAGTATTAGCTGTTCCACCCAACTTTGTGTTGTCTGCAAATTTGAAAAGCATTCACTGCACCTCCTCTTCCAAGTCATTAATAAAAATGTTGAAGAGCACTGGGCCCAGGACTGAGCCTTGTGGTAACCCACTCATTCATTCAGTCAGTCAGTCAGGCGATCACTCGTGACCGAATAAGATTGTCTTCCAGGATAAAAAAAAAAAGAAAATTTACAAAAAGGAGATTTTAAAAGGAGGAAAATTCTAAAGAAAATTGTGTAGACTCTAGCGATGGGTCCGTAAGTGACTGTGGAGGCCAATTCTAGATCCACACAGCTTCCCACAGTGAGGACACAGGTTACCAGATGGAAGATGGTCCTGTAAAGGATTTATTTGACGTGCTTTTCGCTTAGCACGTTTCTCCCTTTCACCTTGCACTCGAGTGTTTTCAAAGTCCATAGAACCTTTGTGAAAGGCCAACCTCCAGTTAGATCGTTCATGGGCGAGAGCTTCCCAGTTTTTGATGTTTATATTGCATTTTTTTAGATTAGCCTTAAGAACATCTTTAAACCTCTTATATTGACCACTGATATTCCGCTTTCCATCCTTGAGTTGGGAATAAAGTAACTGCTTTGGGAGATGGCAGTCAGGCATTCGAACAACATGACCGGTCCACTGAAGTTGGTGTTGAAGGATCATTTTTTCAGTGTGGATCCACCTGATAGTTGTTCCATCTAGCCCACTTTTAGCTAGCTTGCTATTCAGGATATCATGAGGCACTTTGTCGAAAGCTTTGCTGAAGTCCAGATATATGATGTCCACAGCATTCCCACAGTCCACAAGGGAGGTTACCCGATCAAAAAAGGAGATCAGATTAGTCTGGCAGGATTTGTTCTTGACAAATCCATGCTGGCTTCTAGTAATCACTGCAGTGAACAAGTGCAGTAGAGCCATTAGGGAATTAGGTGAAGGTGTCATGCATCCGCTGCCGCACTTGCGGACCTTGTGCTGGACATCGTGGTGATCAGTAATGGCTTTTAGAGCAGTATCAATCATAGCAGAAAGAAGTGTTTCTTCTGCCATAGGTCTGTAGGGCCCACTGGAAATACAGCTGGGCGAGGGGCATATTCACGTGGAGGAGGAGGAGGACCAGGAGGGCTAGGGAGGGGAAGAAAGTGCTGCAGTGGCACGTAGGGATATGGCATGTACGGAGCTTGCCCTTGGTGGCCTTGCACAGCTGCTTGCAAGGCTGCTGTCAAGCTTCGAAGCACATCTGTCTTTCGATGGTGGCAGTTTGATCCCTCATCCCCTGATCAAAGATGAAGGTCTGAGGCTGCCATGCCTTCGCGCACTGACTTGCCTGACACACTGATGCTATTAGCTATTGACCAAGTTGAGCAGATAGCCAGTAGACGCTCACTGGCCCTTCTATGTTCCTGCTCATTCATTTCCTTGAAAAGGCTGTATGTGTGCTCCCGCGACTTCAGTGATGCCGCCCAAGTCCCTTGCAAGTTGCGGTTTTATGCCTGTTACGGAGACATGCCACCCGTGGGGTGTGGGTTAGTGGCGGCTCCTCCTCCACTGGTCCTTCCCTTGGTCCTCCGGGCTCTTCGGCTACCAGTCTTTTTTGTTGTGCTGGCTCCGCAGGCTGCACTTTTTCAGGTGCAGATGTGCCTTCAGCCTCTTCCCCTCCAGCCTCCTCTCTGGGATAGCCAGAGAAGGAGAGATCATTGGACTCTGCGAAGAGGCGTACCAATTCGAGGGCTGGCGCAAATGGCCGTGCTCCCACCACTCTCACCTGAGACAGTTCAGGAAGAAGTGTCCCCTCAAGCTCACTTCCCAGATCTTCCAGTGGTTCTCTGGTACTAGCAAGTGACTGCATCATAAGCATGTCTAGATGGACAATGCTGTGTTGCGCTCGCTGCTGCTGCTGCTCCTCCTCCTCCTCCTCCTCCAGAGACAGCAGCCTTAGTGCGACAGGTAGGAGATCCCTGATGTCTTTAGGGCAGATCTCCATACCTTCCATGTGGAGGTCCAGCTCCAATGCATTTCCCTTGGGAAAGTAACTCCAGACTGCTTCCTGAATGGCTGTGCCCAAGTCCTTACTTTTCTGCAGCGCATCTCTGGGTTCACGTTGCATGGTTGCCAGCCTGGTTTCTTTTCTTGCGGGAGAAGGAAAATATGTTGGGTGGCTTGTACTCGAGTATGTTGTTGGTGAGCTTGTCCCAGAAGGGGGGGGGCAGGCTGGTTGCTGGGGAAGCAGGGATGGACTATGGATGTACTGCCGGCTCAAATCGGAATACTTTTTGGGGCAGCCCAGGATTTGGGGGTCTTGAAATACTTGCAGACGGGGCCCTGCATGGCTTGGGCATACTGGAGATGATTGTCTGCCGAGTAGGGCTCAGCATATAGTACAAAAGTTGCTATTGTGAGCTACCTTCAACATTTTATTGGAAAGTTGGCCTATAAATATTAAAATACATCTTAAAAGGTCACCTTCCTCTGTTACTTTTGGCCTCCTCTTGCTATAAAGTCGTAAACCTAATAATGCTGCAGGTTTCGTATCTTTGTGTTTTTCCACAAATGTCCACTTGCCCAACCCCTCACCCAATTCCAGCAGATATTCAAGGGACCATTGAGGTTACGAGGGTGAAACATGGATTCTAGTTTCAGTGCCAATGTCATTTAGTGGGACAGAGTGTAAGAGGTGGACCTTCAGAGCCTGGACTGTAATTCCTCCTCATCAATGAACCCAGACACATAACTCACACTCCCCCCACCCCTGC
The DNA here is from genome assembly GCA_021292165.1 of Shinisaurus crocodilurus. Classification (NCBI taxonomy): domain Eukaryota; kingdom Metazoa; phylum Chordata; class Lepidosauria; order Squamata; family Shinisauridae; genus Shinisaurus; species Shinisaurus crocodilurus. The sequence continues at coordinate 151,548,329 of CM037878.1, forward strand.
CCATCTTAGCATGGGAGGTTTAAACCTCCCTCCTGTGCACTAAGATCTCATCACACCTCTCTCCCTCAGCTAGGAACAACTTGATCCAACACTACATCATAATGGCTCTCGTTATTTTTCACTTGAAGATATCTACTCATGTTGACCATAGGAAAATGTGTAATTCAGATCGATTCAGAAGATACTACCCCTGAGGAATTTGATTTCAAAATATTGTTTAATTTGAAGGACTGTCTACATCCATCTGTGCCTGCCTTTGTTTTACGATCATATTTGGAGGCCCTGCTGACCAGCCCACCACCAAGATGGGTACTAGAGAAAGGGCCTTCTCAGTGGTGGCCCCTACCATTTGGAATTCCCTCCTGAGAAAGCTACAATAGTGCCATCTGTGGCTTCTTTTAATAAGGTTTTAAAGCTCATTTGTTCTCCCTGGCTTTTAATTGAAAGCTTATGTTATTCACTGCTGATAGGTATTTTGAAATTGTATTTTATTGAAACTTTATTAAAATTGTGTATTATTGAAATTGCACCCAAGCAGCTCTGAGCAGAGCCTGGCCAGCTCCTTGGTATGAAGCCAGAGGGGAAATGGCTAGAACGCAGGTGGAGGAAAACTCATGCCAAGTCTGACTGAACACAGGTTAGAGCTCATTATTGAGCCTAGTCTGTGGCAGTGATATGGCAAAAGAGAGGTTTTTTCCACCACTATTGCATCTTCTCACTGTTGTCCAGTGGAGCTTTATCAAGCAGTTCGTGGCCTGCTACAATCTGGGCCAGGGAGAGAAATGGTGGAACCCTCAGTAGCACGCTGTGAAAAGTTTGTGCATTTTGAAGATAAAGTCACACAAATCCGGCACAAATTGGACACCCATAATTAATGCAGTTCCATTAGCAGAGGTGCCAAGAGCACTGTCTGGTTCAGTTTTTTTTTAAAAAATATTTACTTTTCAAAACAAAATATAGCAAAATACTAGAATAACACAAAAATATAACTTAAACTACATACAATAAATCATGAAGTGCACCCCCCACCCTCCTAGGGACCGATTTATATACTTCCATTCCCTTGATCAAATGAATTCCAAGTTCCAAAAATATAACATATCCTGACAAGGCATACTTCCCTTCCCCTTTACTTCCCCTGGTTCAGTTTTATTGGATGAGTTTCAGTTGTTGAGGCCTGAGGATGCGGACAGGTTGCTTAGCCAAGTCTGGTCGACCACCCGTGTGCTCGCCCTTTGCCCTTCATGGCTTATTACATCTAATAGGAAGGAGATATCAGGCTGGGTCGAGGAGGTCGTAAACTCCTCCTTGAGAGAGGGAGTGGTGCCAGCCTGTTTAAAGGGTAGTTATTAGGCTACTTTTGAAAAAACCTAACCTGGACCCAGATGATAACAACTTGGCACGGTGCTTGAGTGGGTGGTTGCTGGTCAGCTCCAGGCATTCTTGAATGAAACTGATTATGTAGACCCATTTCAGTCAGGCTTCAGGCCTGGTTTTGGAATGGAAACTGCCTTAGTTGCCTTGTAGGAAGACCTTTGCTGAGAGAGGGACAGGGAGAGTGTGACCCTGTTGATTCTCTTGGACCACCCAGCGGCTTTCGATACCATCAGCCAGGGTATCAATCTGGATAGGCTGTCTGGGCTGGGCGTTGGAAGCACTGCACTGCAGTGGTTCAGCTCCTACATGTATGGCCAATTCCAGAAGGTGGTGCTGGGGCATTATTGCTTTGTGCTTTGGCAGCTATGCTATGGGGTTCCACAGTAGCGATGTAAACCAAGTGGGGCCTTACCTGCTCTTGGGGGTGCTTGGGAGCAAATCACGGCCATTTCAAGCTGGGTTGCCCTGGTTTTTACACTAAAAACGCAGCACCAGGGGAAGCGGAACTGACGCGCCGGGGAACTGAAGCTCCTTTCCCCGGTGCGGCATGGATCGAGTGGTGGCCAGGTAAGTCACGAGAGTCTCAGGGGCTGTATTTCACGAGATTCCATCTTGGCTGTATTTCTGTACAATAAATAATGCCACTCTGTGTACTCTGTCATGTGTTGTTGTTCATCTGAGGTTGTCTTTACCTAATTTTGAGACCTGCTATGGGCCCGATGATTTTTCTTCTGTCCTGATACATGGAACCATGGAACTCAAGAAGGATGTACTTTCTTTTTCACATGACTGTATACTTATTTCTTTTAAGATGCAGAAAAATAGTGTTTTACCTTAGAAAATATCTATTCATTCATGTGGCAAAAATTTACAACCAAGTTTATGTGGTCTAAATAGGAAAGAGGATTTCAGTCAACCACTTCTCTTCCAGTCTTCTTCAGTGTCTTGGTAAGTGTAGTGTTAAATTACTGAGAAGGTTTTCATAGATATATAAGTCAAGGCAAGAGTTCAGGAAGCATTTGTAGAGATTCAGCTTTAATTTTTATTTCAAGCATGAGTCATATCCAAAAAATAAGTTACACCCCATTACAAGGAACTCTTTGTAAATTTTCTTACACATTTATTGGAAGGTTGGAGCAGGGGAGCTCAGATAATAGTTTACATCTCACTTCATCTATTAACTAGGTGGTCTTGGGAACCTCTCTCTCTCTCTCTCTCTCTCTCTCTCATATCTATGACCTTTTCACCTGCAATCTTTGAATATATATATATTTTAAGGGCTACTGAGCTCATGTATGTGAAGTGCTTTAGAATGTTTGAAATACATATTGGAGATGTGAAAAATGAATAAGTGGGAGCTTTCATCTTCTCAAATGGGTGAGAAAGATTTGTTTGGTTACAAAAGAATTCCAGAAACACTTGGGTTGGAAAGCAATAAGTGAAGATGATCCAGAAATTAGAAAAAAACCAAGGGGGCAGGTGGCGCAGAAGAAGGGTTGCTGAAGTGAAAGGTAGAGAGTAGGAAGTGGGAAACAAAGTTCTCAGAAGAAGGGCAGTTGTGGCCATACCAGAAAGAACGAGGGAAGGCTCAGGTTTTGGGCAACTAATTTATGCAAGATATCGGCAGCAAAAACATTCACTGTGGAAGATGGTTGAGGTGGGAACTGCATGACAGGCCTCCTCTTCCTATGCCATCTTAACTATATGAGCCTGCCCTGTCCCAGTCTGAAGCCAATGTATTACCCAGCTTCAGTTCCTCAGGCCACACCTTTCAAGGTAGAGGGAGGCCTTTCCCAAGCTCCAAAGCTTAAAAAGTGTGATCTGGTTAAGTCTCATGGGGGTTCTTCCCCCACCTAAAGAGCCTGACAGCCCTAAGGGGCCAGTCTGAGAAATCCTCACCAACCATAAAAGGTGCATCAGGGCTCTCACCATTGGTTCCACTGCTCATTCTTCCTGCCCTGACAATGGACAGTATCCAATATTGCTGTTCCACCTCTGCTGGTTCCATTGTGCTTGCAGAACCCACCACTTGCACAACGAGCAGAAACGTTCATTTCCAGAACCAGACTAGTCAGCAGAGCTCCCTTCTGCGAGCTTCATTGATCTGCACCCTTTTGGAAATTAGTGTTTTTGCTCATTTCAGATGGCTTAGGGAACTGTTTGGTTCCCATTGTGCTGGCACTATGTCCCATTAGTGCACGGCCAGTATTGGATACTGCCCAATATCATCAACTTATTTAACATATGACATCCAACTCCAAGACAATTTCCATTCCCTTGAAGTTACAGTACATAACAGTATACAACAGTATATAACAGGCCCACCCAAAAATGTGCCCATGGCCAATCAGGCCACTAGGTTAAAAAAAAATCCTTTTTGGCCTTGAAGCAACCAGTCTGACCTATACTGTCAGCATTTTAGGGTGGCAGGATGGGGGCTGGAATCAAGAGGGTGTGGGGAGCAGTGGGGCTGGCTTATAAACTCACCCTGACTGGCATGTGAGCACAGCATGTGTCCACACTGCAGCCTGGACAAATGAGAGAAGAAGAGGGGAGAACATTTTGTTGGTTGAAGAAACAGAATAGGGCAGTGGCTAAAAGGTAGGGATCTAATTTAACAGTAAGTAGAGGATGGAGGAGCCAGAGAAAGGAGGAGGGAAAGAGACACAAATGAGAAAGAGGGGCTGTGAAATCCCACACACTGGAGCAAAGGGCAGAAGGGAACATTAGCAGGAAAGGAGTAAGCCAGGGGCAGGCAACATGGAGCCTGTGGGCACCAATCAGCCTGTGGACACCTTTCTTGGCACCAACCAAGGTGTCCTACCCCATACTTCATATATATATATATATATATATATATATATATATACCAGGAGCTGTGAAATAGGTTTAGTGTTAGTGCTGAAAACTGTAAGTTCAAAGGAGTGGTTTAGTGTGTTGGGGCTCAGACCCCACCTCTTCCTTGTACTCAGTCTTTGGAGCAGGTTACTTATCCTTAGCTGCACCTCCCATGGCAGCCATTTTGTGGACAGTTCCTCAAATTGCCAAATGTAACCATGGCCCAAAAAGGTTGCCTACCTTTACAGTAGACAGAGGCAAGGGATCTGTGAAGACTGAGTGACTGTGGGCCAGGAAGGCCAAAGGGGTAACTGGCAAGGTGTGCATGCATGTGTTTGTGCTGAGTTTCACATGTTGATTTGAATGAACCTACTATATCCTTGCATTTCCTTGATAGACAATAAAACTACTGATTAAAACAATCACCGCCTTCATTTCCTCTGTCATTTAATTTCTGATGTGGTGCTTCAACAATTGGTCAAAGGATCACTGCCGTATGGACAAAAAATGAGTCTCGTGGAGCCAAACCTCAATCTGTCAAGCCTGTTCTTTTCATGTGAGATTAGTGCAAAAACATTTCATGATCAATTTCAAATAATCACACACCATTTCCCTTCAATCTGCATGCCAATACTTGGATAGCATAACAAATAGTGTCCCAGAGTGTCTTGTTACTTGCCAAAGTTTCTCAGCTACAGTCTAAGCAGACTCGAGCCAGCAATGATGTAACTCTTTGCGATCTCATCTTCCTAGAAAGCAATAAGGACTTCCTGGCAGTATTAGCCTTTTGACGGTGGAACAAGAGACTGATTTGGACTCTCCTTCTTTACTGGTTTTTAAGCAGAGTCTGGATGGGTGCCTGTTAGAGATGCTGTAGTACAGGGGTAAGCAACATGTAGCCTGGAGGCTGCATGGAACTGCCACAGCCCTCCAGTGCAGCCCCTCCTCACACAAATTTTTTTTGGGGGGATCCATTTTTTCTTTAAAAAAAGTTCAAACAAAATGGTATCCAGAGCTCCTACAGAGCACCCAAAGGATCATAATTAGCTTACTTGCAAGCTAAGCAACTCTGGACAGAACTTTTTATTTTATTTTTAATTTCCCCCTGCTTTTTGCCCCTGTGGGGAGGAGGGGTGCAGCCCACTGGGTGGAGTTCTGGGGATGAAAATGGCCCCTGAACCTCCTGAAGTTGCCCACCCCTGCTGTAGTACGAGATTTCCTGCATTAGCAGGGGGTTGGACTAGATTGCTTTACAGGTCCCTTCCAACTTGATGATTCTATGGGTAGGTGAGCAGAGATAAATTTAATCATTTCCCATCATTTCAATCATATTCTGAATAGTCTCAAAACCAAGTGGATGGTTCTGTATCCACACCACAGCCACATTCCATAGAATCATGTCGGGAGGAAGGGAGACCAAGTGTTTTCATTGTCCTGCAGTATCCTGGTCATGTGGATCTGTTGTACATGGCATATCTCATGGATTCATCCCAGAATATCTGAGGGGAGAAAACGGATTAATATTTCTTGGAGTTCTTGGAAGGACATCAGGCTGAGCATTCAGATATTCCATTCCAATAACATACCTGCTTTATTTATTTGCTTATTCTTCAATATAAAATACTGAACAATGAAACATGCCAAACTCTGTTAACACATAATGTATCACATCAACAGGTGAAAAAATTAAAAAGGTGTTTGGTAGATGGCTTTTTATTTTATTTTTGGCATATTATAAACATACACACAAATCTGATAATTATTAACCATGTTGCAGATACACAGCTTTGGGGCAGGGGAACAAATAACTTGCTTTTCTTGAAAGAAAGAAAGAAAGAAAGAAAGACGGACGGACGGACGGACGGACGGAAGGAAGGAAGGAAGGAAGGAGCTATATTCTGAGCTCACTTTGCTTGACAAACAAGCAAAAAAGCAAAATTCTTTGTGAAAGTAACCCAAATTATATATCAAGGATACTGAATCCAGCAACCAGCTTCCATTACGCAAAGCAAACAGATTATCATAATTTTACTTATTTTGCATAGCCTAATCAGCACGCTTTAGTATTTTTCATAATTAGCTAAGAACATAAGAAGAACCATACTGGATCAGACCAAGGGTCCATCTAGTTCACCATTCTGTTCACACAGTGGCCAACCAGCTGCCCACGGGATCCCACAAGCGGGACATGAGTGCAACAGCACCCTCCCACCTATGTTCCCCAGCAACTGGTGTACATAGGCATACTGCCTCTGATACTGGAGGTAGCACATAGCCATCAGGGCTAGTAGCCATTGGTAGCCTTCTCCTCCATGGATTTGTCCAATCCCCTTTTAAAACTGTCCAAATTGGTGGCCATCACTACATCTTATGGAAGTGAATTCCATCGTTTAACTAAGCACAGTATTAAGAAGTACTTCCTTTTATCTGTCCTGAATCTCCCACCAATCAGCTTCATGGGATGACTCCAGGTTCTAGTATTATGAGTGAGGGAGAAAAATATTTCCCTATCCACTTTCTCCACACCATGCATAATTGCTCTGCCTCTATTAGTTACAGGGACCACTGGAAATCTTATTGATCAACTCCTCTGGCTTCTGAGGTTGTCTCAGGCATTGGGTAGGAACCAGATTTAGTCATACTTGGAGTAGACACATTAGCACTCTTTAGGCGTTCTACTCACCGTGTTGAAAGAACACATGACGAGACAGCGCGCCTCTGTCATTGCATCAGTCATCCTGTATGTGTTTAGGGTGATGGTCTGAAAGAGAGTGCCTCCTGTATCTGTGGAGGTGCTCCATCCTAAATGGATGCTCAGGATGCTAAATTCTGTATCAAAATACTACATTTTGGGCTTCTTCTGTGCTTGTGCAAACTTGTAGCAGCTAAACACACAACCTTGTCTAAATTTCTGAGGCTACACTTTACGCTCTGCTTCTGAGGTAGTGAGTGACCAGCTAACATTTTTATTTTATACTATACATTTTCCTCCCTATGCCTCTCAGTGTCTAATATCTAGATGTATATCTTTGCTGAGGAAAAACAGCCATAGGAACAAACAAGGAATACGTTTCATCAACTACGAAGTAGGAAAGGCCCTCTGGAGTCCTAGATCAGCAAACTTGCCAAGGGAGGTAGCAGTAGACGATACATATTCCCCTGCTTTTGTACCAGTGCACAGCTGTAGAGGCTCAAGGCTCTCCTTGCTTCTGCATCTATAGTCACAAAGACTCCCAAATCCTTTCCACTTAATGGAATTTGTGACCTAGGAGGTCCGTCAAGGTAGCTGACAATGTTGTTCCAGGAGTAGGTTTATTATCAGTGCGCTTTTAAGCTATGTCTGTCACCTTATGGCATTTGGGTCACCAGCAGTAAAAATAAAAGCAATCCAAAGAGGATCAAAGTAAGTTTTTTAACCAATAAATCTCACAGCAGTTCTGAATCATGGGGACGAGGTGTGAGGGGAGAAATCACTCTCCAGAGCCACCAAATATAGCACTATAGCAGAGCTCACACATTGAAAGCTTAGCCCACACTCTCTCATAGACATAACATAATTAAGGCAGACAAATGGTTATATATTTTCATTTATGTACTGTGTGCTATTTTGACTGGTTAATATTTTCATCAGTTCATTAATCCTACAATCCTAGGTGTGTCTACTCAGAAGTAAGCCCCCCCTGAGTTCAATGATACCTCCCTCCCTGGTAAGAGGGTATAGTATTGCAGCTGAAATGTTCCAGTGTTATAGGGCCCTCAGTTTATCCTTGATCCTGCTTTTTCCGTTCAATTGTCATTGGTGATTCTTGGGGGAAAGGAAAGGGGTAACACTGGGAACTTGGCAGAGAGGATACTTATTTTTTTTAATGCAAAAGTTGTTGATGCACAAGCTAAGCCTGGAAGTTACACCCCTTGCAATAAAAGTCGTTACCTGCCCTAACCCCAAATATGTGTGAGCTGCTTGTGGTTAGTTATTCTGTGCTGGAAAGGATCTTGCACATGCTCAGAGGCACTCTCTTTTAATTAAGTCTCAAATCTTCCAGAGCTTCACATCTCTAGCTCTCTCTTGATAAGAACCTATTGTTTGCCTGCTGTTGTTGATGATCATGAAGAGATATGGAAATGCAATGTTGCAAAAGTTCTAAGATGAAGAAATAAAAGTCTTCCCAGTCAGGATGAGTGCACTGAGACAAGGTGATTTCCACTTGAAATTACAAGATCAGATAAAAACCAAAATACTTCATTCTTACTTCTCGTAGATCTCTCTGGCATCACCAATGGATGAGGGCAGCAAGTGGAGATAGCAAACATCATTATCATCAGGAGAAGGGAGGGACTGCAAGAGAGCCTAGCTGATTCCTCAGTGGAATTTTGTTTTTAAATTTGTGGCCAAGACATCTGCTCAGTAGTTATTTTTTGAATAAATTAAGACTGAGATGCAGTCCTGAAACACTGAATCATAGAATCATAGAATAGTAGAGTTGGAAGGGGCCTCTAAGGCCATCGAGTCCAACCCCCTGCTCAATGCAGGAATCCAAGTTAAAGCATCCCTGACAGATGGCTGTCCAGACGCATCTTGAATGCAATTGCCTCCAGTGTGGGAGAGCCCACTACCTCCATAGGTAATTGGTTCCATTGGCGTACTGCTCTAACAGTCAGGATGTTTTTCCTGATGCTCAGCTGGAATCTGGCTTCCTGTAATTTGAGTCCATTATTCCATGTCCTGCACTCTGTGATGGTTGAGAAGAGATCCTGGCCCTCCTCTGTGTGACAACTTTTCAAGTACTGGAAGAGTGCTATCATATCTTCTCTCAGTCTTCTCTTCTGAAAGCTAAACATGGCCAGTTCCCTCAGTCTCTCTTCACAGGGCTTTGTTTCCAGTCCCTTGATCATCTTTGTTGCCCTCCTCTAAACCCTTTCCAGTTTGTCTGCATCCTTCTTAAAGTGTGGTGCCCAGAACTGGACACAGTACTCAAGATGAGGCCTAACCAGTGCTGAGTAGAGGGGAACTAGTATTTCCCGCAATTTGGAAGCTATACTTCTATTAATGCAGCCCAAAATAGCATTTGCCCTTTTTGCAGCTGCATGACATTGCTGGCTCATATTCAGCTTGTGAACATTTCCAAGATCCTTCTCTCTAGTAGTATTGTTGAGCCAAGTATCCCCCATCCTGTAAGTGTATATTTGGTTCCTTTTTCCTAGGTGCAGAACTTGGCATTTATCCTTATTAATTTTCATTCTGTTGTTTTCAGTCCAGTGCTCCAGCCTCTCGAGATCGCTTTGAATTTTGTTTCTGTCTTCCAGAATATTAGCTATTCCACCCAATTTTGTGTCATCTGCAAATTTGATAAGCATTCCCTGCACCTCCTCATCCAAGTCATTAATAAAAATGTTGAAGAGCGCTGGGCCCATGGCTGAGCCCTGCGGTACCCTGCTCGTTACCTCTTCCCACTTTGAGAAGGAACCATTGATAAGCACTCTTTGAGTCCGATTTTGTAGCCAATTGTGAATTCACCTGATAGTTGTTCCATCCAGCCCACTTTTAGCTAGCTTGCTAATCAGGATATCATGAGGCACTTTGTCGAAAGCTTTGCTGAAGTCCAGATATATTATGTCCACAGCATTCCCACAGTCCACAAGGGAGGTTACCCGATCAAAAAATGAGATCAGATTAGTCTGGCATGATTTGTTCTTGACAAATCCATGCTGGCTTCTAGTAATCACTGCATTGTTTTCAAGGTGTTTGCAGACTGACTTCTTTATAATCTGCTCCAAAATTTTCCCAGGGATTGATGTCAGACTGACTGGCCTATAGTTCCCAGGTTCCTCCTTCTTGCCCTTTTTGAAGATGGGAACAACATTTGCCCTCCTCCAGTCATCTGGCACTTCACCTGTCCTCCATGATTTCTCAAAGATAATAGACAGTGGTTCTGAGAGCTCTTCTGCCAGTTCCTTCATTACACTAGGATGCAGTTCGTCAGGCTCTGGAGTTTTGAACTCATTCAAAGTAATTAGGTGTTTCTATCTTGACCATTTGCCTATCAATCTCAAGCTACAACCCTGCCCCTTCAGCTTGTACTTCAGGTTTGCCAGGGGTTCATAGACACTCTTTTGGGAGAAGACTGAGCCAATTAGGGATTGAACACTTCTGCCTTTTCTTTGTCATCTGTTATCATTTTGCCATCCTCATTGACTAGCTGAAAAATCATTTCTTTTCTCTGTCTTTTACTATGCATGTATCTAAAAAAAGTTGTTATGTAGCTTTTAGCATCCCTTGCTAACCTCAGCTCATTCTCAGCTTTAGCCTTCCTGACACAATCCCTGCAATTCTGTGCTACCTGACTGTTCTCTTCCTTTGTAGCCTGACCTTCCTTCCACTTCCTATATGTGTCTTTTTGTTTTCAGGTCATCTCTAAGCTTTTAGTGAAGCTACATTGGCTTCTTCTGTTGTCCTCCACCTTTTTTCCTTGTTGAAATTGTTTGTAATTGTGCCTTTAGAATTTCCTTTTTTAAAAACTCCCACCCATCTTGGACTCCTTTTCTCATTAGAGTCACTTGCCATGGAACCTTATTTATCATTGTTCTGAGTTTATTAAAATTGGCTTTCCTAAAATCCAGGGTACGCGTTTGGCTACACTCAGCTTTTGCTTCCTTTAGAATCAAGAAGTCAAGTATAACAAGGTAACCTTCCCCCAGAGTTCCTGTAACTGCCACTTTATCCACTAAGTCACCTCTGTTGGTTAGAATCAGGTCAAGGATAGCTGATCCTCTAGTTCCTTCTTCCACTTTCTGTAGGAGGAAGTTATCAGCAACACAAGTCAGGAATTTCTTGGAGGAGGCATGTTTAGCAGAATTTGTTGCCCAACAGATATCGAGATAGCTTACATTGTTCCCCACAACCTCAATGGATGTAGAATAACACTATTAAAAAAGTTTCCTCCTCTAACCAATAAGTTAACGAACGAATGGCTAAAATTATTTGAAAGTGAGGAAAACCTCTTACAGCATCCTTTTGCATGTGTATAGGTTTCATAGATTTCATAGATCATAGAGTTGGAAGGAGCCTACAAGGCTATCGAGTCCAACCCCCTGCTCAATGCAGGAAACTAGAGGAGGGGTCTCCCATCCAAGTAATAACCAGGCCTGACCCTGCTTAGCTTTCCACACTCAGACAAGCTGAGCCAGCATAAGCCACACGAGTGAGATAGTGAAGAGTCAGACACAGGTATATATGGTTTCAAATCAGGGCCAGATTTATTGATTTGAAGATCTGCGAAGGGCGGTACTAACCTAGCCCAGCCATTGGCTGGGAAAAACCACTGGATGATCACCATAAGTCTAAGCCCCACTGCCTAATCCCGCACTTCCCGCCACAGGGAGAGACAAGCTTTCACTTAGTCGAATCTCCCCCACCTGCCCGATAAAAAAAGCGAGCAGGGCCCTTTGCAGATCTAGAGATCATTACCAACATCAGACGTGTACCCCATCCGGCCAATACAGCTCCCCCCGGGCCAAGGATATTGTGGGATGGGTTACAAAACCCAATCCCTCCTCTGGCCCTACAAACCTCGCCATTGGATGTCCTAGCGTACAAACTAGCAGTGGCTGCCTGGTCCCAAGGCCACAGAGGAGGTTCAACTGCATGCTCCCTGGAGAAATGGCTGGTGCCGGGTTTCGGAGGAGCCATGGCGCTAATACTGGCCGCCATCTCATCTAAGTGTGCTGAAAGGGAATGCAGAACATCATACTTTGACCCAACCCCGAACAGAAGCAGGGGCCAGGCAGGGGGACACGTGCGCCGGCCGCAACAAAGGCTCGGCAGCGCAAAAGCGGGGCGGGCAACCGCCGAACAGCTGAGCGGCAGGACCCGGCCACCCAGCACACTCAGCAGTGGCACAAACTTGGAGCGGCTGCCGGCACAAGCGTGGAGCGGCTTCTGCCAAAGAGCTGAGCGGCGCCCGAGGTCACACTGAAGCGGGGAAGCGCCGCTGCCGCACCAGTGAGTAGCCGGAAGGCGTGCCGGGCCACAACCAAGCCTTGGCGGTGGCAAAAGGCAGCCACCACAACGGAACTAAGATAGGTGACTGAGAAAATATAAAGTAATGGGCCCCCGATAGACAAAACAACCAAATTTGGTACACGCAGTTCCGCTTCCCCCCCTCTAAACTAACCCGCAGTAAATGAGCAATAAATGAAAAGCAAATAACCACAAGAGCAGCAAATGAAAACAAAATTAAACACACACATATGCTCACAAACCAAACCCACACGCTCACAACCAGAACAATACCATGAGGAGGGAAGATGATCCAGTCAGGCACTCACTCGTCAAGTCAAGCGGGAGCCAGAAAATGAAAGAGACTGAGGGCGAGGATACAGGTGCTTAAATGAGCCCCCCGTCTCCCCACCCCAGCCAAGCCCATTGGCTCAGCTGGCAGTGACCTGTCCTGCTACCTGACTCCCCACTCCTCCCCCACGCGCAAAACCTCTCCCCAGCCCCAAGGTGTGGGGCCAGGGGAAGTCTGTTTTGTCATCTCGGCAGAAGAGACCTAGGAAACAATAACCCAGTCATTATCTTTGGTATGAAGAGATGGTTGTCCACAATTAACTGCAGCTGCACAGTGATCTGAAAGTGACCAAAGATAAAGATCCACAAGGCAAGACTGAAAAGCACATACCCTGACCAAGATGCAAGTGAGGATTGCACTCTATAAACAACCTTGGGCATCCTGGCCTTGTAAAAAGTTCTTTTGCGGATAGAAATTCATAGGAAAGAAAGTACTCTGAGTAGCCAATACATGCCACAGCATTACTCTGACATCTCAGTTAGAGGCTTTTTCCAGGGCTGCTATATGAGCCTATTCCAGGGATATTAACAGGAAATCCTTTATCCAGTTAGTCCAAACGATCCCAGAGTTTATGAAATAACAGGTGGCAGAGTTCCTCTGGGAAAAAAAATGGCATCACATTGTTTAAAGCAAATACTTGGGATATATACTAAAGGTAATAATTTGTCAGCTGACCTTTTTACCTGTTATTGTCCCTGTGGTAATATTTTACACATCATATATAGCGATAAAATCTCCACCATTTCTTAAGTTTCACTAAAGCCATAATTCAGGCTATTGGTTTTCATGTATCTTATTGAAGTACTTTGGGCGCTTATTTTTTAAGTACCATGAGGTATACCTATATCATTTTGTAATAACTCATATCTCCAGCTTTTCACTCTTAAAAAAAAAAAAACACCCAAAAAACGTGCCTTTGCTGATCTCTCTTTTGATTTAAAAAAAATACTCATAATACAAATTATTCAAAGGAAAGAAAGTGGGGAGAAAAGCCATAGTTACTGGGAGAAATACAGTATGCAATAAAAGGTCACAAAATAGTATGAAGCTGCTAGGATACTATTAATCCCAACTTGTGCCTCATGTAAATATAATTATATTATTCTGAAACCATAGATAAATGAACATTTCTTGCGCTGCTGGAAGAAGAAGAAAACCTGTATTGGTGCCAATTGAGTTTCCCCCCCTCTTAGTCTTTTTTAGTCCCTGTGAATGGGGGGGGGGATGACTGGGTAGGAACATTTAAACCTCTCCTAAGCATGTGTGGTGATCCCAGTCCAGATTAGGGCCCTACACACTTACAATAAAATAAACAAAATGGTGAGGATCAGCCACATATGTATTTAATGTAGCATGTGTAGCATTTTTCTTATTTGTGATATTTTTATACCACCTTTTCAGCTCCACAATAACCTGTATGAGGTATGGTGACCAGGACTGGTCGCCTCAACCCCATTTATCTGTCCTTGGCATTGGGCCCATCTGTCAATTGTGTCCAACCAGAAGCTCCTAAAGCTCATCCTCACCTTTCCTGATGGAAGGGCGAGAGGTGGGGGAAGCTTCAAGGTGTTCTGGGCACCTTGATATGGCAGCTCTTGATGGAGCACACTCTCCCCACCAATCACCCTTCTGTCAGGAAAGGCAGAGCGGTGGAATCATCAGAGGCCATCAAGCAGCGGATGGGGGCGGGGAGGCAGTTGGGAGCTGCAGGGAAACCTCAGTGGGACCAAAGAGGAACGGGAGAAGCCAAGGAGGAGGGTGTAGGATCAAGGAGGAGAGACTGCAGGCCATATGTGAATACAACACAGGCCAGATATGGCCTGCAGGTCTGCATTGCCCAGCCATCCCTGCTCTAAGGCCTTAGACCAGAGCATTGCCTGGTATTCTCTTAGCTAGGATTGAACCTTCGACCTCTTATATGCACAAAAGGTTCTCTATCTCTTAATTAGGGACCCATCCCTGAATTTATGAGGACTTAAACTGGGTCTTCAGACACCCTAAACTGCTCTGTCCTGGAATATGTTATGCACATATGAATCTCATTTATACTGAATCAGACCATCCAGATCAGCATGTCTACTTTAGCTGGCAGTGGCTCTCCAGCGTCTCAGGCAGAGGTATCACTGGAAATGGTAGGGACTGAATGTGGGGCTTTCTGCATGCCATATGTGTGCCCAGCCGCACCAGCTACAGCTTCCGGACCAAGCACAAGGGTTGCCCCACATAAAGCTCATTGTATTATCGAAACACGACGTTACTAATGCATGGACTATAGTGGCCAGGCTATCCTTGTAACTTCCATTAGCCCCGGACACAATGGCCAATGATTAGGGATTATGGGAGTTGTAGTATAAAACATCTGTAGGTCACCAAGTGGTCTATCCCTGACCACGTTAAAATGTTAGATAAATGTTTCTTATACATTGCTCATGGTACAAAAAGTGATTATTTTCAGTATAATGTAATATTGCACTGCATGAATTTGCAATAATGAATGATGCCACAAACTCCCCTGCTAAGGCCTTATTCCAAATACAAAATAGACTCCGAGCTTCCATATTCTGGAGCCATCTTCCAGTTTTAATGAGCAATCCTGAGCTTCAGAACATGTTGATCCAAAAGCTTCCTCTGTGTTTACTCATTTCAGAAGCTGCTATGTAAGATGGAAAGGTTCTAAAGTAACTTTTCAAATCTTTGCATGGGGATTTGAAAATTTTAGCCAGTTTGAGCTCTTAGTATTTCCTTGGGCTATAAAACTTACTTGCTCATTGAATGGGAGGGCCAATGGAGTGGAGCATATACGAAATGTATAGAGAGATGTAAAGAAAAGAATACGTGTGGAACTTTTTTTTTTTTTTGTAAAAGCATTCGTTTCCATGGAAACATTCAGTATCTGTTGCATATCTCTGCAACAAAACATCAGAGGTCTCACTCAGAGTTTTACATCATTTATAATTTGGATTTCAAGTTTCACGGTTGGGTTTGTGAAAAAGAAATAGATCTCAACTTGGCTACCTCTTTAAAATGACAAGAGCACTGCTACCACCACTGTTGCTGATACCCAACTGAGGGAATTTTCCAGAGTAAATGCAGAAGTTCTTTAGAAAGGTTTGTGCGTGATAGAATGCTTCCTTCTGTCATGCTGTGACCGGAACTAAACATAGCAGAACTAAACAAAGTACAGAGAAGATTAAAACTTGTTTTCTTCCAATGTCTATGTGTGTTCACCAGGGAGAAAAAATCATTTGCCCCAGTTTCCGAGGCAACCATCAAATCAACACTGACAGGTTTAAAGTGCATCCTCATACTAACTGAGGCTGTAATCCTATACCCACTTACCAGGGACTGAGCCCCACTGCATTCAATGGGATTTAATTCTGGGTAGACATCATAGCTGGGTTGCACTGTAAGAAGCAAGTATGGGGAGGAGACTGAATAATGTGCATCCTCATCACATTTTTCCCTGCAGCAGTGCAGTTTAGCAATGACAATAAGCTGGTGCAAGCTAACCCTTCGGTGATGCCATCTATCCAGCTTGGCAGGACAATACTGGAAAATGTCGATCATTTTCCCTATCTTGGCAGCTATCTTTCTGTTACAGCTAACATCGACAGTGAAATCCAGCATCGTTTGAGCTCCGCAAGTGCCGCGTTTTCTTGAATGAAACATAGAGTGTTCGAGGATCGGGATATTTGTAAGAAGACCAAAACACTGGTTTATGAAGCCATTGTATTGCCAACCTTATTGTATGCCTACGAAACATGGACTATCTATAAACGTCATTTCCACCTCCTTGAAAGATTTCATCAACGTTGCCTCCGGAAAATCCTGCAAATTACTTGGGAAGATAGGCGAACAAATGTAAGTGTACTGGAAGAAGCAAAGACTATTAGCGTTGAAAAAATGATCCTTCAATGCCAACTTCAGTGGACCGGTCATGTTGTTCGAATGTCTGACTGCTGTCTCCCAAAGCAGCTACTTTACTCCCAACTCAAGGATGGAAAGCGGAATATCGGTGGTCAATATAAGAGGTTTAAAGATGTTCATAAGGCTAATCTAAAAAAATGCAATATAAACATCGAAAACTGGGAAGCTCTGGCCCATGAACGATCTAACTGGAGGTTGGCCTTTCACAAAGGTTCTATGGACTTTGAAGAAGCCCGAGTGCAAGGTGAAAGGGAGAAACATGCTAGGTGAAAAGCATGTCAAATGAATCCTTTACAGGACCATCTTCCACCTGGTAACCTGTGTCCTCACTGTGGGAAGCTGTGTGGATCTAGAATTGGCCTCCACAGTCACTTACGGACCCATCGCTAGAGTCTACACAATTTTCTTTAGAATTTCCTCCTTTTAAAATTTCCTTTTCGTAATTTTTTTTTTTTTAAATCCTGGAAGACAATCTTACTCAGTCACGAGTGATCGCCTGATGATGATGATGGTACAGGCATAACATTTAGCAATGGTAAACTGATACACTTTAAATGTGTCTTTGTTTAATTCTAGACTCAATTTATTGAAGATAAATTCAAAGTCCAAGTGTTTGCTTACAAATCTAGTATTTTTCCTGTTGATACAACATAATTATACTATCACATCCATTGGAAAGCAAAACTCATCTATGGAAGTAAATTACCAGACCAGTATCAAAATATCAAAGGGATATACAGGCCTGTGGCTCATGCTGGCTCAGCTTGTCTGAGCGTGGAAAGCTAAGCAGGATCAGGCCTGGTTATTACTTGGATGGGGGACCCCTCCTCTAGTTTCCTGCATTGAGCAGGGGGTTGGACTCAATGGTCTTGTAGGCCCCTTCCAACTCTATGATTCTATTCTATGTCATTTGGGCTTAATAACCATAGGCAAGGCAAACCACGGCCAACTATCAGCTTTAAGACACAGTATGCCCAAAGTTACAAAATCGTTTTGCACTAGCCTGAAACTCAATCCAGACAAGACAGAGATACTGTTGGTGGGTGGGTCCTCTGACTGGATGGAGGGTGTTCAACCTGTTCTGGATGGGATTGCACTCCTCTTGAAGGAGCAGGTTCATAGCTTGGGGGTTCTCCTTGAGCCATCTTTGTCACTTGAGGCTCAGGTTGCCTCAGTGACACCACAGAGTGTCTTCTACCAGCTTCAGCTGGTGGCCCAGCTCTGCCCCTATCTGGACAGGGATAGCCTGGTTTCAGTAATCCATGCTCTAGTAATCTCAAAGTTAGATTACTGCAATGCACTCTACATAGGGCTGCCCTTGCAGACTGTTCAGAATCTGCAGCTTGTGCAAAACGCGGCGGCCAGACAAATCACTGGGACCAAAAGGTCCGAACACATAACACCAGTTCTGGCCCACTTGCACTGGCTGCCTGCATGCTTCCGAGCCCGATTCAAGGTGCTGCAGAGCTTTAAAGCTCTACATGGTTTGGGACCGCAATACTTGATGGAACGCCTCTCCCAACCACAATCTACCCAGACACTAAGCTCAACATCTGGGGCCTTCCTCTGACTGCCACCTCCACGTGAGTCTCGGAGGGCAGCAACAAGTGGGAAGGCCTTTTCTCTGGTAGCCCCCCCCAACTGTGGAACAAGCTCCCCCTTGAGGCCCGCCTGACGCCAACTCTATTATCTTTTTGGCGCCAGGTTAAGACTGCCCTCTACGTTGAGGCTTTTAATAATTAAATGGTATACGGTGGGGTGGTAAATTGTTTTAGCGGTTGCGTTTTATTAACTTGTTTTAATGATATTTTTTAAAATTGGTTTTAAACTTTTATAATGTTCTTATTGTTTATATTTTTAACTGTATTTTATTGTATTTTTTAATTGATTGTTGTACACCACCCAGAGAGCTCCGGCTATTGGGCAGTATAGAAAATGAATGAATGAATGAATGAACAAATAAATAAATAAATAAATAATAGCCTCCTCACCCCACCTCCCACTTCATCTGAACGACCATTTTTAAACATACTTTGGGTTTAAATTCATTCTGAACGTTGTGGTTCTGGCACCCTTCTGTTCCAAATTATTTGGAGGGGATGTCCCTCCCCTTATAATCACGAAAACTCATGAGGTAAGATGGGCTGAGAGAAAGTTATTGGCCCGGGTTATGCTACTCCTATCTTAGGTATGTATGAGAAATTAGTTTTAGTTCATTTTTTATCAGAATTTACCCGGTTCACATCTTCTAGACCAAATATGAACTCAGATGCAATCTGCAGTTGAAGACTGTACATTTCTGAGCTTGTTGCAATGTGATTTGTGGAACAAAAAAAGGTTTTGAACAGCATGTGTAGGTTTGAAAAGTGTGTATGGGGAAAAATGCATACTTTTGAAAACTGGGCACAACTACGCTTTAATCAATGAGAGAAGAATGCATACATTTTAAAGATGTGCACAATTAATGCATACACTTAGAAACAAATATGTGCAAAAATATGCACAGATTTTCATGCAAAAAGACCCCTGCCCCCCAAAACTCACAATCTGATATGGACTTGAGTCAGAAGGAGCTTCGAGATGGAATTCAGAGAACTCTGGTGAGGTTCAATTTTGCTGTTTTTGCACACACACACCCATTCCAATACTCTAACCACTGTTCCACATTGTCTCTCAAGTATTGGTGAGGTTAAATGTGGTGGTAGATCAGGGAAGCTGAACCTCAGGCCGGTGGGCTAGACCCAGCCCACCTGAGTTCCTAATCCAGCCGACCTGGGTTGGCAACATGATGTCCACTCTTTCTTCCCTTGGCTCCACCCCCTTTCTCCCAACCACCATTCATTTGGTGGTTTCCCGGCTTTTGCACAGTTTTCCCACCATTCTAAAAGGTTGAAATTCCTCTCCTAAGGCTTAGTTACTGGCATTACAAAGAGCTTCAAGTTAAAATATGCTGGTATTTTGGTCCCGCCCTTTTGCATTCAGCCCCCAATCCCTTTTGCTTTTGGCCCCACCCACTACTGGGCCCTGAGAGCTTCTCTGAAACGGAATTGAGTCCACAGGCTGAAAGAGGTTCGCCCCCCCCGTGATAAATACTAATTTGAAAGTATTAATTCAGTGTTTCCTAAACTTCTGATTGCTGATACAGTAATACCTTGGATTGCAAGTAACTTGGTTTGAGAGTGTTTTGCAAGACAAGCAAATTTTTAAATATTTATTTAATTTTTTTTTACTTGATATACAAGCGACTTCTTGCAATACAAGTACTGTAGTATGGCTTAAATTAAAAATCTCTGTACAAATTTTTTTGGGGGGATTTCGTTTTGATAGAAGAGTGTTTTGGATTACAAGCACGTTTCCAGAACGAATTATGCTCTCAATCCAAGGCATGACTGTATACACTTCATTGTTTTTGTTGTTGCTGCTGTTTTAACTCTGACAACCCCAAGTTTTAAACATTTTATGTAAGACCAGACCACTATCCACCCTCAGTTGAGCCTACCTGCTGGGTCTCTGCATGAGTCACAGTTCTGAGGGCAGATAATGTTGTAAAACATCAAACTTCTCTGGGACCACCTTCTTTAAGGAAAACCATTAGCCCAATGATGTTGACTGGCAATATACTGTATAACAGTTAGAAACCTGATGGTGTGATCAAGACTCACAATATATGGTGTTGGAAGGTGAGGGCCTCATAATTAGTTTTTGGGTTTTGTCAGAATATCATCTGTTCCCCACTGAATCATAAATTAGGCCAAGTGGAAAGTTTTTAAAAGTGTTTTACTAATCTAAATGAGCAAATTGCAATGTATTAAAGCAGTGTTCTCCAACTTTGGGTCCCCAGATGTTTTTGGCCTACAACTCCCAGCGTGCCCCAGCCAGCACAGCTGGCTGGGGCATGCTGGGACTTCTAGGCCAAAAACATCTGGGGATCCAAGGTTGGAGAACACTGTATTAAAGCATTAAAATTATTAGCTCTAAATAATACAAACAGATATAGCATTATAACAAATTAACTTATGAATAAACCTTATAGGAACAATAGAAAAGGCAGCTAAATCAACCAGAGGTATCAAACTAACCATGAAGGCCAACTGGCCTATGAACCTTACAAAGAGACAAACCAACTTCCTTACTATATTGAAGAATAAAATCCTGCCAGGGTGCAATCCTATGCATGTTTAGACAGAAAAAAAAAAGTCTTATGCTGTCTGGGGAATGCTGGGAGTTGTAGGACTGTTTTCTGTCTAAACATGCATAGGATTGTGCCCTTAATTTATAAGTTTCAAAATAAACTAGCCAGGGTTTATAATTACCAGATGCAAGCCATGGTTTGAGAGGTAATGACTAGGGTCATTGTATTATGTAAAATCATATAACGGTCCCCCTTTGGGTGAATAGGTTGCGGAAGTTTGAATGAATGCAAGTTACCAGAAGGAAAAACAGGCATGCCTATGTGCAAAGGTGAGTGTGGGATTACAAAGCTGACTGCAGAACATGAACAACAAGATGCAGGTAAATAACTGAGTTTGGGGCAGGGGAAACTATGAACAGAAGATACCAGATAAGATAAGCACAAAACTCAATAAATAATTCAGGAACGTTGCTAACAGGTGGAGTGAACGTTGTACGACTTTCTAAGGAAAAAGCGGATGTCCTTCAAGATCAGGAACAAGAGCTTCCAAAAGAAGCAACAGGACCTAGGCACCTAGTCAAAGAACATGTTTTTCCACATTGTGCAAGGAGGACTTGGGGAAAGACTATATAAGATACACTAAAATAAGTAGAACTCTGAGGAAGACATGGACACCAGAGAAGCAGCTAGCAGGCTGGAATCCCTCCTGCTTCTGAGTACACAGCCCGGTTGGCCACCAGGTTCTGTTGCTCCAACACTGGCGGCTCTCTGAGTGAATATGGTAAGTGTGCTTGGCTTGAAACTAACTGCATTTGATCGAAGATAAAAGTGTTCTAAAAATTGCATTAAGGTTTTTGCCTCTCAGTCTGTATCTCACCCTGTGATGCCAGGTCTTTTTGGGGGTGGTGGTGGGGTGGTAACACTTCTTCTTTTAAAAAAAATCAAACCATAAATTTAAAAGATGCAATAATATTTTGAGTATGTGATCACCAAGTTTGAATTGTGCAGTTTCCCAGTTGGCCCAAACCAGTTCTGTGGTGTAGTCCATCATACCGAACCATATCCATAGGTAAGTAAAAGCCCTGCCCTAAAACAGACATTTATGGTGCATTCCTATGCATGTTTAGACAGAAAAAAATCCTACAGCTCCCAGCATGCCCCAACCAGCATGGCTGGCTGGGGCATGCTGGGAATTGTAGGACTTTTTTCAGCCTAAACATGCATACGATTGTACCAGAAGAGAACAATCCTCTGCTCTCTACAAGGCTAGCTGAGGGGCCAATGGATGATGAGAGACTCCCTCTCTGCTGGTGAAAAGGGAAGTTCATCCGCAGAGAGGAAGCCTTCCTTAGACAGTGGCATGGGTCAACCAATAGAAGGATTTCTCTAGCAATTTCACATCATTACAGATAATGAAGAAAGCCTGTAAGCTTCAAATTTCCTGGCTTTGTGAAGATTGAGCTAACACGAGATAGCCTTAACTAAACTGGCAGATTTTTATATCTTTGAATATGTAAGTCAATGCACAGTCAGGCTCCAACTAGCTCAACTGGTTCTAAATAGTTCAGTAAGCTAAACATGAGGTGCCTGGCTCAAGCCTTGACTGACTAATAACTCTCAGCATTGTCTTTCATATTAGATGAGCATCAAGCTGCTCGCCCACAAAGTTATTCTGTGCTCCTCAACCATTAAAACAGAAAGCTGTGAAATGCTTGAGAGTGCTCTTAGAATTTGACCCTTACATAGGTAGGGAGAGCTCCGCTGCCCGCCAACCTCATCTCCTTCACCCTTGGCTAAGGGGGAACGGGTACCAGGCAGACGAGGGCTCCAGCAATAAAAGGAAAACCCTGATCATCCTCTCCTCTGGCAGCAAATGACACTGCTGTGCATCTTTTCCCACAAAGGATGACAGGATTGGACTACAATCTCATCATCCTGATTAGGAAAGAATGTTCAGAGTTTCCGATCAGCCCAACAAACTCTCCTCTGTTGGGTAATGCTGTTCTGAACTTCATCACCCACTAGGGATAATAGGATTTGTAGTCTAATACCATCAACTCCAATCTCCATCAGGAAAAGATGCTCAGAGCATAAACAGTGTAATCATACGTAGTGTGCTGGTAACTTTGCTAAACTTGTTACCTTTGCTAGCACTAGACTTTATTAAAATGAAAGAAAGTAACACTTCTGTCACATAGGGAGATACTCTTTTTTTCATAATGTATGTATTAAAGGAGACTTCTCTCTAGCGTGGACACAGAAGCCCGATCAATGTTAATGGGCATAATGCCCATGAATCAAACAGATAATCCACCCTTCAAATAAGGAGAGAACGTTAGATTTTATTAATCTTCTTATATTAGTGAGAGATAAGTTCCAAGCCTTCAGGAGGAGAATCAATTCCATTTGAAAATAAAAGAAATGAGAGAAAAGTTACTTTAATTGGCTGGCTGATCTGTGGGGGAACCTGGAGGCCACATGTTAATTAGCTCCCATAGAGAGAGTGACATTTGTTGGATGTGTTGTGGGGAAAAGAGTCAGCAGATATGAATTTGGTTTAAAAGGCCATGCCTTTTATTAATGCTCAGCTACACGTGCGTGATCTCCAGCTTTAAATTAGCTGGTGAGTGTCAGTACTCAGGAACTCAGCACAGCCATTCAACTCTGATACATTTCTAGTTTTTCAGGGGAAATGGGGTGGTGGTTGATGTTGACATCTGAGACAATTCCTTAAGTCATGCTATCACTCGAGTTTTCAACCTGTATGTATTCCAAAGCCCTGGTTTCCTCAGTAGCTTATCAGGTCAGGGGTTCCTCAAAGAACAAGACCACCACCACCACCACCCCAGTAATGGTGGGCAGGCTTCATTTCAAGGCAGATTGAGAGTGGTAGGCAATCTTTTTCCACAGCTATGCATAGAACCAAGGAGTATGGGATCCTCCTGTTCCTTCTAGGGTGCCTCCTCAGTTCATGCAAAGGTACAGCAAAAGTCAAGAGCCCTGGCCCTTGGCTACTGTACATCCTAGAACACCCTGAATCCTCTTCAACAGCCTTCCCTCCAGATGTTTTGGACTACAACTCCCAGCATTCCTGATCATTGGCCACGCTAGCTGGGGCCCTACAACATGTAGCAGGATGGTCAATGTGGAAGGGTTCCTAGATGGGAAAAGGTTTGGTCATTCCTGATCTAGAAGAATGCTTAATATGGCAAGTTTCCCATTTACCTAAGCAGGCCCAACACCACCAGGTGGCATGATTGGGAAGCTGCTGATGGCTTAGTGCCACTTTCTTAATGTTGTTTCCCCTTCCCCATTTATGATGCCACTTCCATTTCCTCCATCTATGCCACTGACATTTCCTCCTCCTCCTCCTCCTCCTCCTCCTCCTCCTCCTCCTCCTCCTCCTCCTCCTCCTCTCCTTGCCCACTGTGTGTAGGGATGTCCTGCCCACCCAGCTATCTGCCAAAAGAAAGGATGTTGATAGGACAAAGGATGGAGAGCAGAGGGTGGGAAGTTGAGAGGTGGGTTACCCATCACCCATTGTATGGTTGGAACACCTCCATTTTTGGACCTCAGATGACAGCATTTCTGCATCTCCTCAGGTCCTCTGGGTAAACAGGTCTAGCTAGGAATCTACCTTATAATGAGTCAGACCATTGGTCCATCTAGCAGCTCAGTTTTGACTACAATACTGGCAGACTCCTCTGGGTTTCAGGCCCCACCTTGTGACATCAACAGGCCTCACCTTGTGACATCACCATGTCCCAACTATATGTCTCAGGGAATAAGACGTAACCATGTTGGGGGCCAAGGCAATTCTGGAGCTGGCCGTATACCTAGAGATTCTGCAAGCACAGTCATACACAGAAATAAAGAGGTGGAGAGAAAATGTTGGGTAAACTAAGGCCACAACTTTATTAATTTATAGCAAGAAATAGTGTAAGCTGTATGGGTCTTGCTACCACTAACTAACAGGGATAATAATAATAATAATAATAATAATAATAATAATAATAATAATAATAATAATAATAATTTATTTATTACCCGCCTCTCCATCTAGATCGAGGCGGGGAACAACAGAAAATATAAAATACCTAAACTAAAACAACACAATATATACTATTAAACATCTTAAAACATCCTAAAAACATCTTAAAACATCTTAAAAACATCCTTAAAACATCTTAAAAACATCTTTAAAACATCCTAAAATTCCGCCGGATAGGCCTGCCGGAAGAGTTCAGTCTTTATGGCTTTTTTAAAGTCCAAAAGACTGACAAGTTGACGTATCTCCTCCGGCAGGCCATTCCATAATCTGGGAGCAGCAGAAGAGAAGGTCCTCTGGGTAATGCTAGTCAGCCTAGTTTTGGCTGACTGAAGCAGATTCTTCCCAGAGGACCTAAGTGTGCGGGGTGGATTGTACGGGAGAAGGCGTACAATCCCGTAGGTAGCCTGGACCCAAACCATGTAGGGCTTTAAAGGTAATAACCAACACTTTATACTTCGCCCGGAAACTGATTGGCAGCCAGTGGAGTGCTTTTAAAACTGGTGTGATGTGGGCACCCCTAGGTGTACCAGCAACCAGTCTGGCTGCCATATTTTGCACTAATTGAAGTTTCCGGACTAGGTATAAAGGTAGCCCTATGTACAGCTAGCCCTATGTACAGCCTGACCCAGGATGGGCCTGACCCAGCCCTGAGTCCGGAGACAGTACAAAGAACATCTCCATTGTCTGGCCACACCTTCAGGTGTTGAGGGGTGCCCACCTGGGCCACAACCCCCTCAGGTCTCACAACCAATTCAGGCCCCAAAGGGTTCCTTCCTTTCACTACCCTGGGTCCCATAGTCCAGGCTGCAAGTAATGGGAACCCCTCTCACATTATTAGCCCGTCCGGGAGCTCACCATCCTTCGAAGGAGTGATGTGTCCTATCCTCACTGCCCCACTCAAATTTTGACTAGCCTTACCTGTTCAACAGCATAGCCACCCACTACAAGCCAATCATCCTTGGTAATTCAGGCACAAATACCAAGTACACTTTGCCAATCTGGGTGCTTGGGGGGGGGAATTCTTCTTGGCCCAAACACAGCCAGCAAACACCTGCACAGAATTCTACTCCTTCCCAACGAATGGCAAGAGTGATGCAGAAGTGGTGATGAGGCCAGCCTATATGGACCCTTGACCCCAGGCCCAACATTAGTACCACCACACAACATGTGCTCATATGTGTGAGCCCTAACATAACTGCTCTTTTTTTCTGGACTGGCCGTAAATGCCAGTCCCCTGTGGATTGCATCGCAACTGTGGTGTAAGTTTTGGAGATATCCATTTCATGCTTCTAAAGGAAAAACCACACATTTGCTGTTGCAGAAAATTAGTTTTAACAGGCAGCAGGTTTATGAATATTATTATTGGATCTTTGGTGGGAGGGAAGGGGGGGAAGAGCAGTGGATTAATTGTACAGGCTTATTCAATTAAGCCGATTGTGTTTGTGATGAACAACAAAAACCTGTGTCACAACAAAAAAAATTAGACTACAATCCAACAAAGAGTTAATCACATTTATACCAATTCATGTCAATTAGCTTAGTATACTTAGTTCTTTGTTTGACTGAGCCATTAATGTTTAAAGTGTCGCAGACTTTCTTGTTTTTGATAAAACTAATGACATTTCTCAGGGGAGAGGGATGTCTGTATACACCTAGGTTGTCCCCAGCATGTGCCTGAAAGGGGGGGAAATGTGGAGGTTCCTCCTTAGATGAATTGTCTGTGGAATTTTAAGGAAAGCCAACATTATTTTGACAGAACTTTGAAAGGAGTTTGCACATCCCTACCACAAACCTATTTAATAGAACAAGTCAAAGTCTCTCTGACATTTGTGCATCGGATATATCCAACATGTATGAGAAATTATAAAGAGAATAATATATTTCCTGTTCATTTTTAATAATATTTCAATGAAACACATTTTTTTTCCAGTTTGACTTAGTGTCTTTCTTTGGCTTGATAGCTTTCATTGAGGTACAAATGTGAAATTCACCTCCCATGAACAAGAAATGTGATCCCACTGTGAACGTCTCCATAATGACATCCTTCCTCTGCTAATAAATTGAACCCTGGTGGGACAACAGCACTTTTGTCAATTAGATGTATTTAAACTTTAAAGAGAAGCTCAGTTTGGTGCCCATTAAGGACACCTTCAGGAAAATCAAGTCCTTATTTCCCATGAAATGTACATCTTCAAGCATCTCTACTTGTTTGTTTTTTCAATTGAGTTTATACTGTTTAATATGATTCGAACAGCACAAATAGAAATTTAGTAAAGGACATCACAGAATGCTGTATATGTCCCATAATGGCAACACACTAAGGTCTAGCATTAGCAAGCATGCTATCAGAAGATGGAAGCTTTTAAAGATGCCAGTGAGGGGCAATAAAAGATGCTATTATTATACTCACCAGGAGAGTTTTGACATTGTTCTCAAATGCTAGCTTTTCACTCTGTGAAACATCCAAAATGCTACTCTTTCCATAGTGGCTACTTACTACATTGGATTTTTGTGAGCAGCGCTAGAAATATCACACTTTGACATGTTACAAAGATTCCTTTCATGCATTTTCCATGTTCCCCTACTGCATCTTTTCTCTGCTGGATCAGCACTATTGGGAACCTGTCGCAAGTGAGACTATATCTGATGATAAAATGGGAGCCCAAATTCAAGTTTTGTTTGTTTCAACAGCAAAACTCAAAGTGAACACACAGCTTCTTCCAGATGTGGACATCTAAAGATTTTTTGAGGGTAAAGACTAAAAGAATGTCTCAGTGGAATTTTATACACCCTTGCAGAACACCCTGCCACTGCTTTTTCACAGGGCAGCATCTTCAGTCTTTGGCAGCGAGGATAGGTTATCACAGTAGCGAAGGCAATTGCCAAGTCCCTTCCCTGTTACCTGTTTTGATGTGATTTAGTTTATACAGTAGGACATGGCTGGCCAAAATATGGCATAGCTACACAAATGGCACGGACAGTTAGTATCTGAAGCACACCTGGACAGGAACCAAAATCCTTGCAGGCTTAGAATAGGCCTGCACAAATTGTGAATCACCCAAGCTGAATGCAACACTTGAGTCAAATATTGTGGCCTTTCAGGTGTTTGACAGTGCGACAGAAGCTCTTGAGTGACTCCCATGCAAGGCAGGTGGGCTGCATTTGGTTTGGTAGGTCACAGCTTGTGCTGACATGAATTAGTGCCAGGCCTGCGCCCGTGCCTGGGCTGCTGCATGTTCCTGAGCCCCACAGACTATAAGCAAAATGACACCAAGGTGGGGTGGTGGGGTGCAGATGTACTGTAGCACAAACTAGAATTATATGGTCTTCTTGACTTGCGGCAGACTTCCAAAAAAAAGTTGGGTTACAACTGCTTTTTTTTTTTTTTTTTTTTAATATATTTTATTTACTTTTCAAAACAAATTATAACAAAAAATATAACAGAATACAAGAATATCACAAAAATATAACCTAAACAACATACAATAAATCATAAAGTGCACCCCCCACCCTCTAAGGGACCAATTAATATACTTCCATCCTCTTGATCAAATGAAGTCTAAATTCCAAAAATCTAACATATCCTGACAAGGCATGTTCCCCTTCCCCTTTATTAATACATAATCTAGTAATTGATTCCATATATCCATAAAATTATTCTTCTTTAGCAATCCTTTTTTGCATTTGATACTACTAGTTAGCTTATCGTTTAGGGCTATGTCCCAAACTTCCTTATACCAGTCTGTTATTAGGAAAACATGTTGTACTTTCCAATTTCTCGCTATCATTAGCCTGGCCGCAGTTAACAAGTTTACAATTAACTCCTTCGTATTTTGGTCACAAATAAGCTTCTCCGTTATTGATGACAACGCTAATTTTGGACAGACCTCTAAATTAATACCAATAATTTTCGATATTTCTGTAAAAACCTCTCGTCAAAACACCAATACATTTTTACAACTCCACCACATATGAGCATATGTCCCTTTTTCCTGACATCCTCTCCAACAAAATGCAGAACAATTATTATCTATTCTATTTAATCTTACTGGAGTTAAATACCATCTCCAAATTAGTTTATAAAAATTTTCCTTTATCCTAATTGACATCATTTTCACAATCCGTCTATCCCATATATTGTTCCACCCCACCTTCGAGGTCACCTCTTCAAATTCATTATCGGGTCACAACTGCTTTAAAGTGTGATTCCAGTTAGGAGTTTGCACTGTAAACAAGAGTTGGTTTGGACCCCACTTCATTGTTTCAGAAAGTGGGCTGATTGGGCTCAGACTGCTTCAGGCATGACTCACATCAATGTGGGTCTGAAAAAGAACCTCACTCCCAAAAATATGGCACTTCATATGTCTCCCCAATGACTTACATAGGTAAATGAAGAAATGGCTATAACATTCTTACATTTTGACAGAATTGGATGGCATTTGCAGATGTACCGGTAGTTGTCCTTTCTGATTGTAAGAGTTCTGCCAAATGTCAGACAAATAGGTGCAAGGGTTCCTGTGCTAGGTGCTTTTACAATTTGAGGGCTTTTTAAAAAGGGAACTGCCTATTTCTCCACAGAATACGATGAAATTTGCAGGCATAGTTTATACTTCTAAGGGGATGAAGCCTGCCAAATTTCAGAAAGATTGGTGTGCAAGGGCAGCCTTTACATTTTGAAGGTGTTTAAAAGGGATTTGCTTCCCCCTGTTGCTGCTTTATGCATAATTTGTATGAAAATGGAGTGCATCATGAGGGTGTCCTTTACACGTAGGTTTTGTGCAAGGTGAGTCTTTAATATTTAGGAGTGGGGAACTCAGTCCCTCCCCTTGTGGTTTCTGAGGCAATTTTTATGAAAATAGCACATCTTGTAGCAGTACCCCTAAGTAATTAAACCATAAAATTTCAGAAAGATAGGTACATGTGTTATGATGAATAAAAACAGTCTGCAGCTTTGTGTTTGTTTTCTGCTCAACTGACACTAAATGATAATTTGTTCCTTCTACATCTCTTTCAAAACCCCTGTGATTGCAAATAAAAAGGACGGCCCCGGTAAAGTTATTCCCTGGTTAGAAACTGGAGCTGTCAGTAACAAAGCTGTGACCCACTCGTCTTTCTTACCCTGCATACCATTTTCTTCCCTTTCATGGAGCACTTGGAGGGGAAATGTTGCCATTTTTAATAGTCTGATGCTCTCTGATTCTGCATCCTCCAAATCTGCCCCACTTTTTGCAGGTATATCAAGCCTCCAGATTGCTGGGAAGTGGCTGGGAGTGTTTGCCTGGGACCTTGAGGGAGAGAGTGAAATCAGCTGGGGACCAGTGCTGAGAGTTTGCTTCTGCCCCACTTTCTGCAGGTATACCAAGCCTCCAACTTGCTGGAGAAGGAGCTGTGCAATTGAAATGCATGATTTCAGAGCACATGCAAATCAGCTGAAGCAGTGGCACATTGCACACAAAATCCCAACAAATGCCTCTGCAAATGCAAGCAGGCCACCTTCCTCTTCTCCTAAACAAGGAATATGTGCCAACGGAAATCAACAACTGTATCATTTTGAGGTAAGTTTGAGCTATTTTTGGTTAGACACAGTACAATAGCTTGCACCTGTTCAATGGCAGGCAATGGCCCCCAGAGTTACGAGGAACTGTAACATCTCATGATCTTTTAATATCCATGTCTAACTGTCTGTAAATTCAGCACGGCTAGCCATGTGGGATTCGGTTTAAGTGTACTGTCAACCAGGAGGAGAGACTCCACAGACTTCTGATGCTCTGCCAGATCATTAGTACAGCAGCAGATTTTGCTCTTCTTTCCACATGGAGAGAGTTTTTAAAAACAGTGTAGCGAAAATAATGTTTCATGCTGTACTTGGCCACTGCTGCCTTCTCATTTAAAAGGCTGTTCTTGGGTGATGCTTTTTAAAATTGCTCAAAGAAACTCTTGCAGCTCAAACTTACCCATGTTTACTCAGAAGTAAGTCCTAGTGAGTGATTTCATTGAGACTTATTTAAATTGTCCATAGTATGTGGCACCTAGCCTGCTGACCATTGCATGGTATCGGGACCATATTACACCTGTCTTCAAGGACCTTGACACCAAATGTGCTCTTCTAGACATGTGTACAAACTTGTGCATGTTCTGAAGACACATATTCCTTAAAGGATCTTTTACCATTGGCAATAGAGCATCTTTGGCAAAAGGGTGAACCCAAATAATACACACACAAACACACACACACACACACTA
Source organism: Shinisaurus crocodilurus (assembly GCA_021292165.1). Lineage (NCBI taxonomy): Eukaryota > Metazoa > Chordata > Lepidosauria > Squamata > Shinisauridae > Shinisaurus > Shinisaurus crocodilurus. Next base: position 151,579,245 of record CM037878.1, read on the forward strand.
GCTTCTTCAAATAATGGGAAATTTATTAAACACCAGCAAAATTTTAAATGTACACTCATTGATCGGGGAAATTAACTTGGTAAAGCAATTGCAACTCAAATGCAAGCATAAAAATCAATATGAAACATCAGAGCCTGCAGAGAGAATTGGTTTATGGGGAACTAAGCATTGTTCTCTCAGACACTCAGAACGTAAACTAGGCCGCAGACGTGTGCTAACAGGTCAGTCTGCTATAGTAAAGGTGTGTAAATGTGAGAGGTGAAAGAAGAGGAGATTTGGTAAATCAGAGTCCTAAACACTCTTGGTAGCAGAAAGTTTTAAGGTGCGCCCTGGAGAGCAGGAAGGGAGGGAGGGGTTTCAAGGGGATCTATCCTAGTGTGCAGTGGTTTACCAGGCTGTTTCTGATGCACAGTCACAGTAACAAGAAGGGAAGGGAGAATAATGAGGCCTATCTAAAGTTCACAATACATTCATAGCAATTTACTTGTTTTTCTACTTGTTAGTATCCTGGGATGCTTTTACCACTGGGTGTCCAGTGGGCTTTCCAGGGAGCCTGATGTGATCTAGGATATGAACAGTATAGGAGCCCTTGCTACTGGAACACCAGGGCAAACTGCACAAAGTGCTTGGGGTTCCAGCCCCAAAACAGTTCAAAACAGATAAAATGATACACGTGCGCACACACACATACCAGAGAAAAGGGGTTGATTGGTGGAGGCTCTCCAACCTTGGGTCCCCAGATGTCCAGCATGGCTAATGGCAAGGGATTCTGGGAGTTGTAGACCAGCAACATCTGGGGACCCAAGGTTGGAGAGCCCTGCTTTATAGGAAGACTTCTGAAGACAGACTAGGGGTTTAAGAGCCAGTGTGGTGTAGTGTTGAGAGTGTTGGACTGGGACTCGGGAGATCTGGGTTCTAGTCCTTGCTCGGCCATGAAACTCACTGGGTGACTTTGGGCCAGTCACTGACTCTCAGCCTAACCTACATCACAAGGTTGTTGTGAGAATAAAATGGAGAGGAGGAGGAGGACTATGTAAGGCGTCTTGGGTTCCTTGCAGGAAAAAGGACGGGGTATAAATATAATAAATAAATAAATAAATAAGATACCTTTTCCTGATCACACTGCTACCAGAGCAAACAACAAAGTACAAAAGAAGTTTCTTCTGGGAAATGAGTGCTCTGTCTGGCAGATCATTAGGACATATGGCTGTAATATGTCCCTGGAAAAAAAAAAGCTCTGCCATAGCCCTCATTCAAAGAGGACCCAGAGTTTTGACAACTAGCTGTCAAAACTCCTTTTTCATGAAAAGGGAGTGGGATGCACTTTCATGAGCAGCTAGAGTCTCAAGAAAAAGTGCAAAATGTGCATCACCCTGAAAGGTGTCAGGGGAGGGGAAAAATGAGGATCTTGCTGAGAAGGGGGTGTAAATCTCACCACCCCCTTTTCGTGAGCAAAGATCACTTGCACCTTTGCTTTCCCTTGACAGCTCGCCTTTTGACAGCTGTCAAGAGAAAGCAAAGGAAAGAAAATCCCTATTAGAGCCTCTCTGGGCAATGTCCAGGTAGGGTTGGTACCTCCTGCACTTTGACACCAGGTACCCTCCCATCCCCGGACAGTGCCCAGGGAGGCTTCCTATTTCAGACATGTGGAAGTGCACACCACTACACCTGCACAAATGCGAATAGAATTTTTTTAAAAAAATTAAAAAATGTGCCTGTTTGCTGCCCTTTTTAATTTTTTAAGGGAGCGGTCAGCCAGTGACAGGCCCTCCAATTAGCCATTTGGGCACTTTGGAGGGGCTGTCAATAGCAGCAGCACAGGCAAGATTGCCAAGAGCATAAGATTTTTATTGCTGCTCTTGACTTGTGCCTCGCTTGCCACTTGACTTTACCCACAGTGGGATCGGTCGCCTGAGTTTGGATGACACAACAACCTACTGTCGGTAAAACAAACCCTAGACCAGCCCACAGGTCCTCAGGGTGGCTTGTTTGAAAAGAACAAGCCACCATGGGTGAAGCTGTCTGGGTTTGGATGGCACAACAACCCACTCTAGCTAGTAACCCACGATGGGTTGTTGTGTCCCCCAAACCAGGTCCCTGTGGGGTGATGGGAGAGAGAGTAACATCTTGGACGAAATAAGGGAAGAGAGCCTAGTGGTTATAATTTGGAGAGAGAGGTGAAAATGTGAGCGCCATCTCCTTGGCCTGAAAGGGTGATGTGTGAGAAAGAGTGTGGTGTGTGCCAACTATCCTGGAGGAAGATTTATTTGAGAGGGGATCAAGGGAAGGATTGCACCATGGCTGCCTTGTTTGCTTGCTTCTTTGTTCACGAGAGATAGGCAGTGGGAGGCAGTCACACTGGGTCGGCTGCCAGCGTCATCTCTCTTCCACCCTTGTTCAGACGGCCATGGCTGTCTTCCTCCCTTCTTTCTCTGTTTGGGCCCAGCAGGCCTGCGGGTGGCAGAATCAGTGCCCTCTACATTCACGCCCTCTCAACACAGCCTCCTCATTGGAGGAGGGAAGAGGTAAAGGGGAGGGGAGAGGAAATGTACTAAAAGAAGACAGCTTTAAAAACAGCCAAGGAGAAAAAGGAAACAACCCCCACCCTTTCAAAGCCCCATGTCTTGTCTGCATGTCTCTTTTTTCTTCTTCCATCACCATCATTTGCCTCTGACTGCCATCCCTTCAGTAGCCCTGTCTTGGTTGGTTGGGCATATTTTTCTGTCTTCCTGTCTTTTTAAAATTTAAGATTTTAACAGTAGCATCAAAAAGAAGAAAAATCATACCATTTTATCAGCCTGCCAGACCTTTTGGATGAATATTTGTTTTGTCTGTGATAACCACCAGATGAACCTGGGGTTATTTTATCTGCATTGCATAAATAATCTCATGGGGAAAATAAAATACGTCTAAAACAATACAGGGTTGTTGAGTTTTTTCCAATAGTTATTTTTGTTTAGATCAGGGAGGAGAAAAATGTTGATTTTGAAGCATTAAACTACTACTTCAAAATAAAATCCCCAATTAGATGTTTCGCAAACATAATAAAATATGGAACAGACTTAAGAAATTAGTTTTTTAAAGGTGAAATTAGCCATTTTATTTTAAAGAAGTATTTAAACATTGTTTTGAAATATATTGCTTTCAGGACCCTTCATTTTGTCTGGGTCTGAAACATTTTTCTGCACAGGTCTTCCACACCATTCTGTCTGAACCCTTCTCAAATATTCGTTCCTTTTTCAAAATTTGCACTGCTCCCTCCTCCCCCGTGTCATCTGCTTTTCTTTATTCTCCATTAGAGAGGGCTTTCTTCAGCAACTTTCAGCCATAGCAGTAACTCCTCCATAAACTTCCTTTAAAAACTAGCGGATTTAAAAAAATAATAATTGAAAGAACTACTTAAAAGTGTGGGTAAGGAGTGGAAGGATGAGCACAAATGCTGGTAGCTACCCAATGACATCTCCATGTGTGGATGACTTGTATGAGATGTTCAGTCTCCTGGCCCTGTGCTTTCCATCTGTGTCTGCAGAGATATGATAACTTAGACCAGTGTTCTCCAACCTTGGGTCCCCACTCCCCAGATGTTTTTGGCCTACAACTCCCAGCATGCCCCAACCAACTACGTTGGCTGGGGCATGCTGGGAGTTGTAGGCCAAAAACATCTGGGGACCCAAGGTTGTAGAACACTGACTTAGACAGTATTCTTCACTGCCAGGCCTGAGGGCCACTGGTGGCTCCCAAACACCTCAAGTGTGGCTCTCTACTTCTCTTTCTCATCCACTTCCTCTTTCCCTCTTTGCGGTAGCTGCCCACTCTCAGCATGGGATCTCTAGCTTTCGCCTTGTTGTTTACTTTAGCAGTGGGCCTGCTGCTGTGATCTGGGCTACCAGAAGAGGCTTTAGGGCTCCTCAGCTGTACAGCGGAGGAAGAGGAGAATGAAGGAGAAATCAGCCAATTAGCTGTGGGGTGGGGGAGAGTCCCAAAAGGCAAAGAGCAATATGATTGGCTGCCATGGTATAATGTGCAGGCACTGGGTGTGGAGGGGAAATTGAGTGTGTGGCTGAGAGAGAGCGCGGGTGCAAGAGCGAGCGAGCAACATAGAGAAGAGCACTCTTTCAGTGATGAGAAAAAGTTCCATCCCAGCTCATGACTCAACTGAGTTTTTTTTTAATTTCCCAGTGACTTGGTGACTGACAGAGGAGGCCTTGCTTAGACAGTGTGGCGGGGGAGGGAGGAGAACCCCAAAAAGGCCTCCAGTCCAGTGCACAACATTGCTATTTGACTAGGGGTGGGGAGAAGAACTCCCCTACAGCACAGGAAAAGCCCACAAGTGGCCTCTATGGCGGTGCCTGGAGCCAAAGTGGTTCCTGCTGGAAAAACATAGAATCATAGGACAGTAGAGTTGGAAGGGGCCTACAAGGCCATCGAGTCCAACCCCCTGCTCAATGCAGGAATCCAGGTCAAAGCATCCCTGACAGATGGCTGTCCAGCTGCACCTTGAATGCCTCCAGAGTGGGAGAGCCCACCACCTCCCTAGGTAGTTGATTCCATTGTCTTATTGCTCTAACAGTCAGGAATTTTTTTCTGATGTTTAGGTGGAATCTGGGTTCCTGTAACTTGAGCCCATTATTCCGTGTCCTGCAAACTGGGGTGATTGAGAAGAGATCGTGGCCCTCCTCTGTGTGACAACCCTTTAAGTACTTGAAGAGTGCTATCACATCTCCCCTCAGTCTCCTCTTCTGAAGGCTAAACATGCCCAGTTCTTTCAGTCTCTCCTCATAGGGCCTTGTTTCCAGTCCCTTTATCATAGATTTTATCATCTTTGTTGCCCTCCTCTCTGAACCCTCTCCAGTTTGTCTACATCCTTCTTAAAGTGTGGTGCCCAGAACTGGACACAGTACTCAAGATGAGGCCTAACCAGTGCTGAGTAGAGGGGAACTAGTACGTCCCGCGATTTGGAAGCTATACTTCTATTAATGCAGCCCAAAATAGCATTTGCACTTCCGTGGAGATCACTGTCCTAAAATATGCTCATGTTAACTCTCAGCAGCCAGCTGATGGTGAGTGAGTAGTCATGTGCAGAAGAGGTCCTATTTTATGTCAAATGGTGGGCAGCTTATCCCAGCATTCATGCCACCTCTTACCATGTTGGACTGGAACTCAGGAGATCCAGGTTTTAGTCCCCACTCAGCCATGAAATTCACTGGGTGACTATGGGCCAGTCACTGACTCTCAGCCTAACCTACCTCACAGGGTTGTTGTGAGGATAAAATGGAGAGGAGGAGGATTATGTAAGCTGCCTTGGGTTCCTTGCAGGAAAAAAAGGTGGGGTATAAATATAATAAATAAATAAAATTATAATTATATAACCAGTACAATTCCCATTTGAGATTTCCCCACCTAATTATTAAGGCTTGGGATGAATTCCAGTATATTATATTGTTACTTTAACTGTATCCTCTCAACTACCTTTTTAAGATTGGCTAGGGCTGTAGAAGACTTTCCCCGTTCAGGGATGTCAACATGAGTCTTTACTATCTGAATTCAATAAACTGTCCACTGCATTGCTTTGACTTTGAGCACCTGGACTTTAGACTTTCAAGGGGATAGCCATGTTAGTCTATTGTAGCAAAAGCAAGATTCTTGTGTCCCCTTACAGACTGACAAAATTATTATGGCATAAGCTTTCATCATGGACACTGCCTACTTTGAATGACTTCAGCCATGCTTCCTTTGAGCTTTTCTACATGAGGATATTAATCTGCTGTATTTACTTTTGGTTTCCTCACAGAAATGAGATCTGAGCACTACACAAGGAGCATTTCCTTTTCTGCTAAATAACTTTTAGATGGCACTGTGGCATAGCAGAATGACGCAAATACACAAGAGGAAATCATGCTTTCTTTCACTTTCACAATTAAGTGCCACATTTTTCCCACTCTAAAAAAACTTGCCAAAAGTGCTGGTTAGATACTGAAGTGAAAGTGGAGGGTCACAACGTCATCTAAAGAACCTGTAAACAACTGTGAGTAGGGAATGATGAGCGCATGATAAATGCCTCATGTAGAAAAGCACTTTATCTAGGGAACATGCATCTAAAATGAAGTCATCTTTTTTCTAGTTAACACATTTTGCATGATAATTTCAAGAAACCAAGCATTGGCAATGTGACATGCTTTGACTCGGGGGGGGGGGAGAGATCTTTCTGGGCATCTTTAAATAGGAAAATTGAATATACTTCTCTGTGTTTGAAAGGACAGGGGTCAACACATTTTAGTTGGCCTTCATAGGCAGCCAAACCTTGTGCTCGCTACTATGTAGAAAGGATCAGGGGGGCTGTAAGGAGTGGTGGAGAACACACACCTTTTCTCCCAGCACAGTGTGTCAGTACACAACCCTTCTGAACCAAGTTAAGAGAGTATTCTTCAGTTTACTTAGATGCTAAATACTTGTAATGCATTGCTTGAACGTTTGTAGGGTCCCTGCTGCAGAGGAAGATGGATAGCAAACTTGCTGTAGTTGGCTTCACCTATCAAAACCCTGCCCTCCACACCACTAGACCCAGTGGGCAGACACCAGCCGCCATTAGTAATGCCCTGGTGTCACTTCAATGTGTATTTCTCTGCCCCAGGGATTGGCTGATGCTGGGGAAGAGGAAACATTCAGCTTACATGACAGGGGAGGGGGACGACTCAGCACAGTACTTCCATTTTTTTGTGGCAGACCCATATTTCTGATCACTGAATCAAAGAGCTGGAAGAGATCTCAAAGGCCACCCAGTCTAATCCCCTATCATTGCAGGAAATCCACAACTACAGCATCTCTGATAGGTGGCAACTTTGTAATGTGCTATTTTGTCCTAAGAACACAGTAAAACAGTCAGCGCTGATTGTACTGTGGAGTTTCTTGGAGCTTTATTTTCTTCACTCTTCGACTTTGTTTCACAAGCGTATTCTCTCTCCATTTATTGTTGTTGATAGCTTCCTTTATTGTATTATCTTTCTTCAGGTAAAATGTCACCTCCTTCAAAGAGGTTCAGTGCTTGATTTTTCTTCCTTCATCACAATCTAGTCAGATCCTAACCACAGTGACTTGGAGATCATAAGGTGATTGATGGGTGCCCACCAGCCTGATAATGACATGGCTTGAAATGAAAATACAATTCATCTGGGGTGACAGACACACTGATCCCTGAAGTCTCTGAAGTGTCAATGTGAATGCCAAACCCAGAGGAAAATAGTAACACCGGTGATTATGGTTCACTGTTTGCCAAAGTAAAATTTAGTCTTACAGGCAATATTATTTATTGCCATCCACAAACATTTCCTTTATATACCTGTGTATCTATACTCCAAATTCATTGCTAGCCAAGGGAGACTGAACTTACAAGTTAGTATATCTATTCCTAAAACTTAATGAGCAGCCTAGGGAGTTATGATTTACTGTCAGTCCACCCAGAAATGTCAATAGCGCAGCCTATGCAGAAGTAAGCATCACTGAATCAGATTGCTGAACTTTTCACATTATCATCCAGGAGACAGCAAACAGAAAATTGTCTATAAATAATTGTGTTTTTAAAATAATCTGTCACAGCATTTTAAAAGCTATTTGGTGCTCGAATTAGTTTTTTTCAAGTAGTAAATATATCAGAAGCCTCCTCAATAACGCAAGATATAAAGGGGAAGGAAAGATTTTTAAAAAATGTTTTAGAAACAGCAGAACAAAACATAAGCAGTTGTGACAATAATTTTATTTGGGGGGGGTTTCTTATTCACAGAGGCTAGCACTTTATAGAGGAAAGGACTCTTAAATATGTGCTATGTACACCTTAGTTACTATTATAGTAAAGTATTACATGGTTATTGATTTCTAACATGACTCACCACTCGCTATTCCAAATCAGAAATCACTAATGCCTTGAGCCCAGAACTTCTAGTGACTGGAAGTTAGTACTTAAGAGGAGAAAAACTGCTGCTCCACCAGTGCACAAGCATAAAACATTTTAGTCACCAGTGCTATGTGATATGACGAAGGGTATCTCTACAGGAGGCTCTTAACCAGCCACATTACTGAGACTTCTGCTTCTGGATTCTTTGCAGGATTAAGGTCGGCTCCTCTAGACTTGTTTTTTTCTGGGGGTTTTCTTTCTCTGCCTTCCTATGTGCTACAACCACAAGGTTTGCCGGCCAGATGGGCGATCCACAAATTTAACAAATAAATAAAGAAGGTGGCGCTGCAGTATAGCAGAATTGCAAAAATACAAGGGGGGTTGTTTTAGCGTGATTTAGCATTTTAGTACGATAATACCTCTCTTTCCTCATTAAAAAAAAAAAAAGTGCGGAAAGGCTTGGAAAGCACGGGAAAGGCCTTGGAGGATGATGATGTTGTATAAAGCACCCACAAACTACCGTGAGGGAGGAACCATGAGCGCACAATAAATGCCTCGTGTAGAATAGCCCTAAGGTGATATCTGAAAGTGCACCTCCATGCATGTGAACCTGCCTGCACACTAATGTCAACATTTGCTTCAATTAGAACTTTCTTTTTCCTAGGCAAATTGCAAGTGTGTGTGTGTGTGTGTGTGTATGTGGGAGTGAAATCCAGATCAGAACCATGGGTGGTGGGGGGCAAAGGGTTAAATTTAATGTACACATAGTGTGTATACCTTAGGCTGCAATCCAAAACTCCCTTACTTCCTTACAGTAGGAAGTCCTGTGCAACTCAGTGGTACTTACTTCTGAGTAAGCATGTTTAGGATCATGTTGTTAAATCATGGAAAAGATTATTTGAAATATGGAAAAGATGAAAGATAGGATAGATAGCAAATGACATTAATAGTAACTAGTCGAAAAGACATGATGTGGGCAGTCTGTCAAGACACTGAAGAATGCCATATCCTGCTCTCAGGTGTGAGCCTCACAAATAAGACTGGTTCAAGGGTAAGAAAAAGAAATCTGTCCAAGTGCTAAAACCACTTAGAGTTTCTTGAAGAAAGGCAAAAAAGAACAACTGGACAATTTTTGACCAATTGACAACAGAGCTTGAGAGTGTGACTTTTTCGCTCCAGCCAATATCAGTACATGCCTGAATAAAATGAACATGACACTGGAGCAAAAAGGAAAGATTGTTAACATGCTATGTGATGGGATTTCAAGCACACCGGAGGTTGTTAATTTTGCAATGAAAAGAACATGCCTTTACCCGATTCTCAATTTTGCAGTGATATTCTGCTGGCCACAATTTCAAACGACCTCGTTTGGGTCTTGGTAGTTGCTGTCAGGAGAACAAAATCAGATTTGTTGAATTTTCTGGCTTCTTGTACACCAAGCCTACAGAGATTGTGCCCTACCAAACTGAACACAGCACAACCTATATATATTATGGCCAGCCATCTGCCTGACAGTCCGCTGCTCAAATTACATGGGGAGCGGGAAGAACAGGGCTTATCACATTTTGTGATTGCCCACTTGGCTACTGTTGTTGGGGTTTTTTTAAACTACAGGGCGCATGACTTAGTTAAAATTGGGGTGCAGTCAGTCAGTGGGTGAGGTTTGCAGATTTCATAAAGACCTCCCAATCTCTTCCCCTCATAATCTGAGAACTGCTACACTCACACACACACACACACACACACACACACACACACACTTTTCACAGTTCACAGCAAAAACAGACTGATGAACAGTGTTAGGAACATAAGAGCAATGCTGGATCAGACCAAAGGTCCATCTAGTCCAGCATTCTGTTCACACAGTGGCCCACCAGCTGCCCACAGGAAACCCACAAGTAGGATATGAGTGCAATGGCACCATCCTACTCATGTTCCCCAGCAACTGGTGTACATAGGCATACTGCATCTGATACTGGGAGTAGGATATAACCATCAAGATTAGTAGCCGTTGATAGCCTTCTCCTCCATGAATTTGTCCATTCCACTTTTAAAGCTGTCCAAATTGGTGGCCATCACTACATCTTGTGGAAGTGAATTCCATAGTCTGAATATACTGTGTGAAGAAGTAATTCCTTTTATCCGTCCTGAATGTTGTGGGTCACTGTGGTGTAACCCCACAATTCAGTTCCCTGGTGTATGTCTGCTTTAGTATATTTAGTGAGTATAGAATGTTGAACTGAGTGGTTTGTGATGTCTTGGAAAGGGTGGGGGGAGGAGTATATAAGGAGTGTTTGAGTGATGTCAGAGGTAGTTAGTTAAGGTAGTCGAGTTGAGGGAGTTAGTAGAGTGTTGGGTTAGTGTGTTATGGGAGAGTGTTTGGAGTGTGGGGAGAGTTGGGAGTTAGGTTAGTTGGATTATTTGTGTCTTGTCAGGAGTTTTAAGAGGAATCAGTGATTGTATGAGGAGTGAAAGTATTTAGAATTGTAGGGACTTAGGTTAATTATAAAGTATTTGGGGTAGGCAGGTTTTAAGTTATTTTCTGGAACTAAGATTTTGAGAATTAAAAATAAACTTATTTTTATTTTGTTTGCTACCCAAATCCTACGTGTCAGCTTGGTGTTATTAACCTCCATTACTTTCAAATCTACACTCCCACCTTTGTACCCTCAGTATCATAAATTTAAAAATAGATCCTAATAATCAGTATTAATCTTTTCCCTCATTAGTAGGGGAAAGGTTTCATTTGACCCTCCACTCAGGATTTTACGTGTTGATGCTTAGCCTGAGAAGGGTTTATGCGAGTGGTCCTAAAGTGTAAGGGTCACAACTTCTGTAGGCCTGATATACATCTTTCTGGTTTAAAGAAATTTAGCTTGTAAATCAGAAGTTTATGGGACACAATTCAGCAAAGCTTCTTTTAAAAAACAAAACAAAGAATTACGACTCCCTTGGTCTAGGAAATCAATATATTTTAAAAACTTTTTTACTTTAGCATTTACTGATCAATTACTATATTCATTGCCTTTCTTACTTAGCTGGTTTTGCTATGCTATAAATTACCTCAGTGAGCTCAAGGGCTATTTCTCTATAGTTGAAGGGCTTTTTCTTTGACAATATCTGCATTATTAATTTTTTTGGCTACTATTTATATTTTTATGGTAAAGCATGCAATAAAATTTATGTATATGAAGAAGAAAAATATCTAGCATACTTTAAGGATGCCTAACTCTTTGCTGGATTCTGGCCAGGGAATATAGTGGAGAAGAGCTCTTAAAAGTTTTTGGAATGGAAGTAGAGAAATAGGAAGTATTTCATAAATAATTTAATGAATCCTAGGTGCAGGAAACCTGATTTCCAACACAATGACAGTGCATAGGGAGAGGAGGTTTAACTGTTCCCTCCACAATCACAATCCTAATGAAATTTCCCCTTCACTGTAATTAGTGAATTGGTGGTAGAAAATGGGAGCTTCCCCTGCCCCCTATTTGCACTGTGGGGGTGATTTTCATTGGGAGATGACTGGGGAGGGAAGTGGTAAATCTTTTTCCACTCCTGCTGTGGTCTTAGTGGAAGTTGACATTGACCCTGACCCCATGCCTAGAATTAAATTTAAATAACTTTTGTGGCTGCTGCAAGCCACACAATTCATGTAACGTGTAATTAGGGCCTGCAAACCGACAGTTACAGATTATTGTTTTGAATCAGATGTCATCTCATTAAAATAGGATGCTTGGCAGGTTAGTACCAAGATGTATGCAATCTTGCCAAGTCACCCAGTGTAATCAAATGACTGCAGGTTTAAAGGTTCTTCCTCCTCCTTCCTGCCTCCAATGAACTCTTAATCTGAAATCTGTTCTGATAACTCTCTACATCACTACAGTAACAGTTTCCTAAATAATGTCACTGGCAATTAAGGCTTCCTAAGTGCTGATTTTTCTCAGATCAAAACAAAATATTTTGCAAAGTAGCTCAGGTCTTTTTCAGACTAATCCTCAGTAGTGTTGTGAGAGGCATTGCACAATCCAAAGCGAGTCACAAATGCTTTAAAAGAAACCCAGACAACCGTTGCTAGGGATGTTCAACGATTTATGAAGTTTATGAATTTTCACTATATGGAATAATCAACAGAATGAACTTTTTTATATGTGTCTTCACTGCAGAAGATTTGGACAGCTACTGGTGCCTGAACTGATGTTTTCTGGGAGGGAGTTTGAGGAACTGAGGCAAATAGTGGCATGACAAAAGTTGAAGTTCTCAGCCTTATTGACAAATTGAAAGTTAATAAATTACTGGGCCCAGATGGTATCCATGCTAGAGTTCTTAAAAAACTCAAATGTGAAATTGCTGGCTCCTGCAAAGGTAGTTCATGTTTCACTAACCTTTTAGAGTTCTTTGAGAACATAAATAAACATGTGGACAGGGGTGATCTGGTGGACATTATTTACTTGGACTTCCAAAAGGCTTTTTGAGAAAGTACCTCACAAAAGACTCCTGAACAAATTTAGCAGTCATAGAATAAGAGGAGAGCTCCTCTTATGGATCAGTAACTGGCTAAAGAACACAAAGAAGAGAGTAGGAATAAACAGTAGATTCTCCCACGGAGGGCTGTAAACTGTGGGGGTCCCACAGGCATCTGTATTGGGAACAATACTTTTCAAGTTGTTCATAAATGATCTGGAATTAGGAGTGAGCAGTAAGGTGGCCAAGTTTGCTGATGACACTAAATTATTTAGGTTGATTAAAACAAAAAGAAATTGTGAAGAGCTCCAAAAGTATCTCTCCAAGCTGGGAGAATGGGCATCAAAATAGCAAAGGCGGTTCAATGTAAGCAAGTGTAAAATGATGTATGTTGGGGCAAAAAAAATCCCAACTTCACATATTCACTGATGGGATCTGAGCTAGTGGTGACTGACCAAGAAAGAGATCTTGGGGTTGTGGTGGACAGCTTGATGAGAATGTCGACCCAGTGTGCAGCTGCTGTGAAAAAGGCACATTCCATGTTAGGTATCATTAAGGAAGGAATTATCATTAGGGAAGGAATAAAAAATAAAATTGCCGAGATCATACCCCCATTATACAAATCTATGTTGCAACTACACTTAGAATATTGTGTACAGTTCTGGTCACAATAGGTCACTACACCTAAAAAAAGATATTGTAGAGTTGGAGAAAGTGCAGAAAAGAGCAACTAAAATGATCAAGGGGTTGGAGTAACTCCTCTATGAAGAAAGTTACAACGTCTGGGACTCTTTAGCTTAGAAAAAAGGCAGGTAAGGGGAAACATGATAGGGGTGTACAAAATTGTGCATGGTGTGGAGAAAGTGGACAGGGAGACATTTTTCTCCCTCCCTCCTAACACTAGAATAGTGGATATCAGCTGCAATCCTACATCCATTTTATCTGGGAGTAAGCCCCATTGAATTCACTGAATTTTGCTTTGGACTAGACATGTATAGGATTGCACTGACAGAACTGGGGCTTCATGGTTGTGGAGGGAGGAGCATCAGCTAAATATCTGTTTTGGATTTTCAAAGTTTGGCAGGTATGGACATGATCTTTTAAAGGGGCAGAGAAATAAAAATCTAACTGGCACTAAAAAAAATACATGAGAATCAGAAGAGTAGCATCTTATTTTTCTATCATCAAGTTATAAATTCAGTGGTAGGAGAACAATGTTGTGTTCATGATTTAACCTCCAGGTGCAGACGTCACAACAAATCATAGTTTATATTATAGATGATATAAAAATTCAGCTTTGGGACCTCTACGGTGATATTTAAGGGAGCATTAATGCAAAAATTGAACAAGTGTAAAATACTGACTTTCAAAATTATTAGAATGTCCATTCCGTAACACCCCATAGTCATAACTTTATCCAGGAATGGATCAGTGTGAACTATTCCTGCTTTCTGAAATATAATCTCTTCTCAGTTCTGACATTTGTAACATATTTCACCAACTCTATTTTTTTTCTTGTTTAAAGCATTTTCCAATAATATAGCTTCCATGTATCCATGGACAATTAATCAACCCAGAGCCTAGACATTTGTCAACATCCTGTTCTCTTTTTCGAGGAGGAAAGACATATAATATTGTTTACAAAGTAAAAAAATAAGAGGCTATTTTTTGCTCAGTATTTGGTTTAAACTGGGAGACGTTTTAAAGGTCTGATCTTCCTTGGTGGTTTACGGGCATGCCTAGACATTATGGTCAGCATGGTACTGTTGCCAAAAAAGAGTTATGTGTCAAGTTCTTCCCCTCTTCTTGTTGATCAGAATAGATTTGTTTATTTCTATGTAGTCATCAAACCATCACAAAATAAACACCTCTCCTTGCAATATTTAGGCAGATGAATCCGTGTTGCGATGCAATGTCATCACATGGGTTATCCTGCATTATTGGCCACTATTGGTGAAGGCAGGAAAATGAAAGGGGAAGCCATAGATGAACATTACAGAAAGAGGGGGAGAAATTGACATGGGGCTGGGGGGCGGACTGGGAGGGAGAGCAGTCCCATTTTGAGTTTTGACCATAAAATCTAGTTCTAACATTTGTGGTACAAGTAAATATGGAAAGGTAGACCTGGGTGGCAATTCTAAATAGCAATATGCATAGATGTGGTGGGGGAAAGTACAGCTTCTTGCAGCTTAGGGTTACAGCTAGAATCCACATGTCCCATTCTAACAGCTGGGTAGTGGGTCTGCTTGTGCTAACTGGGCTGCAAATTCTGAGGAGTAGTGGTATCCTGCCTCTGCACCATCTTCAGTAGGAAGCATTTACGTTGCTCCTTAGAAGGGCCTCCACGTGGGCCTGCTTCCAAAATGTCACCATCCATTCCATACAATTTTTTTCAGGAAGCAACTTGTATGCTTCACAGGTGTGTGCAAATCAGGCATGTCAAGCATGTCAAGGTTCTCTGAATTCCACCTCAAAGATCATTCCAATACCTGTATTGGATTATTATATATATATATATATATATATATATATATATATGAAAATTCATGCATATTCCTATGTGCATTTCCCCAAATGTCCATATCAATTCTGCACATTTTTAAATGTACACAATTATCTCCCATTGATTAAAGTAAGTTTATGCATATATATTTTTTTCAAAAGTATATATTATTTCATGCAAATGTGCACAGTTTTGAACACATTTATTTTTTTGTTCCACGAATCATATCACAAGCCTGGAAATGTACGGACTTGGATGGCAGATTGTCCATGTTTGGTTCTGGTGGGTGCAAACTGGGTAAATTCTTGTCAAAAATTAACTGAAACAAATTTTTCATACATTGATTAATACTGCCCTGGACTTTCTCTGTTACTACCTCTGCTGCAGTGGGATGCCCCATCTGTTTTTGAAAACACTGCCCCACACTGGCAACCAAGGGCCAAACTAGACATGAGATTAATTGCATGAATGCAAATGACTTTTTGTTACATGAACAGCAACAGATCTGAAGAAGGGGATGTTTAAATCTTTCCTCTCTGCCACAGTTCAGAGAAAAATCACCTCTCCAAAGGTGTTATTTGCATTTCAAGGGAAGCTTCCATTAGCACCAATGTGAGCTTCATTTGCAATGTAAATAGCACCTTTGTAGAGGAGATTTTTTTGCTGGGACATTTTTGTGGCAGCTCTACAAATGTGTCAAAAAGGTTCTTATGGGAACATCTGGCACAGCTGTAGAACTGAATCCAGGAAGAAATGACAATGAGGAACCAGTGCGGATCAAACTGGATCAGTCATATTCTTTTTCTGGCCTGTCCCAGTCAATACTTTGGCAGTGGCATTTTGGACTCACTGAAGCTTCTGTGTGCTCGTTAAGAGCAGCATTGCATAGTACATATTACAGAAACCCAGCCTGGAGGTCACTAGAGCAAGAATGACCATGGCCAGTTCTATCTTCCCCAGGAAAGGGCACAACTATTGTGGTAGTGGAAGCTTGTGAAACATGCATCTAGCCATTGCTGCCAGACCAAGGGCCACCATCAAGCTGCAACATTGCAGAGTTCTGGGCAATGTTGCCACTGATCAGAAACTGGGCCCTAAATGGCAAGAAGCAACAGTTCGTTCTAACTAGTGCTGTGCTGAAACCCCACCTGCCCTTTCACTACTCCTTCATTTCTCTGCAAAAGAGGGAGTAGTTTTTCAACCACTTTCGCAGGGATGTTGAGAATTTTGGAGAGATTTCTCAGTGCTCAGAGCTTCAGTGCTTACCTTACAGTAAGCAGGTGGCTGAGGGGTTTGTGGGTGCTCCTTATTTTACCAGTTTTACCCCCTTCTGTTCTTGCAGCCTCTCCCACTGCTTGAGCTTTTGGGGGGGGGGGAAACCCAGAGGACTTAACCAGGACTTCCTCCCTTGAGGCTTTCCAGTGCTGCTGTCTGCTGAGTGCCGGAAAGCTGAGTGAGGCCTCCTTCTCCTTCTTGTTAAAAGGACTTTTAACAACAAAAACCAAAAATGCCTCTTTCAGGTACTCAACTGTGGCTTACGCTGGCTCAGCTTGTCTGAGCGTGGAAAGCTAAGCAGGGTCAAGCCTGGTTATTACTTGGATGGGAGACCCCTCCTCTAGTTTCCTGCATTGAGCAGGGGGTTTATTTATTTATTTATTGCATTTATATCCCGCTCTTCAGCCAGAAAAGGCTCCCAGAGTGGTTTACAAAGATTAATAATAAGACAGTCCCTGCCCTCAGAGTTGGACTCGATAGCCTTGTAGGCTCCTTCCAACTCTATGATCTATGAAACCAGCAGCAACACTGGAAAGCCCCAAGGGAGGAAGTCCTGGGCTCCTGGCTAAGTCCTCTGGGGGGCTTTTCAGGAAGCCCAAGCAGCTGGAGTGGAGAAGCTTCAAGGACACAAGGGGAGAAAAATGGTAAACTAAGAGCACACAAAAACCCCTCAGCCACCTCCTTACAGTAAGGTAAGGACTGCTAATTCTAAATAAGTTCATTCTCTCTGTGTTTTTCAGTCTGCTGTTTGTGCAGGGTAAAACTCCCACCTTCTCTTTCCATTTGCAATATTATGGGGCTGTTTCAATTACACAATCCATTTCACCTGCACAAAGTCAAATCATTCAATTTCCCCTTTTGCAAATCTCCACTCAGCTCGATCCTATATAGAGTAAATAAATTGCTTACCTTTGAGAAGTGTCTTCATCACAGAATTGGTATTATACAGATCTCACAGGTGGGGGGAATCATTAGTCAATAGATTATTCCATTTATGAATTAATTGCCTATTTAAAATGTGGATTTTAATATCATATTTAATTAAAGCTCTACCCTTAGGGTGTTCAAATTTGATAGAACTTGTGTTGTAAATGACCTATGGTCTTCTATTGATTTAGGTCCAATGTTTTTTCTAACCAATCCATTAACTGAATCTGTTACTGCTAGAAATGGTTTCTATAATTAGCAGCACCTTCCTCTACATGGCTACTCAGTTGTAAGCCCCATTTACTTACTCCCAGGTAGGTGTGTATAGGATTGCATCTGTACAGAAGTAAGCCTATTGAGTTCAGTAGTGCTCAATCCAAGGTATGTGTATATATGATTGGGCTATCTAGCCCAGTACTGGCTCCTCTGACTGCATTTTTCCAACATCTCAAGAAGTGACTGTGTCCTAGTTCTGCTCCCTGAGATTTATTTAAGTAAAGATACTGGGGAGTGAACTTGGAACTTTTTGCATACAAAATATTTGTCTTTCCTCTAAGCGATGGCTTCACTGATATGAGATATCACATGTAATTAGATACTTCAATAGCTAATCAGTTAATGAACAGACTTCCACTGGCCCCTCACTTGGGGACAGGGAGAAGATTTGCGAGTGGGGGAGGAGAGAGGAGTCAGGTAACAGGTCAGGTTGGTCACAGGTAAAAAGGTGGGGACACAAGAAAGGGCTTATTTAGGCATCTGGGTTCCCGCCCACGGTCTCTTTTGCTGCTGTTTTCCGTCTCCCTCCCATCCCGCCCTGTTAGCAGTGTAGGCTCCTCTGGTCGCCCATTAACGGGGGCCGAGTAGGAATTTTGGCTCATTGTCTCAATTGGCCGGGGCAATGGGCGGGTTTCGCCTACTCTACACTGTGAATCAGGGTAGGGAAATTTTTGAATTCGATCTTGATCCCACCAGGGGGATCTTAGTAAATTGGTCGCATTTGCGGGAAGTGCGGGATTAGGCAGTATGGCTTAGGGTTATGGTGATCATCCAGTGGCACCTTTCAAGGTGACTGACGTTTACCCAAGGCTGACCTCGCTAATGCCGTGAGGCTTAGTAGGAGGGAGATTGGGACGTCTTTGGGGTTTTGCCTTTCTCGCCTACATTGGGTGCCTGGAGGCGTCAAAGTAAGGCGACGATGGTAAGGCCCTCCAGCTCCACATGGAGGGCAACTGGCCGGGGGCGGACCAACCCGCCTCCGGTGCGGTTAGGATGTATTCGCCAAAATATTTAAAATATTGGGTTTTTCCCGGCCAATGGCCGGGCTAGGTTAGTACCGCACTTCGCCCTTCACAGATCTTCAATTCAATAAATGTGGCCCTGATTTGAAATCATATACTCTGTGTCTGACTCTTCTTTATCTCACCCATACACTCGCAAACAAACAATTCATGGAGGATAAAGCTATCAATTGCTACTAGTCATGATAGCTACAGTATATGTTACCTCCAGGATCAGAGGCGGCATGCTTCTGAATACCACTTGGTAGGGAACATGAATGAGAGGGACCTATTGCACTCATGTCCTACTTGTGGGCTTCCCACAAGCAGCTGGTTGGCCACTGTGGGAAACAGGACTGGATTAGGTAGGCCTTTGGTCTGATCATTTTAATGTTCAATTGTTAAAAAGTCATATTCCACTTCAAATATGTTTAATTCAAATAATGTGTGCTTCAGAAATGCTTTCTTGGCTTCTTCCATCATTGTCTGCTCTTTTCCTTCTTATAGAATCTTCCAGAATGACTCTTTGCTTTCTTCTTAGACTGGCACAAGAGCAAATGTTCTGCCACAGTATTTGCTGCCTTGTCAGAAACCCCTGGAAACAACTGCTAGTCAAGGTCTAATGGAAGCCTTGAATGAGAGAAACCACAATATATCTGCATCTGTTTTTCCAGCAAGAATTTGATCTTGTTCTTCGGTGACAGGCAGGGCTGTAATAATAATGACTGACACAATTAAATCACTTATTCTAAAATAATCCCACCAAGATTGGAGGTCCCACTGAAGTCAAAGAGACAGCTTCAAGCAAAAGGATTGAGGATCATAACCAATGACAGTTTCAGCTCCAGGCAATTTCTTTGGCTGCTTTTTCAACAAAAGGAAACTTAAAGTGTTTTCTGTTTGAGGAAATGCTTTGTAGTTTGATTTCCCTCTTTTTAAGAACTGGCCCTCTGTTCCATGGGTACAATATGGCAGGCTAAGGGGTCTTATTAATAAGGATCTTCTTGAAGTGAATACATTTCAGTCAAGATGAATTTCCTTACATTATTTATTACATGTTTCCATTATGGATTATATCCTTCAAATTGATGCTTGAAAGGTAAAATAGAGGCCAGCAACAGGACTATGGAAGCCAGATGAGACACTTCTGGAGACTAAGATATGAATAGCATAAGGGACAAGGGAAGAAAAATAACCACCCTGAGAATACAAATCAGTTTGGATTTCTTGTGCATGCTTCAAAATTAACAGATGTGAACAAAATGGTGGTCGTGAATACATTTTGGAATTAAACCATAGCAATTCATACTTGGGGATTATTCTTCTTGCTGTATTTCCTGCAGTGTCGAGTGCATCCAATCAACTTCCTTGTGCTGGCACCTGTGGTACTTGAGGATTTGCAGAATTCCTTATGGTAAAGTGTCGACACCAGATACTTCAGTGGATTTAATGATGCCAGTTGGTTTCCTTTAAAAATTAGGATACTCTACAGTTTCCAGAAGTGGCATTTGAAAAAAGAAGTTCTCTTCTGAAACATTCTCCCAACCATATGAAGCAGGTGACAGCCTTTCCTGTAGATTACCCTCTGCTCTTAGGTATAAAGTCTGCATGTTTTGAGAATTATGTGCAGCATTATCTACAGATGTGCAGAACTCCTCTGAGAAATGCAGCTTAGTCTTATTGAAACTCTTTTGCCTTCCCTCAGAGTTCTTCTGATGTTTCACCTGGGGAGATGCTTTCAATTTACCCAAAAAGTTTGCTTTGGATGAAATTAGGTGATGAGTCTGCTCCCAGGATTCATCAGCTTTGTCCACTGCGTGGAGAAATTCTTCACCAGCCCAGGACTCCCATTAGGGCATCCAGTGCTACTGAGAGATAGAATCATAGAATCATAGAGAGGTAGAGTTGGAAGAGGCCTACAAGGCCATCGAGTCCAACCCCCTGCTCAATACAGGAATCCAGGTCAAAGCATCCCTGACAGATGGCTGTCCAGCTCCACCTTGAATGCCTCCAGATTGGGAGAGACCACCCAATGGAATAAACTCCATAGGTAGTTGATTCCATTGTCTTATTGCTCTGACAGTCAGGAAATTTTTCCTGATGTTTAGGTGGAATCTAGGTTCCTGTAACTTGAGCCCATTATTCCGTGTCCTGCAAACTGGGATGATCGAGAAGAGATCCTGGCCCTCCTCTGTGTGACATCCCTTCAAGTACTGGAAGAGTGCGATCATATCTGCCCTCAGTCTCCTCTTCTGAAGGCTAAACATGCCCAGTTCTTTCAGTCTCTCCTCATAGGGCCTTGTTTCCAGTCCCTTTATCATCCTTGTTGCCCTCCTCTGAACCCTCTCCAATTTGTCTACGTCCTTCTGAAAGTGTGGTGCCCAGAACTGGACGCAATACTCAAGGTGAGGCCTAACCAGTGCCAAGTAAAGGGGAATTATCACTTCACGCGATTTGGAAGCTATACTTCTATTAATGCAGCCCAAAATAGCATTTGCCTTCTTTGCAGCCGCATCGCATTGCTGGCTCATATTCAGTTTGTGATCTACAACAATTCCAAGATCCTTCTCACTTGTGGTATTGTTGAGCCAAGTGTCCCCCATTCTGTAACTCTGCATTTGGTTTCCTCTCCCTAGGTGCAGCACTTGGCATTTATCCCTATTAAATTTCATTCTGTTGTTTTCGGCCCAGCGCTTCAGCCTATCGAGGTCACTTTGAATGTTGTTTCTGTCTTCCAGAGTATTAGCTGTTCCACCCAACTTTGTGTTGTCTGCAAATTTGATAAGCATTCCCTGTACCTCCTCAGACAAGTCATTAATAAAAATGTTGAAGAGCACTGGGCCCAGGACCGAGCCCTGTGGTACCCCGCTCATTACCTCTCCCCAGTTTGAGAAGGAACCATTGATAAGCACTCTTTGAGTCCGATTCTGTAGCCAATTGTGGATCCACCTGATAGTTGTTCCATCTAGCCCACTTTTAGCTAGCTTGCTAATCAGGATATCATGAGGCACTTTGTCGAAAGCTTTGCTGAAGTCCAGATACATTATGTCCACAGCATTTCCACAGTCCACAAGGGAGGTTAACCAATCAAAAAATGAGATCAGATTAGTCTGGCAGGATTTGTTCTTGACAAATCCATGCTGGCTTCTAGTAATCACTGCATTGTTTTCTAGGTGCTTGCAGACTGACTTCTTTATAATCTGCTCCAAAATTTTCCCTGGGATTGATGTCAGACTGACTGGCCTATAGTTCCCAGGTTCCTCCTCCTTGCCCTTTTTAAAGATGGGAACAACATTTGCCCTCCTCCAGTCATCTGGCCCTTCACCTGTCCTTCATGATTTCTCAAAGATAATAGACAGTGGTTCTGAGAGTTCTTCTGCCAGTTCATTTATTACTCTAGGATGTAGCTCGTCAGGCCCTGGAGATTTAAACTCGTTCAGAGTAATCAGGTGCTCCTTGACCATTTGCCTATCAATCTCAAGCTGCCATCCTGCCCCTACAGTCTGCACTTCAGGTTTGCCAGGGGGGTCATAGACCCTCTTTTGGGAGAAGACCGAGCCGAAGTAGGAATTGAACACTTCCGCCTTTTCTTTGTCTTCTGTTATCAATTTGCCATCCTCATTGCATAGTTGAACCACCATTTCTTTCCTCTGTCTTTTACTGTGCATGTATCTGAAGAAAGCTTTCTTGTTTTTAGTATCCCTCGCTAACCTTAGCTCATTCTCAGCTTTAGCCTTCCTGACACTGTTCTTGCAGTTCTGTGCTACCTGCCTGTACTCTTCCCTTGTAGCCTGGCCTTCCTTCCACTTCCTATATGTGTCCTTTTTTGTTTTCAGGTCATCTTTGAGTTTATTGTGAAGCCACATTGGCTTCTTCTGTTGCTCTCTGCCTTTTTTCCTTGTGGGAATTGTTTGCAATTGTGCCTTTAAAATTTCCTTTTTTAAAAACTCCCACCCATCCTGGGCTCCTTTTCTCATTAGAGTCGCTTGCCATGGGACCTCATATGGGTAGATGATGCCCACAGTATTACTTGAGTAACAACCTGCATTACCACTTTCTGTGGGACCCATTCAGGGATCTGTGGAACCTCCCCTAATCCCCAGATATTTTTTGATATCTTTATCAAAACTTTTTTGAGGGAAAGGGGAAGTTATTCATATTTTCTCAGCTGTTCATTGAAGCATAACCTCCACATTCACCTAAATATTTGCCTTAGGTGAAAACCCTTAAATCAAGTTTCATTATATAGAAATAATGGAAGTGGCTGGTTTGGGGCAGCTGTTTCAAATGGAAGGGCAGTTTTTAACATAGTTGAAAGAAACTTGATGAAGAATAAATATTCAATGGAGGGCGTGGGGGTGGGTTGTTGTCCGGAATGTGTAGAGATGTAAATTTTGGTGTCTATGCTGCTGGGCCATGTTCTTTATTTAACAACC
Organism: Shinisaurus crocodilurus; assembly: GCA_021292165.1. Classification (NCBI taxonomy): domain Eukaryota; kingdom Metazoa; phylum Chordata; class Lepidosauria; order Squamata; family Shinisauridae; genus Shinisaurus; species Shinisaurus crocodilurus. The sequence goes on from CM037878.1 coordinate 151,602,012, forward strand.
TTTCTAGAGGAGGTTTTGTTCATCACAATGGGCATGGCTCACTTGCCATATGTAAGGAGAATGAGGACCACATTTCAGTCTAGAGCAAGGGTAGGTGACCAGGTGCCATCCAGATGCTTTAGATTACAGATCCCTGAACATTGGCCATGTTGGCTGAGGCATATGGGACCCATAGTCTACCCCTAATCTATAGAGAAGAGGGTTCTTGGGAGAGCTGAGAACTCATACTTCCCAAGTGCCTCCCTGAGGTCTATATCTTGTATAGACCTCATTACAATGAAAGAAGCTTTCTCTCTTCTCCAAGCTCAATAATTTTGTCCCTGAGCATTGTCTTGTTCTGTTTGGCAGAATCTTTAAATAGCTTTAAGGACACTTTTTTCCATTGGGGACCAGACTGGCTGTTGTTCTGTAATGAAATATTTGTGTCTGAAAGTATCGTGTAGCTTGGCTCTGATAAGCTCCTTATCAAGAATGTCATACTGGATATTTTCAGGTGCTACATCAACAACTTCACATGACTTGTCAGGAAAGGGTTCCCCCCTGTTCTAGAACTGGGGTGCAGAGCTTCAGGCCTGGTAGCCAAATTCAGCCTGCCTGGAGTCCCAATCCAGGGCCCCAAAATGACTGTGCTCCCTTTCCATGTCCCCGCTCCCTTTTCCCCAACCACCAATCATTTGGTGCTTTCCTGGCTTTTGTACATCCCCTCTCCCTACGTTCTGAAAGGTTGAAATATCTCTGCTAAGGCTCCGTGATTGACAATAAGAGCTTTCAGCTAAAATACGCTCACATTTTTAGTATTTTGGCCCTCCCCCTTTTGCCTTTGGCCCCACCAACCCTGGAGAACTTCTCAAAAAAAAAAGAAAAAAGAAAAAAATTCAGCCTTGGGCTGAAAGAGGTTCAACACATCCCTGTTTTAGAATGGCTCCCTTCATCTTGGAAATATTGGTCAACACTGTGCGGCGGAGTCTGTGGGGAGTGTCTTTGGCAGGGGGAGGAGCAATGGGTATGTTTGACTAGGATGTGTGATTAGGTAATAATGTATCTGGCTGCATGTTTTTTTAAAAAGCCCTGCAATTAGACCTTTAAAGAGAGCCTAATTTTATGCAGATGGGGAGGCCCCATAGGGTGCATCTGGCCCATGGCCTGGAGATCCTCCACCCCTGCAATAGGCTTTTTATGGACACAAAAATAGTTTCAGTTCTTACATTCAGAGTAGCAGTGTGCTGTGTTTGTTGAGTGTTGGGCATCATAGAAGTTGATGCTGGTGATAGCCTTATGTTACTGGCTCACATAATGCTACTCCTATGTGAGCTGCTGCTTGAAAAAGAAACTGAGTCTAGCAAGAGCCTGCTTGAGAATTGATCATACTTGAGAATCAGGTCACTATATATTGCATTACATAAACCCTTGATCAATTATTTTGAAAATTTAGCCTAAAAATAGTTTAAAGTAGTTTCATTTGATGTGAAGCTCCCCTCAAACTACTCTTGTTTAATGGGTTCACCATTTCCCTTCTTCAGTTCAGTAATACGCAAAATACAATATTACATGAGGCAGAGAAGAAAATGGGTCAAATTTGTTGAGAAAATGCATAAATGACTGCCTTTGTCCAATCAATGTTTTCACACTGTTCTGATGTCAGGGTGTGTGTTAGCGTTTTTTGTTTTTTAAAAAACACCCATTTAGTGGAAGCTGAAAATCATGTTAAAGGTGTTGAATTAACAAGTACACACAAAAGCAAAGCAACGAGTAAGGTACCTCTAATTGGTCCAGACTCTGTTAGTAAAAATGTGTTAAATAAAGATGTGCAGAACTTGCCTGAGGATTTCTGTTCTTTCTTAATTCCTTTTTCTCCTAGCCCACATGAAGAATTTTGCTGCCATTTCCTTTTCACTTTTCAGCAATGGAGTAATCCCATGGAGAACTCTGACCTACTATTGTAATTCCTCCAGGTTCTATTGTATTTATAGTATATTTTCTCTTTTGAAAAACAAAACAAAACTGAAGATATATGGTTGTTCATAGGTTTTTATATTATTAGATTTTGCCCCATCTCAGATTTGCTGATGCTGCCTGCACCTTTAATTTGCTGTTGAAGGAATCATACTCTGCATATGACCAGAGATTCCGGTTTATGATCTGAACATTTTCCCTTTTGTTCTGCAGCCATTCCCCTGGACCCGTTCAGCTAGGTCTCCAGGTGCTTTCTATGGTGTTCTGTGGCCATCTGTCAGCTGTGAGGAGCCAACAGAAGCTCCTTAAGCACATCTCTTCTCTAATGTAAGCCCTTTCATCTTATTAAGCCTGCTTTATAAACCCAATGGAGTTTCTGTTTAAACTCTTTTGAGTTTAATAGCCACGTTTGAGGCGGAAATTCAGTAGATGTTGCGTTGATCTTTCTTTGTCTCCTTAGGAAGTAGTTTGGTTCGCCTACCGTTTTCAGGGAAATTGGTTATTTCTTATGAATGTTCATTTGTGACTCATCTATGAAGGAGAAAGAAGTGGCAGCCAATTTTAGAAAATGGCACCAAAGAAGTAGAGAAAGGAAACAACAACACCAAACTGGGGGGAAAGGTGACTATTTGTTAAATTTTCTTTTGGGAAATGACTACAGAAATGACTACTTCAGTGAAACTCCACTGAAATTACTACTTTTGAATCCAAAACCAAAAGGGGAAAATATTTTGTACAGTCTTAATTTCTACTTCCCTATTTTTTTCCCCCTCAGGAAAAGGTCAAGGATCTTTTAAAAAATGCACAGTTGCACAAATGTATGCAAGTCCAGTAGGGGGAAATCACATTACTTACACAGGCACAAACACACCACATTTATTTTTCAGTTGTACATCAAAACCATCAAATTTAAACTCTACAGCTTCCCTTTTTGAAATCCTGCATCTCTTCTGTTATCTTTAGAATACTCCCTTTAAGTTTAGATTAGATCAGTAAACAGAAGCCATCTGGCACCTCTGGTGGAAATCTGTGCCTTCCACCCATGTCATGGGCTGAACTGCTGTGATGTCACAGAGGCTTGCAGATGACTGTGAAGCATGGTGATGATGAGCAAGGTAAAGAATGGGACAAGGAAGTGAACTGAATTGAATCCTGAATGCAGGACAAAATTGAGCCCATACTATTCTGGAGTCAAGTGCTGGGATAAGTGGAGACTGGGGAAATAGAGGTTTCCCAAAATATTAAGTAATGTAAATATATCAGGTGAAGCCTTGAAATGGTTAGAAATGGCTGGAAACTGAATGATTCAATTGAGAATAACACTTTTAAAAGCCCACTTTCCACCCGTCAAGTGTTTCTAGATTGGTTTCTGTATTTTAGCTTCTAAATGCCGCATAACAGGTTTATTGGCCAACAAGAGCAGAACTGTCAGCTATAAAAGGAGATGGCATCTTAGATTAAAGTAGGTGAAAATTCCCTGTTACCATATACACACACTTTGCAATTCTTAAAGGCTGTCTTCATCTCAGGACATTGTTGTTGTTACAGTTCATGAGCTTAAAACTGCATTTCCTCCCTGGCTATGTTCGAGGACCAGAATGACATGCAATTTAAACATAACACTCATTACAGATCTGTTATTCCAAGCTACTTCTGTGGCTTTATTAATATACCACGTGTTTATATTTATTACTTCTTTCAGACTTGCAGCAATCCTTCCCAAGTAGTAAGTCAATATCTAAGTTTGAAATCCAGTCCAATATTTAAAGAATGAGTAATGGATTGTGTACACAGGATTCCGAATGGTGTTTCTTTGAAGGAGACAGATATCAACTTCTTTGAAGGAACATACATTAACTTCCTCCACTTCTCTTTATACTTCTTAGAATTATGTACATTGTATTTTACTATTTCTCTTTTTAGTCCGCCCTGCCCCCCCCCCCCCATTTTTAAGTATCACTGTGCTCAAGCAATATGCTCTTCAAGGGCTTTTCATCACTTCTGCTTGCTGATATATTTTTATGTGAATCCCTTTGGGATTTGTTTCCCAATAGTATAGTTAGACATTGTGGTAGAATGCTTGACTTGTTTTCTCATCAAGTTTTGTCCGTACCTCCATCGCATTTTCTCTTTGTTGCCATCTCTAGAATGCAACACTGACCCTGCCTACTCAGTGTGCAGGAATCATGCCTGCTAGCACTGAGGCTCAATAAGACTCATCACTATGCCTTTGCTTGTCATATCAGCAGGCTCATCATCAGAAATATATTCTGACTGAGTAAGCCTGCGGTAGTCGGTAGACAATGCTTAATTCTCCACTACAGGGATGGAAGAGAGATTCTGCCAGAGGGCATCAGTCCTGTCACTGCCCTAATATCCTAACACACCATTTACCCAGTTACTGGCATTATGTTCCACTTTATCAGTCTGATAAAGGCATTAGAGGCATTCTCCTTGTATTTACCAGTTTACAGTACATCTTCACCAAGAATCGAAGTTTGTGTACCTACCCAAGGCTCATTATGATTTGAGTCCCAGAACCTGTACCCAATGCTGGTTGTTAGCTTTGTGTAACATACGATGGGGCATATGACTGTCTTTGGATTTGTAATATCTTGCCTGGTAGCCAGCTAAAATCATTTTGTACCCAGGGAGTCACACATGTCTCATTATTTCTATGGATATTTCTGCCTTCTCACAGGTTGGGGAAAGATATCTAAAGAGCAATGATTCATATCTCTGTTCTGTACATAGACGAAATATTGCTCCCTATTAGAGTTGTCACTGAAATTTCACCTAAAGTGACATTGGAAGCAAATTTGGGGCTTTTGGTCAGAGGAAATATCTGAGGATGTCAAGGAAAGCCAAAGGTATTTTGATAAGACTAGAAAAAATGACCCAGAGGGTTTTCACACACCCTCTGATTGTCACCACATTGCACCTATAGCCCAAATTCGAAAATTAGAAATTCAGAAACATCCAAGGAATTTTGAAGAAAGCAAAAGAGTGTCTTATTTTGTAGCAAAATTTCTCAGGAGGATTTCACACATCCTGACTGCATTCACTTTTATGGGGGAAAGAAAGGGGTGTAATTGTCAAGAGGGACCTGCTGGCCCATGCTACAGAATCTGGGGATATGAGTTTTCTAGGTTGAAACCCCCCTTCTTTAGCATCAGATAATGTACTACCAACTAACCATTAGTCTAAATATGTCAACTCCTGTTTTAAAAGGATTGTCCAGAATATTTTGGAGCAGAACTGTACTGCCATAAAATAAATTGTATCCACCGGTGGCAGATAGTACAACTGTCCCCAATAGAGACTAGCTGCAAGATATGCTGAGAAAGTGATCAATGCACAATATTTAACCAGCTGGGGCAGTACCAGTCCAGACATGTGTGGGTTAGTTAGGTAGCAATGCTATCTTCATGACATACCCACGTAATGCCATCATTGACTGCACATGAAGAACACTGAATAAAGCATGAACAAAGAAGAAAAGCTGGGACTTGTTGTACAATATGTTATACGTTAAATCAAATTTACGGTGGTGGGAAAGGCAGAAACCTGGTACTATGCACGGTAGCAAACTGGTCAGATAAGGAACAATAGTCAGAGTCAAGTGCCATGGACCATAGTAAGCGAATCAGCACTTTGATTGGAAACGATGCACATTTATGCTAAGGTGTGATCTAACTTGTAAATTAAGCATTTGAAAAATCCTTCCCTCACAAAGATTGCACATGCTATTTTTTCCATCATAAAGAATTGCACATGCCAAATCTGCTAGTTCATTTTTTGGGGGAGAGACAGAAATATCTGTGAAAATAAGAGGGAAGGTTGTGTCTATTTCAGCTGGTACAGAAGTACCAAAGAAGTAGGTTCAATGATGTGTTGTAACCAAGGATTCAACTGTGTAAAAGTCCAGAATCTATTTCAAAAGCTAGTATCAGAAACTGGTCTGGAACCCAAGTCTTCCTTCATCTTGTTATTATTATTTACATTTATGAGTCACCGTATTGCCAAAGCTCTCAGGATGACATGCATAATAAAAGCAATTACAATAAAACCAATTAATAAAAACGTATCATAAATATATTAGGTATTTCCTTCCCTATTTTCCTGCTCTTCTGCCCTAAGTTGCTGTCTGAGACAATTCCAGAAGCTGTGCAAAGACACAAGAACATTCAAACTGAGAACTGTGTTGTGCCTGGACTGAACTCAACACTATGATGCAAAAGTGGAAGGTCGTATAATACTTGGAGGGGTAGACCTAAAATTGCTGACCCATTGCGGCACCCACCAAGCTTAACCTGGTCTGTCTGGTACCAGGTAGAGAAGACTTTTGAGCTATCAACAAACAGAAAGTAGCTTCAATTGCAAGCATGGGGAAATATATAATTATTTAACTAAATGGCAAAAGAGAGGGATAGAAATGGAGAAGCAAGAGTGTGTAACAGTTAGCTACTTTGTTCATAATCCATGTTCTAGTCCCCACTTGGCCATGAAGCTCAGTGGGTGATTTTGGGCCAGTTACTCTCAGTATAACCTACCTCACAGGGTTGTTGTGAGGATAAAATGGAGAGGAGGATCATGTAAGCCACCTTGGGTTCCTTAAGGAAAAAAAGGTGGGATATAAATGTCATGATGAAAAATAAAATAAAAACAGTTGAGAAAACTAACAGACTTTTGTCTTCCTCCCGATAGAGCATAAAGCAAGCACAGATGCACTCCCAGAAATAAAGCATAGCCTGATTACAATAATCTAGTACAGTGGTTTTCAGACTTTAGATGATGGGGGTGCTTTTGAACAAAAAGGATATTCAGGAGTAGGGCATGGACCTTTTTTAGATATGGCCTTAAGGCACAAGACAATATGTCCACAAAAGTAATGACACATTTAATGAATCAAATTAATGAAAAGCCTAGAGGATATTTACAATGATTTATAAGGACAAAAAGTTCCTGCTACCAATAGATGGAGCTCTATTGCTCTTTACTGCATGGGGAAATAAATAATAGAATCATAGGAAAGTAGAGTTGGAAGGGGCCTACCAGGCCATCGAGTCCAACCCCCTGCTCAATGCAGGAATCCAGGTCAGAGCATCCCTGACAGATGGCTGTCCAGCCGCACCTTGAATGCCTCCAGAGTGGGAGAGCCCACCACCTCCTTAGCTAGCCACTTTTAGCTAGCTTGCTAATCAGGATATCATGAGGCACTTTGTCAAAAGCTTTGCTGAAGTCCAGATATATTATGTCCACAGCATTCCCACAGTTCACAAGGGAGGTTACCCAATCAAAAAATGAGATCAGATTAGTCTGGCAGGATTTGTTCTTGACAAATCCATGCTGACTTCTAGTAATCACTGCATTGTTTTCTAGGTGCTTGCAGACTGACTTTTTAATAATCTGCTCCAAAAATTTACCAGGGATTGATGTCAGACTGACTGGCCTATAGTTCCCAGGTTCCTCCTTCTTGCCCTTTTTGAAGATGGGAACAACATTTGCCCTCCTCCAGTCCTCTGGCACTTGTCCTCCATGATTTCTCAAAGATAATAGACAGTGGTTCTGAGAGTTCTTCTGCCAGTTCCTTTATTACTCTAGGATGCAGTTCGTCAGGCCCTGGAGATTTAAACTCGTTCAGAGTAATCAGGTGCTCCTTGACCATTGGCCTATCAATCTCAAGCTGCAATCCTGCCCCTTCAGTCTGCACTTCAGGTTTGCCCGGGGGGTTATAGACCCTCTTTTGGGAGAAGACCGAGCCGAAGTAGGAATTGAACACTTCTGCCTTTTCTTTGTCTTCTGTTACCAATTTGCCATCCTCATTGCGTAGTTGAACCACCATTTCTTTCCTCTGTCTTTTACTATGCATGTATCTGAAGAAAACTTTCTTGTTGTTTTTAGCATCCCTCGCTAACCTTAGCTCATTCTCAGCTTTAGCCTTCCTGACACTATTCCTGTAGTTCTGTGCTACCTGCCTGTACTCTTCCCTTGTAGCCTGTCCTTCCTTCCACTTCCTATACGTGTCCTTTTTTGTTTTCAGGTCATCTTTGAGTTTATTGTGAAGCCACACTGGCTTCTTCTGTTGCCCTCTGCTTTTTTTCCTTGTGGGAATTGTTTGCAATTGTGCCTTTAAAATTTCCTTTTTTAAAAAACTCCCACCCAATCAAAACTCAGTCAAAAATGAGCTCCTTTTCTCATTAGAGTCGCTTGCCATGGGGCCTTACTTATCATTGTTCTGAGTTTGTTAAAATTGGCTTTCCTAAAATCCAGGGTATGCGTTTGGCTACACTCAGCTTTTGCTTCCCTTAGAATCAAGAACTCAAGTATAACATGGTCACTTTCCCCCAGAGTTCCTGAAACTGCCACTTATCCACTAACTCGTCTCTGTTGGTTAGAATCAGGTCAAGGATAGCCGATCCTCTAGTTCCTTCCTTCCTCCATTTTCTGTAGGAGGAAGTTATCAGCAACACAGGTCAGGAATTTCTTGGAGGGGCCATGTTTGGCTGAATAAGTCTCCCAAGTCCCAACAGATATCAGGGAAATTGAAGTCCCCCATTACTACCACATCATGCCTCCTTGAAACAATGGCAATTTGCTTTTCAAAAGTTTCATCCTCGTCTTCTCCTTGATTGGGTGGGATAGAAATGGACTCCAACCGCCATGTAGTAGACTCCAACTGCCATGTTCGTTTTATTCTTTGCCCCCTTTATTTTAACCCAGATGCTCTCAATGGGGCTGCCAAGCTCCTCTTCCTGTATCTCTGAGCAGAGATACGTATCTTTAACATACAGTGCAACTCCACCTCCCTTTCTGTTGCTTCTGTTCCTTTTGAACAAGTTATATCCTTCAATTGCTGTATTCCAGCCATGGAATCATCCCACCAGGTTTCAGTTATCCCTATATGCACCTTATTTTGTTCTACAGTCATGAGCAAGATTCTTCAAGTTCAAACTATGATCCGTAGTGTAGCAGAGTTTTTAAACTGTTCTAAGGAAACCTAGGTCTCTTTTAAGAGGGATTACTACTCATTGAGGTGATCAATAATGATGGACATGCTTTCACAAAAGACAGCATGCTTGCCACCACTACCAATTTCCCCACAAAATGTGGAGTGTGGATGTTCTCTGAGGCAGGGGTGGGCAGAAAGTAGATCTCCAGATGTTTTGGACTTCCAACTCCCAGCATTCCTGTCCTTTGGCCATGCTGGCAGGGTCTTCTGCAAGGCCAAAACATCAAGAGCTCTACCTTCTGCCCACCCCTGCTCTAAGGCACATTTTCAGTTTAGAATTTGGCAGTTCAGGACCTCATGAATGGAATGCGTACCCTAGAACAGGGGTGGGAAGAAAGTAGTTGGACTCACTCTACTGGCAAATCTCGGGCAGGTTTCTAGTAGATCTTCACAGGGTTTTGACTTTAATGAGAGCAGGAGAGTACTTGCTGTAGAAGTACTAATTGGTTGCTTTTGACCAGATCTTTGTTAGAGTGATATGTTAGAATCCCTGCTCCTTGGTAACTCACATGTAGATTTGTATACATCCCAGTGAGTGGTTCATGGGGTGCAGTAGATAATTGACTCCCCCCCCCCCATAGTCACTATTTTGTATCTGGCTCTGGTTGGTAAACCTCAGCAGTCTAGTAAAAAAAACACAGTAGATCCTGTAAGCCTGACATCTGCCCACTCCTTCCTAGAATATGATGGAGTATTCTCTGCAGTGCACAGGGATTCTGTAGCAGACAAGTGTTGTTCCCTGAAGGTGAAAAGCTTGAAAAACAAGAGAGTCAAGAATGAGATTAAAACTTTCTCATGGGAAACATTGGGGCTTCCATTTCCCCACATTTGTCTGGATTATTTCATATGTCTGGTTATTGATGCTCTTAAGTTTGGGGGATGAACTAGATCACACCTATGAATTTATTAATAGATATCAAGCTTTTGTACTTGTTCCATGTCAGTCCATTTGTGGACTTCACTGTTCTACAAAAGTATAGCATCGAATTGTGCCTAGGTTCTTCTGAATGAAAAGCTATTTTACCAGGATGATTCCTCTTCCAAGCTATTTGTCTCTTCCACTACCTGACTGCACACAACTATTCTCTTTTTTAACCAATTACCGTAATGTAGGTATTTAATTGGTCTAATCCAAATGCAAAAAGTGCACATGTAACCTCCTTATTTCTTGCATTAAAATGGGTTACAGGGGGAGGAGGCTGGCAGTACTCCCTGAAAATGTGGTTTAGGTGCCTCTGCTTGTTATATTCAATGCAGTTATTATAGCTGGGTTTTGTTTTTTTCATATTTACAGCTGTTTTCTTTTATAAATGTTCCCTGTCATTGATCTTTGTACTATATTACGCTCATTCCCTTTCCCCAAATATTGTACTTTTTCATCCTTGCTTTCTTCTTCATCAGACAGAGTTTTGATGCTATATTATGGATTGCCTATGCAAACATTTCATTTCCCAGAATGATGAAGAGCTAAATATTATCATTAAAAGGAGATCCTTACATTTATGATAGTGTGTTGTATATCATTTCCCCACAAGACATGTTAGATATTGAATGAGAAAAGTTGTTCTGAGAATAATTTTTGAAGCAATCATTTCTCCATGAACTGTTTCTTCCCCCTCCTGCAAAATTTCCATTCTTTTCAACTCTCACTGAGAGCCATCTCACACTCTCTGTTTAAATATGTACTTTCCATGTATTGACTGGAGATGAGTTTAAAGGAAATAATCCCTTCTAGGTTGGTATAAGCCAGGGATATGCCTACTGCATTGGCATTAGATACATGAACTGAATTAGACACTATTCACAGTTTACTTTTTAAACACCAGTGTAAGTCATACTTGAATTTAAATGGTGAAATAGATGGGCAGCGCTTTCAGTTATGAATGTCATGTACATGTCTGAATGACCAAATTTCCCATAATAAGAATGGAAGCAGGAAGCTGATCCTTTACATTTGCAACTTCTGTGGTTATTGTAGGAAACCCTGACCATTTAACATGTAGATGCCATTTCCAATGGACAGTGCTGTGCATATATTTTGCCATTTAAGCTGAAGCACTTCTGTACCTATGTTTAAAATGTAAAATGCAGGTTTGTTCCCCAGCAAACTTTCAAAATCTAAATTTCTTAGAGAGAAACGTATTTTTCATTGACATATAACTCAGTAGTCAATTGCCAAGAGAGACATGGCATATCAATATCCATAGCTGGGATCCATAGGTCATCCAAGTGCAAAGAATTGTTGTTCTCTTTTTCCAGATCCCACCTCTTGCAGATCCTGGCAGCTCCCCAAAAGCAATCGTAAAGATGGAGAAAACCATTGTGGCCAAATGACTCGCCTAAAAATTAGATATGCCCCTCAGGCACTAACCACCACAACCCAACCAGGTGAAGAGTGTACAATTGGTGAAAAAACCGGTCACCTTGTGTCAATCTGTTTAACAAGCAAAAAATCCTACTTGGCCTCCTGTGCAACCAGCTAATCCTACAAATTTTGCTCATATTATTGAAATTCCTTTAGCGTACTTTGGAATTTCAGAGGATGTTTTGCCTCACCAGGACCAAATTCATCTTAGATTTCATTTCAAGCAACGTTCTGTGGCTGTGCAAATAATGAAGATTTAGCATAATGTTGCAGTGACTGGCAGCAGATGGGAGATACTATGCAGAGGAAAAGCAGCACATGCACTACTTAGCAACATTGTGTTGCAAATAGGAGAAAATAAGAAAAAAAAGAGAAAAATAGAAGGAATAAGGGGTGGAAAGTGGCAGTAGATGGGAAATATTTTGCAGCAGAAAAGCAGCACATGCACTACTTAGCAACAATGTGTCACAAATAGAAATGCCAAGATTCCATTGTTGTTGTAGACAGAAATGGCTCCTGATTTATTTTAAACTTATTAATTTATAGAAAAACTGCATTCTTTAAAGTTAAGGTTGCTATGTAGCTGTGGCCCAATTTAGCCAGTGAGCTATATGTGCACAGCTGTTGTGGATGCATATCTTGATGTGGCTGTGCATATGGACACACATTGCAATGCTCTTTCAGTAGCCATTGAACTTCATGGATGCTTCTGGTGAGGATAGCAATGGGGAGGGGCCATAGCTCAGTAGTAGAGCACATGCTTTGCATGCAGAAGGTCCCAGGTTCTATCACTGGAATCACCGGGTTGCAGGCGATGTGCCCAGGATCCTAGAGAGTTCCTGCCAGTCAGAGTAGACAGTACTGGGATAGATGGTCAAACAGTCTAAGCTGGTATAGGGAAGCTTCCTCTGTACTTCCCTATGCATTCCCATCGAGGCCAGTTGTTGCTTGCAAGAAAGGTACAACTGGAACTGGAGCATGGGCATACATTTTATTTTTATTTATTTTTATTACATTTATCAATCGCCCATCTGGCCGGTCACCCGGCCACCCTGGGCGATGTACAATTAAAATACAATAAAACACAATAAAATATAATAATTAAAACAATATTAAAAAATTCTCATTAAAAACCTAACCCACCCCATATTCCCGCCTGAACAGCCATGTTTTTAATGCACGGCGGAAGCTCATCACGGAGGGGGCATGGCGAAGGTCACTAGGGAGGGAGTTCCATAATGTGGGGGCCGCCACAGAGAAGGCCCTCTTCCTAGTCCCCACCAGCCTGGCTGCTCTGGCTGATGGGATAAGGAGAAGGCCGTCCGTGGCAGACCTTGTTGAGCGGCCTACTTGATGTTGCTGGAGGCGCTCCTTGAGATAAGCTGGGCCGGAGCCGTGTAGGGTTTTAAAGGTCAAAACCAACACCTTAAATTCGGCTCGGCAAGCAACTGGTAGCCAGTGCAACTCTTTAAGCACTGGCATGATGTGATCACGCCGGCGGCTGCCCTTAATCAGGCGAGCCGCCGCGTTCTGTACCAGCTGAAGCTTCCGGACCGTCTTCAAGGGTAACCCCACGTAGAGCGCATTACAGTAGTCTAGGCGAGAGGAGACCAAGGCATGAACCACTGATGGGAGCAGGTGATTAGGAAGGTAGGGGCGCAGCTGCCGTATCAGATGGAGTTGATACAGCGCCGCCCGGCTCACAGCTGCCACCTGAGCCTCCATGGACAGCTGGGAGTCTAGAATGACCCCCAAGCTGCGGACCTGGTCCTTCAGGGGTAGATGTACCCCATTCAGCACCAGGTCAACATCCCCTAACCTTCCCTTGTCCCCCACCAGAAGTACCTCGGTCTTGTCGGGGTTCAGCTTCAGCATATTCCTTCCCATCCAGCCAGCCACTGACTCCAGGCACTTGGACAGGGTTTCAACGGCCAACCTCGGTGAGGACTTAAAACAGAGGTAGAGCTGCGTGTCATCCGCATACTGATGACACTGCACCCCAAACCTCCTGATGATAGCTCCCAGCGGCTTGAGGTAGATGTTGAATAACATCGGGGAGAGGATGGAACCCTGCGGCACTCCACAAGTGAGCAGCCGAGGGTCCGAAGCCTCCTCCCCGAGAACTACCCTCTGATACCTTCCAGAGAGGAAGGACCGGAACCACTGCAATACAGTGCCTCCTAAGCCCAACCCCTCCAGACGGTCCAGGAGGATACCGTGGTCAACGGTATCAAAAGCCGCTGAGAGATCGAGGAGGACTAGAAAGGAGCATTCACCCCTATCCAAAGCCCTCCTCATATCATCCACCAAGGCGACCAAGGCCGTTTCCATCCCATGTCCAGGCCTGGAGCCCGACTGGCACGGATCTAAATAATTGGCTTCATCCAAGTGTGCCTTCAACTGAGCACCCACCACCCGCTCGATCACCTTGCCCAGAAATGGTAAATTGGAGACTGGGCGAAAGTTGTTTAAATCCTGGGGATCCAAGGAGGGCTTCTTTAGAAGCGGCCTTATTACTGCCTCCTTGAGGGCTGATGGCATAACTCCCTCCTCAAGGGAGGCATTCACCACCGCCTTGATCCCCTCACCCAGTCTCTCCCTGCAGCTCATGATGAGCCAGGATGGGCAAGGGTCAAGCAAGCAGGTGGTCGGCCTCACAGATGAAAGCACCTTGTCCACTTCATCAGAAAGTTACATGTTACTGAGGAGCTCAGCCTCACCGTCATTTTGATGCATTTTGTCTGGGAGGGTGTACTAAGGCTAGGGTTAAGAACCCCAATATAAGAAAGTAACACCATACCCTGGCCAACCTGTTTAGGGATGGTCTTAGCACATTATGCATAGGTGGAAGGATTCCATAATATGCTGAAGCCTTCCTCTCTGCCTGATTCCTAACACTATCCAGTTATCCAAGACACACCCTCTTCATCAGTTTTAGAACCCTGGCTGAAGGAAGCTCCTTGCCTGAAGACACAACTACCACCAGTAAGCCTCTTGGTAATCATTACGCTTAAGAACCTCCACCCAGAAAATGTGTACATGAAAAGCTTCTTGCACTCCACACACTTTTGCACACATCACCCAATGGCAGGAAAATTAAGACATGTTCAACAGTGATTTAGATACTCCTCACTCCCTTTAATCCAGGAATACTCTTGGCCAAAGTCTTAAAAGGAATTCCCAGATGAGGACTTGGGTTCAGAATTGGTCCAGCTTTGGCTTGATCCTCTGCTCTCCCTTCAATCCTTTTCCCAGTTCCCCTTCCCCAATTGTGTCTTGATTGTTTTACACTCAGTTTCAGTCAGGGCTCTAGTAGGCTCTAACTCATGATTGCGTAAGATTGTCTTCCAGGATAAAATTACAAAAAGAAAATTATAAATTGTTTTTAAAAATTGTGTAGACTCTAGCGATCGCTGATGGGTCCGTAAGTGACTGTGGAGGCCAATTCTAGATCCACACAGCTTCCCACAGTGAGGACACAGGTTGCCAGATGGAAGATGGTGCTGTAAAGGATTTGTTTGACGTGCTTTCCACTTAGCACGTTTCTCCCTTTCACCTTGCACTCGGGCTTCTTCAAAGTCCATAGAACCTTTGTGAAAGGCCAACCTCCAGTTAGATCATTCATGGGCCAGAGCTTCCCAGTTCTCGATGTTTATATTGCATTTTTTAAAATTAGCCTTAAGAACATCTTTAAACCTCTTATACTGACCACCAATATTCCGCTTTCCATCCTTGAGTTGGGAATAGAGTAACTGCTTTGGGAGAGAGCAGTCAGACATTCGAACAACATGACCGGTCCATTGAAGTTTGCGTTGAAGGATCATTTTTTCAACACTAGTAGACTTTGCTTCTTCCAGTACACTGACATTTGTTCACCTATCTTCCCAAGTAATTCGCAAGATTTTCCAGAGGCAGCGTTGATGAAATTTGTCGAGGAGGTGGAGATGATGTTTGTAGATAGTCCATGTTTTGCAGGCATACAATAAAGTTGGTAATACAATGGCTTTATAAACCAGCGTTTTGGTCTCCCTACAGATATCCTGATACTCGAACACTCTACGTTTCATTCGAGAAAATGCAGCACTTGCGGAGCTCAAATGATGCTGGATTTCAGTGTCAATGTTAGCTGTAACAGAAAGATAGCTGCCAAGATAGAGAAAATGATTGACATCAAGCTGGATAGATGGCATCACCAAAGGGTTAACTTGCACTTGCTGATGAAGCACTTTGGTTTTTTTGATGTTAAGTGAGAGACCAAGTTTTTCATATCCTTCTGTAAAAGCATTTAGGATAGTTTGGAGGTCATCCTCTGAGTGTGCGAAGACTACATTATCATCGGTATACTGAAGTTCCACAACGGAAGTTGTGATTACCTTACTTTTTGCTTTCAGCCTACTGAGATTAAAAAGCTTTCCATCTGTTTGATATATAATTCCCACACCAGTGGGAAATTTCCCCTCGACAAGATGTAGAATCATAGTGATGAAAATAGCAAATAATGTTGGGGCTATAACACATCCCTGTTTACACCTGATTCCACTTTAAATGGAGCACCATGAGAGCCGTTGTTGTCCAAAACCGTTGCCGTCATGTTGTCATGGAGAAGTGGGCAAGACATTCACAAATTTATTGGGGCATCCAATTTTCATAAGGATGGTCCAGAGAGCTACAGTGTCAAAGGCCTTAGCCAAATCAATAAATGCCATATAAAGGGGTTGTTTTTGCTCCCGGCATTTTTCTTGGAGCTGACGTGCAGTAAAAATCATGTCTACTGTCCCTCTAGAGGGGCGGAAACCATATTGAGATTCAGGGAGGATCTCTTCTGAAACAGATAGAAGATGGTTTGCGAGAATACTAGCAAATATTTTATTTTGGGAGGGTGGGGGGTGCATTTTATGATGTATTGTATGCTGTTTATGTTATATTTTTGTGTTATTCTTGTATTTTGTTATATTTTGTTTTGAAAAGTAAATAAAAAATATTTTTAAAAAATATATAAATATAATTAATAAATAAAGACTCCCAATAAAAAAAATATTTTAACGTAATTACGACCCCATTTGCCCAAATTTAAAGGCACCCCCCCCAAAAAAAGATCCCAGTTGTGCAAATTGCTGCCATTAAAAAAATGAAATCTATGTATCAGGTCAACTCACTACAGATCAAGTCAATGCCAGCGGGGGGGATACAGTGGGACAGAACAAAATTTGCCAGGGCCAAACCGGTAAAATCTTTCGAGATTTCACTCTAAAATGGAACTCTGATACATCTCTACTTATATCCGGGTTCTAGTCCCTGCTCGGCCATGAAACTCACTGGGTGACTCTCAGCCTAACCTACCTCACAGGGTTGTTGTGAGGATAAAATGGAGAGGAGGAGGATTATGTAAGCCACCTTGGGTTCCTTTCAGGAAAAAAGGCGGGGTATAAATATAATAAATAAATAAATAAATATCATCCAATGTTAAAGGGACCTGCAACAGGCTGCAAGGGCTTCTATGGTCCCCAGCAACCCTCCTCATGAACTGCTAAAGGACAACCTTAGTGATCTGATGCTTAAGGATTTATGAGGATTTTGTTACAGTTCGTTAAACTTCAGAACTTGTCCCATTCTCACCCCCAAATGCGAATCTGAGCACATTTCTTGGGTAAAGCTCGCATATTCCTGAGTTTGCATTCACATTCATTAGCAATTCATTTGCAAAATGCATTCATTAGAAAAATATGCACTTTTAAAATGCACATTTTAGGGGAAAATACACCTTAGTTAATGAGGGGGAGTGTGCATTTGGGTGAGAGCTTTGAAGAATGCACGCATCATAGCACACTTCTTCAAGGACTTAGCAAAAGAGACTGCTTTGTTGAAACTTGTTTTCCCCTCTTTGCATTTGTGAATAGAGGTGTCCCTGAATGCATGCCCCTGGAGACCCAAAAGTCCTTTTGGAGGTACTTTGTTTATTGATTTTGTTGTTACCATAGATCATTTTATGCTGTATTTTAATGTATGTCCTTTACAGATGTTTAATTTAACAAAAAAGGAGGGGAAAGAAAAATGCCCCCTAAATGTGCACTTTTCCCATTCAGCTAAGAAAAGATTCACATTCGGGAATGGGAATGAATTAAACCAAGCTTTAAGGTGGAACTTGGAGAGCCTTGATGAGGTGGAGCCTCACTGATTCTTCTTGTACTCATTCCTACTGATGCTACAGGACAATTCCTTAATCCACAGCATCCCCCCAAAGTAGAGGCATTTTCCCTTCCACCTTCAGGTAGACAATATCTGCACTCTGGTTTCCTCTCCTAGCTTTCTTTCCGTTCGCCCCATGTGGAACTCCCAAGCAAGTTACACCCACTGTATCCCAGTGAAGTGGTATTTCTCCTTTTAACTTCTCCTTTTAACACTAGTGGGTTCTCCAAGTATCTATCTGGTGTCTATTGCCCTTTGCTCCCATTCTTTGGCATCCGTCTCCTCATATTTCCTCATGTATCACTCACATATACTCCCCCATCTTTCTAGCCTTCCACTGGCTACCTCCCCCATAGATTTAACTAAGAAATTGTCAGTTGAATATGAATGCTGCCTGTGTATATAATTCTTCTGTTTCTGTAATTAATCATTTCTTTGTTTACTCTAAATCCTGGCTACTTGTCTCAGTGCTTATTCCCTATTCTTGCAGTAAGGCCAAGTTTGCCCCATGGCACTTGGCTCAAGACCCAAACACATGTTCCTTTTGTACATGTGCAATCACTCACATGTGTAGGTGAGGACAAGTGGTAACATATGTTTCAGCCACACCTCCAAAAGGGGTGAGCAACATGAAGGAAGAACACATAGTTCATGTGGTCAGCATTGTGGAACATAGTTATCACTGTGTTTTATGCATGGGGCTATTTATGGGGGCAGGGATTAAAGGGGGTTAAAAAAAGAAGCAAAGAATATCTGTGCTCATTATTCATTTGTAGAGCCAAACTTTTCTTGGAGTTGAGTTGCAATCATTTCCCATAGCAATGCTGAAAATATTGAAGTTAGTCAATGGTACTCAACTGTCACTACTATTTCTGGATGGGTGTGTAGAAAACTGACCATGTTCCCCTGGAAATTCAGGGCTAATTTGAGACTCAAACCCGATAGCAGCACAAATTGAATAGTACATCTTGCACTTTACCCATCATAGCATCAGATTGCTCTGCCTCTGGCATTAATGCATTGGAAATTCAAACAAATCCCAGCAGCTTTGTAAATTCAAGTTCCTGAAGCTGGTATACTTGCCTTTTTTATTAAAAAAAAATTTTTTTTTAGGGTAGTTCTCTCACTTTCCATCTCTGTCAGATCTCCCCCTGCCTCGACAAAACCATCATCAGCACTTCATTGGTGGTGAAACTGCATTTCCTCCATGCGGCTTGTATTGCCTGAAGTAACAATACGATGCTGCCTATTGACTCCTTCTGTAGTCTGTGTAAACCAACCCAATTAAAGTGGAATTGAATTGGTTGTGGTAGCGCACATAGGAGGTGCACAGACCCTAGTGGGAAGCAGAGCAGAAATTTACAAATAGACCAGTGTGGTGTTGGTAGGAATATCAGTAGAAATATCTTGACTGGAGAGCTATTTCCATGCCCATAATTATAGGGGGGCTCTGAGGGCTTGGCTTGTATTACAGTATGCCAAACCCACTCTCTGAATTTTAAGCTTTCATATTTTTTAAAAGTAAATCTCTAGTTCTTTTCCTTATGGAAATGTAAGGGGAAATATGGAAGCAGGTGCCCAATGTCCCCTCAGGAGATGGTGGAAGGGAAGCTTCAAGCTGGTACTGGAATTGGCTCCTGTTCCATATTGGTTAACACCTTCATAATCAAGCTCATTCTCCAGTGCCTTATTCCACAAGTTTCTCCCCTAGCCCCTTTCCTTCTTTTTAGTTTGATTCCTGTCCCCTTTAATGTCAGCAGTGACAAGGGAGCAGTTAGCAGAAAGTCTGAGCAACGTGCACAATATTTTCCCCCTCCCTCTTCTGTTTGCAGAGTGGAATTCTCCCCAAACATAGATTGAGCTATAGGAGGGGCAGGCCCAGAGGAGAAAAGAAAGGGCCCATTTTACCCAGCCTGGTACCAGTTTATATTTTAATTGTTCATGGTAAGAAGCCTTGCTGCAGCATGTCCCTGTGAAGGGATGTGTGCCTCTGATCACCTTTCACTCACCAGCGACTAACCATGGTCAAGGTTTTGTCTTTATCTCACCTAACATCTGGGATTAAGGCCAAAGGATATCAGCATGAATACTGGTATAAATATTTAATTGTTATAAATTAAACAATAATAAATTATTATAAATAATATAATTATATTATATAAAATAATTGTAAATAATATGATTATTCAGTCATATGTTATACAACATCCTTTCCCAACCTGGTGCAATGACCATGCTGGCTGTGGATGATGGGAGTTGCCAGAGATTGAACCTAGGATCTGATGCATGCAAACTGAGGGCTGTACCACAGAGCTACAGTCCCTCCCTTACAGTGTCTGTTGAACTGCTGGGACTAGGTGAGCAGGAAGCTGGTCATCCTAGATTCATAGATAGAGTTGGAAGGGGCATACGAGGCCATCGAGTCCAACCCCCTGCTCAATGCAGGAAACTAGAGGAGGGGTCTCCCATCCAAGTAACAACCAGGCCTGACCCTGCTTAGCTCTCCATGCTCAGACAAACTGAGCCAGTGTGAGCCACAGGCCTGTATCCTGCCCCACACCTGAGAAATACAGCACAGGGATGGGATATTTTACTTTCTTCTTCCCATGCTGTATGGAAGATGGGGAGGACTGAGGTTGAGGGACGCATATGTGATATCGCAGAACTTGGATACCATCCTATATAGCTGTATACCTGCATAATAAACAATTATCCTTAATCCATTTTCACACTTTTGGATTAAATTGGTCATTGCCAAATAGATATTATATCATCATCATCATCATCATCTCCTATATTGGGTTCCCCCCCCATCATTGGTGTCCATGAGACCCCAATATCAGATGAGTCAATGGTTCTTACAAGCAAAAGAAGTTAAAAAGGACAGAAGTTGTTACTCTGGTTCTGTGTTGCCATGTAACCATAAGGTGTGCCCCTTGTTAATCACTTACGTTTGCAGAAGGCACAGGAAATTATTCATATAAAGCTCATTTTAAGAAAACGGTATGAGAAATGTTCTTATAAGTTGCTACTGTATTTCCTGACAAGAAGCCAAAGTATCTATTTCTTTCTCCCCAGGTGCATTATGTATGCTTAAGACCAAATGAAATTCTTTGCCTTGATGCATTTATGTTTAACCACAAGGAAAGATCAATCTTTCAGGAATTATTAACAGAACTAGTGTTTTCAGAAGGCCTATTATTTCTGGATTTAAAGCGGATGTGTCACATTTTGATACATCTTGTCAAGTTTCATCAATCACATTGAGATCTGTGTGACATGATCCAATTTTGCATCATCAACATTACTTGATTTGACAAACCACCATGTGGCACTGAAGGTCAAATTAAAAATAAAATAAAAAACAAAAGAAATAAAGCTTAAAATGCTAAGGCATATCATATCATATCAATATATATATATATATATATATGGAGGTGAGAAACTGGTTTCAGGAGTTTTAAAATACAGAAAAATGTAACTGCATGTGTCAGCTTGTTAATTGAACTGGAACTACAGCTCTGCAATTTCATCTCCCATGGGGCAAATTAATACAGAACATAATCTGTTAAACTTCCTGTACCCCTGAGTCAATTTGGTAACTCCGCTGGATTCAGAAATCTGTCACTGGGAATAAGAAAGCCTACAGAGAAGCATGAATTCAAATGGGCTTATAAAGATATTTTACCTGCACCTTGTTTTATAAAACTATCTACAAAAATATCTTCTGAAAAGCTCCAAGGGGAAAATCTGCCCCCTTAACTGAATCGTGTGCTCATAGAGGAACTTCTCGACTGAAAAATCTTTGTCATATACTAACCCCACCAAAAAAAAGATTTGGGAGAAAGGAGCAGGCTGTATTCTGCTCTTCCCCCCACAGACACACACATCTCCCAATAGGTCCTGTCAAAGCTGGCAAGGGATGTGTGAACTCCCCCATCACACACATGCACAGACACAAAATAGTACTAACCTCATTAGAAGCCTTGAAATTCCTCAGGAATTATGCTTAATTAGGAACTTCTTAATTTACCATGTAATTCTACTTTGAGCAGAATTCAGTGACAACCTAATCCGGTATAACCCGCTCCCCACCCAAATAATATTAGGAGTCCAAATTAATATACTCTTTCATTTTGTCATGGACCAGGACCCCGGACCTCTGGTCCTCAGAAGAAGAAGTTCCAGAGATAATGGGAGAGGACTCTGGCATGGAAAGACATCACAGGGCTTCCATCTCCTCAGGACCTACTCCAAGGTAAAAATAAAGATAAGGCTCAGCTACACACGATGTAATTAATGCAACATGTTTGTTTGGCCCTAAGCTTGATGGGTCACACATTGTACACATCTCCTTTAGAGCACAACCAAGCCAGTCTCAAGAGAAGGGTGGCTTATGAAGTGCCTCTTCTTGATTTAGGAGAGGGAGGGAGAAAGAGAGTGATATGTGTATATGTGTGTTTTCCCCTTCCATTCATAGCAGCTTTAATGCTGTCAAAAACTCTGAAAGTTGGCAATATGTAATGCAGATCCATTCAGAATTCCTATGAATATAGGCTAGACTAGGAATACCAACAACAACATCATAAGCATCAAAAAGGAACTTTCTGTGGGACAGGATGTCATTCATTGAAATAAGTTAACAAGAGATGCACCCACTTCTGGGTTTTAGGAGCTCACTGAAGGAAAGTTACTCATGGCCAGCTGTTCTCATTACTTTACAAGAACTGTAAGGGAAGATACCTAGTCAGACTAAGAAAAACCTTACTGCTTGGTCATTCTGGACAACAGCAATACATAAAATTGGACACACTCCTTCCCCCCTTCCTTTTTTTTTTTAAACTAATTTAATCTAGTGGATAGATTACTGTTCCACCAAAATGTGAGCTAGAGCCCATGCGTTGCATGCAGGAGGTCCCAGCTTCAATCAGTGGCATCTCCAAGTAAAAGGATCAGGCAGGAGGTAACGTGGATGACCTCTCTCTTTCCTGAGATCCTGGAGAGTTGCTGCCAGTCAGAGTAGACAATACTGGGAAAGATGGGCAAATAGTTTGACCTGAAATAAGGCCGCTTCCTATGTTTCTCAATCCCACCTGAGCTGTATTGTAGGCAGCCTGAGATATTTGGGGTTCAGAGTCATCAGAGCTCCTACATTAAGAGAATTTTTTATTGATTTGACTTATGTGTGGCTCTCAGGACACAGTAAATCAGGGGATCCAAGTCTGGCCTGACTGTGGTCCCTGGATGGCCGTGTCCATTTCCCCTGCCCTGTCCTGACCACCAATTGTTTAATGATTTCCCAGATTTTTTGCAGTTTCCCCCCCTTTCTCAAAGGCTGAAATGCCTCCCCTAAGTGGCAGTAAGAGCTTTAAGCTAAAATGTGCTGGTGGTTGATGTATTTTGGCTCCACCCCTTTTATCTGTGGCCCCACCCCCCCTTGCCTCTTGGCCCACCCACTACTGAAATGCCATCCCCGAGTGATTCTCTGAAATGGAATTCTCCCCTCAAGCTGGAGGAGGCTCAACACCCATGCAGCAAATGTTACTCAGATGGTCCAACAAGAGTTGGATAATCATCCAGCAGACACTTGATGCCTTTTCCTCACTATTTTTATCAGATAGAGGTAGAAAGACAGCCTACCTATCCTACCTTACTTACTTTACAGGCTTGTTATAAGAACGACTAAGGGTCAGACTAGATGTGGCAGTGGAAAACCGCTATGTCTGCCCTTAAACCCCCATAATTCAGAGGGCTATTTAAAGCACATCATGGACACCCAAGTGAGGCATTCTGGAAATGTCTCCCTACCACACATTTTCCATGTTATGTAGCCAACTTTCTCCCACAGGGGTTTGAGACCAGAAGTAACCATTGACAGAAAGACAAATAAATATTTAAAAAAGCAGTTTCAGGAGAGAAAGTATGGGTGAGTGAAGAGAGTGTAACTCCTTTCTCTGGCCCACCCATGCTGCATTTTAAATATCTCCCCTGCCCACTTCACAGAGATTTTGGACTTGGAGATGCTTCACTTCACATGCTCACCAAATGTACAGTTGGCAGGTAGGGAGGCTTGTGGGATCAGGGGCGGGGCTAGCTCATAATCCATCACACATGCTTTAAATACATAAAGCATTTATGTATCGATTACACCCTCAATGATCGGAAGCCCCCAAACTCAGTGGCTTCCAATCATCTAAGGCAGGGCAGGAGGAGTGGTGGAGGTGATCTTCACCTCCCCATCCTCTCACCCTGCATTTTTTGCTAACAGGCTTTTTTGCCCATCTAGCAATGGAACTTTGGGGTCAGGAGGAGGCTGGAGAAGCCTCAGGATAGCTTGTGCTTTGGCCTCTCCAATCTCCTCCTCTCCCCTCCCACCAAAATGCCCCCCTTTTCCCCTTTCCAAGGTTTTTTTTCTGACTTCGGAGGAAAGCTGGTGCACTTCTATCCGCGCCGGCTGCAAGGGGACAGGGGAGGGGGTTTGGATCTCTGACTCCCCCTTGAGGTCAGAGTGCAGTCTCTGACCTTGGAGAGGGTAATCCCCAGTACCCTATGGCCCCTCACATGAAGTCTAGGGGCCATAGGATTGCTTCCTAAAATGGGCACTCTCAAGGCTTGGCTCTTTGCCCCATCTGTCAAGGCTTGACTCTTTGTCCTACTTCTTTGTCTCACCTCTTGACCCCAGGAGCCTTGAAAAGAAAGTTGCTGAATGAAACATGGGTGGGGAGAGAGACTCTGAGAGCCTTCAGCTGTGTGTGTGTGTGTGTGTGTGTGTGTGTGCCGTATCATTTAGTTCTGGGTAGGGAAAGATAATCAGTTAAGACTCTAAGAGTGCCCCTGCTGAAGGATGGGAGGATGTTGTGTGGAAATGCTTAGTGATGTCAATATTGTGTGCGTTGCATGTACATGGCTATTTCAGTCGTATACATCGTGAGCCACTTTCGATGCAACCTCGTTCGTAGAAAAGCAGCCAGCAAACAAATTCAAGTCAAGTCTGAGCTGATTTAATTTAATTTAAATTGAAACATGTGAGGAGATGTTGTTGACGATGATACATCTTCATATAAATTAGGCAGATTTTTGGATTGAATTGCCTCGAGATCAGGAACTGTTTTTGCATTGTTTGCTAATTTGGTGAAGTCACCTGAAACTGCTGGAGAGGTCTTAAGATAAAGGGTAATGCTTATGGTACAGAGACACCTGGTGCACGACGCTCAAGAATTCAAAGTGATACGCCTTGCTTCACTTGGCTTGTTTCTGTCTTGTCAATGTTAGTTAAATATTGATAATCTCCGGTGGGAGCTTTGGAATGTTCATTTTGCAAGTACAGAGCAGACTGTTGATTCAGTGAAGCGCATATATATATATATATATATATATATATAAAATACACTTAACTTGTGCACTCTGGTTTTGTTGAGGGTAGTGTTGATTTTATATATATAAATATATATAAAATATATATATTTATATATATATTTAAAATATATATAAATATATATATTTATTATATATAATAAATATATATTATTTATATTATTATTATATATATCTGTACACTAAGCAAGCCCTGTAAAATCCCAACTCGCCAAACCACACGGGGAGAATATAAATGGTGTTAGCAGTACACAAGTGAAATCCTGTGGCCATGTTAGGCTTGTACAATCTGATCGTATATAGGAAAATGTGCGGCCATCTGAAAATAAATGTTGCAGAAGACCATGTAGACCACTGAGTAGGGTATTGCATTCCAGTTGTATTCCCCCCTTGCCCTTCTTCTGCATTACATACACTGCATTAGCTGAGGGAAAGGCTCGGGACAGTGTTTCACAGATAGCTCATGCACACTTTTCCCCACTGAATTATACTTACAGACAGGATTAACTCTTACATGGGCCAGTTCCAGGTAGGGGTCCCTCAGCAAAGAGCCCTCTAGTGAGCCCCCTCTGCCTCTCAGTAGGCCCTGGCAACAGTTCTCTGAATCAGTGATAGAACTGCCATTTTGATTTGCCAAAATGCTTCAATGCTATGGGGGCACTGTGCACAATTGAATTGGCAGCTCCCAGTGCCCAGCACTGATTGAAGCACTGGCCACTGGAAAACCAATTTAATGAAAGTGGCAGGGCAGCAGTGATCTGTGTCAGAATGCTGAGCCTCAGCAGTTTCCTGAGGATTCTTAACACTTACATCTAACAAATGTTTCTTCTTAGGATGGAACTAGAAATTACGGCATTCCCCACAGGTGCCTGCCAATGAAGTGGAGTCAGGGTGACTCAGAACACCGTGACGTCATATGAAGCATTTTATTTTACTAGATGTTAAGAGAGAGAGAGGAAGCAAAGATGTGGGCCGCTGCCAAAAGATGGGGTTTTAGAGTGTGTAAGAGTTAGAAGAACTACTATCAGGAGCCCACCCTGTGTTTTTGCATGGCTCCCTGTTCTAGGCATGCCTCCTTTGAGAGTAGTGAATTCTGCTATGTCTCGGCATCAGGAATAAATCATGGCAGAATAACTTACCTCCAGTACCAATAATTGACTGGAAGGAGGAAAAGCCAGAGCAGTGTATCACACAGAGATCCAGTGGACAGCCTCCTTCATAGGTGGGTACATTAGTCTCACTTTAACTGAAATGTTAATGTTGCTAGTCATGAAGAAGAAGAAGAAGAAGAAGAAGAAGAAGAAGAAGAAGAAGAAGAAGAAGAAGAAGAAGAAGATTATTATTATTATTATTATTATTATTATTATTATTATTATTATTATTTTCCTACAGATTTTTCACGAGAGCAAGGCCTTCCAAATCCACCTCACATTTCTCTTTAGGCAAAATTAGGTAAATCTGGTTTCACCTAGGCTCAGATTAAACCGGCACAAATCCTGGAATTTTGGTAGTACATCAGATATGCATCCAGTGCCATACAATTTGCAATGTGTGAGTTGCTTGTTGTACATACAGTGTACAATCTAGCCCTTTATTCTGTACTGCGGGCTTAAGAGGAGCATCAGGACCCATTCACACATTTAGCAACACAGAGCTGCTTTCCCATTCTGCGATCCTGTGCAGTAAAAATCCATAGATCAGGATGCCTATTTTTTCAGTCATTATACACATGAGTCATAATGAAGGCTTCTTGTATCCATTTTAACTATCAAATGCTAAATGCCTTCTAAGTAATGGCTAATTCATTTAAAAATATACATTTGAAAGACTGCCATTGATTTTAACAGGTTTTAGTACAAGCATACTAATGTTCTATAATTGAGCAAAAGAAGGATGTTTTATAATTATGTGGGATATTATGTAATCCATTTACAACCTTAGAGCACAGACAGTGTATTGCTTCCAATGATGGCCCTAAAACTCTAAGTATTAAATAGAAAATTAGAATATTTTGGTAGGCTATATATGTACGTATAATGGGTTAAATAGTAATGTTAAGTGGGTGGGTGTTATAGCCAATTGGTAGGGACTGACTAATTGGAATATTAAAATTGTTATGGTACTTTTATAACAGCTAGAAAGAAAACTGGTATGTGGAACACACATAGTACAAGAAGGCACCGATTTACCAGGAAAGTCTACAAATGGCTTGGTCTCTCCCTTGAAAATGGCATTTTAACTGTTCTCCAAAGTGGTTACAGTACTTCATGCTAGCTAGAAAGTTGACATTTGGCACACACATAGTGTCACACTGCACGTTATGTTAATTGCATAGCATGTAGCTGATCCCTCTCTTTGTTTTGTTTTACTCTGGTGCATGTATGTGTGGCCCCAATTCAATTGAGGACCACAGTGCATAGGGAAGGGAGAATTCCTCCCCCAAAAAATTTGCTTCCTGAAATTCATGCCCATGGGGGGGGGAAGAAAAGAAACCCCCATTGGCATCAATCTCCCCCACCAGTTTTATGTAGATGGTAAATAGCATGGGGGACAAAACAGAACCCTCTGGGACACTGTAAGGAAGCTAATGGCCAAGGTGTTGAACAATAGTCCCTCAGCGGAACTGCCCATCCAGGAAGGACTGGAATCACCACACAACAGGGCCACCCAGCAGTACCATCCCAGCCAGGCTTCCAGAGGGATACCATGGTCAATGGCATTGAAAGCTGCTGAAACGGCCAGCAGAACCAACAGGGATATATTATTTCTTCTGCCTAGTTTCCAATGAAAGTCATCCACTAAGGCAACCAAAGCAGTCTTAACATTGCTTGTCCAGAACCTACTGCCAATAAATTCCATTAAGTGACTCCTAAGACTAACTGTGCGAGAGAAAAACAAACAGCCGCCACATTATTCACTGTTCATCGATATGCCATTGTACGAGCCTCATTATAATCAAATGGCAGACCATAAACTCCTGGAGCAGCATTCTGTGGCAGATGCCGGTCTTAGACCTATGAGAGGATCCCCAGATAAGAAGATCTCACTTGGGAGGATCTTGGTGGAGGTCTTACAAGGATCAACAACATTCACCAACTGACCTTGGCCAGTGCCAACTTTGTTTTTAAAAATAGGCATGTGTGTGTCCTACCTTTCCTTCCTTACAGAACTCCTACATGGTTAGCAAGAATACTGGTTTAATTCTTCCACTTCTAGAATGTGTGTTCAACAGCTTTTGCATTATGTCCTTCAAAACGTAAAAGGAGTGCAGCTATAAATGGTAATTTTGACCACAGTTGCATAACACAGTCACAATGCAGTCTAAACAGAGAAAATAAAATGGGGACATTTAAAAGTGTCTTCAAAGCCTATTTCTGTAGTTCTACCCACATCTTCATCATTCCCTTAGCTGCCTTTGTGCCTTAGGATGTACACCAGACATCCTGTGAATAAGAAGCCCTATGGCGCTATCTATGTAGTACACAAGATTTGTCCTCTAGGGAGCAGGTTCAGATATAAAATGCAAAATGAGTAAATGACAGCAAGTGCAGCTTTGTAGAATGTAAGCGGTAAAACATAAAGGTTGTCAAAGGCCATTGTTTTGAAGATTGAGTTTGGTTCCCTGCTATTCAGCCTAGGCCTCTGCTTATCAAGACTGTTTCTTTTTTTATTACCACACAATTCACCAAGCACAAGTAATTCCCACATAAATTCTTTTCTACAATGGCAACATAAATACACACATTCTGAAGGAAAGGACTTGCCTCATTTTATTGGCTGTTCATGCTTCTATAGTTAAAGTTGTGTCAGCAGTTCTATTAAACCCTTGTTTTTCAGAGCTTACAACTGGCAGCAAGTAGTCGACACAAGTCTTCCTGCCCTTTGGAAAGGCATACATGGCCACAACTCACATTAACCTTGAAGAGAATTGACCAATTGAGTCTCAGGGTAATGTGCATGGTGGGAGTGGGGAGAAGGGAAGGGGTTGGTGTGTGTATAAACGTCACACTGCAATGGTTAGTTTGAGCTGAGAAATACCTTAGCTCAAACTGATCTGCAGCTGTATATTCCAGAGGCATCGTTTAGAAAGGGCAACTGTCTGCATGATGGAGGTTTGAGAATTTTAGTTTTCCTCACAAAACATGTGAGCATGCCCTGTTCGAAGCCCCAAACATGAGTGTGAGCATGTGTTCACCGCAAATGGTTGAACACATGCTCACGTTAATCTCATTCCCAATTCCAAGTTTGATTTGCGCAAAGTTCCTCAGTAGACTAAATCAGCCCTGCTTTAGCCTATGGAGGAAATGTGTGCAAATTAGGAAATTTGGCCAAATTTTGGGAGATTTGCACAAATTTTGGGAGATTTGTGTGAATTTCAGAAGATTTGCACAAATCTCCCATTCTATCATTGTTTCATTTGTGCAGATTTCCCATTCGTGCAAAGCGAGCTGCAATCACAAAACCGAACAGGAATCAGGCACGAGATGAGCAGCAAGACAATGTTCAGAGAACCCTGATGATCTCGAGCATTGCTTGTTCGCCTAGCTCTACTCTACACCACTCTCTCCATGCTTCAGACCACGTGTGGTTATTCCTTGAGAGCATCAACATTTCTAAAATATGTAGACAGCTTAGCTTGGGTGGTGATTAACCCGTGGTGGATGTCTCTTAATCCCCATTGCTTCCTTGTGAGCACAAAACTTGATGGGTGTGGGGTGTTGGGTTCAGCCTCCACTTGGGCAGAGATGCCCCTCCATGAGTGTCTGGCCTGAGGCATGCATTCTCCACTACCAGCACCTTGCTTGGGCAGTGCAAGGCTTGAGGATGTCCTCATGCTAAGCCTCTGTTGCTGCTTCCTTGCTTCTTCATGTGTGCAGCATGCAGGAGTGTTGGAATCCAATGAATTTCTGAATGCTCTTGGGGATTTTCCAGTGGAAAGAGCTGGTGATGCAGCCAAGGCCCTAGTCTCACGGTGGAATGGTGAGATGTGGAAGACCATTGACTTTATTGCGCCCAAGTGCCCTCTATGGTGCTGTAGAGCCCACTCTGCTCCTTTATATTTTGGGGGACTGAAGTCAATGAAACAGGCTGGATGATGGCTAGAGCGCAAATGGCATAAAGGTGAAGATGACCGAGCACACTCTAGAGTGCATAATCATGCATATTGCACAGCAGTGCAGGCAGCAAAGAAGCATTACATTGCTGCCTGCCAGGGCCAGTTCTTCCATTAGGCCAACTAGGCAGCTGCCTAGGGCGCAGGGCCAAAGGGGGCACCAAAACGCCTTGAAAAAAAAATACAGTCCGTGGTGCGCGTGCGCCATATAACCCTTTCCTGCCCTAAGCGCTCCCCCTCGCTTCGCGGGCTCGGGGCTGCCGCTTTGGCCTGCCCTCCGCGCAGCTCGCTTTGGCTCCACCCCCTCTCGCTTTGGCACCGCAGCCTCCACCTCCTCCCTGCTCCCCGACTCCTCTCGGCATCACCCTCCTGCCGTGGAAGATGGCGCTGAGCGGCCAGGTCAGTCAGTGTGCACGGAAGGGGGTGACCCCGACTCTAGCCGTTGGGGGGTTGCGGAGGGAGTGGGGTGGGAAGATGGGTCAACCCTGGGATGGGGCAGGTAGGCCATCAGTCAAAGGGCGGGGGGAAGGAGGAGGAGGAGGCAGAGCTGGTTGGTGAAGCTGCCAGAGCGAGTGCGGGCGGGGCCTGCTCGTGCCACCCGCTGAGGGCACAGCAGAGGGGAAAGTACCACCTCCGGTGCAGGGGGAAGCTGTTGGTGGGCCGTGGGGGCAGGAGCAACTCTCTTAAAGACTAATAAATGCAAGCGACTTGCTCTCGATTGGCGAAATCTCACGTGTCGGAGGGGCCGCAGCCAGTGCAGCACAGCACGAGGCATTTTCCTTTCCGAGCACATCGCTCAGCCCAGTTAAGTGGGGGGGGGACACCCCATCCCTCCCCCGCAGCCAAGACTCAGCTGAGCGCAGAGAAGTCCAGGCTCCTCGGCGGAAAGGTGGGATAGAAATGTCAGAAACAAATAAAAAGGCAAGGAAAATGAAGTTTTAAACATTAAATGTAGTTTCTGTCACACTTCACCAGGAATTTTTCTATATAGCAAATTGGTACTACATCAACATGTTTTTTATGTATGCTTGTCAATGTTTATGATAATAATTTTTTTAGGTTTTGCCAATTGACTTTTATTTCATAATGGGCATAGGGCTGGAGGGAGGGAGGGCTCAAGTGGGAAGGGGGGGCGCTAAATATCTGATCTTGCCTAGGGCACCAAACTGCCTTGCACCGGCCCTGCTGCCTGCATTGCATCCTCGAGTAGCTGATCAATTTGTGGGATCCATTTCAGTAGCTGCGGCCTGATGGTGTGGACAAGGTGCTTGCAGCAATGTGACCAACCACGTGCCCTCTCAATCCTTGCCCCTCTGAGCTAATAATAGCTGGCTGTGGCGGTATGACTGGGTGGGTCCAGGGAGTGGTAAACATATGTCTGCATGGAAGGGGTGGTTCTTGCTGTTCTTAAGGAGACAGTAGTGCAACCACTCCTGAAGATACCCACTCTGGACTCAATGGTACTTGACAGCTAACACCCAGTTGCAAATACCCCTTTCTTAGGGAAGGTGGCAGAGCAACTACATGCACTCTTGGAGGATACTGATTATCTAGACCCATTCCAGTCTGGGTTTCATCGCTGGGTTTCAACACTGAATCAGCCTTGGTCATCCTAATGGATGACCTTTATTTAGAAAGAGAGACGGGGAGTGCGACCCTGTTAATTCTGCTCGATCTCTCATCAGCTTTTGATACCATCGTCCATGGTATTCTGGATTGACTGTGGACTGGCATTGGAGGCACTGTGTTGCAGTGGTTCCGGTCTTACCTGCGGGGTCAATTTCAGAGAGTAACATTGGGTGACTATTCCTCAGCTCCATGGAAACTGAGCTATTGGGTTCTGCAGGGTACCATCTTGTCCCCAATGTTGTTTAACATCTATATGAAGCCAAAGGGAGCAGTCATTAGGGGATTTGGAGCCAAGTGTGCACACACAGCTCTATCTAGGACACACAGCTCTTAGGGATGGGCGACCCTCCTGGCACTCGACTCGTGACGCGCGAGCCAAGCCAAGCCAAGCCAAGCCAAGCCAGCACGAGTGCCAGCTGAGGTGCTCGCCGGACTTCTAGGCCCCTGGCGCTGTTTATGCAGAATATGGCCTAATTAGCGCAAATTATAACCTAATTTGCGCAAATTAGGCCGTTTCCTTTGTAAACAAAGAAAACGGCCTAATTTAGTAAACCCAGACGTTGCTTCCTTGGCTCAGCTTGCAAGAATGTGAGTCAAGCCGGGGAAAAGGTAGGGCAAACAGAGCTCAGGGGGTTGAGCCCAGCGAGTTCGCCGGACTTCCACCCCCAATTGAATTCCGCGCACATCCCTAGCTCGATCAGCCTGTGATATCTGAATCAGGTGAGACTGCAAGTCCTGGATCAGTTTCTAGACTCAGTGATGGGCTTGATGAGGGCCAAGCTGAATCCTGGCAAGATGGAAGCCCTGTGGGTGACTGGTTTCCGAGTCCACGAGATAGGCTCATTGCCTGTTTTGGATGGGGTTGCGCTCCCTTTGAAAGATCAGGTTCGCCTAGGTCCATAATTGTCACTGGAGTCCAAAGTGACCACGGCAGCTCGGAGTGCCTTTTATCAGCTTCAGCTGGTTTGCCAGCTATGGCCTCTTCTGGACAGGGATAGCTTGACCACAGTAGTACAGGTGGGTGCGGCTAACCTCAAGACTGGATTACTGCAATGCGCTCAATGTGGGGCTGCCCTTAAAACTGTCCAAAAGCTGAAGCTAGTGCAGAATGCAGCAGCTTGGCTGTTGTCAGGAACGGCCCCTTTTCAGCATGCAACTCCTTTGCTGAGGGAACTGCACTGGTTTAATGTTTTAGTACTAGTGTATATAGCCCTAAACAACTTGGGATACTTGAGAGAGTGCCTTCTCCCTTATCAACCTGCCCAGTCACTAAGGTCATCCGATGGAATGTCCCTGGTGGTTCCACAGGGACCTATGGCCCGACTGGAGTCTACCCAGAGAATAGCCTTCAACGTAGTGGCTCCATTTCTGTGGAACTCCCTGTCTCTGGGGGTCAGGCAGGCACCAACATTGTATTGCTTTCGGCACCTCCTGAAAACGCTTTTATTTCAGGAAGCCTTTCTCTTCTAACCAGCCACGGTTTTATTGATGTTTTACTGATCCTGTTTTTAACACATTGTTTTATTCTTGTATTTGTTTTATCTTTTATTGTTCACCACTCCAAAATCCCCATATTGGAATATGGAGTGGTATATAAATCTTGTAAAGAAATAAATAAGGCTGGCTGATGTGCAGGGACAGCAGTCATCTCGCTTGTGCCGAGGTACCCATTGATGGACAGCTCATCCTACCTCACTACCTCACGCAGGCAGCACAACTTGAGGGATGCCCAGCCTGATAGCATGTACATTGGAGCAGCAGCTGCAGCTACCTCACACAAAGCTGTCTTGCTTGGGCAGAGTTAAGGCACTTGTTCTTATTTGGGCATCTGGAACCTCCATCCTCCTCCTCTACCTTCACCACCTCGCTTGGTTGCACGGGCAGTTAGCATGCTTCTGCTGCAGCAGCTGCTACCACCATCACCGCTGCCTCCTAGCTTCCTCAAGAGGCATGCGGGATGAGCTTTTCGTATGCTGAGCACAGGCAGGGCTGGCCCTACCGTCAGGCAGAGTGAAGCCGTCGCCTCAGGTGGCAGATGCTGGAAGATGTTGGAGGAGCGACCTGTGTGCCATGTGATCTCTGCACCTCCTAAGTTAGCCTACTGCTTTCAGGTGCAGTGGAGGATGTTGTCCTAGCAGTGTTAAGACAGATTCATCTGCCAGCTTTTGTACATGGAATTGGAGGGGGTTCCTTCTTGACCTTTGCCTCAGGCAGCCAAATGCCTTGGGCTGCCCCTGAGCACAGGTGCAGCCTTAAGAGCAGCCTTTGCTGGATCCAGAAGTTGAAAGGAAGTGTGAGAGCACCTGCAGCACTCTCTTAAGCCACTGCTGCACAGCCAGAGCCCAAAACAGCCCACTAGATTGATGAGGCAATGAGCCCTTCTGAGCCCTGGGGCAGTTGGCAGGTTCCCCACCTCGCCAACCTTTGCCACTGGCCTGGTTTCTGGTTCTTCATACTGAGAGAATAATCTGCTAGTTATACATCCCTAAAATTATTTTGACTATGCATGGGGTTATATTCAACAATCTGTACGTACTGGAAAAAAGCCTAGAATATTGGGGGCAGAGTTCAGCTTCCTGAAAAAGCCCAGCTTTCACCTTTTTTTTATTTTAAAGGTTCTAGCCCTCATGGCTGCAAAGATTGCCTTGAGTTTATGAAAGCAATCCCTTGTGAAACTCAAAAACCCAAGGGGCTGTTGAATATTATTTCCAGTGACCAGATAGCATCTTTGCGTCCAATTCGTTGTCATTATGAACTGTTTACCTTTTAACCAATTAATTCATGAATCTATAAAATTTAAATATATATGTATGCTTCTGCAACTAACTAAAGGTGCATTTTTTAAAAAAAGAATACTGGGAGGAAGAAGACTACATCACTTTATGAGACAAATCAATATTTTAAAAAATTCTAAATCTCATTGTTTAGGTAAAGGGATGTGATTTGTAATGCTATGCAGAATATTTTCCTTCTTTTTTCCCTTTCTTTTCTTATTGTTAACAAGTTTGCCAGTTTATCTCTAGTTTTTATTACCCTATTGCTCGTGTGTGTGTGTGTGTGTGTGTGTGTGTGTGTCCATTCAGATTTTTAAACTCTTTCCTATTGACATTTTTTTCCAGTAAAATTTAAATCTTGTTATTTGAAAGGTTGTGGTCTCTTTCTTTGTGGGTACCCACCCCATGTCCGTTCCATTAGCCAACCCACACCACCTAAAGTAGATGCTTAGGCCCTATAGAGTTTAAGGCTGGTTTGGTGGAGGCAGCCAGAGAAACAAAGACTTCCACCTGGTGGCAGCGGAAGAGCACTTCCACTCCTGGAACAGGTTGTTACTGGTACATAACACACTGGCAAAGAGAGAAAGTACGTCATGGCAAACAATAACAGATCGAAACAGAATCATTAGCCAAGTACATGCGTGTCTAACATACATGACACCATTATAAACTGATAGGGTACAGACAACTCACCATATGATTCAAAACCACCATGTAGTAAGTTTCTCAACCCCACCCCACCCCACATTCCATGGTAACTGAATTGTCAGGTAACATATTAAGAAACATCTCCAGTTTACATAGTGGATTCTTCTAGATGATAGTCTGTGGAATAAGAACAGTGTAGATGCAACTCTATGTGGAAAACTAAAATCTATACCAGCTCTTATGGCCATGTGATGATGAGAATGTTAAAAGACACCTACACCTTCTCCACTTGACACTGTGTATGATAGCACTTGGAAAATGGCTGTCTGCATTCACCCTCCAATTCAGCTTTCGCCTTCAGCCCTGTAAATACATTCCCCCCCCCTCCAATAATATTCCAGAAGACATTGATATTGATGACTTTTGTTGCTGCTGTTAACTATCACTTTCATGCCACAGGTCAGCTGGATAAAAATAATGTCACACATCTGACATGCTCAAGCCTGCCATAAACAAGTCCTCCCTGGCAAGTGAAGCTGTGATTTTTTTGTCCAGTCAT
The DNA here is from genome assembly GCA_021292165.1 of Shinisaurus crocodilurus. Lineage (NCBI taxonomy): Eukaryota > Metazoa > Chordata > Lepidosauria > Squamata > Shinisauridae > Shinisaurus > Shinisaurus crocodilurus. The sequence continues at coordinate 151,637,625 of CM037878.1, forward strand.
CGCCTCATGCTTTGCATTTTGAAATTACAGTGACATTTTTGCCTTGATGCTGTTTGGTCAGATGGGTATAATGCTGAGATCTTCAGACTATGGTCAGCTGCCCTGAAATTTCACTCTGTGACTTCAAGGAGATATCAAAGAACTTGTCTGAATAAAGCGACAACAACAATGACTGGCTTGCAATAGACTATCATACTGCTGCTTCATTTGATGGTTTTAATTGTTTTTTATTGTTCCTGTTTACTTATTTATCATTTTTACTGTAGCTGTAATTGTTTATTAACTGAGTATTTTAATAGTGATTTTTAATACTTTAACGTGTAAACTGCTTAGAGATTTTGTTATATCAAGCGATGCACAAGTATTGTTAATTAATAAATAAACTGACAACAGCAACAAGTTCAAATTAATAAAGTGCATGGATTTTCTGAACTTCACATCTCCATTCTGAATATCTTCTATGTGAGTAAAGCATGCATTGCACATAGCTTTGCAAACAACTGCATCAGGGCAGAACAACCCGTGATAGCAGCAGGCCTGTGTCTTCAAACAGAGTTTGCCACCAAACAAAGGTAAAGTGGGAGAGATTTCAAATGAAGAAGCAGGGAAATGGGATCTGGATCTTTTCTCTGCCTCTCACTTCCCCCTACAACCCTTCCCAGGCCAGACTCATTTCAAGCATAAAGCAGAGGGTGAAGAAAGGATTCAATAACCTATATGCACCGCACACATCTGGTGCACATATTCCCTCCCTCAGAGCTAAGCTACATGTCACTCTAAAAGTAAGTGCAGGGTCCCCGATCCAGATTTTGAGAAGAATATCAGAAGAGACATACTGAATCAGACCAGGGTCCTTCTAGTTCAGCATTCTGTTCACACAGCTGCCTGTGGGAAGTCCTAGTGTTGGTGTCAGGGGGGCTTTAAGCCTTTGCCCCCCCACCCCCACCACTGTGGTCCCAGTCTAGATCAGCCCCCCTGCACCATGTAATTTTCACTACCCAAAAGCAATCCATTAAAATACATTCTCACCCTTTATTTCAGAAAGCTGAGGACCCCAGCTCACCCCTGTGATTGGAATATTTGTGCAACCATCAACATTTGTAACACCCTCAGAACCCCCTCCCCCTATATTCTTTCAGTGAGGGGGTGCCCTTCTTGCTCTTTGTTTCAAAGCAAAAGCCCTAGCCCATCATTGGGCTTGGCATTAAGTAGTGGGAGAGGAGGCAGCGGAGACCAGTTCTCTCCCACCCCCAGCTGTGGCTGCCTGCAGCTCCTACCTGCTCCCCTATTATAAATTGCAGGGAGGGGTTTCCTGCCCTCTGCTGTCCCAGGCGGCCTGAGAGAAAATGCTGGGAGAGTTTGACTTAAGTTGTGGGGACTCAGTGGAATTCCACATACCTGGCCAGGAAGTTGGTGTCAACCCAGCATTGAACAGGCAACACTGGGTACAGAAACATCTGCATGTTAGTGGTGGCTCTCGAGCCATTCCTGGAAAGTCCGAGTGCTGCTCCTGAGGCCCCAGCCACATCGTCCCAAAATGCAGTGAAAACACTGGAACATCTTTTTTTACGTTCCCTCCCAAAAGCATTGTGACTGGAAATAGAAAGGAGAGCCTTGGTAAAGTGATTCCCTGTTTGGAAGTTGGAACTGCCAGTCACAAAGCTACACCCCTACTTCTCCCTCCCCAACCCCACCCCTGTGCTCCCTACCTGGCATTTTCATTTCATAGGGGTGTTGGGGGGGGTGTATCAAGTTTTCACTGTCTTTGAGACATCTGTGTCCCTTTGAATCTCCAAAGTGGGTCCAAAGCTGTAGGTGCATCCTGCGTCACTTCAGTCTCTTTGGAGAAGCTAGTGTCCTTTGGACAAGCCCCCCATCACTCCAAAGTGGCCCCTTTGGTTCCAAATTCAGGTTTCATCCAAAGTGGATGCATGACCCTACTACACTACAATATTCTCAGAGGAAGAATACAGGGTTGCAAGGCATCTCCCAATGTCTACACCACACCTTTGGGGCGGGGAATGATCTGGCTGATTTGTTCATGGAATTATCAGACTTTTCATTACCCTTCTGCTTCTGTTTGTGTTGCTAATGTTTGTCAAGCCTAATAGAGACCATTTAGCCATTAACTAACTAAACACTGATTTCATTGTTATGTCCTTAGAGCATGGTAAGGACCATGCTTTCCTTCCCACACTACACATGTTTTGATGAGATTAATGTGCATTTCCTCAGGATCTTTCCAGTTCTGTGGTAGCAAAATGTGCTTTTCGATGACTCTGCTTGGCTCAGAAATATATGCATTTGCCCCAAAGCCACTAGCATCACAGTGTTAAACTCAATTAGCCAGTTTTCTTGAACAATCAAACGTTAAACAACTATTTATTTAAAGTGTATGTCTCCATAAACATTTCAATGCCTAAAGCTCATATGAGAAAAATATGTGTCCTGAATATGTATAAACCTATAAAAGTAAGGCTCAAGGGAAGGGATGATATACAAATTGAGACACACTGGGTACATTTTAATACTTGCTGGGTTTTATCTGGGAACAGACATTATGGGCCATATCTTCTGTTGTAACAGAAACACACTCGAGGAGCAGGAGGGTGAGCATGTTGGACTATCTGGAATTCTTTCCCTTCAGCAGGCCTGCATGAATGGTGATCTAGCAAGCTGGATGCTGCTTAGGCATGTAGGACAGCCCATCCAGGGCTTGATAAACTTCCCCTGCCTGTTTAGGACAGGGGAGAAATGCTGGGGCCGCTGGGGAATTGTCTAGTATCTGAGAGACGGAAATACATGGCAGGTGGGTTTTGCTTGACTAAAGGTGTGATCCTATGCAAGTTTAGTTGGGGAAAAGGCCTACAACTCCCAGCATGCCCCAGCCAGCTGGCAGGGGCATGCTGGGAGTTGTAGGCCTTTATCCCCGACTAAATTTACATAGGATTGTGCCCTTAGTGCAGGGTTGCAGAACCTCTTTTAGCCTGAGGGCCAGATTCTATTTTGGAGAAGCTCTCGGGGGCTGCATTCCAGTGGTGGGTGGGGCCAAAGGCAAAAAGGGGTGGGGGCCCAACCAAAAATAAATAAATACCCATATATTTTAGCTTAAAGCTCTCACTGCCAGTAACTAAGCCTTGGGAGGGGCATTTTACCTTTTAGAATTGAGAAAAATTGCACAAAAGGCACTGGGAAACCACCAAAGGATTGGTGGTTGGGGGAAAGGGGGTTGGACCACTGAAAGGGGGCATAGCTTTCTGGGGGACCCCACAGGGCCAGGCTTGGCCCCCAGGACTAAGGTTCTACAACCCTGGTTTAGTGGGCCACTAGTCCTAACTCCTTCAGCATACTCCGAAACTTGTAATCTTTTCCAGTATCCAAAACCTGTGGGACTTATGTTACCCATAATTCAAAGATAATTTGGAGACACGGTCTTCAGGCCTTAATTCTTTATTTCAGAGCCTGGACAAAATGGTTCTTCCCCCCCCCCAAAAAAAAAACCCAACCCCCCTTTTTTTTCTGGATTACACTTTCAGGAAGTAGGAAGTCTCCTCACTTGCGATTCATACAGGATTGATCTAAAAATGAAAGGACTCCGTATACTCTACTGCCATTTCAATATAATTGTAGACTGACATTGATATGGGGCGAGAAAACAGAAGGTATAAAACTCAGTATATATTCCAATCTTCACTTTGGGACGTTGCCAAAACTCTCTCCCATTTTAAGATAAGCATGTTAAATTCTATATATTGTGTTTTTTAAAAAACCTTGTTTTCCCCCAATAAAATCCTTTCAAAACATGAACAAGAATGGATAGTGTTACCATGAGTTACAGATTGGATTTCTCTTGAAATAGTGGAGCATCATTGATATCACTTGATGCATAATCAGTCATTCCCCATGGAGTATACTGGTTTGGTGACAAGGACAAATCAGTATCATTTGCTCTTTTGGTCTCAATGTGTAAGAGTTGGGTTATGCCCATTATTTTTTTAGCTTGAATCTTTGCCAGATTACACCTAAGTGTAATGATGTATGGAACTCCTCTGAGAAATCTCTCTACCCTTATTTCATGGGTGGAGAATCTTGTGGCTAACTTTCCAAGGACTGCATTCAAGCAGAGGGTGAGGCCAAAGCCAAAGGTGGGCTCTCTCTCTCTCTCTCTCTCTCTCTCTCTCTCTCTCTCTCTCACACACACACACACACACACACACACACACACTCACACACATGTTCATGAAGACACACATCCATGCACAGAGAGGCACAACACTCACATTCATACACACAACACCTATACAGGTTTACACAGAGAGAGAGAGAGAGAGAGAGAGAGAGAGAGACGCAACCCCCCCTCCCCAACGCAGCAATAAGGCTTGAAATAGGCCTAATTTCAAGCCTAATTTTTCAAGCCTAATTTCCACTTTGGGGCGATTTTCAGGATGCAGTGGAATAGTCACAACATGAAGGGAGAGTTAATCCTTTCCTCTACTGCTGTACACACACACCCCTGCAAATGGTCTCTTGCAATGAAATTCGGCTTTTTAAAAAGCTTCCATTGGAACCATAGGAAACTGTTTAAAAAGCCTAACCACAGGGGAGGACAGGGCTGAGGCGGGAAGCTGTGGACCAGTTGGGGAGGCCCTGATAGCAGCATTTGGATCACAGACCACTGCTTCCCCAGCCATCCTGTACTGAAATGCTCTTAGCGTCTTTTGAAATTTCCAAAATGAGGAGAAATCTCCAAATTCACGTGGAGTCTCACTTTAGTCAACATAGGGTTGGCCTGTTCAAGCTCCCCCCCCCCACTTCCCAAGAGGTTTTCATAGTCTTATTCAAACTCTTTTGGCTTCCTCATACCTTTCCTCAGATGTTTTATCTTGCACAGAACTGTCAAATTTGCTTCAGATTTTGACATAGGTGAAAATTCAGTCCAAATCTAGAAATAAGTATGTCAGGATGGCACAAGTGGTGACACATCAGGCCAAGTGCAGCTCACCAGCATTATTTATTTATTTTTTCATTTCATTTCGATACTGCCCAATAGCTGAAACTCTCTGGGCAGTTCACAACAATTTATAAAATTACAAACCACAAATGCAGATAATAAAATACAACATAAAATTTCAATATGCAAAATTCAAAACAATTTAAACAGCTAAAAACAATTTCAATAAAAATACTAGATGTGTTAAAAACCAGCTGACATAAATGCCCCATCATATGCCATTAAATATCATTAACTGTCTGGGAGTAGAGGGTGGTTTTAACCTCGTGCGAAAAGATGACAGCATTGGCAACAGGCAGTCCTCAGGGGGCCACCACTGAGAAGGCCCTCTCCCTTTTTGCCACCCTCCAAGCCTCCCTCTGAGGCAGCACTCAGAGGAAGGCCTCAGATGTTGATCATAGTGTCCAGGTAGATTCAAGTCAGGAGAGGTGTTCCATCAGGAACAGTTCCAAGCCATGTAAGGCTTTCTAGGTTAAAAGTAAACCATCATCTTGAATCGGGCTCAGAAGCATACAGGCAGCCAATGTAAGCAGGCCAGAATTGGAGTTATACGCTCAGGCCTTATAGTCCCAGTTATTAGTCTAGCTGCTGCATTTTGCAGAATATGTAGCTTCTGAACAGTCTTCAAGGGCAGCTCCATGTAGAGTGCATTGCAGTAATCTAACGGAGGCTACCAGCACATAGATTACTGAAACCAGGTTATCCCTGTTCAGATGGGAGCATAGCTGGGTCACCAGCCGAAGCTGGTAGAAGGCACTCCATGTCACTGAGGCCACCTGAGCCTCAAGTGACAGAGAGGACTCCAGGAAGACCCCCAAGCTATGAACCTGATCCATCAAGAGGAGTGCAACCCCATCCAGAGCAAGTTCAGCACCCTCCGTGCAGTCAGAAGAACCACCCACTAACAGCATCTCAGTCTTGTTTGGACTGAGCTTCAGTTTATTACCCCTCATCCAGTCCATTGTCACAGCCAGGCACCGGTTTACCACATCCACAGCCTCATCTGATGAAGATGAAAAGGAGAAGTAGACCTGTGTGCCATCAGTGTACCATGGCAACACACTCCAAAATTCTGGATGACCTCACTCAGCGGTTTCATGTAGATATTGAATGGCATGGGGGATAAAACCGACCCCTGAGGAACCCCATACTGGAGAGTCCATGGGGCCAACCAATATTCCCCAAGCACCACCTTCTGGAGCCATCCATCCAAGTAGGAGCAGAGCCACTGCAATGCAGTACCAACCACTCCCAGCTCAGACATTCGCCCCAGAAGGATACCATGGTCGATGGTATTGAAAGCCTTCAAGAGATCTGGGAGTATCAACAGGGTCGCACTCCCCCTGTCTCTCTCCCCACATAGGTCATCATACAGGGTGACCAAAGCTGTTTCCATGCCAGAACCTGGCCTGAACTCTGAAAGAAATGGATCCAGATAATCAGTCTCATCAAGGCTTTTTTTCTGGTGGAACTCACCGGAACTGAGTTCCAGCACCTTTTCTTCTATTAATTGCATTACAATTTAATCGCCATCTACTCCCGAGGAAATGTAATCCAAGAGTTCCGGTACCCTTTTCTCCAGAAAAAAAGCACTGAGTCTCATCCAAGAGTGCCTGGAGCTGGTTGGCTACCATCCTCTCAAGGACCTTGCCCAGGAAAGGAGCATTTGCCACCAGCCTAAAGTTGTTAAGATCCAGGTACAGAGAGGATTTCTTCAGGAGTGGTCTCACTGCTGCCTCTTTCAGATGGCATGGGACCACACCCTCTTGCAGGTCTGCCAGAATACCCCCTGCGTTATATTATTATGGGATTCATCAAGCCTTTTGTTGGAGGTTCTGTTTTAGATTATACCGTAAGAGGGGCAAAGTGCTTTTAATAAGCTATATTTAAAGGCCTTGTGCTTGGATATATTCAATGAAATTGCAAAAAGAGAGAGAGACTATTTTACAAGCATTTTGTTATGGTTATTGTCCAAATGCAATCATTTTATTCAGCTAGATCAAACTGTCCCTTAAGAAAAAGGATTTGTGCCTTTGGCACACGTATTTACCATATAGGCCCATTTTATTGTATACAGTAGTGACTCAATATGTAGGAGTGAGCAAGTCAGAGATACAGTCTCAAGTATTGGGATGAGGGAATCCCTCTGTCCATCCTAATATCTGTCCATGCTTATGGTTGATCTGAGCATTCAGTTTGGTGGTCGAAAGTTATCGTTGGAAGCTCAGAGGTCATAGTATGTCAGTTCCACCTCCCCACCTTCTTCCTGCAGTCAGCTGTTCTCGCCTTGCTACCCGCCCTGCCCTTGGTCATCACGTATGGAGGGGAGGGATATGGACCCAAGATATCCCGACCATGTTGAGCCACAAACATAGACAGAGTCATCAGGTGGGCATCCTTTTCAGTGACCCACCTCTGTTCTCAGAAACAGGTGTGACAAGACAGGCATGCTGGAGAAGGTCTCTCTCTCCTCCAAAATTTCTGGGCCCCAGGAAGGCATCTGTGGTGGCTCTATGCCATAGCAAAGCTGTAGTCATTGGAGCCTTCCAGGCCACCATTCCAATCCTCATCTACTGTGTTTGCTGCAGCCATCAACTGAAGGTGGCTGCCATAACGGTGGCTGCCATCGCTAGTCTCCTTCTGTTGCCCAGTAAGTCTTGCCTGGAGATCAGAAGCCCAAACAGTTGTATAGGCCTGGTAAAACTCCAGCAGGTTTTGGAAACTGTTGAGCAGAAACATTTCCTGTACAGTGTAGCACATCCAAATATATTCCTATTGTATTTTATGTGGAAGGGTCCGTTGCATCAACAATAATAAAATATTCCGAAATCATTTCTAATGTCTGAATCATCCTACTTAGAAGTAAGGTAGTGTCATGAATATAGCAGAAGTCTTCTTTCAAGGGGCAGCCTTAGATGTTCAGAATATTTTCTATTTGTTGGCAGCTTTGATTGATATATGCAAATATTTCCCAGCCAGGTTTATATGTTTTCTGGCTGATGCTGTTTATCACTGTATCTATGGGCCTCTAATGACAACAATGATAACCACTTACAGTGTGTCTGCTTTCTCCAAATTTCACACCAAACAGCTGTAATGAGGTGACAAACTACTTGTGTTTTTTTTTTAGATTGGTCCTATTCCCAGGCAGACATTCAGCATCACATGTTACATTACCAGCCATGCATATAATGAAAGGAAATAATTGTTCTATCCCAAAAGGCTTTTTACTGACGTTCTAACTAAATTAGCAGTATCAGTCATGGAGTATGCACTTTTATAGTTTTCCAATACTGTCGCCCAACATAACTGCAGGCATGATTTCTGATACTGAAAAAATAAGTATATTTAAGCAGGTCAAGATGAGAAACCAAGCCTCCCTTTGAGCAGGACTACTGTGCTTAAGTAGTCCCTAACTACCATCCCTAAACAACTCAGGCTCAGAGCTGGCCCTACTTCAGAAGGATGATGTGAAGGGAGCAGTGGGTGGCAGAGCTGTGTGTTGCAGGTGGCCTATCCTGCACCCCCTAAACGAGCCTGCAGCTCGCAGGTGAGGTGGAGGATGCTGTCCCACCACCACTGTTCAACTTCTGGTCCAGTCAGTTTCTGTAGGTGGAATGCGGGTTCCATCTTATCCTTCAACTCAGGCAGCAACCTGTCTTGGAACAGCCCTGCTTGGACCCCAAGTACATCAGGGTCAGTTCACACATTACTTGATTTCTCAACACATGATTACTTAGCATTTGATGATGACTGGTAGCTGAATGGGTGAACTGGCTCTATTGAAAAAGGTTTGTTTGAGATGATGGGAGCTAATATGAAGGCTCTACCTGTGATGTTTAAAAGTTCATTGACACAAGTAGCTCACAACATGATGCTGTTGCCATAAAACAATGAAGACACATGTGTAAGCCAATCTTTAGAGACGCCTCCATGATCGCTTAGATTTAATCTCCTTCTTAAACTTTCCATCCATGTGACAAATTGATAAAGCCAGAAGAGATGTTTCTTGTGGCTGGTTCTCAACAAGGGAACACTCTGTTGGAGGATATGGGAAAGGAGTCGGTCCTATACTGGTTAGGAGGAAGCAGAGTTTCCCCCTTATGCGAAGCCTGGGTACTGAAACTGGTAATCACCACGTGGGTTGCTAAACCCTTGTTAAAAGGCTCTTAAAAAGAAACGGATTGTCCATATAAGGTTTAAAACTAATAAAGACATTTTAGTTTTACTTACAGTCCATTTTATTCATTGGAGATTGCTGGCTGGAAGCCAGCTCAGACTGTGCATCCATCAGGGTTGAGAGAGAGAGAAAGAGAGAGAGAGAGAGAGAGAGAGAGAGAGCAGAGAGCACTGGCCAGAGCAGCCAGAAGTAGGAAGGAAGGGTTACAAAGACATGCACCATGGGAATCTTCAATTAACCCTTTCCTCCCACTCTAATTAGTGGTTACATTACTTCATTGCTTTTAAGCAGGCAACATTACAATTTCCAACACTCTCTTCCTCCTCTGGATCTCCAAAGCTAGCTTAAACATCTTCCAGATGTGAACCAACCTGATCCAGACTAATGTGTGGACTGGAGCTTAGTTATCCCCTGCTTTCATACTGACCAAATGTTCTGACATAGTTATTGGCTGGAAAAAAATATCACAACGTATTTGGAGATGTAGAGAGATGTAAGAAGTAGACTTTTCACCACTAGGAGACATGAGGTGAGTGTAACAATATTGTGCACTCGGTTTGGGGAACCTGTAGCCCTCCAGATATGTTGGGCTACAACTCCTTGACCACTTACCATACTGGCAGGGGAGGCTGGTGACTCCTATTTTGGTGGGGCTCCTTTTCCATTGCAGGTTTTGCAGGTTTTATTCTGAGCTTTATAGGAGCTATCCATGGTGCTAAGCATATTTTGGCAGATGGAGTTCAGCACCATGGATAGCTGCTATGAAGCTCCAAATAAAACCTGCAATAGAAAAGGAGCCCCACTAAAATAGGAGTCATCAGCCTCCCCTGCATACTGGCTGGGACTGATGGGGCTTAGAGCTTAACAAGATCTGGAGGCCCAGAGGTTCCCTACCCATGCCGTACACAACACAAACACATATCCTATGCCAACATGCTCACATACGCTAGCTATCAAAAGTAGAGGAATCAGCCTATTATTTGCGCCTTTGTATGGGAAAATCTGCTAAAATGAGATTTGCAGAACTTGTGACACACCAAGCCAAATGCATCATGCAAACGATGAATGAATCTGGACTCACACCCTCCCATTTTTGGCAGTTCTGAAAAGCTGTAAGAGCACATGTTTTGATGAGCCCTGGTGGGTCAGCATATACACCTAGTGGACTGTAGTTTGTGTGGCAGTTCACAAGACATGCAGGCTTGAGTCACACCAATGTGTTGAAAGAGGTCTGTCAGAAATGCAAAGTCAGTATTTATTTATTTATTTGGGTAGGGGGCAAATTTTTGGTGCTTTTATGTGAATACCGAAGTCAGTTAAAAGAAGAAAAGGAGGAAAGAGAATTTTAACTGTCTATTGAAAATGAAGGATATACATAATTGAATAGAAACAAAATGAAATATTAATGTCGGGTTGCCTTTTTGTTGTTGTTGTCAAAACAACATTAAGGGGACTTTAGCTTTAAGACACCAGTGATGAAAAGTCGTGTTCTGTTGTTCTTAACTAAAACCTTCTCTGTAAGATAGCAGAATTATTATTCCGTTGTGATTATTTAGCATTCATTTTGCTTCTATCATTCTGCAAATTTAAGATGTTAAAAATATTTCTGCATTTTGTGTGTGTGCTTGTGTGTGTACATAGTAGTGGCGGCGGTGGCGGTGGCAGGTGGGGCGGCTGTCCCAATATACTTCTTTAGTTCTTTCAAATAACAGCAAAGCTCTTGCAACTTGTCATCTGTGAAGGTGAAGTATTCAGTCAGAGGGAATTGCTGAAATATGCAATCAGATTATTTAATTCATTTTATATGCATCTCTTGGGGGGGGGGGGGATTCCAAAAGAGCCTTCTGTTGTTGTCTGTCTCTAGCGCCTGGTCTTCAAAGACATACTGCCTCTGGACTTGAGGAATCCATTTATCCATAATGACTAAGAGTCCAAAGAGACGTGATATTGTTCACATAAATGAGAGCCAGTGTGGCATAGTGGTGAGAGTGTTGGACTGGGACTCAGGAGATCCGGGTTCTAGTCCCTGCTTGGCCATGAAACTCACCGGGTGACTTTGGGCCAGTCACTGACTCTCAGCCTAACCTACCTCACAGGGCTGTTGTGAGGATAAAATGGAGAGGAGGAGGATTATTTCTGATATAACAATCAGAAAGCAGGTGCCCCATTCCTATCATTTTTTATGGCACTTTTAATTTGAAACCTGCTTTGCAATCTTGCAACAACAACAATAACAACAACAGCCCCATGAAATAGAAGGCTCTTATAAACAGATCACAGAAGGGAAATGCTACTGAGAGTCACTGACTTGGTCACCAAATGAGACATTCCAATAGGTGGGACGTCTACCATGATCTCCTAAATCCAAAGTCACCATTCACTCTACAAAAGTTGGAAACTACATGGAAGATGCAAAAGTATGACATGCCTGCAAAGCCTGACACATTACGCCAAACCCAGCCCACTAGCCAAGAACACTGGACACGAGGAGCTTGAAAAAGCTCCCAATTTTGCTTATTTTTTGGGACTGCTTGCAAAAATAGGGGCAAAGGTGTTTGTCAAGCTGCTGTTCATTCTCCTGAGCCAGGGTCAGAAATGACTGGGGGGGGGGTACTCCTTATATAAAGCTCACCTCAAATGACAGGTGAGCATTTATAACCCCTTAAGTTCTTTTCAGATTTGCAAAAGTGAGCATCCCTGATCGAGAGTTTGCAAGCAAGATAGTGGTGATCACTGCCCTGCTTCCAAACTGCAAACTGCCTCAGCACCACCTCTTCCTCCTTCCCCTGCTCCAAGGATGTACACAAACTTACTTTGGGGTAGGCTGAAGGCAGAAGCAGCAGTGACTTCAGCCACTCCCAGTTCCTGGTAGAGGTTCTTTTCCTGCCAGGTATTGGACTGAGCTTGGAACGCATGCAACTCCCCCAGGGTTTTGCAAGTTTACTCTGAGCAGGTACAAGGCCCCGCCTCAGTCCCTTTCAGGGTGAGCTTAGAGATGCTTGTGCTGTCTTACTTCTCTCTCCTTCCTTATCCATGAAAGCTAGCTATTTCTTGTTCAGTAACAGAAATATGGATGCCCTTAGAATCCATACTTCCACTGACTATTCCACATTCATGGCTAAGGAACGTATTTTTCCTGGTCTCATCCAATTCATCTTGCATTGATGATTTGTTGCAACCCACTTTTGTCGGCTTTGGTTATGGCTTCATAGCTCAATTTATACAGCAAAGATCTTGGTTAGCTTAATTTGCAAAAGCTGCTTTTACTGCCGAAAAGAACCACCACCTTCCTTGCATATCACCAGATTTGTATTCCATTATTAATTTGAGATGCTTCCAATGGGATTCAAATGCCACATAGGTATAAGTCTAGCTGTATTGGATTTTGTTAGCAAATGCGCACCGGCATACTTCATTTCCACTTCCCATATCTGAGAGTTCTAACTTTCTTTATGTTGCTGGCATTTTTTTGTAATGCTGCCAATTGGGAGTAACAGTTGCTAAAAAAAGGTACCGTATATGTAAATCTAATCCTAGTGAGATTAGATTCAAGCTTGTAATTATAAATGACACATCCAAACTTTTAAATGTATTATCTGTCTTTCTTCTAATATCTCCTAGAGCTCTGACAAAAGCTCTCCTCAACAGATACTGAAAAGATGTAGGTGGTAAACCCTAAATCTTAGCAGCAGCATTCCAAGTTCTTGAGATGCATAGGAATTAGTGCTCATGAAAATTACTGCTAATTAAGATTCTCCATCAAGTCCAGCTCCTTTGAGAATTTGTATGTCATTGTTTCAAATATCAGAACAAAACTCAACTCTTTCTTTTAAGTCAGATCTATTCAAAAAGCTCCATTTCATTTATTACTACCACCATCCCTCTTTTTCACATGGTGGAGAAAGAGGCCAAAGATTTCCCTCCCTCCAAGACACAGATGTTCTCATACATGAAACACAATCTCCACACAGATGCCTGGAGTGTTGCTGGCTTGTATGTGGTAAAATGTTTTGTGTCAAAGAGGGGATAAAACAAATTTTGCTTGACCCTAACATATATATACCAGCCCTATTTGGGAATCATGACACACTCATTACTGCTGATCTCCTCCTCCACAAAGTTCTCTTAGCAGACCAAGGTCTTTCACTCTTCATCACACTGACCAACTTATAGTTCATATTGCTACATCACCTGAATCAGTACACATCAACTTGCCTGTGTGCTGAGGTCATCAGCAGAGGCTTTCCCCTGTGTGATTCTGCCATCTGAGGTGAGGCTAGTGGCAATCAGGGAGAGGGCCTTTTTGGTGGTGGCATCCCACTTATGGAACTCTCTCTTCAGGAAGATTATTATTTGTATTTTATGGTGAGCTGCCCTGGGAAACATTTAGCTAAATGTATCAAACATACAAACAAAAAATGCAATGTTCAGAGGAACATTAGAAGCTGCTTTATACCGGGGTCAGATCATTTGTGTATCTAAGCCCAGTATTATCTACTCTTGACTAGGAATGACTCTTCAGGGTCTCATGCAGAGAAAGATCTTCTGCATGACCTGGAGGCATGAGCTTCAGGGTTTATTAGAGGAGTTTACAATTTCTGAGTTCCTCCCAGTAAACACAAATCTGAAATTGAGTAGGGCAACATATTGTCAACACATGACATAATACAGAAGGTCAGAACAGATATGGAAAGCAAGAGATCTGGAGAATTACCGTTCATGTTTGCAGAGACTTGGTGGAGACAAAGAAGAGTTTTTAACAGTGTTAGAGTTGGTTTGATAAAACCATAATTTTCCCATGGTGAAAAATTCCAGTGCGGTAGCCATATTAGTCTGATATGTGTTGAAGACTAACAAATATATTGTGGCATAAACTTTTGTGGGAGAGAGCCTAATCTGTCAGATGTATGAAGTGGTCACCTCAATTTGTACACATATGTGCTTTAAAAAAAATTCCTCATGGTATAGACATTCTTCTTTTCCATTGGCATATTTTGCCAGAGGCTATGCAGTTTGGGGGTTTGTTTGGTTTCTTTAAAAAATAAAAATAAAAACTACAACATCTAAAAAAAGAAGCCTTATAAAAGAGTTTATAATAGAATGAGTATGGACACCACAAACAATAATTAGTTTATAATACACCACCTTAAATATTGAATAACCTTCCCAGCTGAATGGTAAGCAGAAAGTGAGGGGCAGCTCCTCTGGAGGCCCAGCTATTGAGAGGTGTTTTGGAGAGCTTGATCAAAGAAATGTTTGGGAATTCCTTGCTTTAGTATATTTAAGACGATTGCATAAACTTGCCCTGAAATCTTAGTCATTGCTGGAAAGTATGCTTGTTAAACAATTTCATAATACTCTTTAATGTGTCAAGATTGCGGGGGGGGGGGGAGGCTGACTGAAGGCAATGGAGCTGAACAGAGAAAATTCTCCAATCTCAACAGTTTACTTAGCAGTGTAAAGACGAGAACAATTCTAAACTTTTCTTGCTGTTGCTAGGAGCACTTTGTCTTCTAAAATATTTTATTAATGTATTATTTATAGACATTGGGAAAGAGTGCTAAAACGGCTTGGGTCTTTTCTCGGATAGTGTGTCTTTCACAATTACAGCATGATCTCTTGAATACTGAGAAGTTTTTATGCATCCCATTTCAAAGTGTCACTTTATATTTTCCCAAATAAATGTGGCAAGTGATTTAAAGCAACATGACATGATGCAGAAGGTCAGAACCGTGCAGCTCCTACCAGCATTTTTTACTCTTAAAAAAGAAAAAGAAAAATCAAAACAAAGTGCACTTTTGGGTGATTAAATTTTCATTAAATCTCTGCCACAAGAGACAACAAAAAAATGCACACAATAAGGGGGGAAATGATATTTTCAGGAATACGTGTATGTCGAAATATATTAGGTAGATTTCAGCCATGGGCTGTCATGGAGCAGAAATAAAAAGAGTGAAAAATAATGTAGGGGGAATGCTAATGGTTCAAGGTAAGAGATGACCATCTCTAGGTTTTAAGTATGTGGAACTTGGGTGGAGCTGAGGATCTGACAGCTAGAATGCTGCCAGGAAAAAGAGAGAAGCCTGCGTTTTTGCTAGGCATGTGTGAAGAGTCTGATAGGGGGTTGAAAATCCATCAGATTTTCATGATTCGGCCCCCCGGGTTCCAGTTTGTCGGCCACATGCTGGCCTGGCACTGACTCGCTGCAGCGCGAGTTGAGGCAGCTCACGGACTTCCGTCTGTAAGATGGACTGTGATTTATGTATTTTTTTAAACCGCTAATGGAATTTGCGGAAAACCGGCACCTGGAAAGCACGATTTTAATGTGATTTGGGCAAATCATGTTAAAACCATGTGCTTTCTGGGTGCCGGTTTGCACAAATTCCATTAGCAGTTTAAAAATATAATTGTGGTCCATCTTACAGACAGAAGTCTGCAAAAGAACCCTCGATTTGGCCCACTTCCGAACACTGGATTGGAAGGGGGCGGGAAATCTGTCAAACTCAAACAAGCTGAATTTCCCTGTTTTGCTACATCCCTATGCATGTGCTTGTGGGCAGGGGGTGTTTGCAAGCATATGTTGCCTGGTTTGGGGAGAATTGGTGCTGGGCTGCTTGCTTGCTCCCCCCCCCCATGCACCCAGATTTGACAAAAGCCACCATAGGTCTCCATTATTCTCCCCTCCTAAGAAAACTGATTTTGTAAAAAGGCTACCCACCACCAACCACAAGAAAACACCATTCTACCCAGCGAAGGCAGAAGCTATGAAACAATAAACATTCCAACTTGAAGACAAACCAAACAATGTTTTCTCCGATACTTTAAGGTGTGACTAGGGATATGCACTCTCCCCTTCCCAAATAAAGTAGTTCATGTCTTATGATGGAAACTGTTTTGCCTTCCTTTCAAATTCTTCAGATGCTTATGCCGAGCATGAACTTCCCAGTTCCTATCAAATTCTGCTTTATGTGGAATGAGGAGTCAGCCATGTTTTGAGGGCAGCCATCTGAAGAGGAACTCCTACTTGTGAGCAGCTGCTCACAAGTAGGAATTCTTTTCTTCAGACATCCACAATCAATGTGCAAGTGTCGGTGGTGGGGCACATGACATCACAGCTCAGTTGTTCCAGAGGAACTTGGACTTGTTGTCTCTCTGGACATGTGGATTTTGGTGCTGTGCAGTTAACTGACGTTACCCTGACCCCTTGGCTCAAGAATCCATTTTGGTTCTGGAAGAAGCAGCGTGGCAAAGGTGCCAGGAACATTCTAAGCCTCTGGATGCTGGAATAGTGATGGCAGCAGAGTTAATGAACTGCCCTGGATGCAGGCAGAGAGCCCTGGGTGCAAACAGGGGTCACAAGAGTGGAGAATGTTGCTTAACAGCCAAGTGGGGCCAAAGAAATTTGCTTCTTTACCAGGGCTTCTTGTATATCAACATTCAGTTCTATCCTGCATTTTGCATGCCTTTTTTTAAAAAAAAAACCAAGTAAAGCTGCTTTGCCAAGCCTTCTCTTTGTAGATTCAACAGCCACTCATGCTAATAGCAGACAGCTGTAGATGGATGGGAGTTAGTATGCAAGTGCTTCTTCCATTGATTCGATTAAAGGGAGTTACTCCCTGTCAGTACAGAAATGTGCAAATGCCTACATTATTGCCATGCCAACACCCAACTGACAATCTCACAAAGGTACATTTGAAGTGGCCATTCCAGAGCTTTATGGGAAATTTGGCCCAATCCCGAAGCATCTCCACCGCCTAGACTGGTTAACGGGTCAGGTGAACCACTATCATAATCATCATCTTTTCTCAACACAAACTGAATGCTGATCAGATATAATGGAAATACATTTCAGAAGCTGTACAGATGTTTCTCTCTCTTTGTTTTTTATTTGGTCACTCCTAGTAAGATAACATATGTGCAACGTAATAGCTTTTCCTGTTTGGTCAAACAGGTAGCCAACAATGTGGCTGTTTTCGTTGTTGTTAGCAAAATGCCCTTTGTTATGACTGAATTGCAAGAACCATGCAAGGGTGCAGTGCCTGTCTACGCTCTCTGCGCACTGTGACATACTGCATCCCTGTGTTGGATTCCACTTAGCAATAGGACCCCTAAGTGAAAACTATTCACTTATAAGAGGGGGGAGGAATGGTGCACTCTGGGACATTTCTTTTTTCTTTTTTTTTCAAATTTTATTTAAATTTTAACATATAAACTACAAAATACATAAACCTACAAATTATACAACAAACACATAACAAAAAAACAACAAATAGTAATAATAAGTGCACCACCACCCCAGGATCAAATAACTACGTAACTATTCAACCTTCCAAAATTGTAATGACTCTTGTGAAGGTGTACACCCTTTCCCACATAATAAAACAAAATCTACAAATGTTCTCCATATATCTTTAAAATCATTTCGGTTCGATAATCCCCTTTTAACTTTAATACTACACGTTAACTTATCATTAATAGCAATATCCCCATACCTCTTTATACCATTCCTCTATTTGATAATCACATTGCATTTTCCATTTTCTAGGTATCATTAACCTTGCTGCTGTCAATAAGTTCGTAATTAAATCTTTAGTATCTTGAGTACAATAAACCTTATCATAAATTGATAGTAATGCTATGCTAGGACATACCTCTAAGTTTACCCTGTTGTGATATGTATCAGTTCACCAGCTGTAGCACACTGTTTACACATGGAAAGAACAGAATGGCTGTAAACAAGTTTGTTATGTCTTTCTGGGTTCTCGTGTTTTTCGCATAGGAAGCCTAGACCGTGGGAGCATTATGAGCTAGTCACATGGTTTGTATGTTCTGATGACGTGCTAACTTGTTTTCTGTCTGAAGCCATCTTAGAGAGAGGCAGGACTGCTTTCTCTCTTCTCCTTTGTTATTCTTGCTGGACTTTTGTCACTGCAACAATGTAACTTCTTTGCTGAGGTGGAGCGAAGCTCAACTTACTCCACTGGATGTAATGCTTGCTATGCATTTATACTCTGCACATGTAACTAGGAAATGTATACTCTGTAGAACTTTACTTGCTAAGTGAATAAACAGGTAGAATTAGACCTGTGGTGTTACAGAGTGTTTACTGACTCCATGGATTAATCTGCAAACGGGGAAGCTGGAAGCAAGTTGGATTACAGACAGGCTGGGCTGGCATCTTCACAACACGCTGCACGCTGCGTAAAGGGGGGGCTGAGATCTGGAAGATCTGTGTGTGGAATAACAGGCCTCTGCTAGCACACAGACAGGATTTTAAATCTCCCATGCGCACACGCACTCTGCTGCTCCCATGCACACACACACCAACATACCCCAGTTATTTCCTTTATCTCTTTGAATACTATTTGCCAAAATTTCTGTACATGTTTACAACTCCACAGGACATTTCTAAGATAGGGGTTAAACTTGCTTCTGTCCCCCGGTGCCCAGGCCTGGCCCAAGATACTTTGCTGCCTGGTGCAGAGGATCAAATGGTGCCTCCCCACAAGTCAAGATGCATAGAACCTAAGGTAAGGCAACTTATTTTGGCACCTGAGACAGAAAATCCACAAGTGCCTCCCCCCTTTCCTAATTAATTAATTCATCATCATCATCATCATCATCATCATCATCATCATCATCATCATCTATTGCTACCCTTTCATGATACCCCAAAATCAGCTGCCTGCGGTGGCTGCCTCACTCTACCTAATGGTACAGCAGGCCCTAATGGTATGGCAGGCCCTGCTGGTGCCCCAGTGACCTCCATAATTGAGAATGAAGCCTACTCATCAGTGCCAGCTCCAGGTTTTAGAGGGTCCTTCGGCAAGACACCCAGAATGGACCCCGTCCCACAGTGTGTCTACCTTCTCACCCCTATTGTTGCCAGCTGCCAATGATCATCTTCCTCCTCTTTCTCCTCATTGCTACCACTTGCTTGCTTGACAGGCAGAGATCCAGGGAGCAAGTAGGCAGGGGCATCTACTGCTCCTCCTTCTCACCACTACCCTTGTTTGGGCCACGGTGAGAGGCGGGTGAACAATCAGGTCACAGTCGTGAAGAGGAGGAGCAGGTCCACTGGTCCAGGGAGCTCCTTCTGTGTTGTGGGCCCTCAGCAGGTGCCCAACCTTGCCTACCCTTGACACTGGCCCTGCTACTCATATCTACATATCCCCACCACGTTCCCTGCATAGCTTCATCCTGAGTTCTGAATTGTTGCCATGCTAGGGCAGGGGTAGACAACTGGTGCCCTCTTGATGTTTTGGACTACAACTCTCATAATCCCTCACCATTGGCCATGCTAGTTGGGGCTTATAGGAGTTGTAGCTTAAAGCATCTGGTGGGTACCAGGTTGGCTACCCCTGCACTAGGGTGTGATGGGATGTTAAGATAGGAACAGACTTTCTATATACAGATCATAATTGTTCACAGTGCATTTCTGGTTCTAAGCCTGAAAAGTGATATACATCCCTTACTTTTTTCACAGTAGATGGTTTTGGGGAAAACTAACAAGCTGCTATGTTTACGAGAGCTCAGCTTCTGCGTAGCATTTCTCAGTCTGGCATACAAACACTGCCTTAAGGACAGGTCTTTAATATTAAAGAATGTATTCTAAACTCAGCTTCTGGGTTTCAGCCTTTGAGTAATCCTAACTTTGATCTGGTGCCTTTCTTGGAAAAACGCCTTTGTGAACAAAGAGAACCACTCAATCATATTCAGTGCTTACCTTTTGAATTTGGGGCTATTTTTATTTTCAGTCAACATGGAGAAGCCATATGTATGGCACCAACTATGTCAGTAGTACTATTATTCAAATGAGCAAATATTAGCTGAAATAATAAAAAAGAGAACAGTCTAGCTCTTAGTACAGAGTCTCAAGTCTGATTTACTTGTGTGTTTTATTTTTTTATATACGAGAACTTCAGTGATTACTGGATAAGTTGAATGGATGAAATTACCATCACAGGCCCTATATATTTTGCCAGCTAACTAAGAAATGTAGACAAGCTGCAATGTGCTAAGGACTAATGCAGTTTTTTGATGGAACTTAAAATGAAAATTTGTACTCACTGTTAACTGTTAACCGAAAGCCAGGCCTACACAGCTTAAGGACCCTCTAAGAATAGATTATTTTAGCCCACCAATCACATAGGGCAGGCCAGCAGGGGCTCAATAAACCTCCTGGTTTTCTTGCCTACCTGGGAGTGTAAAAGAAGGAGGACTGTCTGGAACCTGGCAGGACACTATATATGACTGGTAAACTGTCCTGGATTTTGTGGTCACAAATTCTGTAGGCATGCTGAAGACAATCTCGGGATGATCTTCTTTTTGCAAGCATTCCCTTTATTTCTGAAGCTCAGAGGTGAGTGCTGATCCTAATAGGTAGCCAAAATGGCACCACCCATTCACAAACGGGAGATAACAACAGTCTTGGGGGAACCCCAAGGTTTGCAGAAGTACCTAAAACTTTTTTGAAAAGACAAAACCACTACATTAGGGGTAAATGGACTGTACATGCATATACTTGTATGCAAAATGGGGCAGGGAGAGTGCTGAATGGCCCAGGCAAGGCCATCACTTGAGCCTTAGCCAGAGCTCAGGACATGGCTGCAGGGCCTCCTTCCCTGGCGAGCCCTCCCAACCCCATTTTGAGAATCTGTAGGCAGCAGCAATCCCCAACCATGATGAATGGCACCTGGATAGCACTCCCTCAGAAGGATGGCTCTTCCTGGAGCCCAAAGCAATAACGAGCAATCCTGGTATGGAAATGGGTGGCAACTGAAAGATGAGAGAGAAATGAGGAGATGGGTAGGAAACTGGTGAAATATCAAGGATCATGAAAGAAGGAGAAAGGAATAGCCGGGGGGGGGGGACCACAGGTCAGAAAGACTTCCCACCTCCCACTCATCCCTACATCATTTTGTTGCAGGCTGATAGGGCTAGAGCCAAAATGAGGTAACCGAGGAGAAAAAAAAAGGAGGCTGGCACATGTGGGGGGGGGGGCAACTTCAAGTAGGGATGTATGAGAAATAAGTTTCAGTTTGGTTTTCATCAGGATTTACCCAGTTTGCATCTTCTGGACCAAACACGGACTTGGACTTTTGACAAAGTAAAACATGACAAGTTAATGGCGTTGTTGGTAAACAAAGGTCTTGATTCAAGAGATATTCATATAATCAGAAACTTGTACTGGCCACAAAAACCTGCAGTGAAAGTTGAAGATCAGATGACAGAGGGTATAGAAATACGAAGAGGAGTAATACAAGGATGTATACTTTCAGCATTGTTTTTTTAATTTGTACTCTGAGAACATATTTAAAGAAATGCTTGTTGATTTAAATGATGGTATCATTGTTAATGGAGAGACTATCAATAACATTCTACATGTAGATGATACAGTATTGCTAGCTGACAATTTAGATGGTATACAAACATTACTTGATAAAGTCAGTGAAGGAAGTGATGAACATGGTCTAAAAATGAGTGTTAAGAAAACCAAGTGCATGTTAATTAGTAAAAAGCAAGTAGTCCAAGAAAAACAGTTAAAAATTCAAAATGAAAATGTGGAGTGGGTTGATGAATATAAATATCTTGGAATTTGGTTGAATGAGCAGTGGGATCCTAATAATGCAATAAAAATGAGAATAGAGATGGCCTGGAGTAATTTTTTTTAAAGATGAAAAATGTATTGTGTAACCAAACCTTAAAATTAGGCTTGAGAATGTACACTGTACAATGTTATGTATTTTCAGTTCTACTATATGGCATGAAATCGTGGACTTTAACACAGACTACCATAAAAAAGATAGAAGCATTTTAAATGCAGATTTATTGCAGGATGTTACGAACTTATGGACTGAGAGGGTGACCAACAAAGAAGTATTAAAGAGAATGTATAAAGATCAAGAAATTATAAAACACATAAAATGCAGAAAACTAGAATATTTTGGTCATATAATGAGAAACAAAAAATATAGGTGGCGGCTGCTGATTATACAAGGGAAAATAAATGGGAAAAGAAGTGTAGGAAGAAGAAGGTCTTGGCTAAAAAAACCCTTAAGGAACGGTTTGGGGGCAATACAACACCATTGTTTAGAGCGGTCATATCTAAAGACTGTAACTTTAGCCATGATGATGTCCAACCTCTGGTAGGAGAGGAACAACAACAAGAAGAATGCACTTTATGTGGGATGACCCTTGTGCTTTGTCTGGAAGCTACAGCTGGTGAATTGCCCTCCAGATTAAGGCCATATGGACTAAGAGTTCTGAGTCCGTAGATCCAAAGGTTTTCCTTTCTGTCATGCATGTCAGTGTCCTTTGTTTGTTCAACTGGAAGCCATTGTAAATCTGAGAGACTACATGCAGGTGAGTTAAAATGTCTTGCAACGGGCTGCTCTAGGTTTTGGGGGATTTTTGGTAAGTATCACAGATTTATGGTTATGGAATCTTGTTCTTAAGTCTATTGTAGTTTCCTACATATTGCGCATGACATTAATCTTTTTAACATTCAATTAAATAACGTGGAAGTGCACGTTACTGATTGTCTAATGCATTAAGTTTTGTTAGTAACGTGCTCCTAAAAGAAGTGGTCTCTTGGACATAACTTCAGGTAATGAAGCACACTGATTTACATCGGTGTGATCCTGGGTTACAAATACCTTGTTTAAGTGCTGCTTTAACTAACAATGTATGCAAATTGGATGGTTTTCTGAATGTGATGCATAGTGGAGAATTAGTGGCTTCCATTAAATGAGCTCAATAGGATATAATAGGGTAACTATTTGGTAAGTGGCATATATTAAAGGGGCACAGGAGTGCCCCTTTAATTCAGGTGAGTCACAAAAAAGGTTCTGGCATTATAAGCCTCAAAATTCTACTGCTCAGAAAAATGATACCTGTTGAGCTAAAAACCTGAAACTTGGCATCCATGATCTGCTTGATGAGGTCTACAATACTGGGAAGTGTCAAAACAATCTGATTCAAATTACCACAGGCAGAGGAAGATGTGCTGAAGATTGATGAATTTGTCCATTTTACTCCAAGCTGCTGCTCGACCTATTGTTTATTTCTTTCAAATTTTGGTGAAAACTACTGATGTATGTTATTCAGGCTTTTTGAGGAGGTGTGCCTTTCATTGGTTTGGTGATGTTCTGAGCAAAGGTTCAAAAATTAAGGTTTTTCTGCCCCATGTAAGCTCATGGCAGCATATTGGGCATGCTCACTTTCACTCTGAGCTAAAATGCTGCCAAGTACTCCAAAATTTTCAGATGAATTTTGTTATAGAGGGCTTGTATGTACAAGGCTTATTTCTTTAGTTATAGAATGAGAACTCACAAGGTGAGCCTACATGTTACTACATGGATTGGGACCCTAGTATGGGCGGGTGACTTCAATCCTGCTAAAAGAGGGCTCCCTCTCACTGTTTAACCCACCATGCCAGCTACTGAAATAAACAACAAACAGGCTTGGGTCAACTCATGGGAGGATCCCTTTAGCAAAAGAATAAGGCTCAGATGCTTCATAAGGCAATACAGGACCAGGACAGTCCTGCCCCCGTCGCCATTCGCCAGTCGCCATGGGACTTTTTTTGTTTGTTTGTTTGTTTGTTTGTTTGGGATGGGTTGGTTGGGTTGGGTTGGGTTGGGTTGAAAGACGCCTGAGCGTGAAGTTGTTTTATGTGGGAAGATCGGTGCACAACGGATCACCACACAAACTTGACAGAGTATGGCAATGATCCAATGGCATGGTTACCATGATGATCGGAAAACCATTCTCTGCTGCAGCCTTCATCCGCCTTCACAGCCATTGTAATTTAGGTTTAAATTATCTTCATCCTGTTCTGCCGTTGAGGACTTTATGTTTTGGATCGTTCTTTGTCTGGTTCCTCTCCCCGGACCTTACCGCCATGGGTGACCCTACTGGGAGTATATAGCTCTCGATGGCATTGCTCACAGGGTTCATCGGAACACACCGTCGTCGCAAGCCCACTCACCACTTCAAGGTGACGATCCGGCGAGAGGGATCCAGCTTGGCAGGACAATACTGGAAAATGTCAATCATTTTCTCTATCTTGGCAGCTATCTTTCTGTTACAGCTAACATCGACAGTGAAATCCAGCATCGTTTGAGCTCCGCAAGTGCTGCGTTTTCTCGAATGAAACATAGAGTGTTCGAGGATCGAGATATTTGTAAGAAGACCAAAACACTGGTTTATGAAGCCATTGTATTGCCAACTTTATTGTATGCCTGCGAAACATGGACTATCTATAAACGTCTTTTCCACCTCCTTGAAAGATTTCATCAACGTTGCCTCCGGAAAATCCTACGAATTACTTCGGAAGATAGGCGAACAAATGTCAGTGTACTGGAAGAAGCAAAGACTACTAGCGTTGTCTTTGAAAAAATGATCCTTCAACGCCAACTTCAGTGGACCGGTCATGTTGTTTGAATGCCTGACTGCCGTCTCCCAAAGCAGTTACTTTATTCCTAACTCAAGGATGGAAAGTGGAATATCGGTGGTCAATATAAGAGATTTAAAGATGTTCTTAAGGCTAATCTAAAAAAATGCAATATAAACATCGAAAACTGGGAAGCTCTGGACCATGAACGATCTAAATGGAGGTTGGCCTTTCACAAAGGTTCTATGGACTTTGAAGAAACCTGAGTGCAAGGTGAAAGGGAGAAACGTGCTAAGCGAAAAGCACGTCAAACAAATCTTTACAGGATCATCTTCCATCTGGTAACCTGTGTCCTCACTGTGGGAAACTGTGTGGATCTAGAATTGGCCTCCACAGCACTTACGGACCCATCGCTAGAGTCTACACAATTTTTCTTTAGAATTTCCTCCTTTTAAAATTTCCTTTTTGTAAATTTTTATCCTGGAAGACAATCTTACTCGGTCACGAGTGATCGCCCGATGATGATGATGATGATGATGATAGGACCAGGACAACGTGGGGCATCTTTGCTGGTCCCAGGCACTCCATCCTCCCCATCTGGATTTGGGCCTGAAAGACCAAGGAAAAGTATATGTGCCTCGAAGGTAAGTTGTAAGCAAGCATAATTTGTGACATTGCGCAATATCGTCACTGATCACGGGGCATGTCAGTAAAGGCATCAGGCTTAGCTTCCAATTTCCTGGCTTTGTGGAGCTTGACCCAACATGGGATAGCCTTAACTCTGGTGTTAAACTGGCAGGAGTTTGGATCATTGAATTAAATAAATAAATACATATATACTGTAAATAAGCAAACTGATTTTTATCATTCCTCCATAACATGTGCACTCTCCACAGTGGTGAAAAGTTCTAGGAGTTTTTTGGTTTAGTTTGGATGAGAGACCATTGGAATTCTATGGTGCCTTTGTAGTTACTTTATTTAAACATAAACAGATAGACCATAAGTGGAGGCAAAGAGCCACTCCTACTCTTCAGGAAATCCAGTATTCCACATCAGATTACTAGAAAAAGCGAGAGAGAGAGACACCTGGTTCATACATAACGGCAATGCATTGGTTGTTTAACCCATGAAATGGGTTGTTTAACCTATGAATTGTCAGGGCCATTCAAGAGCAAGCTAGCACGCTGCTTTGCACATGCTCACTGTTTCTGCTTTGCATCCAGTTTCATAAACAACCCAGGAATGAGACTATTCTATCATTTGCATAATTTTATTATTTACATAGTGAAGTTACAGGGCTTTTCCTGTTAGTTTTAACTTAGAAGGTTATTTTGAACTTTGGAGGACTTTAAGCCTCTGACATATGAAAATGTTTTACAATCTTTCTGTATTAAGTCCTGTATAATTATTAGTTCCTCTGAAGTAGGAAGTAGCACTATAAATCTTGGATCAGTGATGGCCTAGCAAATTCTACAGGAGTGAGGGGATCCAGAACAAGGGGAGGAAAGATTTCAGTCTAAGAATGAATAAGTTTTTAATAACTTTTAAAAACAAAATTTGGGATGCTTTGAGCAGAATATAACGTATTAATGTTTTAATGTTTAACATGGTTAGAGAAACCAGGTTGACATTCAGCTTCTCTGCAAATCTAAACTCCAGGAGCTACGATCGCGTACGGAGACTGGCTTATTGAATGTTGACCCTGATGCACAACTGAGAATTCATTATAAGTTAAAAATTCAAAGCTATCTAAAAGAGGATCAAAAATGTGCTTACTGTGTAAACAAAAATCCAGTTCACAATTTTGAGTGGCTGAACAAAATTATACTTCTTTGGTGTATACTGATGTAACTTGATTCCTACTCAAAGGCAGAAATGGAAGTAAATCAAATGTTCATTGATATGCCAGCAGTAAATCAGTTTCATACTGCCCCCTTTAAAAAAAAACACATTTTAAGTATGAAGTATTTCTTTTCTTTGAAGTATTATGTATGCTATGTAGTATTATAAAGTATTCATAATACTACATTCTATGAAGTATTCATACTATGTATCCATAGAAGTATTCTGTAAATACTTCTATTCATTCAAATATTCAAGTATTCTATGAAGTATTATGTACTTCATAATTACAAACTTACATTTTTTTCAAACTTCACATAAATACAAACTTTAAAACTTACAAATTACAAACTTTGGCGGCAATCCTATGCATGTTTAGACAGAAAAAAAGCCTGCAACTCCCAGCATGCCCCAGCCAGCCACAGCTGGCTTTAGGGAAGCAGTCACTCATATTTTAGTCAGAAGAAAAATGCTATAAACTTGGGATGATGAAAGAGAATGCCTTTTCAAAGGAGATATCCTTGTGAACTTGATGATCTAGGCCAGGCTTTCCCAACCTTGTGGTCTTCAGATGTTTTAGACTGCATCTCCCAGCATTCCTGAACATTGGCCTTGCTGGCTAGGGCTGATGGGAGTTGAAGTCCAAAATATCTGGGGGAGAGGACCAAGTTGGGGACAGCCTGTGGCTCATGCTGGCTCAACTTGTCTGAGTGTGGAAAGCTAAGCAGGGTCAGGCCTGGTTATTACTTGGATGGGAGACCCCTCCTCTAGTTTCCTGCATTAAGCAGGGGGTTGGACTCGATAGCCTTGTAGGCTCCTTCCAACTCTATGATCTATGAATCTATGATCTAGTAACTAGATTTAAATGTGTCTAAATGTCCACTATGTAAGCCATTAAGAAATAACTGGTTCAACAACATCCACATATACAGACTGCAAAAGAAAAAGTGTAGGGATGTCACCGCGAATATCGGGGGGGCTTGAGTGGGCCGAAATTGGCCCTGCTCGCAGCCCCACGATATTCACGGTGACTTGTGGGCCTACCTTGTCGCCCGCTCGTCCGCCGCTCAGTCCGTTGCGCCGTGACGCCCGCACAGGCTCACGTCACGTCATTTCCAGCTGTGACGTGACGGGCCCTGCAGCGACACGGCTGAACCCTGTTGCTGCGGTTTTGGCGTAGAAACCACAGCAACAGGGCTTAAAACGGCCATCGTGGCCATTTTAAGCCCTGTTGCCCTGGTTTCTATGCCAAAAAACCACAGCAACAGGGTTCAACCGCATCGCCACAGGGCCCATCGTGTCACTTCCGGCCAGCCGGAAGTGACGCGATGGGAGCCCGCGCGAGCGGCGCAGCTGCCCGAGTGCTGCGGAGAGTGGCCGGAGAGCCCCTCCGCACCGTGGAGAATTTGAGGATCGGGGGGACCATGGCGCAAAGAGCCGAGGTGATTCGGGGGGGCCCATCACGGTACGAAATGCACCGCTAAAGAAGTGTTCTCATTGTTAAGCAGAGATCCATCTTCTCTGAAATATTCTCCTGGACTGTCTACTGTATATGCTCAGTTCAATGACCGAAGGCCAAACTAGATGTTAGCTTGATATGTAGCATGCAGTTATGTCTCAAGTTTTTTCTGTACCTAATTACAGGTGTGCAGGGAAGTGATTTGTCAGAGAATGTAGTGTGAGAAGAGGGGAGGCTTGACCCCGAGTGAATGTTTAGTGGGGAGAAAGAAATTCCCACTGGCACCATGTACCAAGCAAATGTCTAGCTTGGCTCTCAGAGACTTAAGCTGCAATCATATACACCAGGGTTGTGTAGAGCTCCAGATGCATAGATTGCCAATGGTCAGAAATACAGGAAGTTGGTCCAAAACATCTGGAGGTCTACATCTGTCCACCTCTGCTATGCTTACTTATCTGGGAGTTAGTCCCATTGAAGTCAATGGGGCTTACTTCTGAGTAGACATGCACAAGAATTGCACTGTTAGCTATTAAACCTATATATTTAATGTGGTTAGCGGGGGTGCCATCTTGTTCTCTTGACAAGAATAGGACCAAAAGAAATAAGAACAGGAATAACTGCATCTAAAGGAGAGAGCCAAGTTTCAGTAAAGCAAGCAGACAAAAGCAAATTAGATAGGAAATGTGTAACATTCTCAGAAAAAAACACAAAGGCTAGAGAAAATAAGTGACTTCCTCACTCTGCAATGAAAGTTCAGGTTAAAACATTTATCGGCAGAAGCTATGGGTCAACATGTGAAAGACCATATTCCATTCTCTATTGCAGAATCATATTCATTCATATTTTACCATGAGATGCTTTATTTCCCAGATAGAAACAACAATTTCTTGTTTGATTATGCTTTCAGTGTTTAATGTTTGTCATTCAATTTTCCTTTCATTGCAATGTTTTTGGGACATTAATTTCATTAATATGTAGAGGTTACCATTATCAATCCACAGTTTGGTTCTAAACTCCTGTTACTTATGGATAAGTTAATAGCGGTGTGGTGACGCATGATCTGATGTGAACTGAAGTGATCAAAAGCATATTAAGGGGGATGAACAAATTTGATCAAAAAGAGATGGATGTCATATTCCATATCTGAAAAGGTATTTCATAGCAGATTTTCTATCTTCATCAGAAAACTATATGTTTGACAACCTTACCTGAAAGCTCAAAGTATATCACATTAGACTAAACAAATCAAGGCATTTGTTGAAGTGGGGCATAATCAAAGCATTGTTCCTGCGTAGAACTGGAAAAAGTCTACTTGACCTTACTCCACCAAAATTCCTGGACAACCGTTCACTACAATGTGCCAGCCAGGCCCCACTTGCAGTTTAGAAAAGGGGGGTCTATTGCTGTTCCTCAAACTATGGACTGCACTCAAGAGTTCTTACTTAGCAGTTCACCCTCCTTTGAGGTTCAAGCTGAAACTATAATCCCACTGGCTGCAAATGCCTCAGAACCACCTCCACCTTGGCATTCCATCATGGCCTCTGTGATGAATTGGGAAGGGGCTCTGAAGTTTACCATCTTTGTGCTAAATCAGGACTTCAAGGTTGCTCATGTTCTGGAGTTTAGGCAAAGCCCAAGTGGTGTAAAATGTCATTATTCTGAATGTCATTCTAAAATGTCATTCCATCCAGAATCAGAAGAGGGTTTTAGAATTGTGAGTGGGGTTATATTATTACCCAGCCTGAGCACCTGGGATGGGGTGAACTACGAATCAAATAATTTATTTCAATCATTTCAAACTCAGATTGAGGATGGCGCAAAGTCCAAGATAAGTTCCATATAATGAACTTATAATGGTTGCCAGTCTCTATTTTGTGGGTTAATAAAGAATTGCATTGATAAATAAAGCATGTTGCATTAAGAGCAAAACGTACCCTCCATTCCTAACTGTGGGTGGCCCAGCCTTCATTGCCCAGCCACCATTGGAGGAGAGTGTGTATAAACCCCACCACTACCACTACCACCACCCCCTCTGCAAGATAGCAGAGATGGGTGAGAATTTCATTTTGATTCAAATTTCATAAGAATTTACCACAATTCATAAAATGTTCTATACAGTAATACCTCGGATTACGAGTGACCCAGTTTACGAGTTTCTCGTAAGACGAGGAAAAATTTGGCATAAATTTACATTTGAAAGACGAGCAAGTCTCGCAACACGAGCCGCTGCTGCCGCATGTGGCCCCTGTTGCGAGATGTCTTTCAAATGTAAATTTATGCTAGAAACGCGAGGCGCCAGCTGAGCGAGCGGCCGCGCCGTGACTCGCCTCCACGGGGCTTCCCGGGAGGTGAGGCGCGGCCGGGCGCAGCCACCGCCTCGTGCTGCTGCACCAGCCTGCCGAGCTTCCCTGGAGGCCAAGCGCAGAGCAAGCGGCCGCAGCGCGTCTCCCTGCCAGGGACGTCACTGACGGGGCCGGATGCGACGCGACGGGACCGCCGCCGCTTGCAAAGGGAGGGAGACGCTGCAGCCGCCGCTTGCAAAGGTAGGGAGAGGCGGGGGCGGCTCCACGCGGCTCCCTGCCAGGGAGCCGACAAAGCAGTTTTGCCGGCTCCCTGGCAGGGAGATGCATGGAGACATGCTGCGGCCGCTCTCTCTGCGGGCACCTCGCGCTGCCAAGCCGCTTCCCTGCCCAGGAGCTGGCATGGCAGTGTGCAAGGTGCTAGCAGAGCGAGTGGAGGCGAGGGCGAGGCGAGGCCGGGAGCCCGGGAGCCAGCACATCAAAGTGAGTTTCCCCATTAGCCCCACAACCATTTAATCACTGCTTTGCCGGCTCCCTCCATGGGGCTCCCTGCCAGGGAGCCGGCAAAGCAGTGATTAAATGGTTGTGGAACGAATCATCTGAGTTCCCATTATTTCTAATGGGGAAACTCGCTTTGATGTACGAGTACTTTGGATTACGAGCATGGCTCCGGAAAGGATTATGCTCGTAATCCAAGGTATTACTGTATTTGGGACAAAAAGAAATTGTGGGACAAACTGAATTGACAGATTTGTCCATCTAGGTCCATGGTTTTGAGTGCTTTGCTCTTAGGCACAAAGGCCTAAGCGGCCTATATAAAGCGGCCTATATAAAAGATTATCTACTTAACAGCCACACTGCTAGTGAAAAGCAGATGAACAATCCTTTCTAAAATCAGTGTTAATCTTTGTAATTAGGATTGGAAACATATGCATTTACCAGTGGGACCCAGAAGTATAATTTTAAGAATAGTATGGAAACAGAAAAGAAGCAAATATAAAAGAAGAACCATGAACACTGCAGCATCATGAGTTTACCTAATAAGGAATTCTGTCAAAGTAATTTCAGTTAATTACAGAAGTCATTATTTACACAGAGATGTACTTATTGTAAAAGATTGCTGAGGCACTGCTGAACTGGATGACACAAATCACAGGCTTCCAATTTGTGGGAAAACATGTTACGGTGTATGCCTATTAATTTTCTTGTTATTGTTTCTTACATTGTGGGGGGGGACCAGTGCCATATGTTTAAAGGTTTTCATATTAAGCTGTCAATATTCATTCAGATCCACGTGCTTCATCCACTTTTCTCCCAAGCAGAACAATTCAAATAGTTGCAAAAAATACATGTTCCTCTTGGTTTATTTACAAGAGAGCTATTAATTGTGTGGCAGTGTGATGTGAAAATTCTAGTATAGGGATGGATGAACAGGATCCAAGCATGGGGCCCAGGGAACCAGAGGCATAGTTCATATATATATATATATATATATATATATATATGAACTTCATATCTATCTATCTATTTATCTTTCTCTCCCAAATATAAAGAACTTTGCAAATTTGGGTAAATTCTTATCAGAACTGAACTAAAGTGGAAGTCTCACCCATCTGCACCAGCCACATTCAATAGTACAGCTACTGCCAGCCTGGAGACCACCATTTGCAACTACCTACCTACCATGGAACTGTTAAAGATGAGGAGTATATAAGAAAAAAAGAGGTGGAAATCCTAATTAAACACGAATATTGTTGAATACACACAGACTCAAATCCAGACTTGGGCCTGGATGGACAAATCTGTCAGGTTCAGTTTCTCCCATATCCTTTTTTTTTTTTTTTTTTTTTTTAACTTCAAGGGTTTGTTTGTTTGTTTGTTTGTGGGCATACATATGGAGATTTTTGTGGATTTTGGTCAATTCTTATCAAAACTGAACTGAAACAAAATTATCCTCCATCCCTAAGATTTTCCTGTATCTATATGCGGTGTCCATTTTGTAAGATCTGAAAATTTCTAACCATTTTGAAGCATAATAAGCAACATGTGAACTGATGGTTCTTACCATCCTCTGGAACAGAGAGAGAGAGAGAAAGACCCTCTTTCTGCATTATTCACATAATGGAGACTGCAGACATAGAAAGGTAGGGAACTACTGGCCCCTTCTGTAATGTTATGTGATTCCCTAGCACCATGCCCTGACATCCATACATGGCACATGGAGAAGGCTACTTGCACATATCTCTCTGCATGCAGGTATGTGATCAGGAATCCTGATCACACAGGTTCCAGATTACACTGAAGTCTACATGCACTGGCCTTGTTTGTTTTTGTTGACTTCACTTTTGTGCCACAATAAAAATATTTTGCACCTTCACAGTTGAGTATCTTATGTACATCAAGTGGTAACAATGCCAGTTAAATCCAGTTCAATTCCAGGTTGTAACACGACAAAATGTGAAAAAGTCAAAGGGGGTGAATACTTCTGCAAAGCACTGTAAAGGACAATAAGCATCGAAATTTTCAAAATAAATAATTGTGGGTAGAAGTATGTTACAAGTTTGTGCAAACCTGGTATGATTTGGAAATACTTCCAAACCAGGCTATTTACCAGGATGACCAGTCTGGGTCTGTGTAGTATTTCATACATCCAAAAGTCCTGGGTGCTCAGAGGCCTCTAGGCCTTTAGGCTAGGCCATGATATAAATAATCACTATGTGCCATAGTCTGGAGACCTCAGAAACTATAATGGTCTTCTTTCTGGAAATCCAGACTGCTTGCTGCATTTCCCAATTTGTGCTACTTACCATGGAGTTGGGCAGTGGGAGTATCAAAGGCTTCTCATCTACTAAACAGCTGATTGGATCTTGCTTAATGGCCCTCAAAGTAGAAAAGGTTTAGATGGGCAGAGGGGAAGGGAAGGAAGGAAGGAAAACTGCTGTAAAGTTTTGAGACATACGAGCTATTAGGTTAGGCAGGAGCAGGCAACTTTTTTGGGTCATGAGCACATTTCACAATTTGAGAAAACGTTGTGAGCACCACCAGAAAAATGGTTGCCATGAGAGGCATGACAGAAGACAAGTAACCTGCCCCAAAGACAGTACAAAGCAGAGGTGGGGGCTGAGCCCAACACATGAAACAACTTCTTTGAACCCACAGTTTTCAGCACCAATAGAAACCTATTTCACAACAATCCCAGCTGCTGGTAAGAAAATGTGTTAATTAAAGAAAAGAGAAAACAAAACATCTCAAAATAAAACCTATTACCTAGGGCCAAAATGGCCGGGGGAGAGGGAAGGTAACCCTGCCTACAGCTAACAAGGTATAAGAAGACACAAAGCACTAGAAAACACAAGAAGACACAAAGCACTAGAAAACACAATACTCTAATAAAAGATAGCAGCAAAAATATGAAACCTAAATGCTATGAGAAGGATCAGGTTGGATTGGTCTGGAAGGAAAATGAAATAAAGAAAGATTTAGGCTGGTAGGAATAAAGATGATGATCAGGGATGGTTTGGTTTGGACAGGAATCAGGAATGATATTGTACTAGTACAGGCAGTCCCCGAGTTAAGAATGTCCGACTTACAGACAACCCATGCTTAAGAACGGGCTTCTGGGTTCCCCGGTGCTACGTCGTTTACGTAGAGTACATAGCGTAGTGTACTATGCAATTTGCGTAATTTACACAATTTGCATAAATGCCGACTTTAACGTACAGAACACTATGCTGTTCCAACTTCCATACAAATTCGACTTAAAGACATTCTTAAGAATGAAACTCATTCGTAACCTGGGGACTGCTTGTACACAAAACTCCTCTCCGCCTGCCAAAACACACACACCACCATATATATGGAAAAGTGAAACCAAACTAGTCAATTTTTTGGAGTCACATTGTCTGACTTTCTGCAGCCACTGGAGAAAGGCCAAAGCATGCATGAAACAGTGGTAAGGTCCAGATTCAATTCTGATAACTTTGGACAGAATTCCATTTCACCTCAGGGAGTCACAGAATCTCTCCAAAGTGACTTGATTTGACTAGGAATTTGGGATTTGTCCAAACATAATGCATATCTCTAATATTTTCCCTCATTTAAAGGGTCAGTGAGAAATTTCATCTTTTCTGCTTCTCTCTGTCATGTACATTCAGAAAACATAGCTTAGAGGACAAATCAGGCAGTATGGACCACATTCATGAGTGACTCAGGGTGTGGTTTGAGTTTTTTGTTTTTCGACTGGGGAGGGATTTAATTTTCCTGTCATGTCCTAAATTTGGCATTCATATAACCATGCTTTTTTCTGTGCTGTGCAAAATTCCACAAGGGTGGGAGTGGGAAATCTTGACATTTTAGCAGGCCAAAAGCTGTCTCTGACATATATTTTTATACCTTAAAAACAACAACAAAGACAGACACTTCTCCTAAAAGGCAAGGTAGTTTAAAATATTTCTTCTCATATCCTCCTTCTCGCTAATTATTTCACAATCTGTTCCATGCTATTTTTCTTCCTTTCTCTTTTTATTCTAGTCTCAATGAAATGCAGTGAGATCAGGAATGAAACTTTTCCATTATGGTATTAGGTAAGTGCTGTGTTCAAGGATAAAAATAAAAAAGGCACAAATGTGCTTTAAATGTCAGCTGGAAATGAAGCAGCCAGGTTTGTTCTGCCTATATATTTGTCTCACAATCAACTGAATGTGGAGAGGGCACCTCTCTAGCAAACCATATAGAACATTTTTCAGTATTAGAATGGACATGTTTGTAGTTTTGGTGCAAAAGAACTGGCCACCATCTGCTGTAAATTCCAGCATTGTGTTAATGTTTCCATCTGTACCTTAATTAATAGCTTCATTGTGGATAACCAGCAGTATCAGACATTGGTATCATGCAGATTAACGTGGGCTGCTTGGTTGTTGAAAAGGGGTGGGTGAAACATTAAAGGAAACCATCTCTTGAAACTGTCCCCTCTTCTGCAGGGGGAGAAAATAGCATATGCTTTTGGTCCATGTACAAATGAAAGACACCACAACGCCAAGGACATCAAATGTTTGGCTAAGTTAAGCATTTTGCTACTCAACACACAATATAAAACCCTTTGAGAAGCATCTGTGAGAGGCTTTTCTCAATCATAAACATTGGTGTTGATGCAACAGTAGAGGACAATACCTTAAGGTATGGCTTTTGTTATATAGTACAGCCATCCCACAGCAGCATTTGTTTGATTCTTGAAAGGCTGGTGAACAATAGGGCACTGGAGCTATATAATGGAGTTATATAATATAGGAAAATAAAGCTCATATGCTTTATTTTACTCTAGCCCTGAAAATGGAAAAAAAATCAGAAAGGTGTAAGCTTGTATGAAAATACCAAGGTCTAAAGCATATGGTGATAAGAAACAGAGGTGTCAACAGCAGATCAGTTCACAGCAGAATCCGTGGGTTGGATTCACAGAAATCTGAACTCATTTTAATCTATTGTGGATTTCTCCGACTTCTCTCTCTCTCTTCCCAATCTCTCCACATCATTTATGATCTTATGAACCTCAATCATTGCTGCCTTCCGGACAGTACAATGCTATATACACACACAGTACCTGGGAGTAAGTCCCATTGAACTTAATAGGGCTTACATCTGAGTAGACATCCATAGGATTGAACTGTAAGTCATCCTTTTTTCTTTTTTTTTCTAAACTAAAAAGCTCCACATACTTCAGTCTTTCTTCACAGGGAAAATGACATAATGCCTTGATCACTTTTGTTGCCCTTTAAAGAAGACTGTCCAGGCTTCCGCCTCCAATGTTCCCCTTCCCTTCCCACTTCCACCAATAACTTGTAAAGCACTTTTCCAAAACAGCAGTCACCCAACAAGATTGGTCCATTGTATTGTGGTTTTATTCTGGAAAAAGACTGTTACTTTCTCTAGGAAGAGGTACCATCCACAAATATCAATGCCCACCTACTTTCACAGTGCTTTTACTGAGAATTTAGAGATGATGCCAGTAAAAACTGTTGCAGTTAACTTACTGACATTATGAACCAAGTTATCTTCCAAGAAATATTATTTCAGATAAAAACTTACACATAATTGACATGAGGCTCAACCAGCTCTTTAATTTTCTACCAGCAATCAATTATGGGCACAATTATGCAAGTGCAATCAATTGCTAGCACAAATCATCTCTCTCTTCCCAATTTGTTCCTACAATTGATTGCGCCTGTTAATTTTGGAATGTAGATTCTCACATAAATAATAGTTAGCAGAGTAGCAACAACTTATGTCTTTAAAAAAAGAAAAGAAATTTAAGATGGCTGCTTACAATTGCCTCGCTCTGTTGGCAAGGCAATTTGTGGCAAGCAATATCACACAAGACAAGATCCCTCCTGCAGAAATCAGGAAACGTCCATCCAAATGAGAGACAATTGGCATAAGGTTCAACTGACCATTACTTCTTCATTTTCCTTCCATGGCTGCCCCTTGCCTATAGGGCAAGGGCCAGTGTGTTGGTCATTACTTCCCATGGACAGCCCTTATGCATGCCCCATATACATGTCAACAAATTATTCATGTTTTGGCGACCAGAACTCCTCCCATATTACACAATGTATCAATTTGTTGTCTAGGGATGGGTGAATCTGTTAGTTTCAGTTTTCCCCACGTTCAGTTTTTTTAAAGTCTCAAGTTCTTTCTCTCCTGAATATAAAGAACTTTGCAAATTTGGTAATTTTTTATTAAGAACAAATTGGGCCTGGATGGAGGAATCTGTCTGTTTGAGGTTCTCCTACATTTAATTTTTAAAATTCTAAACATTTCTTTTCATCCCAAATATGAAGAACTTTACGAATTTGGGTAAATTATGATAAAAAATGAACTGAATAAAAATTCTCCTGAGTTGTTGATGTTCTGCACTACCTGATCATATTTCCAAAATAGAAGCACTGCACTAGGAATTTATTTACTGTTTCAGCATTTTGTACACAGCTGTGCATATACAGTTTGCCACAGCTTTGAGACACTTCAGTTCATTCATGTGTTTTCCACTTTCTATGTTTCCAGAAGTGCATGTGCACTGATTGATTAAACACTGGGGGGGAACACCCCCAAATAACACCCCACAATCCTGCTGTGATCATTCAGCTCAATCAAAATTATGTTTGTGTATTTTACCAACATGCAGGAGTGAATGCGTGAAAAGTGAATTTTGATGCAATCATGGAATCAATCATACAATTTTAGAGTTGGAAGGGGCCTTGGAGGTCATGCAGCCCAACCCCCTGCTCAGTGCAGAAACCTTGCAACAGAATCCCTGACAGATGGCCATCCAGGTGGTGGGCTCTCCGGTGAAGGAGCCCACCACCTCCCAAGTCAGTCCCCTTCATCATCAAAAAGATCTTACCATGAAGAAGTGTCTCCTAATGTTTAGCTGATTAACCAGGTTTACTAAGTATTGTAGGACTAAGTCTGGATCCAACCCATTAAAGCAAACCTGATACAATATACATATGCTGATTTTGATTTGTTCTAATATTATAATGTAATGTTTGAATCTAGGTTTTTATGTTGTTTTTGGCATATGTATGCTGGTGTTATTTCTTTGGAGCTGCTTGGATATACAGTCATTTGTGGGGAGCAACATTATGCATTAACCTTTGTTTTTAAGCAGCTGAACTGGTGGCAAATTCTAACAAGCACTTTTTGAAACACATGTCCTTTCAGTCAAGAGTGTGTTTTAGCTACACAATGGGTACAACTAGGAATTCAAAATGTTCTCATTATTTGGGACAAAAAACCTTCAGATTTAAAATATTTGAATGTAGGAGTAACAGAAACGGATTCTTCCATCCAGGCCCAGGGATTTGAGTGCTTTGCTCTTAAATGTCTGAATTTGAATCCCTTTTTATAGGGATGTATCCATTTACCTTAAGCAGGCTCGTGGGCGCTCAGTGAGCGCCCCCACCAGTCTCGCGGTGCTCGCCGAGGCGCTAGAAATACTTCCAGGTCCCCGGTGCTGTGCTTTTTACGTAAAAACCAGGGTAAACTACCTTAAAATGGCCGCGAATAGCAAATTGTGGCCGTTTAAGGTGGGTTTCCATGGTTTATATGGAAAAAACGCAGCGCTGAGGACCCGGAAGTGATGCGCTGGTGACTTGGAAGCTCCTTTCCCCGGTGCGTCCTGTGTTGAGCGGTGGCGAGGTAAGTTGCGTGGGGGCTCGGGGTCGAGCTCTGTGATTTCGCCGAGATTTTACCCCCCCTTCGAGTCCCGCACACATCCCTAAATTAGTGCTGAATTAGGGCCGCCACCTATTTTTTCTGACTGGCTCCTCATCTTTCACAGCTGAATGGCAGGCAGGAACATCATGACCCTCTCCATGCTGGGAATAGCTGTGCCTATTGAATTTTGGGTGAGAGTTTCATTTCAGTTTGTTTTTTGATAAGAATGTACCAAAATTTGCAAATTTCTTCATATTCAGGACTGAAAAAAACTTGAGATTTTAAAAATTCAAATACATGAGAAAGTGAAACTGAAATATTTCACTGAAATATTTGCCCATCCCTACTTTAGAAGGACTCCTACCAATGAGCACAGTTCCCCTCCACCAGCAAGTCAGATAATATGAAATGGCTCTTACAGCACCAAGGAATGCTAATGCCAACAAATGGTTGATTTGTATAGTAGTATATTATATGTTGTACCTTCCTGCCAGCAGAATTCCAAAAGCAGTTATGCATGGCATTTTTTTTATTTTATTAACACTTTAAATAATTTAGGAATAAATCAAGAGGAATTTACCATCCCAATGAGTAGCTTTACAGCTCATGGCTTCTGCTGCTGTGAGCCCGGAACTGGTAGCAATCCAATATAAGACACCTGGTCTCTTTTTGACCTTGCCAGAGCTTTCATTTGTGCTCTGTGCTTGTGACTGTCTGTGAAATCCAACTTTTGATGTCATCTTGGATTTTCGTAAATTGAATGATGATATGTCTCGTCTATTTGTGATTGAGCTGTGCTGGAAAAGGTCTTCCCTTTGATGATACACTTTGATGGCAGGCATATATATTCTGTTCCAAAGCCAGGTGGCCTTTGTAATAAATTTTATTTGAAGTGGTATCACTTACATGTCACCTGACTCAGATACCAATAGAGTTCCCATACTACTATCTTTCTAGTACCACTTGTGTATATTCTCTGAACGATTTAGCTGCATACAGAACAAAACCTAGTGTTACTGCTGGTAATTTCCCAATAATCAAAGAGTGCCCCCACAAAATGATACAGTAAGGCCAGTGTAAAGCAAACCACTGTCATTTTACGCTGGCCAACTTTCCATGATAGAAAGAATAGCTATTGATTTTTTATGCAATCAGTTTCCACTGATGGAGAATAATAATAATAATAATAATAATAATAATAATAATAATAATAATAATAATAATAATAATAATTCAGGGCGGGATGGGAGGGAGCCGGAAAACAGCAGCAAAAAGAGACCGTGGGCGGGAACCAAGGTGCTTAAATAAGCTTTTTCCTGTGTCCCCGCCCTAGTTGAGCCATTGGCTCAGTACCTGTGATTAACCTGACCTGTTACTTAACTCTTCTCTCTTCCCCCACTCGCAAATCTTCTCCCCGGCCCCAGATGAGGGGCCAGTGGAAGTCTGTTGCGAGTGTATGGGTGAGATAAAGAAGAGTCAGACACAGAGTCTATGGTTTCAAATCAGGGCTACATTTATTGAATTGAAGATCTGTGAAGGGCGAAGTGCGGTACTAACCTAGCCCGGCCATTGGCCGGGAAAAAACCAATATTTGGGCGAATACATCTTAACCGCACTGGAGGCGGGTTGGTCTGCCCCCGGCCAGTTGCCTTCTATGTGGAGCTGGAGGGCTTTACCATCGTCGCTTTACTTTGACGCCTCCAGGCACTCAATGTAGGCGAGAAAGGCAAAACCCCAAAGATGTATTATTATTATTATTATTATTATTATTATTATTATTATTATTATTATTATTATTATTATTATTTCTTACCCGCCTCTCCATCTAGATCGAGCCGGGGAACAGCAAAAATATAAAATACATAAACTAAACACAATACATACTATTAAAACATCTTTAAAACATCATTAAAAACATCATAAAAAACATCATTAAAACATCTTAAAATATCTTAAAAACATCTTAAAGGCAACCTAAAATTCTGCCAGATAGGCCTGCCGGAAGAGATCAGTCTTTATGGCTTTTTTAAATTCCAAAAGACTGGTGAGCTGACGAATCTCCTCCGGCAGGCCATTCCATAATCTGGGAGCAGCAGAAGAAAAGGTCCTCTGGGTAGTACCTGTCAGCCTAGTTTTGGCTGACTGAAGTAAATTCTTCCCAGAGGACCTGAGTGTGCGGGGTGGATTGTATGGGAGAAGGCAATCCCGTAGGCAGCCTGGACCCAAACCATGTAGGGTTTTAAAGGTAATAACCAACACTTTATACTTGGCCCGGAAACTGATTGGCAGCCAGTGGAGTGCTTTTAAAACTGGTGTGATGTGAGCACCCCTAGGTGTACCAGTAACCAGTCTGGCTGCCATATTTTGCACTAGTTGAAGTTTCCGGACTAGGTACAAAGGTAGCCCTATGTACACTGCATAGAGCGTGGTTGTGCATGAATCAGGCAAGCTAGATTATGCATCCTACCTACCACATCTCTTACTTTCTCAGTCAATGGGTATAGGGAACCTCCACTTCCATCAGCTGTTACTCACCACTGGTGACAAACAATAGCAGTAGCATAGGCTGTTGCTACTGAGAATCCCTTTCAGAGTAGCCACCAAACTTTTGCCTACGTGGTTGCTCTTCGGAGACACATCCAAGGAATTTTGATGGAAGTTCTTAAAAGTTTATGAGACTAGCAACATTTCCCCGGGAGGCTTCACACTTCCCTTAAAAATTTTTTAAGAGTACAACCCATTCATAGAAGACCATGGCACTTGCATCTTGCTACACAAATTGCAATGGTGGCTCCATGATTACAAGGCTGGTGATATTTCCCTTCAGAAGCTACATGTAACGATAACATATTTAAAAAGCTTGTTTTAAATTGTTCTGTTGTACAGTTTGTTTTAGCGCTCTCTGATTAAGAGGAACACCTCTTTAAAATGTGTATATGGTCACCAGCATTAGACATCTGTCTCTCTGGGGCCTATTTTGTTGTGACATGTATCACAATCACCAGCTGTGGCACATTGTTTTCAAATGAAAGGAACAGAATGGCTGGTAAACAAGTTATGTTTTGTCTCCTACTTCCTGTGTGTTTCTCATGGGAAAAGTAGGTGTGAAAGAAATACGAGCTGGTCACGTGGTTTGTATGTTCTGATGACGTACTGACTTGTTTCTCTCTCTGTCTGTAGCCATTTTGGAGAGATGTTGAACTGTTCTCTCTTCTTCACTCTCTTGTCTTCTGACTAGTGCTTGCTGGACTAAATGCAATCATGTAATGTCTGTGCTGAGTGGAGTGAAGCTCAACTTGCTCCACTGGATTAAATGCTTGCTATGCATTGTACTCTGCACATGGAAATGTATACTCTGTAGAATAAGCTTTCTTAAGTAAATAAACAGGTAGTAAATAGACCTGTGGAGTTTACAGAGTTATTTCCTTACTACTGGAATCTGCAAACAGGAGGAAGCTGAGCTGGCTGACATCCGATACGTTGGAAAGCTGCGCTGGGAGTGGGGGAGACAGATCTGAACCTCTGTGTGTGGATTTATGGGCGTCTGCACACGGGAATAGGATTTAAAATCTTCCATCTCACTCATGCGAGGCACTCTGCTTTTCCTCGCACACCTTCATATTTTTCATCCCCTCATTGACATGAGTAGTGTTTCCCTCCATGCTGTGATGTCAGGGAAGAATGTTGTTTCCAGGACCATGGATCCTGCTCCATGGATCACAGATTGCAGGGAAAGGGATTCAGTTCCTCCTGATACACTTTTCTGTTGGACACAGCTCAGAGCCCACTAGCATTTCCTTCAGTTAACATTTTAATGCAAACTTACCTAATTTCACACTTTCAAACCAATACATAAACCACAACTCAGTTATCAAAATTCACACTTCTCTGAATTTTGCAATGGAGTTTATTTATTGATTTGATTTGTACTCCACTTTCTACCAAAAAAATGGCATTCAATATGGCTTACAGGAACAATTAAAAGTGATTAAAACAATTAAACAATACATTTATAAAATAAAAATTACAAAATAAAATTTTTAAAAATAAATAATTTTAAAAAATTAATTTCCCCCCGCATTAAAAATACATACAGAAGTGCATACATTAGGGGAAAGTGCACACATATATGCATGCATCAGTGAAAATAATGTTAAAATGCATCAAATTAGGAAACTGGCTTGCAAAAATGTGTATATTAGGCAAAAATGTCTACAAAAATGCATATATTAAGAGAAATTCATAAAAACATGCATGGACATTTTCATGCACACTTTTAAAAAAATCTCAACATTTGAAATGAACCAAATTTAAGATTGGAAAAATTCTAAAAGTTCAGAATAAACTGAATTTAGGATTACGGGGGGAAAGAAACTGGGAAAAACTGAAGTTGACAGATTTTTCCATCCCTATGTGCTGTTGGCTTCTCAAATAGCCTCATCAGCTATATATGGTCCTTTCCATTTAACCTAATCACACAAAATCCACTGTACACATGAGAACAAACTTCAGTCTTTGTGACTGTCAAGTAGGGAAGTTACACGAATCTGGGGGCGGGGGATTCGCGGCTCTCCACGGTTCGCCTCTCCACGGTGGCAGCCCCCCGTGTTCGATCTTCTGAGCGGCATGGAGCGTTCTCCACGCTGCTCGAGCTGCCGGCACTGGTCAAGCTGGTCGGTCCCCCGTCGGGTCACTTCCGGCGCAGCCAGCACACTGGACCCCTGCGCTATGTTTTTGGCGGGGGGGACCGGGGCAACAGGGCTAAAACAGCCCTGTTGCCCTGGTTTCCCCTGCCAAAAACATAGCGTAGGGGTCCAGCGCGCTGGAGCAGGGTCCCGTCGTGTCATTTCCGCCGTGCCGGAAGTGACACAACGGGACCAGTATGGCCGGCGCGGGTGGCTCGCCATGGAGAGCCGAGCCGGCAAGCCGCCCGGCCTCAGGTAGGCTCGTGCGGGCCTCGCACGGGTGCGAGCTGGGCCGAGTTCGGTCCCACTCGGCCCGCGCGAGACAAAAGGTAACATCCCTACCAA
Organism: Shinisaurus crocodilurus; assembly: GCA_021292165.1. Lineage (NCBI taxonomy): Eukaryota > Metazoa > Chordata > Lepidosauria > Squamata > Shinisauridae > Shinisaurus > Shinisaurus crocodilurus. Next base: position 151,681,055 of record CM037878.1, read on the forward strand.
GGTTCCACCTGTACCAGGACACCTTGATCAGCTTCTTAAAGGTATCTTCCTCTTTAACAGCCCCTCCTGTATCAGGATGCCCATTCTCTGCCTTTTACCTTCTCTCCCCAGTAATGTGGGATTAGGCTTTAGGCGTGGTGTAAAAGACACTCCAAACAACTTGATGTTAATAATAACTGTTTACTTTAGTCAATTTTGGTATAGTGGGTTCACAATAACAAGGTAATTACACAAATAGAGCTGTATACTTTCAAAAAGCAGGTATAATAGAAATAAAAGAAATAATAACACAGTTCTCTCTAACCTAGCTATGCTTTCACCTGTATGCCTCAGTTAAGAGATTCCTTTCCCAGCCTGGCCCTGGCTGTTCTGCATTCTTCAGTGATATTCACTCTGCTTCTCTGTCTGTGTTTTGCTTCTTGGTGCCTGCAGAACCTCTCTTCCACACAGCTTCTCTCTCTCCAGTTTCACTTTCTCACTCTGCTGCTTCTGCCTCCCCTTTATATACACTTTCACCAGGACTAGAAGGCTACAATCAGGTGACCTCAAACTGGGGAAATAAAACTTAACTCCATTAGGGGGAAAAGGAGACTTCTCTCAATGAAAACTTTAACTCCATGAGGGGAAAATGAAACTCACGTATGCCCCCCTCCCATCAGGATATGTTTTGGTCTACAGGCTTCAACCTAACTCAAGCCTGTGTAGGCCTCAATCCTTCACAGTGACCATTGGCCTTCTCCAGTCTCTCCTCTCCACCACATGGCAGATCATCCCCTTCCTTGTTTCATATATTTGTGGGGTTATTTTCCAGATCAAAACCCAACATTCAGCAGGCCTGCTGTGTAGTAGGATTGTGAAAGACGTAAGCTAAGCAAAGATGGCATTTTAGAGAAAAAAAGATTTGCTGAGGCGTTTATTATGAGCAAATGCAACAATGCCATAAAGCCTGGATCAGGAACTTGCTTTATTCTGCCAATTCAAGAATTTCTACAAATTGGTCTTTCTGCAGCGTACAGCAGCACTAATTGCTATGAAAGTTGCTTGCTCTAAGTAATGATTATTTGTGTAGGTTTTCACCTTCCAGAATAAAATGAGAACTTCATGATGAAAAAGAATTTCTGTCCTGTACAGTTCATTTAGTTAAATATGGAGGAGAGCAGCCAATATATTTTTGTTGTAAGTGAGATTATTAATTTCTCTGGATAACAGCAGAAGGGGATGAATCTTGGCAGCCTCTGCATAATGACAGCTTAGCTTTCCTTTGAAATACATTGTCAAGAAGCACTGTACAGCTTGCTTTGGAATGATGTCATTGTAACTGACATTTTAGTTGCAATAATGAGATTACTTAATTTCTTTAAACTTACTGAAATAAAATCTGTAGATTAGCCTAGTGCCAAATTTAGCTTGCTGAGTAGTATGATCAACTGTCCCAGCTGCCAACCCCGTGGCAAGAGAAGTGTGTGATGACAAAATGACTTGCTGGTAACCCACATTAGGGGAGTTTTCTTCTGATAAAGCTGGTTGCTGACCACGGCTGTAGAGCCTTGTCATTCTACATGTATGAATCATATTTTGCTCCATGACATAATTGGGATGGTATCTTACTTACAAGCTCCATGTCATTCCTGAATTGTTTTCATCTCCTATCATGAAACTAGAGCTACAATCAAAAGCCAGTGCAATTCCAGTGGAGGGTTTGGGAAAGGAATGCCATGATCAGCATGGCAGATGGAGATGAGTGGATTCATATAAAGGACAATTCCTAGACTGGCCTTCCTCAACCTGGTGCCCTCTAGCTGTGTTAGACTACAACCTCCATCATCCCTGGCCAGCATGGTCATCTTGACTTAGGATGATGGAGGAGTGCACCAGCTTGGGACAGGCTGTCGTGTAGTATGTTATCTTAAGATATTCACAGTGGAAATGACTTTTTTTTTGTTTTTTTTGTAAACAGTCTGGGTCACAAAATGAAGCAACTTTCTTCACAAGAAGCCCTGATGTGATGCCATCTACACTAGGAACAGCTTCAGCTCAGTGTCTTGCTATGTAGCTACAGGAAGTACACATTCCTCATGCTTCCACTTCCTCTGCCCAATCGCTCCATAAATGCATGCTCACAATGTAGAGAATGTTTCCCTTCTGCTGGGTGGAGGGAGCTGCAGTGGCTATATTTTCAAATGAGACCAGAAAGTGGAACCATGAGGAACTTGCACCTTCTGTTCCTGGGCACTCACAGAACGATCAAAGCAATTCTAAAACTAGAATCGAGCAAGAACATCCTGTGCAGGTTTCATACACCCTCCTTGCATGGCCTATTGTTGTTGGGCCCCCATGTCTTCAAGCAGTGAAGAAGCAACAGTGTATTGCTTTTAACATTTTTATTGTAAACTGCCTTGTGAGAACTCCCCTGAAATGAGAGAGAGAGAGAGAGAGAGAGAGGAAGTGGTTTCACACAAAATCCTTTGTTGTAGTAGTTTTAAATTTTAAATTGCTTGTGTACCACCAGCCAAAGTGTTACTGGAGAGAGAGTAAGTAGACGTCTGACTTGAAGTCTTAACAACAGAAGAAGAATAAAATATCCCTGAGCCGTTATCATCTTAGGAACAGGGTATTCATCAGATACTGTACCTTCATTTCATTTCATTTATTACATTTCTATACCACCCAATAGCCAAAGTTCTCTGGGCAGTTTACAAAGAGTAAAACCTTTAAAAAATGCATTATAAAATTGAAGCCTATCAACTAGAGGCCCTTATTCCTAGCTCTCTTGAAAGTAGGTGCAGGGGTTGAGCTTTGGTTAGAACATGGAATGTATGATTAGGTTCTGAATATTCACTACAACTTTCATTGTGATATTTCAGTCTTCGATGGAGGTGCTGTATTCCACTGTATTTTCAGTTTTTCGAAGAGACATTCCATTCCATTGTATTTTGGCATTTTCCTTCCCTCCTAAAACTTTTCTCTAATCTACACATATATGTAGACTTTTCTTTTGCTCAGAAAACTGCATCACAAAATTCTAAGGAGTGTTAATATTGAAAGTTAACTGTGTTCTGGTTTGTACATTGATTTGGGAAGTGCAAACTTGGCAAATACTTCTTGAAATATGAACTGCATGAAATTCTCCCTCATCCCTAGATGCAGTCAGGTGTTCACATAAGAACATAAGAAGAGCCATGCTAGATCAGACCAAAAGTCCATCTAGTCCAGCATTCTGTTCACACAGTGGCCAACCAGCTTCCTGTGGGAAACCCACAAGTAGGACATGAGTGAAACAGCACCTACCCACTTTTGTTCCCCAGCAACTGGTGTACATAGGCATACTGCCTCTGACACTGGAGGTAGCATAGCCATCAGGACTAGTAGCCATTGATAGCCCTAATTTCTATTAATTTTCTAGTTCTCCTTTAAAGCCATCCAAATTGGTGTCCATCACTACATCTTCTGGTAGAGAATTCCAAAGTTTAACTATGCGCTGTCTGAAGAAGTAGTTCCTTTTATCTGTCCTGAATCTCCCACCAATCAGCTTCACGGGATGACCTCAGGTTCTAGTATTATGAGAGAAAAATGTCTTCCTGTCCACACCGTGCATACTTTTATACACCTCTGTGATGTGTTCTCTTTCTTGCCTTTTTTCTAAGTTAAATATAGTAGACGTTTTAATCTCTTTTTCATAAGGGAGATTATGATGAACCCCCTATCATTCTATTTGCTCTTTTCTGCACTTTTCCCAATTAATCAAAATCCTTTCTGAGGTGTGGTGACCAGAACTGTACACAGTATTCCAAGTGTGTTTGCACCATGGATTTGTATAAGGGCAGTATGATCTTGGCAGTTTTATTTTCAGTTCCTTTCCTAACAATGCCTAACATGGAATTTGCCTTTTTCACAGCAGCCACACAATGGGTTGACATTTTCCTTAAGCTGAAGAACATAAACAACTCAGTTCAGAAGTCACATTATCCGCACAGTGAAGTGGAGGGGTGTCTGCTGCACCATTCTAACATTTGAAACTTGCTCACCCAACAGGAGCTCTATCAAGCCCCTAGTCCAGTGTTCTCCAAGCTATGCTGGCTGGGGCATGCTGGGAGTTGTAGGCCAAAAACATCTGGGAACCCAAGGTTGGAGAACACTGCCCTAGTCAGTCAACCACCATATGCGTGACTGGTGGACTGTCTACAGCTTGATGGGCCACCAATTGTGCATGACTATAAACCCTGATCTGCATACTGTAAATGCATAGGAGGATTTTGTAGATCACAGATTCTGAAATTCAGATTGTTTATGTGTTTTTAAAAACTGTCTCAGTTACATAGGTTTGAAGCTAGCATGTGCTTATTTTATGGTTAACTCAATTAGACATCATGCTGTTTCTGGTGACCCAGATCATGTCCTGCTTTTGCCCCTCCCCTGCCCTTCTCCCTCAGCAAACTCATCAGCTGGGGCCACACACAGGATACGTTTGACAGACAAATGATGCAGATGCCAAGGTCTGGAATGAATTTTTAACAGCAACATCTGTGTCTGTCAAAAAGCCCTTTGCTGATTTTCTTGTCTGGCTTCTGCATCTGTGGTTCCTCTGCTGGCTATGCTAATGGCTTTGTAAATGCCTATGGTACTCCCGTGGGGGAAGTGGACTGCTGAGAGGCTGGATGAACTGTCTTGTCCCTGGATTTCATTTTTGCTTTGACTGACCTGTAACGGAAGGAGATTGCACCTTATTAGAGTGGCAGACCCTGAACACATCCTCACAAATGCTGTTTACATGGTCAATCAAAGATGCTATTTCCCAGGACAGTAATGGCCTTATCCAAAATTGCTGAAGCACTTTGATTTAAAGCACTCTATCTGTCTCATATCCTATGGGGCTAATAATTCACCGTATAGTTTATCTATGACAATGGGATGGTATTGTTTGTTGTTGTTGTTGTTATTCATGTATACAGCATCTACAATTGTCTAAGAATTGTACAGAGTTAAAAGACAGTCCTTGCCTGCAGACTGACAATCTAATAGATACAATGCAAAAGCCCTCTTCGGGCATTCAAAATAGGAGGACAATGAACATGCGAGGAGTGGGACAAGGGGACAATATTTGCTTCCCTAGATATCTAACTCTTTCTTTCTCTCTCTCACTAAGGAACCTCCAAATTTGTCTTGAAAAATTGTCTTAAAAGCTTACTATGGCAATCCCAGTCCTCGGTGTTATTAGTTTTCGGAACTGGGTAGTTTCTTCAATGGCTCCTGGATCTGAGGAGAATATTCCCTTGCTGGCAAGGAGCAAGTGACATTCAAAGCACAGCTTGGCTAACAGCCGCACAAGTTTATGTCACAATAAGTTTGCTAGTCTTTGCTGCTTTTGCTACAGCAGATGGATGCACCCATGGAACTGTAGTAATGTTTTCTGTTGGTCCCAGATATGGAATGTGTGGAATCCTCTGGTAATTCTGTGTGAAGGCACAGAAAAGGGAATTTTCTGTGAGACAATCTGTATGTTGTCTGTCACAGGCTATCGGAGCCTAATGAGAATACAACTGGGATACTGGCAAAAGCAAAACTAAGAATTAGAAGTATGAAAATAATTTCATGACATCCCCAGTAGGTGGCAGTCATAGAGCCTATTTTTTGGCTCTGTTTCATCAAAGACTGAAGGAAATGGAAGTGTGTGGAGCAACATGGGAAGAAAGTAGCAAATGGGAACATTTGCAGTCATCCTGCCTATATGGAAATGGCTGGTTTGCAAAACCTTAATGAATGTGTGGATTGTGTGGGCCATACTGATTCCTTTTATTCCACTGGCACCGTTTTATAAAGTACCAAAAGGGGGTCCTTTTGTTCTGGAACTGACATAATTCCTTCACATATTATCAAGAATAATAACACAGAAAATCCAGACAATTTTGCTGCCAAATGATTGTATTCCTATTGCGAACGTAGGGGGGAAATAACGAGCCGAGACACCTGTTTGGTATTTAACTGGGCCACATTTATTTACATACAGTGAACTGCAAAGGGATGGAGTGCGGGTTACTCTAATCCGGCCTCCTAGGCCACTCAGTTGTCCAATTGGGCGGAGCATCCAAAACCGGGAGGTGGCGAGGAATCCGCCGCCGCCCCATTTTCTACTTTCTAGTGTTGGGAGCCTTTGCTGCGTCGCCCCCTCTCGGAGTCTCACGACAACAAGCTTGGCGAGCACAAAGGCATCACAGGCGTTCCTGATCCTCAGCTGACTGAGCCTACTGACCCGTCAATCTGAGGCCTCCTGAAACCGCCTGTCACCTGAATGGTGCCAGGATGCTCACCTCACCCTATCAATACCCTAACCCGCACTTACCTGCCTACTATCCAAATGTGACCGAATTTGACTTGCTATGCATTGATTACAAACACCCCCTAACCCTGCTGCAGTATGGAGTAGGCGAAAAGCGCTCATCCCTCTAAAAGGGGTGAACCAAAATTCCTACTCGGTCCCTTAACGGCGACCAGAGGAGCCCATACTGTATACAGGGCGGGAGGGAGGGAGCTGCGAAGAACAAAGAGGGTGTGGGTTGGGGCTGCTGGGCCTAATATTGGCTCCTGCAGCCCCGCCCCCATGCTGACTAATTACCTGCGTCAACAGGTAAGCCTCGACTCTCTTCCCCCACGTCCGCAAAGTTTCTCCCCGCCCACAGCTGCGCGTGCTCGGGGGAAGGTCCTTCTCCCCAATCTCCCCTATCCCTTTTAAGACCTAGTTTGATATCCCCCCTGACTTTAAAAACAATTACAGTGCCATTCTATCCAGTGTCAAAACAGTGTGATTAGACTAATGTATGTTTGCAAAACATGTATCATGCAGGCACGCTAATCAGAGTGCTGGGATTGTGTCCTTTGTCCAATGTACGCTTGCTGGCAAACCCAGGTTTGTTGACACATAATGTGTGAAATACCTTAGTAGTCCTCAAGCTTCTTTTACTCTCTTTTTTCCAAGTTGCTTCTCCTGTAGCATTTAGCCTTTGCTTGCCCTTACTGCTGTGAGAAATAATGGATGTTCTTTGGTGGTTGTTCCACTTGGTGAGACTGAGGTGCTCCTTCCCCACAGTAAAGGAGAAGTCATGGAAATTCTCTCACTTTCTTTCACAGGAGTGAAACCCACAAATACATTTTAGCTTTGAGTGGGAAGGCCCATTATGTTCCAGCCTCTGCCCAACAATGAAACCCATTTAGCAATGGGTGTATATCTCATCTCACCTAACCATGGGAGAATATCTACCCTATTCACTATCGCAGAAGAATCATCTCATGGCTTTCAGAATCAGAAATTGACCCAGTGTCACTTTGACTCACTGTCAATAACCCCCACTCCTTTCCTGCTCTGTTTTCTCCCAGATGTCCAGTTACCTCTAGCCCACTGGATCTTGAAAATGCAATATTACTAACTTGATAAAGGAAAAGCTAAGAGCAAACAGACAGATACTCCCTGAGACCCCCTATGCACACCACCTTTAGTTTCACAGAGGAAAGGTGAGGTAGAATCATAGAAAAGTAGAGTTGGAAGGGACCTACAAGGCCATCGAGTCCAACCCCCTGCTCAAGGCAGGAATCTAGGTCAAAGCATCCCTGACAGATGGCTGTCCAGCTGCACCTTGAATGCCTCCAGATTGGGAGAGCCCACCACCTCCCTAGGTAGTTGGTTCCATTGTCTTATTGCTCTAACAGTCAGGAATTTTTTCCTGATGTTTAGGTGGAATCTGTGTTCCTGTAACTTGAGCCCATTATTCCATGTCCTGCAAACAGGGATGATCGAGAAGAGATCCTGGCCCTCCTCTGTGTGACAACCCTTCAAGTACTGGAAGAGTGTGATCATATCTCCCCTCAGTCTCCTCTTCTGAAGGCTAAACTCTGAGTCTGATTCTGTAGCCAATTGTGGATCCACCTGATAGTTGTTCCATCTAGCCCACTTTTAGCTAGCTTGCTAATCAGGATATCATGAGGCACTTTGTCGAAAGCTTTGCTGAAGTCCAGAAGATATATTATGTCCACAGCATTCCCACAGTCCACAAGGGAGGTTACCCGATCAAAAAATGAGATCAGATTAGTCTGGCAGGATTTGTTCTTGACAAATCCATGCTGACTTCTAGTAATCACTGGATTGTTTTCAAGGTGCTTGCAGATTGACTTTTTTATAATCTGCTCAAGAATTTTCCCAGGGATTGATGTCAGACTGACTGGCCTATAGTTCCCCTGTTCCTTCTTCTTGCCCTTTTTGAAGATGGGAACAACATTTGCCCTCCTCCAGTCATCTGGCACTTCACCTGTCCTCCATGATTTCTCAAAGATAATAGACAGTGGTTCTGAGAGTTCTTCTGCCAGTTCCTTTATTACTCTAGGATGCAGCTCATCAGGCCCTGGAGATTTAAACTCGTTCCGAATAATCAGGTCAGGTGCTCCTTGACCATTTGCCTATCAATCTCAAGCTGCAATCCTGCCCCTTCAGTCTGCACTTCAGGTTTGCCAGGGGGGTCATAGACCCTCTTTTGGGAGAAGACCGAGCTGAAGTAGGAATTGAACATTTCTGCCTTTTCTTTGTCTTCTGTTATCAATTTGCCATCCTCATTGCGTAGTTGAACCACCATTTCTTTCCTCTGTCTTTTACTGTGCATGTATCTGAAGAAAGCTTTTTTGTTGTTTTTAGCATGCCTTGCTAACCTTAGCTCATTCTCAGCTTTAGCCTTCCTGACACTATTCCTGCAGTTCTGTGCTACCTGCCTGTACTCTTCCCTTGTAGCCTGTCCTTCCTTCCACTTCCTATAATAACATATACCGTAAGTATAACAACATTAACTTTAAATAACGAAATGATGGGGGAGCCTCGTGTGGGTGTGCATTCTATGGCAGGATAGGTCTAAGAACATCCTGATTTTCCATTGCTAATGTCATCTACTAATCTTTGTTGTCTTTTATTATTTATTAAATGTATATACTGCACAACTGACACATGCCCTCAAGCAGTTTACAAGCATAAGCAACCAAAACAGCAATAAAATAGCAACCAATACAATAATACAGATAATGAACATATCAAAATATTGAAAACACACAAAAAAATTAAAGAGCCAGCATAAAGTTAATAATCGGAGCAACAGATTAAAAATTAATTGCCTGCTGGATGAGGAAGGTCTTAGCCTGGTGTCTAGATGTATACAGTGAGGACACCAGGCAGATCTCCCTGGGAAGGGCATTACACAGACAGGGGGCCACTAGGGAGAAGGCTCTTTCCCTGGTACCCATCTGTTACACCACTGTGGGCAGTGGCACCCAGAGAAGTGCCTCTGAAGATGATCTTAATTAACAGTTGGGCAGGAATGTATTTTAATTATGCTACTGATAGTAAAACAAACAAACAAACAAACAAAAAACAGTTGTAGTACTGATATACTGGAAAAAATAATGCTGTGATACCAGTCTAAAATGGCTACAATAAATACTGGTGTAGTAAAGAGTGAGTGGTGATGCAGTGGTGTCATAAACAGCGAGTAGTAAATAGCTATTGCCATTGAGTAATAATTGAGTAATGACTGTCATGCACTTTCTGATGGGCATTGCATGACAGGATTGTAGATAGATCAATATGTGGCTGATTAGCCAGCAGTGTCCTTCATAGGTACAGGATGATGACACCAGTGGCCTGTGCAGCATGATGTTAATATTTTCACTCCTTTCATCAAACACGATCACATAGTGCCTGCTGTTAAGGGTAAGGATGTATGAGAACTTCGTGTCAGTTTGTTTTTGGTTTGGATTTACCCAGTTTACACCTTCCAGACCGAATATGGACTCGGATACAATCTGCAGTCGAAGTCCATACATTTCCGAGCTTGCAATGTGATTCATGGACCAAAAAATGTATTCAACAACATGTATACATTTGAAAAAATGCCATGAAAAATATTAGTACTTTTGGAAAATGTGCACAAATATGCTTTAATCAATGGGTGAAGAATGTGTACATTTCAAAAATGCACGCACATGATGTGTACATTTGGGGAAATACATACAAAAATACGCACAGATTTTCATGCGAAAAGACAGAAACAAAACTCGCGATCTGATACAGACTCGAGTCGGAATGAGCTTCAAGATGGAATTTGGAGAACTTCGGCAAGCTCAGGTTTTCCTGATTCACAGATCCCTAGTAAGGGTGATGCCTCCCTTCCCACAGTCACCCCTCAGTGGCTGCAACCATTTATACACCTTCTGTACTTCATTCACAGAAAGCTAAACCATTGATGGTGCAGATTTAGGGAGCATTATTAAGTCAAGAAAATGAGGGAAGTGATACATTTGAGAAAGAGCAGAAGCAGAAAAAAATTCCACTGAGTGGAATTTTTTATAATTGTTAACATTTTCGCTAAATCTTCTAGGGCTCTTTGCTTTCAAATGTACATTTTGTAGAAGTGGCGGCATTGGAAGTTTAGTGGTTTCTTCAAGATGAACTATGGCTTCGGTAGGCATAATAAAATGTAAGTGTTACTCCCCTTATCGTTCTTTCACCAATGAAACACTGAAAATCTCAGAGGCTCTTAACCCCTCCCTCACATACTCAGATATGCACAAGTCTCATTGACTACTGTGGAACTTACAAACAAGTAGCAGACACAGAATCTCAGCCAGAATAGTCTACCACAATGAAATCATTGTAGTCTTTAAAGGTGACCATTTACCCGTTTGGTTTGTGAGTAACCTTATCCATGAAAAAGTGAATTCTTTTTCAAGCAGCTGTTTGAGCAAGTCAGTCGAAAAAGTCAACACTGTGAGAGATAAATCTCACTCCATATGCCACATCGCATCTCTTTGAAAAAGGTTATAGAAGGTAGAGAATCATAGCTATGGAAGATATCTGTCTTTATATCTATGCAGTTATAGAATATAATTGCATTGTAGATTGAGGCAACAATTTTCTGTGGCGGCCCCCATACTGTGGAACTCTCTCCCAAGTGACCTCCGCCATGCCCCCTCTCTGCTGAGCTTCCGCTGCTCACTAAAAACTTGGCTGTTCAGGCGGGAATATGGGGTGGGCTAAGATTTTAAAATTTTATACAGTTTTAAATGTATTTTATTCTGTATTTTATTATGCTGTACATTGCCCAGAGTGGCTGGTTTGCCGGCCAGATGGGTGATCCACAAATTTAACAAATAAATAAATAAAATGTTAAAATGCCCATTTATTGCAGCATAAAAGCAGGCGAGGCTCCTCCATTGGGGGGTTGTGGAGCGCTGACCACTCTGATAAAGAAGAAGGAGGGGATGAGAGTGCTGTGGAAGTAACCACACTCACCAGGGACTTTGGTTTTCCCATTGTAGTCTCCCACCCAGTAATCCTACTGCACTAACTAATCATTTTGTTTTTCACATCACTGTCCTCCTCAGATTTCTGTAGGCAAAGGAAAGGGAGATTGCAGAGAAAATCATGTGAGACTACTTCTTTCCCTTCATTTTATTCATTTATTTATTTAAAATATTTCTAGGCCACCTTTCAGGACAGGAACCTTCCAAAGGCACCTTGCAACAATAAAATCTCATACAGCAAAACTGGTAAAACAGAAAAAAATTCATAAAACCAACCAACTAACCAAAGAACCAACAAACAACAGCAATGAAATATCTGGCCTAGACAGTACTAAAATCTACAACACAACTGCAGTTACAAAATGGGTATCTTCATTCTTCTGAGTGGTCTGTTCCTTCTCAGCCTTATGTTCCCAGAACAGGGGTGGAGAACCAGTGGTCCTCTACAGATCTTGCTGGGTTCCAACTCCCATCAGCTCCAGACACTATGGCAAGTGGTCAGGGATGATGGGAGTTAGAATAGAACAATATCTGGAGGGCCACTGGTTCCCCAACCCTTTCCTAAAAGTCATGATTAGTGTACGTACATTTAGAGTATTGTAAAAGGGTGGCATTCTGGAGGATTATACCACTGAGAGAATCCTATTTTTACTGTACATATTATTCCTAGCCCTTACTGTTTGCAATATGTCCAGTAATCTACATAATTGAATGTATTGAGTAAATAAGTGAATTTGAGAAAATGGAAAAACCATCCACCTCAATCTGACAAGATAGGCAGAAGTACTGTGTGTGGATGACCTGAGAATCCCACTTCAGATGATGCCACTTAAAAACATGTGCACCTTTGTTTTATCCTATAAATGTATGTGCTTGAAGCTCTAAATTACCTCCTTTGACTTTCATAAAATGGAGAATACTTTGAGCAGAATTAAGTGAATGCACTTCAGTCTTTTGCAAATGTTTGACCTAGTTTCTTGCAGTGGAAAAGTATAGTGCAAGGTACTTGAATCTACACTTGAGCCTTAAGTGGTAAGTGAAAAGAGTCTTTCTCCCCACCCAAACTAGCCAAACCTGGGTTGTGAAATCTTAGGCCAGGCTGTGCTAAGGAAGGAGGATATCTCTGTCTATCAGTGCCTGCACTGCCACTGTGGGACACAAGGGGTGGAAGGTCTCCCTGTTCTAGAAGCAGGAGCTTCACTGTGTCTGACAGAGGGCCAAACTAAATGTTCTGTCTAGCATACATGGTGGAGCTATGGGTACTAGTTTTCTTTACCTCTGTGTAAGTGTGCACAGCCTAGATTCAGATCAGCAGTCTGGAAGGAGAGATTAAATCTTCCCACCCCATTGGGTCAATGGAGCCCCTCTCTTTTTTTTCTTCAACCCCCCCTGCAGGGAATTTCACATAAAATAAAACAAAATTGGGGAGGTAGAAAGGTTTAACTCCCCTCCCACTTTCCTAGAGGCCTTCATCCCAATCCAAATTGGGGCCACACACACTTACATGGGGGTAAAGAAAACTAGCACACACAGCTCCACCACGCATGCTAAACAGAATGTTTAGTTTGGCCCAGAGAACCTGCTTTCATAGCGCTGGCATAGCCCCCTGTCAGGGTAAGAGAAAAGAGGGGGGCTAGAGAGTGAGCAAGGACTGAGGGTGGTTCTGGAGAACCTGTGCAGGGCAGCTCTGCCATGTAACAGGGTGAAGCAACCTACTTCAGGCAGCACCAGAATGAGGGAATAGACAATTGGTCTAGATATCCCTGGTATTTATATTGATCAGGGACATGGGAAAGGGCTAAGCTTATTTGTGTTCAGAGGTTCGGTCTAAGGGCCAAACTAAACATTACGCTACTCACATAGTGTGTAGCTCAGGGTTATCTTTTATTTACTCTAGTGTAAATGTGTGTGGACCTGATTCATTTTGGGACCACCACACTCCAGGGGAGGAGGATTAAACTTTCCCCCATCACTACCATTTTCTTCCTCAAATCCACACACACCCCATGAGGAAGTTAACAAAATTAAAACAGCCTCAGTCGATACCAACTTACACTAGAGTAAATAAAAAGATAATCCTGAGCTACACACTCCACAATTTACATAATGTGTAACTTGGCTATAAAAGAACATATATTCGTCCTTGGGTAAAGGTCCAATAGAAGGAGGTCCTCCTGTGAGATGGGCTGGCCAAATGTTATGGGCAAAAGCTGTGGTCAGCAGACTTTAAAAGGACAGACACAGCACTGACAGGATGGTTGGAGCTGGAGAAAGGCAGAAAAGAGCCTGGGAAGCCATCTTTGTCACTTGAGGCTCAGGTGACCTCAGTGGCATGAAGTGTCTTCTAGTTCTACCATCTTTGGTTGGTGGCCCAGCTACGCCCCTATCTGTGCAGGGATAAACTGGCTTCAGTAGTTTATGCTCTCGTAACGTTCAAGTTAGTTTACAGCAATGTGCTCAATGTGCCTTTGAAGAGGGTTCGGAAGCTGCAGCTTGTGCAAAATGCGGTGGCCAGACTGATAGCAGGGACCAGAAAGTCCAAACATATAATACCGATTCTGGCCTGCTTGCACTAGCTGCCTTTCTGAGTCTAATACAAGGTGCTGGTTTTGACCTATAAAGCCTTACACAACTTAGGACCGCAATACCTGATGGAGTGCCTCTTACGGTATGAACTACCCATACACTAGGATTATCCTCTGAGGCCCTTGTCCAAGCATCTCCTCCAAGGGAGGTTTGGAGGACAGCAACAAGGCCTTCTCGGTGGTGGCCACTCAATTGTGGAATGTTCTCCCCAGTGAGGCCCACCTGCCACCAACATTGTCATCTTTTTGGTGCCAGTTTGAGACCTTCCTTTATTCTCAGGCATTTATTTATTTACAGCATTTTTACCATTCTTCAGACAAAAGAGGCTCCCAGAGTGGCTTAGAAAGATTAATATTAGACAGCCCCTGCCCTCGGGCTTAAAATCTAAAAGACATGACACAAAAGGAAAAGGTATTGGGTGGGGGGAGCAAAACTCAGGCACCAGTTCTTATAGATTTTTTCCCTGGCAGCGAAGGGCAAAAAAAGCTTGCTGCAGCTGTTCCTTCTTTGGCCAATGTATGGGAACTAGGTTGGTCTCCCCCTTGCCGTGATGTTTATTCTGGGAGGCAGGGGGTTCAGCCTCCCAGTTGCCCTTGATTCTCTGGACAATGGATGAGGCCAGAGTCAGCAGGCCGAGGGAACTGTCAGTTGGAGCTGTGTCATGATTTGACAGCATATGATAGGGTTTTTAATGGATACTGGGATTTCTTATTGCAGATTGTTAAAATTGTATGTGCGTATGTTTGTATACACACACGCACACACGCACACACACGCACACACACGCACGCACACAGGTGTGTGTGTGTGTGTGTAAATGGTTTTTATATTATGTTACGATATTGCATTTTTAAAGTTTTTAATATTTGTAAACTGCCCCAGAGAGCTTTGGCTACGAAATGAAATGAAGAAGACAGTTGACAGAAGACTAAAGAAAGAACAGCCAGAAGAAGAGAACTAGGCTGGGCTTGAGCAGGGATGTATGAGAATTTTGTTTCTAGACATTCTGCCCCTACTATATGCAATAAGCCAAAATGCGCAACAAATAGGCAGGGATGGGAACTCGGACTCCAGGACTCGATTCGTGAGTCGGACTGAGTCCCCCTTCTGACTCTAGTCCCACTCGAGTCCCAATATTTTTACTGGGACTCGAGACTCGACTCAGGACTCGAGACCAAGGACACTTCAACATCCCTGGGCTGTGCCAGAAGGAGTGGAGAGAAGTGCGATCGCCGGCAAAGATTTTATTTTTTAAAATCATTTTCCTAAAATGCAACCTTTCAGACATTTTGGGTTTGGCTGCCTCTGCCTGCCTGTTTGGGATTCCCTGCCTCCTCTGCCTGCCTGGTTATTTTGGGTTTGTCTGCCTGGTCTGTTCTTGTCAAAATCAGTTGCAGAGTTTTGAAATAAAAAGGCACACTTGTGCCTAGAATTTATTTAAGCCACACATCTGAAGTAGCCTTATTTTGTTGGGGAAAAACCCCATTGATTTTAATAGGGACTCGTGGAGTCAGCTTTGGGAGTGACTCGGGACTCCGGAGTCACCATTTTGTACCAAGGACTCGGACTCGAGACTCGGGTCTAAAGACTTGTGACTCGACTTGTGACTCGAGACCAAGGACTCTTCAACATCCCTGCAAATAGGTCCAAACCTGTCCAAGCACCTTGTCTGCATCCTGAGGCCTCAGTAACTAACTGGCCACTCATCCATCCATCCATCCATCCATCTGTCTACTGTTTTAAATATTGTTTATATCCAGTGATCAAAAAACCTGCTGGTTTAAAAGACTAGAGTTAAGGCTATCTCATGTTAGTCCAACTCCAAACTCCACAAAGCCTGGAAATTGAAAGCTAAGCCTGATGTCTTAACTGTCATGCCCCATGTTCAGTGAAGATGTTGTGCAATGTCACAAATTGTGCTTGTTTACAGCTTACCCTACCTGAACCCACACTTTTTCTTGGTCTTTCAGGCCCAAATCCAGATGGGGAGGATGGAGTGCCTGGGACCAGCAAAGATGCCCCATGTTGTCCTGGTCCTGTATCGCCTTATGAAGCATCTGAGCCTTATTGTTTTGCTAGAGGAATCCTCCAGTGAGTTGACCCATGCCTTTACTCTGGGGTGGGGGGTAGGGGAGGAAGAGACCAAGGAAGGGAGAAGGCTTAGCTAGTAGACCTATCAGCTTACAGATCAAACACATGCTGCTCCTCCTGCTGCTTTCACCAATGCGTCAGTTATTCCCCTCCGTCTTCACCATTCCAAGTCAGCCGTGGGGCAGCAGGGAGAGAAAGAGAAGTATTGGTAGCTGTGTGTAGTTATGAGAGTCCTGTAGACTCTCATTACATGTTAAAAAGCTTTTATTTTAATTTTTTAAAAGAATTTTACATTTTCAAAAAACGGTATTCCAGCCACTACAATACAAGAAGAATTGGAAGCTACCAATGTTTTAGATGAGAAGCCTTTGGATTTTTCAGAAATAGGTCTGAAAAATGCAAATAACGTCGCCAATCAGTTTCTAGAAGTTACTTTTGACTGAGCAAGGTTTGCTTTTTGCTTTTTCTGTTTAAACTGCCCTTTCTCCCACAAATTTCCACCAATCTTCCTGACACCTTTGTCTAGCACCTGTACATGTCAGAGAGATTGGTGACACCATTCCAATTTTATACAGTCTGGAATGACAACTCCCCTCAACCCACCAGTGATCTCAGTTTAAATGGTAGAACTCTTATTTTTCTCACCAGACTTAAATGTGCTACATTATGGGAAAATATATTTATGTATAAAGCATGGTTTTTAATTATTAGGATACATTAGCGTAGCTCTGGATTTCCTATGCAGTAGAAAGCCAAATTTGCAAATGCATTAAATATAAACTGTGTTTGATCTCTTTGCCATGTATAGCTAATAATATTGTTTTAAAATATGAGCTTTTACACTCCATAGGAATAATTTGGATGGCATCACAGGTCCCAGATGCCATGGCTTGGAAACAATTCTTCCAAAAGCAGCATCTGGCACCTTGGCACATTTCATTGGTTAACTTTGCAATGCCCCCGGCTCTGTGGCATGCTTGGATGATTCAAAACACTAATTTTCAGCCTCCTGAAAATCAAGATCTATTGGACTTTATATAACTTTGGATAGCTAGATATTACTTAAATAGTCCTTAAAATGTTATATAGGTATTGCCATTTTGTTCATAGCTTACCTATTCTCAATAGAACTATATAGTTCAAATACATCATTAAGGAATCTCTTTCTCTTACACTTAGAATATATTTCTTAGGTCACTATTGCAACACATAATAAAAGAAAGTAAAATAAATAATGCATTTAGAGCAATATCTAATTAATGCATGAAGGCTGCAATCCTCTACATTCAAACCTGGAGGTAAGCCCCCTTGAACTCAAAGGGGCTTACTTCTGAGTAGACACACATAGGATGCACTCCTACAGCACAATCCTATAAACATATCTACTCAGAAGTAAGTTCTACTGAATTTAATAGTCATCGTCATAGTCAATGTTATTGCAATATAGCAATCTCTTCATGGAGGAGACAAGACTTGGAACTGGGGACTTTCTAACTTAAGTGATGGGCTTACTATCAAAGAGATGCAGCATGTAAGAACAAGGTTTGGGAAGGTAGAGGAAGCTTGTTATGAGGAAGGCCCCTTGTACAGAACACCTTTTCCTCCCCCTCAACATGGCTACTTACTGAATGCTGTAGATTCCTGCCACTTCCTCTAGGCCAGGGGTGCAGAACCTCTTTCAGCTGGAGGACCGGATTCCATTTCTGAGAAGCTCTCAAGAGCTGCATCCCAGGGGTGGGTGGGGCTGAAGGCAAAAGAAAGTAGTCAAAAGGCTAAAGGGGCAGAGCCCAAAACAACAAAAAATACCAGTAACTGCCAGTAACTAAGCTTTAGGAGAGGCATTTCAAGATTGTGGTGGAAAACTTTACAAAAGCCAGGAAAGCACCTAATGATTGGTGGTTGGGGAAAGGGTGTGTGGACAGGGAAGAGTTGTGGCTTGCTGGAGAACCCTAGAGGTCTGGGTTAGAACCCCGGGAGTGCCAGATTCAGGTCCTGGGTCTGAGGTTCTGGATCCCTGCTCTAGGCTAAGGAGAGAAGGCCTTGGGCTAAACAAACAAACCTGCATTTCTCGCTTATAGCTTACTCTAACAACCTTGAACAGGCTGAATGAGAGGGCAACCTGGCCGTAAATCTAAGTGGGGACGACTACTTTCAAAATGCAACTTGTGTGTAAGGAACTCAGATGTAACATTCACACTTACACCAGTGGGAATAAATCTATCTCATTTTAATGATCTTTTACCTCTTGCTTTAGGGAGAGTCAATGGACTTCATTTTCATTTCAAGGGGAAAAGTATAATGTCAAATTGTGCTTTGAAATAAAGCATTCCGATCCATGCCATCAAATGTATGATAATTCTACACCAATGTTTGGAATAGAATGCCCCAGCATGAGACCGGCTCGGACCTTTGGACAGCAATTTGATATGTGAATCTGGAGAACATGAAACAAGGGTTAGCAAATTAGTGCAGAGGCTGGAAAGTTGATTGGTTCCATTAATCCCCACTCCATGATAGTGGTTGCATGACAATGTACATCCTTAAGTATACTCAGATTGTAAAGTATCTGGAAAAAGCAAATGTAATTCCATTGATGGGTCAATCACTCATGTTGTATCCCTTAGATTAAATGGAATGAGGGATTCTTCCAAAATTCTCCCCATCCAAATTTCTCCCTGTATATTCTGAATTTCCTGGCCTTTCCCCCATAAATGTTGAACTGATGCACAAGGATTTCACCATTATTACATTTTTCCTCTGAATTTTATACAGAACGCTGTGTGTGCCAAGTTTGATGAATCTTGCAATTCCTTCAATACATTCATGTCTTTCTCACCAGTATATGAACAATGTACATCTGCTCATTGATAAAAACACTTCAAAAATCAGTCTTGATATGATTGCATATCATTGCATCAATTTTCTTTTAGTTTGGCATTTTACCAATGCGCATAAATAATGTTCATATTGATAGCAAAAGGTAGCAAAAAAAGAAGCTACCCTGGTATGATTTTATGAGCCGTTTCATCATGATTCTTTTGATTAGTCTTTTACCCCATGTGCATGAGCACATGTGTATATCAGTAAAACATGGCAAAAATATAACCTTGATGTAGTCATGCGCACAACCACATCAAGATTTCTTTGTTGAGGTGTTTGATCAATGTCCATGTGCATCAGTAGCATCGAGGGGAAAGAGATGCAAGTGAGATGTGGAAAGCTGCACCAGTTCCAGAGTTATTTAACTTTTACTTATTTAAAATATGTATACTTCTTGATGTAAGGCCTTGGTGGCAACTCAAAGAAAGGCAATACGGTATGTCAGTAAAGGAACCAAAGAGGAGGAGTGCTGGTGTGGGTGACTTGCAGCACTGTCCAGGCTGCATCTTTAAGGACTAGATGCTCGGATCTGAGCATGGTCAGTTTGCTACCCGAAAGCCTGGGAAATAAGAGTTCCTGATGCCTTTCAGTTTAATGGATATAATCAATTACTTCCAGGGAGCCTGGGAAATGGCAACACGGCCAACACCTCCCACCAGAATCCATTGAAGTAAAAAGGGGGAAAGCAGGGTGACCAGTGGAAGGGAGGGCTGCCTGGCAGTCTGAACTATCTGTAGTTCAGTGGCTCAGTCACTATACAGTGCAGCTGCACACAGATCCAGAGAGTTCAAGACCTGGCAGCTCCTGACACTGGGCGCAATACTCACGAGTGTTTGGGCTGCCTTATAATTAGGATAGCCATGTGTCCTTCTTTGCAGGGGATAATCCTTAGCCTGACGGGTTGCTCAGTCCAAGTCCAGATAAAGAAACATAAGAAGGGGCCTTGAAGTTGCCCATCAACAGCTACCAGCACCAGGATAGCGGAATGAGCTGGCACACAGGTCACAGTCTTCCCCAGTGTGGAGAGATGGACTGTCTTTCTATTTAAATTATAGTTGGTATTTCTAAAGGGACAAAGTGCATTTTGGGAACCGGGCGGGGGGGGGTTGTCTTCACTTTCTGAAGCAGGTATTGTACTTCCACTGGTGGAGACAATGATCACAAGTACACCATCTGATGTATTTCACAGCAGGAAAAGAAATGGCTGGCTTTGGATGTGCAGACATTTGCACAAGCTAGCAGGGAGGATTAGGAACAGGGATGCACATTTTATTTATTTATTTATTTGTTTGTTTGTTTATTCATCCATTTCATTTCATATTGTTTCTGAATTGCCCCTCTGTTCAATGAATGCTTGAGCTGATATACAATAAAATAATAAAAACAATAAAACACAACAATGCCAAACAAAACTGATAACATACGTAGATTACAATAAAATAAGGAATTGTCTAACATTAAAAAGCAGCATTAAGCACTCAAAGCTCATTGGAACAGTATATTTATTAGCCATATAAAAGCCAACCTAATTTTCCTGTGAATGGTGTTCCACAACCAGGGCGCTGCTACGCAGATAGTACAATCTCAGCTCCCTACAGCTTCACCTGTCTAGGAGATGTATCCCACTGAGAAAGTAATGGGCAGCACCTACATTTGTATGTGCATCTGATATATCTGCAAGTATTTCAGAGACACTGTTCTGAAATCTGAGACTATAGGTTGGGAATGGGAGAGCAGAAAACTCCTTGGAAATAAACAGAGAGATTTTGCACATCCTAATCCTACCTTTAGGGGTGGCAGGCAAACATCTGTTTATAGTGCCTCCTGGGAACGATTCAAAGTTATTGGATTTGTTCAGGTATCCTTTCCTAGATGAAGGGGCCAGTGCCCAAACAGAGGCTCACTAGGCCAGAAACAAATCCAATATTTTCTGATACATTTGGTGTATTGACACTGAATGGTTCTTGCAGTGTATTTCATTTCTCCTTTCTTTTTTGCTTTACCCTCAAGCTCTTGCTGACAAATTAATATCATTGTGTCTTTCGTATCTGGATTAGTCATTCTGTCCACACCAAGAATAGCCTGAGAGAGATGGACCTCTGTACACACTTTCTTTTGAAGATACTTAAAGTCACCTTGGTCAAAAATACTTTCAATAACATTTTGGCTGCCCCAAATTTATAAGTGCTGTCGGATCAGCTTTGCTAAATGAGAAGCAGCCTACAGGCTATCTGTGAGGAATAGTATTTGAAATGAAGATATATTCATCATCATTTAATTCAATTTATTCAGCTAAAGCAGTTAGAACCAACACCAATTCAGGTAGATGTTTCTTGCTTTCACAAACTAAATACATATCCTGGGTAAGTCCACAAAACTGTATTGCTGAATTAAATTATATCTTTGGACCTAAAATAATATTTTCATTTTCATTTCTATCATTGATAGAAAATAAATTGTTTTTTTTTTAAAAGAAATGCAAAGGAGAAGAAAATTTCAGAGAAGTTCTCATGGATTGGGTTCGGGGTTCTTGTGCTTACCTTACTTATGAGGTGCCTGAGGGTGTGTGTGTGTGTGTCCTCTCTTTCATTGTACAATAATTTCTCCAGTGGCCTGTAGCCTCTTTGTCTTCCCACATGTCATTTAAAGTCCAGGTGAAGCCATCACAAGGTAATTCCTTCCACAGGGCTTTTTTATATCAGGATGCACACACAGCACCCTTGGTCTCTTCACAGTGATTTGGTAAGCTCAAAAACACTACCAAAAGAAATTCAAAATAAATTATAAAATGCCTTATCAGAAGACATTTTTTCTCAGAAAAGTTCTGAGATTTTTCTTTTTCTACCCACCCTGCGCTTGCCATTCTGGGGTCCATTGAGCCTTGCAGGAGAAGGTGGTAGTAAGTTCAAGGCAGGAATGCAGATCAAGGCAGGAAGAAGGTAGGAACCTGAATAGCTCTGAGTGGTTCCTGCTAGCTAGAACTCTCTCCTACTGGGACAATAAGAGGAGGATGTCTCAGCAGGTAGCTATAGCAAACTGAAGCCTTATGTAGGCTGACAATGCCCCAGAACAACACTAGGTATGGGGCATTATGGAGGATGCAAAATAGGGGATAGGCTGCTAACACAGTTGCTGCTGTTGCCACTTGCCATGGCAGTGCAAAAACCCCAAAACCCTTAGGAAAAAAAGAAAGAAGCTGTGCTACAATCCATGCCAATGGCGACCCCAACCTGTGAGAAACTGTTAGAGAATTTCTCCTCCCCATGGAGAAATTTGGTGAAATTCTGCTGCACACCCCACAATTTCTCTGCCCACAAATAGGATGGAGAGTTTCAAGAGTCCATTTGCATACAGCTCTAGTTTTATAACATTTATCTTGTTTATTTACCCTCACAAGAGAGCTCTGTAAGATGGTCCACAGTGAGAGATATTAGGGGTATTCACATGAACCCACTCATGCATTCAGGGAAATTGTAAGGCAGTGACTGATATATACCCACTGCCTGATAATATCCTCAATCCTATAATGCATTGGATTGAGGATCTAACAAGACTTTCAACATTTGAACCAGTGGCATATAGACTCCACCTGCAAATGGACACATATGGATATTTGGCCTGCTTTTGTTGAAGTTTATGTATAATTCTTAGAAAACTGTATTTTCATACACACACACACACACACACACACTTCTTACACATGCATCAAAATTGATATATTCAAATCTAGGTAGCTACAGTTTTTTTCCCTTTGCTCTTTGTTTTGCTGAAATTTTTACAATAAAAAGTAATTATAAAAAAGCATGGGAAAGATGTAGTCATCAGACATGTTCCTGGTGTCCCCTCACATGTTCATTGAACATGTGGGAGAAGCTTGATACCGTCTTGTGTTTACAGTTATGAATACTCCTAGTGAAGTACCCAAGGCTATCTGTGTAACCCTCATGGCTGAACTTATGTATGAGCTTCAGTCTCCTATATATCAGCACAAGCCTTCCTCTAGTCTAGAGATTCCTCCACAAATTCTTCCCTCACTATAATAATTTCTTTACTTGATTTTAAGGTTTATACACTGCATCTTCATCCCAAAGAAGATTTCTTGACAGTGTACATTAAAAAAAAATTCAATAGAGCAGTACAACGTAAAATGTTAATATAAAGCAATAAAAGTGAGAGGTATAAAAGTATTTCAACCATTTAAAAAATAAAAATTATATCTATCTATCTATCTATCTATATATATATATATCTGTGCAAATAAGAAGATTTTAACCTACTGCTGAAAAAAATACAGCTTAGGTGTCAGGCATGCCTCCTGTGAGAGGGCATTCCAAAGTCAGGGCACCATTGCAGAGAAGGCCCTCCCTTTTATAGATGGAAGTACACTTGCCTTGTAGAAGGAAAATGGAGAGGGCCTTCTCTGATGATATTAATGCATGGGCAGGTTGATATGTGAAGAGGTGCTCCTTCAGTTAGTTGATCCCCAAGACATTTGGAGCTTTAAAAAGTAAGCACCATCACATTGAATTGCACTCATTCGCAAATACACAGCCAATATAGCTCCTTCTGAATTAGTGTAACATATAATGTATTACAGTAATTCAGTCTGGATTCCACATAGGAATGAATAGCTTTTAGACCAAACTGGATTTTACCAGGCACTGATGAGATCAGTTCGCAACCTGCAGACTTCCAGACTGTGTCATGCATACACAGGAAGACTTCAGTGCTATAGGTCATGCTGCATTTCCATACAGCCCATGGATATGTATGGAGACTTCTGGCATGTTTCTGTGTTGATGACATCAGTGAGCCAGTGTTATCTTATGAATGTAGTGACCATTTTACCTTCTGTTATTGGACCCAGACTTTACTATGGAATACAGCCTGGATCCCAAAAATCCACCCCAGAGTTTGGGATTAAATTTCTTGTCCTTCTGAAATATTTCTAGAGTGCAACAGAGCAGTTCTGCCCATCTCTACTCTGGCCAAAAGGAATTAATGCCAAAAAAAGATGCTGATTGATAATCCAGTGGTTACAAGGAAAGATTGGGAATACATCCCAGTTCTGTAGCTCTGAGCTCCAACCACAAATTTAAAGCAAATGCTGTAATTTTCTAAGTGTCGTTTCCCCCAACTTCTTCTTTCCTGCCTACTGCGATGGTTTCCTCATCCTTCAGATTGCTCAGCTCTGACAGCTTCTAAAACAAATGCCATATTGTCAAGTTTCTTTGCCTGCAGTATACTTTTCACAAGTCCTGCTGTCAAGAGAAGGACTGGTTTCTTTGCAGTGAGGAGGACCAAGTTCCTGTCAATGTGTTCAACCTTAAGGCTTTTGAGTAGTTCTTTGGGAATTAGTTCACTGGCAGAAATGACAACTGGAACTACAGCAACCTGTCTTTGGACTCCTATTCTCTTCATTTATCATCCTAGTCCTGATATTTGTTCACCTGTCATTTCACCTCTTTCAGATTTCTACCTAATAGTACAGTGAGGTCTACCATTATGGCTGTGGTAAGTGGAAAGCTGTGTACAAAATGCATCTATTAGGAAAAATGCACACACACACACATTTATACAAATGAGGGAAAAGGTCGAAGTGAGTTTATGGTTAGGAAATTAGAAACTGAGCAAAGCTGAAATTGACATATTCACCCAACCTGATTCTGCCTTCAGACTAGGTCTTTACTAACAGTCACCAAGTATCAGTGATTACGGAGCTGCCATTTCTGTCTTTAAAAAAGGGGGGGTAAATTTAATAGAGCTGAGCAAGAATTTCTCAGAAGATAGTTTTTTTGGAGAACATTTCTGAGATTTTTTTCCTTTTCTTACCCCCCAAGAAAAAGAAGGCCATATTTCAGAATTTTCTCCAAATATTTTCCACCATTTTTTGTGGTGGTTGCCAATCCCCCCCACACAATGCCCCAGAACATCTGGGGCATTGTGACAGATGCAAAATGGTGGCCAGGCTGCTGACATAATTGCTGATGCTGCCATTTGCAGCAGCAAGAAAAACAAGAATAAAACCTTAGGAAAAAAGACAAAAGCTGAGCTAGTGCCAATGTTTATGGTGGACTCCACCCCTGAAAACTTTTGGAGAATTTACTCTTTCCCCTGGAAAATTAAGTGAAATGCTCTCTCTGTTTCTCTGCCCACAAATAGGGTAGAGAACTTCAAGAGGTCATTTGTACACAATTCTAGAATTTAGGATGAAAGACCAAGTTGTCCTTTCCTCCAAGAGCTTCTGGCCTCTCTGCAAAAGGACACTACCTGCTTTAGTTGGGTCAAAATGCAAATTTAGTCCCACCTAAAATGCTAAAAGATCTCCCTGTTATGTAGAAATTACCTATTAAGGCAAAAATGCTGACATGATATCACACTCATATTGATTTTAGCCAATGCAAAAGGTAGAGCAAGAATAACATATTTCCTAGTACACTTCCTCTCTGGGGATCAGGGATAAGTAAAGTCATTATGGACAAATCTGTCTGTTTTCCTTTTCCCACATTCAATTTTTTAAAATCTCAAGTTCTTTGTTTCTTGAATATGAAGATGTGAAGGTTCCGCTACTGCAGGGACCCCTTAACCTTCCTTTGGGAGATCTCTGCCTCTCCTCAAAGCCCCTCCCGTTCCAGGAGATCAAGTCCTTTTACAGCTTCCAATAGCATGGGTGTAGGCTGTAGGCGTGGTGAATAAGTCACTCCAAACTCCAGGGTAAACAACAGCACTTTACTTATTATATTAGGGTCTTTACTTAATAGAGTGGTTATAATTCAAAAGCAAGTATGATAAAATAAAACAAACAAACAAACAATTCAATGTTCTCTAGTTAAACTTCAGACTACCTATCTGCTATGCAGCCAGTTTCTCTTTCTCTCTCTCTGCTTCTCTCTCTGCTGTTTCTGTGCTTCTGCTTCTAGCTCTCTCTCAGCACTAACTGCTAGCTGACCACACCCCACATATATAGCCTTCCCAGGAATGGAAGGTTATAATCATGTGACCTTGAATAGGAGATCTAATTCTTATTAAAAATGAACCAAAATGAAATTCTCACCCATCTGCATCAGCCAAAGTCAATAGGTACAGCTATTGACCTATTGGAATGGACCACGATATACCTGCCTGCCATATACTTGCTAGATGAAGAGCCTTTCAGAAAAAAGGGGTGGCAACACCAACTAAGCACTAATACGGTTGAACAGAAAGGGATTTTGTATTCAGATTTGAACTCAGACATTTTAGGAGTGAGGCAGTCAATGTCCTGGGCCTGGATGGACAAACCTGTCAGTTTTGGTTTCTCCCGCATTTGATTTTTTTTTTTCCCTCTCAAGTTCTTTTTGTCTCGAATACAGAGAACATTGCAAATTTGGGTAAATTCTTATCAAAACCAAACTGAAATGAAATTCTCTTCCATCCATAGTAAAGCTGCATCCATAAAGCTGCAAGAATAAGTAGGGCGTGCTTCACAGAACATATTACTCTGATTTTGTGTCAACGTCATGGCTTCCCATTTGGTATTCTGGGCTTCAAGGTCCTAAATCCCCAATCCAACTTCTTGGATCACTCTGCTCAGTCTGAAGTTCAGCAGGTGGCTAATGACTGGGTCCTTTTCAGTAGTGGCACTACTCTCATAGTGAGGTACTACTCACTACTGTCATAGTGAGGTTCAGATAGCAGTTATGGCATGGTTATTGCAAAGGCTGCTTGGGACTGCAGAAAATGAGTCATCCTATGCCTTACGGCTTTGCTGCAGCTTCTTTTGCTGCTGCCTTCATCGTGTTTTATGCTTTTTTTCTTGCTGAAAGCCACCTTGTGGACCATGGAAAGGCAAGGTATACATATTTAAAAGAAATTCATATTTATATAAACATTGGACTGGGGGCATTTTTACAAGTAGTTTTACATTGCATTTCCCACATCAATAAAGCAAATTTTAAAAATCAGCATATTGAGTAGAATATAATACATTTGATTTCAAATTTGCCCTCTTCTGCTTTCAAGCTTGCATTAACATTGCACACACTGAAATGTGTTCTTCTTGGTGTCACATGCAAACAATGAACTAGGAATAATTAAACAGAGCTACCCAGATAATTAGAACTCATCTAATGGTGACATGACAATGACAAAGCAGAAAGGAATATGCATCAGCTAGAGATGTATGAATTTTGTTAAGTCTGTTCTGTCTGTTTCACCTATTGTCAGGCATCTTTCGTTCCACCATTGGCTTGTTGATGGAACTGGAATTTTTGAACCAGAACTTCATTCTACTGGCACTAATTTGCATTAGCACTAATTTCCATTAGTGCTAATGCCCACTTTTGGGGGTGGTTTGTGCTAATTAATGTGCTTTAGTGCAAATCCCCCCCACACCAAAGTGAAAAACCAGTCTGCAAGTCCACAGAATCTGCATGACTTAGAAAAAGCCAATCCACTTCAGAATCTGCAGGTCAGATTAATTGAAACCATGTGGATTTCTCTGACATCCCTAAAACTGATATCAAGCCTGCACAATTTGTGACTCAGCAAGCTGAGCATAACACACTAGTTATGGTCCCTGCTTCTTTTTTTTTTTAACAGCCCCAAGTAGTTAGCAAAAGCAGGTGGCACAATCTAAAATACAGGTAAGCATGTGTGGTGTTACTGACCTTTTCAAGACTTCGGGTGCAATCCTAGGGGGATGCCTGTAAACTTTCTGAACTCGGAGATTGTGGGCTTCCTATGCAGAGCAGGAGGAGCATGGAGGCAAAGGTTGCCTCCCTGCTCCTCCCACTCTGCAAAACAGCTCAACAGCTGATTTTGGCAGTCTTACTGCGGCACTTTGGAGGGAGAGGGAAGGAGCCTGCAGCACCACCAGGATACGTCGTATCTTGGCGGCACTAGTCTCCTCCCCTCCCCACCCCCAGAAAGCCCACCAAACCCTTTCTCCAAGGTTGCTTTGCAACCTTGGAGAAGCAGACTGCATGGTTCTTTCCATGACGGCTGGGAGGGGGGTAAGGGGATCCAAGCGCAGATCCCAGCTCCGAGGTTGGAGCAATTTTCCAACCTTGGAGCTAGGAATCTGAACAATCCTATGGCCCCTTAGATGCTGTCTAGGGGCCATAGGATTCCTCTGCTAAATAGTTTGGGAACTAGTTATCTGAAGGACTGCCTTCACCCATAGCTGCCTGCCCACACTTTGAGATCTGCATCTGAAGCCCTGGCTACGTGCCTGCCTGTCAGAACAACTAGGCTGATGGGCACAAAAGAGGGGCCATTTGTGGAATGCTCTGTAAATTGCGCTATGTCAGGCCACATCAAGTAAGGTGTTTAAAAGAGCCCTAAATAGTAAATATTCCTTTGTTTTCCACTGCATTCTCCCCAAGGAATTTATTGTTTTGCTGGCTACACGATGTGGTTTTAGCTGCAACTGTTTATTGATTTTAGTGTTTTTACTGGACTAGATGTTTTGTTTTTTAGTGTGTGCTGCTTTTTATGAATTATTCACTTTAGTATTATCATTTTATAGGTTTTGCCATTTATTTTTATATTATATATTTACATGTTGGAAGCTGCATTGCAGGGTGAGGTGGGGTTACTCTAAAATGTGGCCTACACATATTTTAAATAAATAAATTGATTTCCATGGGCTTAATTATGTTTGATTCTGCTTTGGATTGTGGTCAGAAGACCATTTGATGAGTCACCATAGATGGCTGGTTGTCTGTGTTTGTCTCGGTGGGTGATGGAAGATGAAGGCCCAGCTTATCTTGCGTGAAAAATGAATGATTTATACAGTCAAGGTTTTTAAAAAGTGAGCAGGAAAAAAGTATCACAATGAATGCCAGAAATAATTCCTGAAGTCTCTCTTTCCCTTTTTGTACTTTTCAGATGCATGCCCTGTAATGTAAGTGGTGGGTTAACTAAATCCACTTTGACTTAGAGGGCTATGCCAGTTATGGAGGTCTGTAACAGGGATTATATTAATGTGTAGTCTTGACTATTCCAACCTTCTTCTCTCTGGTCTTCTCTTATCACTTTGCTGCTTGAATCATTCATTCAGATAATTTGACAACTCACCTCAGATCTCTTCCCTTCTGTATGAATTACACGCTGAATGTCTTTTCCTTTCCTTTCCTTTCCTTTCCTTTCTTCCTCTTGCTTATTTTCTGCTCTCAGCCACCCATAGTTCTCTTGCTCTCTAACACAGCTCCAGTCCCTGTTCCTTGCTGCTCCCTATGCAGGGACTTTCCTTCCGAAGCATGAACAATTCTTTCAGATTCCGTATTTCCACATTTTCTACAAGGTTTCTACAGTATTGCCTTTAACTCACCTTTTCAAAAGTAACAAGTTAGAACGTTATGCAAATACATTTGTCTGTACTCATCCTTTTTGGTACTTGTCTGTTGCTTTCCTCTCTGTGTGTCACGCACCCACTGGAAACCTCCTCCTCCAAGGAAGAGTTAGAGGCCCCAATGGGGGACAATGCCCAGTTCTTGCCAGGGCCTGCGCCACAACAGGGGCCAGGAGCCAGTGGAGGGGGGAAGGGGAAGGACTCTGTCTCAGAGGAGGTGGCT
This sequence comes from Shinisaurus crocodilurus, assembly GCA_021292165.1. Classification (NCBI taxonomy): domain Eukaryota; kingdom Metazoa; phylum Chordata; class Lepidosauria; order Squamata; family Shinisauridae; genus Shinisaurus; species Shinisaurus crocodilurus. The sequence goes on from CM037878.1 coordinate 151,710,496, forward strand.
GAGTACCCCCCGCCCCCAGTCCCAGAGGGCAACAGCTCCAGAGGAGGCAAGCCTAACTCAGGGAACCTCATCAAAGTGCCAGGCTGCAGCAGAGGTCTACTTGGGAGGAAAGGGGCTCTTCATGAGTAGTGCTCTGACCAGACAGCTCTCATATACTGCAGTTGAGCCCTGGGTGGGGCTCAGCAGGCTCTGGTGTTAAAAGCCTTCAGTGTCTGCTTAGCCAGTGCTGGAAACAATGCCGTTCTTCCCGCTCCAGTGTTTTCTACCTTGTCTCCCGGACCTTGCCCTGCGATTGATGCTCCGTGCTCCTGACCCTTGGACTCCTGCTTGACTCTGCTTCTGGACTGTGTAACGTATCTGACTGCCTAGCTTTGTTCTGATCTTCTTGGTCTGCTATCTCAACCACTCCTGCCTTAGCCTGACCCCGTGTATCTGACTGCTTGCCTGTGCTTCAACCTCTGCCTGCTATCTTGACTGCTCCTGCCTTGGCCTGAACACCATTGCACTGAAACCTGTGCACTCGAACAGCAGCCTGCTTCATTACCTTGCTTCTTGGCTAGCCCTTCACTCGGAGTCTCCTGCAACAAAAGCAGGACATGCATGTCGCTGCTGTTTTCAGACATTTCATAGAATTGCACATCATTAGTACTAGTATTATACTGCCACACCAACCATCAGTGTGCATGGTGCTTTTAAGAGTACAAGAGGACAGGTCTCTACCCTGAGGACCTTACAATCTAAAATTTGGCACAGGGGAAATGGCAGAGGAAGGGGATGGAAGTGGTGTCAAGGGTAAACTGGGAAAGACTGTGTTATTGTTTGAGTTACCCTTGCTTAGGGTTGGTTAAGGCTTAGTTGCACTAGAGCAGGGGGCACATCTTGTCTTAGGCATGTGGGCACATTTGGAAATTAGAGAAACTGACATGGACACTACCACAAAATGGCTCCCATGTGGGCCTGACTACTCAGAAATCTCAAGTAATTTAGCCAAGAAACTGAGACAGAGCTGGAGTCTGAGGCCCACTACTTTTGATCTCATAGTTTTTGTGTCAACACAAACCCAGCAGGTAAGTCAATTAATTTCCCCAAATCACTTCTATATAAACTTACTCCCCCAGCCCGCTCTCTATTTTTAAGACTTTTACCCCTCTGAACTAGGGATGTGCGCGGAGCTTGATTGGGGAGTGGAAGTCCAGCGAACTCACCGGGCTCGACCCCCTGAGCTCCGCTCACCCTACCTTTTCCCCGGCTCGACTCACATTCTTGTGAGCCGAGCTGGGGAAAGCGACTTCCAGGTTCCAGCGCTACATTGTTTATATAGAAAATGGCCTAATTTGTGCAAATCAGTCCATTTTCTGCATAAACAACATAGAGCCAGGGACCTGAAAGTCGAGTGAGTGTCTCAGCTGGTGCTCATGCTGGGCTCGGCTCGCACAGTGGGAGCACTCGTCTCGCACACCACAAGTCGAGTGCTGGGTGGGTCGCCCATCCCTACAAACTCTCTTACAAACATATACCCCACACTCCATCCATCCACCCACCCACAAGTATGCACCTTATCCATCCAGACCTGTCATACATACACACATGTCCTACGCTTCCTCTTCTCCTGCTCTACCCATGGCCCCATCTGCTCCCTCTTCCCCCTCCAAGGCTCCATTAGCCCTGTAGTCAGTCCTTCTCCAATGGCTCTGACTTCCCCATACTTGCCTACCCCCATGGCCCTATCTGCTCTCCATTGCCGGCTCCCCCCAAGCCCCATTCACCCTGTTTTCTGTCCTTCTTCTGCATTTCCTCCTTCAATCCACCAGTGCACTGGCTCAGCTCAGGCAGGTCCTTCCCTCTCTGTCCTCAGGTCCTTCTCACTGTCTTCCAACTAATCCAAAGACCAGCTGCTCTCCAATCAGAATAGAAATGGGCATGGGTCACAAAGGCCTAGCAAGGAACTGCATCCATATATATATATATATACTAGCTGTTGCCCGCAGCTGCACTCGTGTGGATTTTAGGATTTGGTATAATTGTTTTTAAAAGAAACATGTATGGAAAAGATGCAGTGTCTCTGACTGAAAGTGTAACGTTTAGGCTGGGTGCTAGTGGCAGCAGAAATCTTTTGTGACAGAAATATCTGTTCGTAAAGAAAAATCAGGTTAATCCTGAGAGTCTACAGGTGATGAAGAGTGACCATGCCAAGTTTGGGGTAGATCCGTCTAAACGTGATGGAGCCTATGCGACGATGCCCCACACACAACAGTCAGTCAGTCATTTAAAAAGTTTCCCTCCCTTTTCAGCCCGTCATGTAAAAAGTTTTCCTCCGTTTTCACCCCCTCAGAGAACATTCTATGGCCTAGGGGAGATTTGCATACCCACCCCTATTGGCCCTTGCAGGAATTCATATGAACATTCTAAGTGTCGTATGGGCTATTTGCATAACTGCTGCTACTGGCTCCTGCAGCAAGTTGGCTCCTGCAGCAATTATGAGGTGAGGCCTATTTGCAGAACTGCAGATATGAGAGTGGGGTGATTTTGCCCCCTTTTTTCACCCCCTTAGGGATGGAATTTCCCAAAATCCTTCCTTAGTGGGGGTTTACGTCATAAAAGCATTAAAGCAATGTCTCTTCAAAATTTCACGTTCCTAGATTAAACGGTTTGAGCTGAGCGTTGTTGAGTCAGTCAATCAGGCAGGCAGGCAGGCAGGCAGGACACCTTCATATATATATATATATGGTAATCTGGTGCAGAGGGGATTGGATAGTCTGGCAGGCACCATGGCAGGCCTCTGGGGGCACCAAATTGGGGACCCCAGCAGTACAGAATCAGACCGAGGGGGTTGAGCCAAAGGTCTCATGAAAAAGGTAGTTCTTGAGGGGCAACCTGAAGGAAGTAAGAGAGTAAGAACAATCCTGTGGTTGTTTCACGATTGTTAGTTCATTGATTGTTGCTGGTATTTTAGATTGTTTTGTAAGCTCATTTAATCGGCAAGTATAGGGCAGTATCCAACAGGGACATTGTGCAAGTAGCCCCTCCCACCAATTCCATTGCAGAAGTAAGACTGACCACTTGTACAATGGAGATTTAATGCTTCCTATGTGAAGCCCCCCAAAGAGCAAAAACACTTGCTTCTGGATCAAGACAGGTCAGCGGAGCTCCCTTATCTTATACGGGTTTCACTGACCTGACCTGTTCCAGAAATGAGCATTTCCAGTTGTTTCTGGAAGCATTAAATCTCCATTGTGCAAGTGGAGGGTCTCACTTGCAGAATGGAATTGGTGGGGGTCCCACAGAATTGGCGCGGGCACAGTGCCCCATTGGATACTGCCCATAGAGAAGCTTCACACTCTGTAAGGACCATGTATTGTACACGGATTGTGTGGTATATCATCATCAAGTCTATCTCAGTTGTACATGCAAACTATAAGAGAGATGAGATGAAGGGTAAAGAGTGATGCAAATTATTGGACAGTATGATAGAAAATGTAATGCCAATTTGCAAACCACATAGTAAGTGGAAATTGTATACAAATAGCCACCAAAGCTTTGTTGTGCCAAAACCTGGATGTGGAATAGATATGACATTCACAATATAAGCCTTAGCTAGAGTACTGTTTAAAAGGAGCCCTGAAAACCTTAACGAACCAGTTATAGTATAGAGTTCGGGGCTTTTATGCACAGAACAGTGTTTTCATATGCATGAACTTCCACAGGATCCTGCAGCTCACAAGAAGAAAAGTGGGTCCAGAGATGTGACTTCTGTGTGTCTCTGTTGGCAGTCAGGGGTAACTTGGCCAACAAACATGAAAACACATGCTATCAGGAATGCTCAAACAAATGAACATTGTGACGTTCATGCAAACAGGACCAAGTCAGTGTGCTCTCCGTCAGCAATGCACAGAAGGATGTAGATTTCTATCCATTTTGTGATCTGTATGGGAAGATTTTGTGTCTTCCCCAATCCCTGGTCAGTCCATGTGGTTATTGTTCACATTAGTAGTTGCCTGAAAAACATTGCTCTTATTTCAGTATAACGGTACGGCAATAGTATTTTTCGTGATATAGCTGCCCAAGCCTCAGGCATTTGTGACAACTCTGCTCATGGCTTTTTTTTTTTTTTAATGAATGTAATAATGCCATGCAGCTTTAAAAGCAAAAAACAAAAAAAACACCCACATCTTTTATTAGATATTTATTAGTAAGGGATCAAAGTGGAAGTTGAGAAAATGTACCAACCGCACAAGAAAACCCAAGCCGAGCATTTCTACCTCATATTGTATGCATGGCATAAATCACATGATTTAGTTCTTGTGGATAATTGTTTCGGGTTTTTGTTGTTTCACTTTTAAACTTATGGCAGATGTGTTCTTGAAAAATTATGCCTGTCACAAAAAATTTGGAAAGAGTCCTAGAATGCCCAATTATGCAAGAGTTATAGCTTGTATGAGGGACACCTACTGTTTTAAAGGGGGAAGTGGGATTTATAAATTTTCCACATAGGAAGTTGTGTCGGAAAGATTTAATGGAAAGGGGATTGGAACAAAAGATATTCACTGTGGTTATTTTTGTTTTTCTGACACCACTTTTGGCAACACCAATTAATTATTAACTGCCATAGTGGCTTGGAGACCTAGCACAAACAGTTTACTCATGCATTCTTATTATCTGATGTGTTGCTTTAAGAAGTAAACAATACATAGGACAGATTGCCAACTATTTTGTATTGCCCAGCTATTATATATATAATATATATATTGCATGTGTAATGGGGGAAATGAAGAGTCAAGACACAAGATATGGTATAAAATTATTGCAACATTTATTGAATAATCAAAAATCTGCAAAGGGAAGAAGTGCGGGTACTAACTTAACCAGCCATTGGCCAGTGAGGTGTTCCTGGGTGAAAACATCCAACCCTGAGGGGTTGCGCTGCAACTCGCCACCCCCCAGTTTTACACCACCATGGTGCTGGGAGGCCTTCCCACTGTCACCACCTCATGGGGCCGCAAAACACCGATGCGGGTGAGGTGAGTCGGCCTCAAAGGTGATCCTTATCTCCCACAAACTGAGCTGCAGAACCCAGCAACGGGGAGCCTCGGGTCTTGCCAGTCACCTAAAACATGCCATTGGATAATCACTGAAGCCTAACCCACTGCCTATTCCCGCACTTACCTGCCACAGAGAGAGATAAGCCTCTGCTTAGTCTCATCTCCCCCACCTGCCAGGAATAAATTCCAGCAGGGCCCTTCATAGATCCATGAGAAACAAATTGTTCCCAGCATCGGACAAATGCACACCATCCGGCTGGTGCAGCTCCCTCCGGGCCAAGGGTATAACGGGATGAGGAATCGCAAAACCCATCCCTCCAAGGTCCCTGCAAACTTCTCTGTTAATTTTCCTGCTTGCTCTGTTCAAGCCTCTAGGGCAGTACCGCCGAGCCAACAGAAGTGGCAATATGAGACCAGAGAATCAGCCAATTCTGCCGTATAACGCAAGGTCTACAGACGCTTGCAGACTAAACAAATTGCACCCACCATCGGACAAATGCACACCGTCCGGCTGTTACAGCACCCCCCAGGCCAAGGATATCACAGGAGAGGAATCGCAAAAACAATCCCTCCAAGGCCCCTGTTGTATTTGCAAGGTTCGCAAACACTTGCAGAATCTAGGCCTTGCCTTTGAGCAAGCCTAAGTCATTTCTCCCCAAATGCAACACAGCACTTGCAGGGGCAGGCCAATCAGGCCAGACCAGAACAATGTGGGTAGGAGGCTCTGCCACTGCATTCCACGCTGACCCAACCGTGTAACATCAGGGACATGCCCAGTAAACCAGGTTGTTGCCCCCACCTGCAGTACCATAGGTGTGGAGTCAACCATGCATCGCACTTCCGGACATGCCGGATGATCTCAAGTTGGCCAAAGCCACAGTGTCATTGCCCGTAGTTGCAGACCCAGCCACAAGGCGGACCATCAACACACTCCGGACACCACCGGATGACGTCTAATCAGGTGAAGCCACTTCATCAGGACCATGCTCATCTGGAATCAGGTCGTTGCTTCTATCCACAGACCACAGCTGCAGGGTAAACTATGCATCGCACTCTCAGATGACACCGGATGGATTCAAAGCGGCCAAAGCCATTGCAGTGGACACGCATGCCAGCTGGCACCGCTACAGTGATCTATGGGAGAAACAAATTGTGGGCACACTGAATAATCACAGAGAGAGCAGCCTCATAAACTGGATGACTGGAAAACGCTCTAGGCACATGGACTGGTCTGTACTATAGCCCAACAGGAATTGGCTCAATGTACACTGCACCTCGACATAAGAGCGCAAATGAAAGAAAGGCTTGGCCTCAATGATCGAGCCTACAAAGTGGCCACAGACACGCTCTGTCAATCTGGGCAAGCTGTCAATAATGCGGGCAGCACGTAGGTCAAATAGGACTCCCGCAGATGCAGCTATTCGAGTCTTGCACTGTCAAAAAACAGTCGAAGCTCTAGCAAAAATCTTTCCTCCTTAGAGTTAAATGAAGGCTAAAAATTGCCACAAGCCAACATGTAAAAGGAGGCTGGGAAGAGGAAAGCGTGCTAATGACAGCGCAGACCCTAGAAGTGGAGAAAATGTCATAACATTGCTGCCCATGCCTCAGGGATACCCACCGGCTAGACCAGGAGCAATCCTATGGGACAGTAGAGATGGAATTGGGCCCTTCCTGCATTAACTGGAATATGAGCCTCACCTAACCATCTGCAGCCCATGCCATAAGAATGCAGGGCAGAACCAACTAAACTAAGACATGAGAAAGCATATAAATATATCTATATCTGATTTAGATCCTACTTTATGCACAGCTTTACACTAGTCACCCATCCCAATTTTTCATTGGATCCACACTTGCTTAGCTTTAAGCAGTATCATCAGGTGCTCCCAGATGAGCCATTTGACCCCGAAGCCCCTATGGGAAGCATTAAGTAACCTAATAATAGGAACTTATCCACCCGCATGTAGGATGATGCATGCATCAAAGAGGAAATTTAAAGTAACGTCCATCCCATTATTCCTTACCGAAATCCCATACTATTGCCAGCAACCCCTAATTATGGAAGTCACCAGAGCTGAAATGCAATAAATACTTTGGAAGCTGAAGACCATGCTGTTATCGGGTCCTGGAAGCCAGGCTAGAAACGCCCAATAACCACAGCAATGGGAATAAATCCTCTAAGAAATCAGATGCTACGAATCAACTTTCAAAAGAAGGAGCCAAGTGCTCCATCCAATAATGAAAAAGTGCCAGACCATAAAAAAACCAATCCAAAGGAACATAATGAAGGGAGAAAAAAATGCTACTTGCAGACAATGGTCGGGCCTGGATGCAACACCCATTGGATCCCCACGTGTTGCAGTGTGCAGGGGTCAGGAGACGTTACAGGAAAGTGAAGCTAGCCTGACAGATTGATTCTTACCCCAGACAGGAATGCTGTTTGCCTAAACCCAGCTGCAACGAAGTGCCCCAGAATGCCAAGCAGCCAGAGGACAGCTCACACGACTAAAGGAAAACACTGTTAGACAGCTAAATGAAAATAGGCCCAGTAATAATAGCGCCTTGATGCCTCAGCTAGAATGTTGGTCAACAAAAAAACTAGCAATGTCCCGTCTCGCCTCGTGTGGCGTAGTGGGCCGAAATCGGCCCGCTCACACCCACACAAGGCCTGGTTCCGTCAGCGGCTCGCCTCTCTGCAGCGAGCCGCCTGCGCCGGTCCCATTGCGTCACTTCCAACACCGGAAATGATGCGTCGGGACCCTGCGCAGGCGCACTGGACCCTCGTGCCACATACTGTGCCTGCGCAGGGTCCCGTCGCGTCATTTCCAGTGCCGGAAGTGACGCGACGGGACCAGTGCGGGTGGCTCGTGTGGCGCGGAGAACTTCTCCACGCCACTCAGAAGATCGAGGCAGGGAGCCGGCCGCTAGGCTTGTACTATCGAGCCTTGCCGGGCAGAAACGAGGCCGAAATTGGCCCCGCTCACGCCCGGCGAGGCCTTACCTTGTTCTTCGGGGCGGCTCGCCCTCTCCACGGCGAGCCGCCCGTGCGGTCCGTCCCGTCGCGTCACTTCCGGGACAGGAAATGATGCGACGGAACCCTGCGCAGGCACGCTGGACCTCTGTGGCACGTTCTGCGCCTGCGCAGGGTCCCGTCGCGTCATTTCCAGTCTCGGAAGTGACGGACAGGGAAGAAGACGCCCGATCGAGCGGCACGGAGAACCTCTCCGCGCCGCTCAGAAGATCAGGTTGGGTCGGCGCCCCCATGGAAGATCGGGTCAGGGGTGCGACCCAGCCTTGGAGCCACCACTACCCGCCACCACGGAGAGTCGAGGCAGCAGTGAGGCAGCCCCCCCGAAAGGTTCATGGACACCACTAAAAAAAACCCATCTTGGCACTACAGCACCAGGCCCAGCCACGTACCACACATATCTGTGAATTAAACATGCCGTATAAATGCCCACTCATAGGGCCAGCTGAAGGGTGGTAGTGCCCACCAGATTCCGTCCAGGGGTCACACTTTCTCATGAGGGTGCCGCATCCACAACAGCAGACCATAGAGACCACGGAATAAAAATAAGCATAGCGCACAGAGCAAAGGTGCTCTGGAATAGCGTCATTCACGGACACCCCCTTAGGGAAGGACAAATTGTGGATAAGACTAAATTCACCGGTCAGGTGTGGTGCAAAGGCACTCCAACAACTGAATTTTAACAATAACTGTTTACTTTAGTAAATATTGGTAAAGTAGATTCACATTAACTTAGGGTAATTACACAAATAGAGCCTTAAGATTACAAAAAGCATGTATAATGGAAATAAAAGGGAAAATAACGCAAGGTTCTCTAACCTAGCTACATTGTCACCTGTAGGCTAAGTAGAGATTCCTTTCCTCAGCCTTTCCCTGGTTGTTCTGCAGTTCTTTAGTGATATTCAGACTCTCTTCTCTGTCTGCTTCTTGCTGCCTGAAGAACCTCTTCTCTCCTCTCCCCCTCACACAGCTTCTCCACACCTCTTTATATACACTCCCCTAGAACTAGAAGGTTACAAACATGTGACCTAAAACTGGGGGAATGAAACTTAACTCTATTAGGGGGAAAAGGAGACTTCCTGAAAAGGAAACATAACTCCATGAGCGGAAAATGAAACTCACTAATGCCCCCCTCCCATCAGGAGATGTTTGGGCCTACAGGCTTCAAACTAACTCAATCCTTCACAGCCACATCAAAAATATTCAAAGCAATGTACATTATGCCTATTAGTAGGGTTCTGTTTTGTTTTGTTTTTTTAAAAATAAACTCAGAGATGCAACAGGAGAATATGCTTACTCCAAGTGCAGCTCTAAGAATGTTTCCCCAGGCTGATTCTAGGGATGTAAACCGAGCGGGAACTTACCTGCTCTCGGGGGTGCTCCAGAGCACTCCCTGCCCGCTCTCGCCGCCGCTTGCAGCTCCAGGGAACCGGAAGTGGCGTGATGGGTTCCCTGTTGCATCTCTTCTGGTTCCCAGGGACTGCACTTTTAGTGTAAAAACCAGGGCAACCCAGCTTAAAATGGCTGCAAATAGCAAATCGCAGCCGTTTTAAGCTGTGTTGCTCTGGTTTTTACACTAAAAACACAGCACCAGGGAACCAGAAAAAGATGCACCGGGGACCTGAAGCTCCTTTCCCCGGCGCGTCTTAGATTGAGCGGCGGCTAGGTAAGTCACAAGAGTCTCAGGGGGACGAGCGGGCCACTTTTGAATCAGCCCCCCTCCCTAGCTGATCAGCCCCCCCCCAGCTGATTCAGCAGTTAGTTCACTGTGCACGTGCTGCCCTGATCAAATTATGTTCAATAATGCAATGTCAATCATTGGTTTGAGACAAGGGAAGAAAGGCAGAAGGCTTGATTCAATCCTTTCTTTTCTATACAATCATAGAATTGGAAGGTAACTCAGAGATCATCTAGTTCAACCCCCTGCTCATCTTTCCCCTTCCATCTTTCCCCACAGAACATTTGATTGAAGCCATGTAGATGGAGTCTGTGTTCCTGATTGGGCTTTTCTGCCTGGGTAAATTATGCACAGCTCCCATTTGCATATGCTTTTTAATCAGAGGAACTGGAAACAAGTCTCAAGTGTATTCCTAAATTTGACCTACAATTCAAAAGCCAGTGGCATTTATTGGCATAAATTAGACTAGCAATTTCTTTCAGACATTATTAGCCCATAAAATACTTTTACTGGCTTACCTGCCCACATACCTATAATATGATGAAATTGAGCATTACAATCATCATGAGATGGTAACCATAGTTTTCCCACTTCAAAAAAAGTCAGAATCTGTGGTTAATTGAAGGTTTTCTTGCTTATTGTGGCACAGCGAGGAGAAGGGAAGAGGGGGCTGTAAGTGCAAGGCTTGTTCTTAGCGATGTAAGCTGAGCGGGAGTTTACCTGCTCGGGGATGCTCCGGAGCGCCCCCCCCCGCCCGCTCTCGCCGCTCGTCAGTGTTTTCAGCATAAAAACCAGGGCAACCCAGCTTAAAACAGCTGTGAATAGCAAATCGTGGCCGTTTCAAGCTGGGTTGCCCTGGTTTTCACGCTGAAAATGCAGCACCAGGGGAACTGGAACTGACGCACCAGGGAACTGAAGCTTCTTTCCCTGGCATGGCTTGGATCGAACAGCAGGAAGTCGCAAGAGTCTCGGGGTGGTGGTGAGCGGGCCGCTTTTGGGCCGCTTTCAGCCCCCTCCCCCCCCCCCACGAGACTCGCAGTTACATCCCTAGTTCATATCCTGGCATATTAAGCTGAGATATGATTGTCCAAACCAGGCCACTGTGCAGTGAAACTTAACTATGTGCTGACTTACATCTCACTGCCTGTTTCTTTGTCCACACCAAAAATTTGCGCAATCATGATGTATTTAAAAGGGGCAGCACATATCATTTCGGATATGTGTCCATCATCCCCACATGGAAGTGCTGATTCATGCAATCCGCACACAGTCCTACCTGAGCTGTGAACCAGAGGTTCTGTGAATACTTAGAGGCTGACAATCATACTGACTGTGATACACATTCTCATTGTTATCCCTAGTGCGTATTGTACAGATTTATTTATTTTGGTGGTAGGATGTAATGGACATATTTTTTCTTGACCAGTTTCCTTTTCTTCAAAAGCATCTCCAATTAAATAATGGAATGACATTTTAGAATTTCCTAATTTATATTTTTTTTCTTATCTTAGAGGAAAAGGTAATTCATCAGCCACAAAAGTGAGATAAAGCCCTGACATTTTATCCACCCTTTTTATGAATATTTAAAATGGGAGAACAAGGCACATTTTTAAAGCTAGGGGAAAGCGCTCAGGAGACATACAAAAACAAGAGAAATGAAGAGATAGGCTCATATAATAAAAGGCCAAGAAGCAGATGCTGTATATGCTTTTCATAATGCATATGTTCCTTAATATTACACTTATTAGCAGAAATTTGTTTCTGTCCAGTTAGCAAATATCCACATGGCATGACCTTCCAACATCAAATAACCTCCAGTTTGAATTGGGCTTTCTACATAAATGACTGGTCACATGGAGGTTTTGTATGTGTGATTGATTCTTCCCCCTCAAAAAGGTGGGAGAAATTTGTGAAAACCAGGCTTCAGCATGATCAGGCAATCACATGGCTATGACCAGTGATCCTGCAAAGGGGGATTATTATAATACATAAATGTGGCTTGCACTACACCTCCACCATGCTATTGGAGCACCACTCCATTGCAAAGCATGCTGTATGAAGTGATCAGAATCAAAGTGAAAATGTAGTGCAAGCAGGGGCCATTGCACCCATTGGCAGGGGCAGGGAGATCTGCAATGAGGCTCCATGGAGTCCTTTTTCCTCCCTCCAACTCCTACTGCCCATGGTTGATCTCCGGATTACCTACAGGCCTGGAGTATTGAGAAAGAAATTATTGGCTGGACGGGTTTATTGAATTACACTAAGTGCCATTTGATTGAAAGATATGTATTGTACATATGAAGGACCAGTGATGCACATCCAGGTACTGCCACCCATGCCACCCTCCATCCCCCGTTGGCCTGGACCAGTTAGTTTAAGAAGAGTTTTGTAATTTTTTTTCCATCTAAAGAGCTCTATAAATTCTTAAACAAAGAGGGTTAAATAAAGGAGGACCAATTCTCGGAGCCTGATAACTTCTGTAGCATTTGGAGGCTCATCAAAAGAACATAAGGCTATTCCCTGAGATGCTCCATATTCTTGCTGCATGGCTAGGATTGCAAATATTGTGATTCTGAAGTGCCTAAAGGGCCACAGTACATGATGAGCTACCTTCAGTTCGATTGCATCCCCCCAGTATGCAGTTCATAGAGAAGAGAGGCACAAGAAGAGAGGCCAGTGTGGCGTAGTGGTGAGAGTGTTGGACTAGGACTCGGGAGATCCGGGTTCTATTCCCCGCTTGGCCATGAAACTCACTGGGTGACTTTGGGCCAGTCACTGCCTCTCAGCCTAACCTACTTCACAGGGTTGTTGTGAGGATAAAATGGAGAGGAGGAGGAGGACTATGTAAGCCGCCTTGAGTTCCTTGCAGGATAAAAGGCGGGGTATAAATATAATAAAATAAATAAAATAAACAAGAGGGCTGTCAGCTGAAAATCTGTAGGTGCCCCCAACATACCTAGTTACCTTCCCCTCCCTATAAGCTTTCCAGTGGTACCTGTCCCATTCAAGTTGTCAAAATGGATTCAACTGAGGAATCTTTTCCCCCCAGTAGAATTCTCATGTTTTGCCATCAACATAAATATAGGCATTCATGTCAAATCTCATTTACACAGATAGCCTTATGCAAGCATTCACCTACAAGTACAGCTAAACTGGGAATAGGGCATCAGTGCACATGCAAACCCCACCTGAAACATCCCCATATGCTGGCCTTTGTTAAATATCTTTGCATGTTGAACACCAGGAACAGAAAAGGGTCTGGTAGGCATGTTGGGCTGGATGTACTTGCAAAGTTCCCATGATGGGAAACCCTGATAATGCCAGATTGGCTCTCAGTGCTATATGCTGATGTAAAGTTCTAGAAGTAATGGATTACAGTTTGTTACAAACAAGGTCTCTCCCTCTGTATTTCAATGAAGTTTGGCAACTGTTATAGTCATACAGCATACGTTAGCATTTCATGCTGCTATAATATCAGAGTGGCAGTACTTTAAAAGCTTGTTTCAGACCAGCTGTAGCACCACACTGAAGAGTGTACTTATCATGCTAGTAAGTCCCACCAGTGAAATGATGAGTACATTTTGCTGCTCTGTGAAACAGTAACTGGCAACAGGAATCCTCAGTATATCAGAAGAACTGCTAAATGCCACTCAAGAGGGATACCAACAAATCCTGAAGGATCGTTGTAGGTACCCAAAAGTGGCAAATGGGCTCAAGCATCCTGCCACAATACATCATTTTGCCTTTCAACACAGCAAGTAGAATTCAACAGTTTACTCAGGATCCTGTATAATACTTTTAGAATGAAAAACAAATAGTGTTTTGATTCCTGTGGAGATCTGTTATATTCCTCCCCAAAGATGTGGCTAATCTTGTCTTCGGTATTTGTTTAACAAACCTCAATATTCCTACAGATGGTTCACTTAAGCTGGGTGCTCCAAACTTGCTTTGGATTTCACTATGGGTGAAATTCAGTGGCAACTCTAGATCAACCCTGTTTTATTTATTTATTTATTTATTTATTATATTTGTTAATCGCCCATCTGGCTGGAACAGAGGTCAAATCCCATCTGTGTTAAGTTTAATCATGCCACCAAAACCAGTGTATCTTGTAACTATCAGATGATTAGTTTCTGTGGAGAAAGCCTGAGCACACACGGTTGAATGAACCCTGACATAGTTTTTCCCCTGTCGCTGACACCCCTCGTTCCCCCATCTTTCTGCATAATCCCCACCCAGGGGACAGGAGACACAGTTCTGGGCAGACCGATTGTACATGGTCACATCTGCATAGCTGCATCTACATACCCACCAGGAAGGGCACAAACATTCCGAAGATGGGGGCAGTCTCAAAGAGCTGCAAAGTATCCCAAAGTATCTAGGAGATGCCAGCACCCAAGAGGTGCCACTACCCTGCAGGGCGGAACCAGCCCACCTGGTCATCGAGGGCGGGGAGGGGGAGAGGGAGGATAGAAAAAGACAAACCCTGGAGAACAAAGGGTTGGTTGGGAACACGGTGCAGGCTTGCACGGATCAGGTCCCTGGCTCCGGTCAGGACCAAGCAACTTCCAACCCCGGGAGCGACGCCCGGAGACCAGCTACACAGACCACTATGCTAGATCACTAAGTCAGAGTCTCTGATGTAAGGTTAATCTTCTGTATTGAGTAGTGATGTAACCGATCGCCTCGCGCGAACCTACCTTTTTCTGGCAGTGGCTCATCATCGGCAGCTCGAGCAGCGCAGAGAACGCTCCATGTCGCTCGGAAGAACGAGGTGGGGCCCCCGCTACCGCGGAGAATCAAGGCAGCAGAGAGGCGAGCCCCCCCACAGGTTCATGAACACAACAAAGCCTATCCTCTTATGTGTATTGAAGCTTTCCGCTTCAGCTATTTTTATAGACTTCCCTGTTTATAGTGTGAAATTTCTGTAGTCTATTAGTTCCGCTCCATTAAACTCTTTGAAATTAACCGCTCGTTGCCTCAATACGATTCTATGCGATTCAGTGTCAATGGTTGGTAGCAGCTGGGTTTAAAGTCCTCAGAAGCCACGTAAAGGGCATTTCTTCGGTGCTGGTTAACCGCTTCAGTGCCGAACCCGCGCAACGGACCAGGCACGGTCCGCCACAGTTTCCCCATCTCCAAAATGGAGGTGACCAACCTTAAAAGAGTTGTAATTATTAATATATTGTTTGTTTGTTTGTTTGTTTGTTTCATTGATTGATTGTTTAGTACACTTCTATACTGCCCAATAGCTGAAACTCTCTGGACAGTTCAAAGCAATGAGCACAATGAACCATGAGTTAATGTATGTGAAGTGTGCTAAATACTCTTACCATGCTAAATTTAAATGCTAAAGATTACTGTATTTTACAGATCCTACACTAACGAAGTGCAGGAATCATACGAGTTACTGTTTATTCAGATGCAAATGCCATAGATCCCTATGTAAAATATAATCTAGCAAAGTCCGCTACAGCTGAGCTGTGGTGCATTTCTGTCTTTGGTAATAACCGAACCCTCATCATGATAAGGGTTCAGAAATTCTAAAAACAGGGAAGATTCAGGAGAGATGTTTCTAAGAATTCTGCATAATATCTGAAGGTGAAGAACAGAGGTTGGGATATCAACAAATATTGTCCAGTTTGCAAATAGCTGCATTAGATGCACCCAAGGGCTTGCAAGCACTATGATACCCTAAGGGATAATCTCCTAGATTTTGACCTTCTCTTCGAACAATTGGTTCTGGTTCTATATCATTAATGGCTTTTTTTTTTAAAAAAAAAATCCCAGACAGGAATGAACATGATGTTCCAATGCCTTTGGCACATCGAGGGAGCAGAAACATTCCTACTTTCTTGGTGCACTGGATGTGAGGTAAGGCCTGGCATAACCTGGGACACATCCTAAGTAGGGCTGAGCTCAAAGTTCTTAAAAACAAAACAACATTTGGCCATATTTGGGGAGGTCCAGGGGGGTGTTGAAAGTTTTCTTGAAGCTTCCCCCTCACCTATCTTACATTTATTGTTGTTGCAGCTGCCATCATCCATTACAAGGTCCTGGTGGGCATAGTGCTTCCCAAAATCTCCATGGCCAGTTGTTGCTATTCTTTCTCTCCTTATATTGTATGTATCATAATCACAAAAGCCAATTAGAGTGAGGGCATTTATTCTTTCCTTTACTCTAAGAATGCTGGGAGAAACAAAAGGCAGTCATTGTGACTTCAGGGGACTTTGTTGCTGCCCCAATCAGGGCCGGTGCTACCATTAGGCCAACTAGGCAGCCGCCTAGGGCGCAGGGCTAAAGGGGATGCCAGAAACACCTTGAAAACAAAATACAGCACTCTCAAGTGGGAAGGGAGGCGCTAAATATCTGATCTTGCCTAGGGCTCCAAACTGCCTTGCACCGGTCCTGGCCCCAATCCAAAAAGGTTGCCAAAATGCCACCCCAAACTTTGCGCTATGTGAAAAGGGCAGTGAAGCTGGGAGAGGCATCCATAAATTTCTTACCCTCATTTTCAAAAGCACTTTGACAGGACACATGGGAAAGCTTCCGTTAAAGAAACTCCAGTTGGAAGGTCCTCGTGGCCACAGATAACTAATTATATGTTCTTTGGATATCTTGGTCATCAATTTAAATCAAGTGAACTCTGTGTGTGTGTGTGTGTGTGTGTGTGTGTGTGTCCGTGTGTGTGTCCATGCATGTGTGAAATAAATCTGCATTGCATTCCTCTACTTTGTCTAACTATGTCTGTAAATGTGGATCTCACCCGTTCGGACTCCTGACAATAAGGACACCTAAAAGAGAATAAGGAATGCAGGAAACCATCTCTCCAGAGACTGCCTCACTGCAGGTGACAATCTTGTCATAACTGTTGCAGTTCAAGTCTGGAACATTTAACTATGGTCTTGGCAGGTAAAATGCCTTTCAGTTCACCTTTATATTAAAGGGGATTTAACTTGAAATATACTTTCCCCCCTCCTCTCCCACTAAAATATAGGTCGGTGATAGCCTATTGTGACTTTCTCTTCAATTACTTGACCAGTTTGAGATAATCAGAAGGTCTTTCTGCTTATCCTTTTTCTTTCCTTTTTTTTTTTTTAACTTTCCCACTTTTCCTGGAGTAGCTTGATGCTATCTTTACGTATTCAGTTAGCAATAGTGAAAGGAACAGATAAGCTGTGTGCAACAAGCATAAGCAACAGTACATTTAAATTGCTGGGGAAAGGGTATCGAGTCTGCTGTGGGATAAGATTTATCACTCCTGCTGTGAAGCAGATGACACAGACTATACAAGAATGAAGCAGACAGGTTAAGAGTCAAATTTCATTAAGCTGTCTGCTGGAGGGGTGAAGCATGCAAGACCAAGGATGAGACAGGAAAGGATAGCTGATTTACAAGAAATTTGATTTTACAGCATGTGTTGCAAACATCGACACCAGATATGAAAGCTTAAAAGAACTATTTTGCTATTTATTTGTCTCTCTGTCCTGATAATGGTTGGTTTGCCTTCACCCTTCAGTAGCAGTGGCAGCAAATCTGACAGTGGGCCATATTTTTGGAGGTTTAACTCAGCTTGCCCAGCTTGTGACCCACCAGGCTGAATTCAACCCATCCGCCATTATTTGCAGCCTGCCGAATGTTTGAGAGTCCCCCTTGTTCTTGCAGTCCAAGGCAGGCAGCAAAACAAAGAGGTTGATTAAGCTCCAGGTGGGCAACCATACATGGCTGGTTGGCCAGCATTCAATCTTTGCAGGCCTGCTTATTTCAGCATCCCTCCCCCAAAACACTGGGATTGAACAGCACTAGTAAAACCATTTCTTATGACTAGAAGCTAGTGTTCTTAGTCACAAAACTAGCGATGTATCATTGAGCCTCGAGTGGCGTAGTGGACCGAAATCGGTCCACTCACGCCCACTTGAAGCTCGGTCGAGCCTACCTTAGTCTGTCGGCGGCTCGCCTCTCCGCGGCAAGCCGTCCGCGCCGCCCGCTTCGGTCCCGTCGCGTCACTTCCAGCACCAGAAATGACGCGATGGGACCCTGTGCAGGTGCGCTGGACCCCCGTGCCACGTACTGCGCCTGCGCAGGGTCCCATCGCATCATTTCCGGTGCCGGAAGTGACGCGACGGGACCGGAGAGGGCAGCTCGAGCTGCGCGGAGAACTTCTCCACGCCGCTCAGAAGATCGAGGTGGGGGGGCCGCCGCCGTGGAGAATCGAGGCAGCAGAGAACCGGGACACACACACCCAGGTTCGTTTACACCACTACGAACTACAACTACCTCCTCTCCCCTCCCTGGTGTTTTCCTTATATGGAGAGCTTGGGGAGAAAATTATCAGTTTTTGCAGTGTCTCTGTGTCCTGCCAAATCTCCAGATCACTAATGAAACATCATGAAGGTTCAGATTTGATTCCGTCCATTTTGGAGGAGCCCCATTTTGATGTGGACGACATCTCCCAAATCTTTCTGAATCAGCCCAATTCAGAACTAGATTCATGATTTGGGCAAATCTTTTTTGTTTGTTTTTTTACGGGTCATATTGCATTAACTTGTTTTAGGAATTTGTGTCATTTTAAAGTTGGTTTTAAATTTTTATATTGTTTTTATTGTGTATATTTTATATTGTATTGTTGTGTTTTTTTATTGATTGTTGTAAACCTCCCAGAGAGCTTTGGCTGTTGGGTGGTATATAAATAAAATGAATAATAAAATTATTATTAATAATAATAAATCTGATGCACACTCCTAGTTCATATCTATATGTGAATGTTTTGTTGTTGTTTTTTAAATTGCAGATTGATGCAGAAACAGGATGGAGTAGAGTTATTAATGAACACATGCCAAAACAGCATGGGTGGATCCATCCAACCCTACTTCAATGTGTGGAACTCTCGTTCAGTGAATGGAAGCTCTTTCAATTTATGGAAGGGAAACTTAGGACCCAAACCTATATGAATATTTAAATGTCATGGTAGCCATGTTCCCTAACAGTATATGTCCCCCGTTATTCCTATGTTTTTAATGTATTTTAGGGGCAGTTCAAATGTTATGGTCACCACATTTGACCAAACATTTTGAGCCAAAAAAAATGTTTGAACCAGGCCATCTAGTAAATAGTCCAAGGAAGGAAGAGCATTTCCAGCTGGTTCATTTTCACTTGTAAGAAGTGGACCTTTGGGGTTGACATGTTTTTGTTGCCCATTTCTTCTTCCATTCAATATACTTATGCCAGCAAATATGCCAGCTACACTGGAGCATATGAACATAGGAAGCTCCTTTATATTGAGACAGACCATTGGTTCATCTAGCTCAGCATGCTCTCCAACTGGCATCCTCCAAAGTCATGGGCAGAGGTCTTTCCCAGTGTGGCTGTCTGAGATCCTTTAACTGGAGATGGCACGGAAGCATCTTTGAACCTTCTGGGTGCAAAACATGCACATGAGATGCACCCTCTCCTTCATCAATGTTTCTGTTATATCAGTAAAGCAACATCATTTGTGGAATTTCTCTAAGGCTGGAATTCGACATTGGAACAGGTGTGTGTCTGCTGCCCAAAACCACAGCCCTGATTGATTCCTTTCCCCTCTAATGTCAACACATGCTGAATATCCTTAGACATCATACTAGTTTCTCCTCAACTATAAGTAGAGCCAATGAAGTTCATCAGGAGCAAAGAAACTCACAGTGAGATGACATCACATATTGAGTATACCTAAATCCTACATGGAAGAGTGGAAGAAGGAGGAGAAGGCTATCAATTTAATGCCTACTAGTCCTGATGGCAATATGCTACCTCCAGTATCAGAGGCAGTATGTCTATGTACACCAGCTGCTGGAGAACATGAGTAGGACAGTGCAGTTATTACACGCATGAGGGCTTCTCACAGGTGGCTGGTTGGCCACTGTGTGAACAGAATGCTGGACAAGGTGGACCCTTGGTCTGATCCAGCATGGCTCTGCTTATGTTCTTTAGCTGTGGGACTTCTGATTTTGTTGGTAGCTATGATTGGCCATTCATCAAATTGTTTAGTCTCCTTTTTATTCATGATTTACCATGTGAATATTCCAGGTACATGTGCCCAGAGGCTGTTGGGCATCAGAAGCTTTTCTTTTTTCCAGAATCTAAACAGAAAATATAGAATGAATTTCAACCGGTTACAATTTTACCATCAAGCTAGTGACACTGATTTATTAATATTGATTTCTCAGGTACATATCACTGTCTGTGCCATTTCCTTTTATGTTTCTTGCCAAGTGGCTTAAAAATAAAATCAGTGAATTATGAATTTGGAGCTGCCACAAATTTTGATATGTTGTTACCATTCTGACACTAGGATGTCATATTTCATAAATGGCAATTTGCATTTAAAACGCCATTTCTGAGCTGATGAAGACCTGAGACAGAGGCCTTAAATGTCTACCCAGTGTGTGTCCCCTTGGAATACACACTTTCCCCCTTTTAATTAATTATAGGGATTGTGTTGACATTCTTAATGTTTATGGATTTACAGCAACTCTGACCAGGAAGCAGCAGCTGTTTCAGAATTAGTAGTCTCTGATAGAATAGTGCAGCCTGATCGTTAACACGCAGTTAAAAGAAAACAACACTTGTCAATTATTTTCAAGGTTTCTGGAAGGAAAAAAAAAGGCTCTTGAAGGAGGGAGTTCCATTTGCCAATGATTTGCAGTTTTAACAAGATGAACTAACTAATCAGTGACTTGCTTTCTTATTGAAACTTTACATCGGCCATCCCCAATCTGGTGCCCTCCGGGTGCTTTGGAATGTCTATAACTCCCAGAATGACCATTGGTCATGCTGGCTGGAGTATATGGGAGCTGTAGTCCAAAACATCTGGAGGGCACCAGGTTGATGGAAGGCTGCTTTACATGTTATTTTTATTTATCATAGACAAAGGACCAGGGCTTTTTTTCTGGTGGAACTCACCGGAACTGAGTTCCAGCACCTTTTCTTCTATTAATTGCATTACAATTTAATCGCCATCTACTCCCGAGGAAATGTAATCCAAGAGTTCCGGTACCCTTTTCTCCAGAAAAAAAGCACTGCAAACTTTTGGAAACCAGGAGTATCTCTAGCCTTTGTTCAGCAATATGAAACCATTTTCAGGACATCTGTCATTGTGGGAAGGTATACAAACAGGTTGGTAGGTAGGATTTCTTTCTTTCTTTCCTTTTAAAAACTGCAGCTTGGCAGCCTCCTTCAGTGCTTTTTTAAAAATACAGGCACCTCAACTGTTAAGTACAGCAACAATTTTCCGTCAAATTTGATGGTAATGTACATGTATTTTGTCGCTGCTTCAAAAGTACACTTAATGTCTCTGTCCACAGGGACTCTCGAGACTGTTTACTTGGATGGATACTGAATATAATTTTAATATTTTACATTGACTCATCCCTTCTATTCATGAAGTCTCACTGAAAAGTCCAAAATCAAGTTTCCTTTGCTCATACTGCGTGGCAATCAGCTTCACATCAAGTAAGCAGCATAGTTAGGTTAAAATATTAAGAAGGGAGTTAATTAAAAATAGGAATTGTAAAATAAGAATTGCAACTGGATGCATTTGCAGTCAGGGACAGGGGGGATTCCCCAGTGAGGTTTTGATCTATTCTGTGTTTCATTCATTCTCTTTAACCAAATAAACAAAAGGCACAAGTCTTGAATTGGATTACACAGAATCACTTGGTTCTGCTCCAAAAGATTTTGGTGGAAAGCAAATTCATTGCACTCTACCAGAAATCTGGATTTCGCACAAAGAGAACGAGCACTGAGCATGCCTTGAAGTCTTGGAGTGTGTAAGAAAGAAATGCGATCCCTGCTCCTTCACCATACTGGAGGACTCCAAGCATGTGAGGTATGAGGCTAGCATGACCTTGTGATTCAACAGACCGTGTTAGGCTCTCACCTTATACACTTCCTATACAATAGTGACACTGTGTGCTCTTGTCCTGCCCGTATCTCTCCTCCCCACACCATCTATGCCACGAGTAGAAAAGCAGTTTATGAAAGGCTAGTTTAAGCAGAAAAAATGTCTGCAGAGAAAGGGTTAAGCAACCCTTCCCATTTCATTGCTCCCTAGTCAAATGCACAGACTCCCATAGTTGCTTTTCACTGAAAAACAAAATAACAACAGCAAAAAAAAAAACAAAACCCCGGAGACTGTTACAAGCATTTGCCATGTAATGTTCATTTAAGCCTGTAATTTATACCTGCCTCTTTCAGTTCTGGGAAAAATACATAAGCATAACCCTAATGAGGCCTGTTGGCCCATGCTTATTCAGCACTGAATAGTGATGCACCTGAAGTTTGGAACAGGAATGTTCAGAGTATGAACTTCCTTAGTTCCAAATCTTCGGGCTAATTATAAGCAGACACAAAATGTCTGTGAAATTCCAGTTCACCTTATAATTGGTTCAGCTCTGGCCCCAGAACCAACATTCTATACTACCACAACCATCCCTCTTCCCCTTCTCACTAAAACTTACCTGACAGAAGCAGTGATAAAAATTATGTAAATTCTGACTTCTGGTGAGGGCTATGGTGGGCTGATGTCTCCACTGAGAAGTGGAGAAACAAGGCGGCATGGAAACCAGCTACAAAGCAATTTATAGCAATTTATAGCAATTTATTGGCTTTTCAGGCGGGAATATGGGGTGGGTTAGGATTTTTAAGTTTTGTACTGTTTTTAATTGTGTTTTATACTGTGTGTGTGTGTTTGTGTGTGTGTGTTCCCCCCCCCTTGTATTTTGTTGGACTGTACATCGTTCAGAGTGGCTGGATGTCTGGCCAGATGGGCGATTCATAAATATAATAAATAAATAAATACATCTCCCTAGATCAAAGGGACAATGAAGAGATAATCCACTTGTACCTTATAGGCTGCTTTTTGTGAGTTCACTGCAAAAATGAAGGTTATTTTCACAGCTAGCTCGCGGTGAGTGACCTGAGGTCTTGGAATTTACAGCTATCAAATGGCCATGTCTGGAGTCCTTCAAGAACATTAAGCCTGCCAGCCCCCATTTCTTGATTGATGGATTACTACCGTTTAGGAACAAATAGAGATTCCCTCTACAGCGAAGTTGAGATTTCTTATGGTGAGAAACCTTTTTTCTCGGAGCTATAAAAGATATTGGAGGATTTTAAAGAGTGAAAATTTAAAGATGAAAAAGTTTTATAGAAGGGAAGATAGATAGACAGTTTTGATATAGAAAAGAGGTTTCCTAATCCTCTTAATCATTTATTTATTTATTTATTTCGGACAAAAGTGTAGATTGGAGAAAACTGCTAGAAAACTGCTAGAAGAGCAGATGGCTGTGTGATTGTTTATTGCCTATGCTAACAGACTGCCAGCAATTGGAGGATTATACATAACAAAATATATAGTAATCGGACGGTGACTTCTGTTCTTATGTAGATGGAAATGCTGGAAAGTGCTGGAGTTGTAAAGGGACTTTAGGATCTTGGATTTGTCATGGACTGTATTGAATATGGCAAAAAAAATGGTTACACTTGATCTGCTTCAGAAATTGTTTGAAGAGTTTGGAAATAAAATGGAGCTTTCTATGAAAAGAATGGAGGAGAAGCTTCTAAGAATAAAACTGGAGATAATGGAAGATGATTAGAATTTGGACAGTTCCATAATGCAAATATCTGGAGAGGTGGCACAGATTAATGAAAAGGCTGAAATATCAAAGCAGAAAACAGAAGTGTTAAAAGGAGAACCTGAAAGAGAACCACATGAATTGATTCTGTTGGAATTGACACAAAAAGAAATTAGAGTTTCTTCAAACTCTGATGAAGACCTCAGAGAAAGAAGCAATTAAAAAAAAATTGGGGGGGGGGCAAATTGCTTGGACTGGAAACAGAAAGATTTGGAGACAGAAATTGACAGAATAAATTCTGTACCTGCTGGTTCAAGGGAAATTCCCAGAGATATATTCGTCCGATGTGTTAGAAAGAGGACAAAGGATCAAATTCTCCAACAACACTTTATTACAAGAATGAAAGTGGAAGATACAGATATATTAGTGATGGATTGCCCTGAAAGTGCAACCTTTTTTTTCAAGGAACTGAGACTTAAATTGACCCTACCTTAAAAGGTGGGCTGCCTTACAGAAAGAATAAAAAAGAATAGTAGAGGCAACTGGGAGACGACTAAGAATGTTTTAAAACTTTGGATGTAAACTCACCTACCAATTTAAAAGATTCTAAAGATTAACATATAATTGGAGCTGGGATTGGGGTTTATTCTATATAAAAAAGAATGTTTAATATGGTTTATAATACTATATAGCATGTTTAATATTGCCTATATTAGAAGAACGGTTGAGGAAGATGTCGCTGGTAGAAATAGTTAACTGACATTATTAATTAGAGTAAAATGATTGTTGGGTTGAAAACTCTAATAGACTATTTGTAAAGATTAGAAAAAATGATTTGTTTATACCATAAAAGGTGGGCGGCCTTACAGAAAGAGCCAAAACAGAACAGTAGAGTTAACTGGGAGAAGACCAAGGAAGCCTAAAAATGTTGAATATAAACTCATTTATCAACTTAAAAGATTCTAAAGATTAACATATAATTTGAGATGTAGCTTCCCAGGGCTTCTGAGTCTTTAGTAGTAGAAACCAGAGTGGTTTCTAGTGTGCACTTTCCAGAATATATCACACAACTTCATTTTCATCTGTATTTGCTTCTAATTTGTTTCCAGGCACAGTTCAAAGTGTTGGTTATTACCCATAAAGCCCTAAATGGCTTGGTGTCCTCTTTTACACAGTCCTCTATTTGAAGGGCTGTCAGGGACTGTCCTTTATTTGACGGAAACTTCTCTTTGAAAGGCTGCCATGTCCAATTCTAGTCTCAAGATAATGAACCATAAATCCAAAATAGGGCAGTGAAACTGTCAACAGGGACTGGTTGATATGAACATATTAAATTATGCCAGTGCTTTGTGATCTGCACTAGCTTCCAGTCCATTTCCACACCCAATTCAAAGTGCTGGTATTAACTTTCAAAGCTCCAAATGGCTTAAGGCCAGGTTACCTGAAGGATTGTCTCTTCCCTTAAGATCCTCATCAGAGGCCCTACTCCAGGTGTCTCGAGCAAATGAAGTGAAGCAAGTGGCTACTAAGGAGAGGGCCTTTCAGTTGTGGCACTCCAGT
The DNA here is from genome assembly GCA_021292165.1 of Shinisaurus crocodilurus. NCBI lineage: Eukaryota > Metazoa > Chordata > Lepidosauria > Squamata > Shinisauridae > Shinisaurus > Shinisaurus crocodilurus. Next base: position 151,735,414 of record CM037878.1, read on the forward strand.
TCTGGAATGCCCTTCCCAGAGAGGTTCACCTGGCTCCTATGTTGTGGTTTTTTCAATGCCAGGTGAAGACCTTTTTATTCTCCCAGGCATTTTAAATTCTTCAGCTTTATTGTTTTAGATCTGTTATTGTTGAAATGTTGTTTTAAAAAATAAATAGTAAAGACCTAGTACTCAGGCTCAGAAGCAGGCTCAGCCATGTCCTGGGTGTCAGGATCCTCAGGAATTTTAGTTTCTTAGACTTCTGGGGACTCAGCAGGCCTGGGAAGCTACAATTCTTGGGGATCTTGTCACCTGGGATAGTGTTACTGTGCCAAAGCGACAGCAGCAGTAACCCTTGTTGTTCCCATTGGGTAAGTTTGAGGATAGGGAAGAGGGCAGCAAGGGGCCTGCAAGTGGATTTAGAATTCCTCCAGCCCCCCTCATGTTTTTTTGGGGGGGGCTCCGATGACATCATCAGGACCATGGGAAGACCTGTAATGTATAACTGGCTGAGCTTAAAAAATAATAGTTTCAGGCCCAATGTGTATCAAGACTAAATTGGTTGGTTCTAGGTGAGTCTATTGCAAATCAAGCCTGAGTAACATCACCCAATCACTATAAATGACTACAGCATCAGGCGATGATCTTTATATGCAAATGAGTCATCCAAGATCAAACACCATAGGGAGAACTTTCATTTCAGCTTATGCACCTCAAACACAACCCTTTTCAATAGAGTCACTGAATTCATACATTCAACTGGGAACCATCATGCATTCAGTAATGATGTAATGAGATATCAGGTGATGTACATTGTCCTTGTGAACCAGTGCCATGTATCCCTCTAATGAAATGTTTGCAGAGAAGCTGAGGAAACGAGTTAACTGGTTTTCTTCTAGCCTTTTCCAACTTCTTTTTTGGTTTAAGTTTCAATAGACACTGTGAAATGAAAGAAAGAGTATATGCATCACAGGATATGGAACAATGCTACTTTCATTCACTTGCTGATTGTTTCATTTATTTTTTCTAGTTGAGAAACAATTGCACAGGGGCTGTGAGACATAGTGAAACTATTATCCATCTGGTATGCTCAGAATATGGAACTGAGGGAAGCCAGTTTGCCACAACTTCTGAGAACTATGAAGATACAAAGCTGTACAATTTCATGGTATGTTAATCTTTTGAGGGAATTCCTGACTGGCACAGATATCATAGGCATCAGGAGAACCTCTGCATCACATTTCAGGTGCCTTTAGAAAGTCAGGGCAATGCAAAATCAGATCAACTGGCGTTGCATTAAAAAAAAGTAATATTAATTACAAGGTAGGTTATCATTTAGACCACATGTTAATGATTACTTGGATTCTCAAATGTTTGGCTTCTCTTTCTAGACAGATATTTCTATGCATTTTGCATAGGGTATGCTGAAATGGCAAGGAAATACCAATGCTGATAATTAGGATCTTTTCTAGGCCTTGTATGCATCTATGCAATTTCTTAAAACCTTAGTGAGTCATAGTGTTCTTATGCATAGTGTTCTTAGTGAGTCATAGTGTTCTTATGCAAACCATTCTTTTTTATCTCAAAAGTCTCCCGCAATCTTACATGCCCTAACTTAGGGTTTGTTCACATATATGTTGGCCTTCCAACAATGACCAGCGGGGCCTGCAGGGCCACGACTTGAATTATGGCCAGGTCAGGTTTGTGTGAACACATTATTAATGTGTTCACACAAACTAATGAGAAACCAAACATGTGAGCTATGGATACATAGCCGTCCCAACTCCTATGACGGTAATGGGTCAAAAAAGTGTCACCAACATCATGCCGCATGTAGACTATTCACATGGGAATGCCATTGAATCCCTGTCCAAAGCCTGCCAGTGGCCTCACACACTTCTAAGGATATTGTGGCTGGAGGACACTTCATATGTAAATTAGCCCACACTACAGGCTCATAAAGGCTTGGATACAAAGATCCAGCTGAGCAAGCAAAAGGTGCTTCCATTCCTATGGGAGATAACTGATTTCTATATCTGCACCCCATCCCATACCAAAAAAATCAGTTCAGAGGATTGGGGGATCATCCAGACTGGATTGGGGAGGGACCTACAGATGGATAGAAGCTGCCAACCACCCTTGAACAAGCTGAAGTGCCTTTTGCTCACACAGTGGGGTCTGGAGATCCAAGCCAAGACCTAAGGTAAAAAAACCCAAGCCAATCATAATATGCATGCTTCTTTGGCATATTGTAGAACATTTCACAAGATGTATATTAGTCTGTGTAAGCAGTTAATGTGTCTCATCATGCCTTGTGAACTTTCAGTTACCTGGCTCCAGCGGCGGCTTGCCTCTCTGCGGCGAGCCGCCCACGCCACCCGCGCTGGTCCCATCGCGTCACTTCTGGCGAGGCGGAAGTGACGGACGGGACCCTGCTCCGGCACGCTGGACCCCCACGCTATGTTTTTGGAGGGGGGAACCAGGGCAAAAGGGCTTAAACAGCCCTGTTGCCCTGGTTTTCCCCACCAAAAACATAGCATGAGGGTACAGCGCGCCGGAGCAGGGTCCTGTCGCGTCACTTCCGCTGCGCCGGAAGTGACGCAATGGGACCAGCGAGCCAGTCGTGGCCAGCTCGAGCAGCGCGGAGAAAGCTCCACGCCGCTCAGATCGAGCCAGGGGGGGGCGCCACCGCAGAGAGGCGAGCCGGCGGAGAGGCGAACCCCCGCAACAACTCGGGTAAGACCACTAGTTTCTGCGGACTTTCATCTCTAAGATGGGCTGCAGTTTGTGCATTTAAAAAAAACCTCTAAGGAAATCTGCACAATGTGTACAACTTTATGCAATTTACATAAATCATGGTATTGTGCACAAATCAGCACCCAAAAAGCATGTGGATCTAGTGTGATTTGCATAACATTGGCCAATCTGTACAAATCATGCTATATCCACGTGCTTTCCGGGTGCCAATTTGCATAAAACATGCAAAATACCACAAGTTATACAAATTGCATACTTATGCAAATTGCACGATTTGCGCAAATTTCCTTAGCATTTTTTTTTAAATGCTCAAACTGTGGCCTGTCTTAGAGATTAAGTCCATGAGCTGGCTCAAATTGCATCATAGCAAGTTGACGCCAGCACAGGGCTGGCAAACCAGAATCAGGGGAGGCCGAATCTTGAAAATCTGTCAGATTTTCACCCCCTTATTGGATTCCTCATACATCCCTACTCAAGCCAAGTTTCACTGAGACAGGAAGCCACCTTCTGCTCCTTTCTGCCCAGGAGGAGTCAATTTATTCCAGAAAGTTCTTGGCTGCAAAGCTGTAGTGTCATGGCTCACCGCACGAGGCAATGGCCAGCACAGTTAGAGATGCCTGAGAATTTCATTTCAGTTTGTACATAATTCGAAATTGCCCCACTCTCAGTCCCAAATGTGAATGGGAGCCTATTTTTTTCTTAAAAGTTCACAAATTCCTGAAAGTGTGATTGTGTTTGAAAAATGCATATTTTGAAAAATGTGCAATGAAAACAACCCCAAAATATTTTTTTCACACTTTAGTCTATGGTGGGAGGAAGGGGGCACTTTTGGAAAATGTGCACAAAAATGTGCACTTTTCCCATTCAAAATGTGCACTTTTTCTATTCAGATGAAAAGAAAAACTGTTCACAAACAAGATTGGGAGCAAGACGAACCGAGCTATGAAGTGGAGTATGTGGCATGTCTGGTTTTTGTATCTTTGCTGTGAGAGGGGTGTGTTTTTGAATGACATTGATTTGGGGGTGACCTTCCTATTACTTGGACAAACAAATAAATTTTAGAGGAATTTAGAAGTGGTTTGGATAAATTAATTGACTTCCCTTCTGTAAAACGGCTGTGGTCACAGAAAACTGGAGTGTTTTTGTGTTTTGGAGATTAGACTACATTCCTGCCTTGTTCTCAGGCAAGTTATTTGTCTTTTAACCTCCCTCCCATTTAGCCTTCAGTGAAATAAATGTCTTGTGACTGGCCATGCCCACCACATCACCCATTTTTATATTGGAAATAGAGAAGAAGAGAGAGTATTGTATATTATAAAGAATAGAGACGGAATGCTTGAGACATCTTATTTTTTTGAATTCTGATGCAAGCTGACCTGATCTGCATCTCCCAGACTAATGTGCAGATCGAAACTTAATTATCCCAGGACCGGTGCAGGGCAGTTTGGCGCCCTAGGCTAAATTATATTTAGCACCCCCCTCTCGTGCCGTGGGGGGGCTCCGGAAAGCAGCCCTGCTCTGCAACCTCCCGCCGCCGCTGCCGCCACCGGACCACCACCCCGCACGCTGCCTCTGCCGCCCCCCACCTACCTTCCCACACCTCCTCCGAAAAGGGACCCCCGCACTCTGTTTTTGGCCGGGGGAAACCAGAGCAACAGGGCTGTTTAAGCCCTGTTGCCCTGGTTCCTCCCGCCAAAACAGAGCGCGGGCGGGGCTCCGGAAACAGCGCAGAGAAGGTAGGTGTCGGGGGGGGAGGCGGCGCGGAGGCGAAGCGAAGCGAGGTGAGGCAAGGTGGGGGGAGGCGGCGCGGGGGGGAGGCGGCGCAGAGGCGAGGCGAGGTGGGGGGGAGGCGGCGCGGGGGGGAGGCAGCGCCGAGGCGAGGCAAGGTGGGGGGGAGGTGCCCAGGCTCGGCCCCACCACTACTCCGGGCGCAATCCCCCGCACTGACCTGGCTTTCTCAGTGAGGCGGGCGGGAGGGCAGGGCAGGAGCGCGCCAGCAGCGAAGAGGAGCGCAGCGTTCTGCGCCCTCTTCCGCTACGCGCCCTAGGCAACAGCCTAGTTGGCCTAGTGGTAGCGCCGGCCCTGAATTATCCCCCAACTTCCATATTTTCTAAATGTTCCAGCACAGCACTCATCTAAAAATAAAAAATGCATTTTAAAATGCATGTTTCAAAAGAAAATACATGTTAAAGTGAGAATTTTTGTGTAGATTTTTTTAAAAAAACCAATGACAAACTAATGCAGAAACAAAACAGAATAGACTTTGGAGTGAACACACACAAAAGTGACATTTGATTGGAAAAAGAATTATTTGTCTATCCCTAGGATAGACCAAAGCCAAAGCTCACCATATCTTTACAAGTTAAAAATGTAAGTATTCACCATGTATGTGCTATTCTTTGTTTATCTTTTCAAAAAGCCTTGTTTCCTCCCCCGCAGATCTGAAACCATTGGTGATCTTATTAATCAGTGCCTTCCTGATGATTTCTAATTACTAATTATAAACAGCTATGTGCAATTGACTCCCCTTGTAACCCCCAGATAATTATTAATGTGCTGTGTTTCACCAAGTGAATTCTATAAACATATTGGATTTGATGCAATGTCCCATTATGGGTGAAAATTTTCCTTTCTGCTCAGTGGTAGTAGGTAGCTACTACAGCAGTGGGGGGGAGGGGGATCTATATAAGGAATTCTGATTAAAACATTTAAATCATTTCTGCTCCACCACCTTCAGTAACTAGTTTCAAACCACAGTGGCTGTCTTGGTTATGTTCCCAGCAGGTTATTAACAATTAATTAGCAATACTGCTCGAACGCTATCTTCTCTGCAGTACTAGACTAATTGCATGGCACTGGAATGCCACTACACTTTGCAAACAAACAGTAAGCCATAGGCACTTGTTTTGTAGCAAGGCTCTGTACAGTTTATTTAATTTTTTGTTGTTGTTTTTAACGCCTGCCTGTTTAGGAAATTGAGAACAAAAAAAGTTGCTTAGTGCTCTGCATTTCCCCCTGAATGGTAGGAAATTTCAGGTCTGCTTGAGAAACTCAGTTTCTTTACGAAAAGTACTGGAGAACTGTGATGTATTTGTAAGATCTGTTAGTTTACAAATGCACTGATGGAGTAGTTGCAGAACAAACAGGAGGTCAGACAGGCACTGCTCATATACAGGCCTGTGGCTTATGCTGGCTCAGCTTGTCTGGGCGTGGAAAGCTAAGCAGGGTCAGGCCTGGTTATTACTTGGATGGGAGACCCCTCCTCTAGTTTCCTGCATTGAGCAGGGGGTTGGACTCGATAGCCTTGTAGGCTCCTTCCAACTCTGTGATCTATGAAATCTATGAAATCCCAAAGCAGCTCATCTGGTATTCTAAAAAGCCTTCCAGACACTTCTTTGCACTTTTCCCTAGTCAGCTCCAAAACATAGCTTTCCCCCACCCCTCTGCTTAGTTCATACATCTTGCTTTCAAAGTCTCTTGGCCTATACTCCATACCGTGACTGATCAAACCCCTTTCACAGCTTCCTCCTGCTATGCAACTTGGGATGTTTGAAGAATTCAAATTGTGCAAATACTGATACAAACTGACCTGATCCCCACCTTCCGGACTAATGTGTGGATTGGACTGTACACTGTAGCTACCTGATCCCCACCTTCTGGACTAATGTGTGGATTGGAATGTAGCTATCCATCAGATTTCACACTTCTTCAAATGTTGTGGCACAGTTCTCCGTTTAAAAAATGTATCAAATTACATTTAAGGATGCATATTTTGCGATAAAATAGGTTTAGAAGTACATTGTGAAATAAAATACTTTCAAAAATGCATATTTAAATGTTTGATTTTCATGTTGATTAAAAATGCAGATTAATTCAGAAACGGGACAGAATGGATTTACAGATGAATATCTGTGAAAGTAACATGGGCCAGAAATAGATTGATTCATCCATCCCTACCAGCAGCTGGGTGTGTGTTGATCAGCCAAATAGCCCAGGTGATTGGCTGCCTTGATTTCCCATTAATTAGCATCTATTGTTTGTGAGCAAGCTATGCCAAACCTAAAGAAAGGCTCCGTATAACCAGATAATGTAGACCAGACATGATGGGGAACCTCTGGCCCATGGGCCAGATATGGCTCATGGGGGTTCTCTATCTGGCCTAAAAAGCTTCTTCCCCAGGCCCCACCCTCTCTCCTCAGGCAGGGAAAGCTCTTATTTCCAATCAGCAGCTGATCAGAGATAAGAGTTTGTCCATGCTCAGCGCTGAGAATGGATGATGTGTGTGTGTGTGTGTGTGTGTCTGTGTGTGTGCATGTGTACAGTGTGGGTGGTGTGTGTATGTCTGCGTGAATGGTGTGTGAGAGTGCGAGGTGGGAATGCCTACTTTGGGCCCTATCCATGCCTACTGCTGGCATGCAGACCTAAGGAGTTTCCTAGGTGGCAAAGTGGCCCTCAGGCCTAAAACATTTCTCTACTATAACATCAGTACACAAACAAATACAGATAGGGTACTAATGAATGACAAACAAACCATGGGACCAAAATACCATGAAATCTAAAGGGAGTAGTAGTTCTATCATGTTTCTATAGAGCACAAATGTATATAAATGCATGTAGAATTAATGTCTGTAGTAGAGTTCTACAGCGTTTCATAATCATAAAAGATATTTGCTCTCAGGGAGCTCACAAACTTAATTCTGACAGTGAGGAAGACAACAGAGGAAAGGGAAGAGAAGGGAGCAAGAGACTATATGAAATAAATCCATAATCTGACATTTTTTTCAGTATCAAAGAACTCACTCATTCACAGAACATTTGGACTGCATTCATTCACTCCATCCTGAAACAGATATGACGGAAGAGGTGATAGATTGCAATGAAAAATAATGTCACTTGTTTTGTGAGGGCAAATGACTGCATCTTTCAAATTCTTGCAACAGATATCTTACAAGCCACAGCTAGCAAGGATTAGAGATGATTTGAAACCATCCAGTGTGAAACTGCCTTTGCAGCAGCAATATGGGTCATTATATCTATTTTTGAGATACTTCTGAGTTATAAGATAAACGAAGTAAGTAGTCCTTGTGTATATAATGAGTACTTCTCTTTGAATGAAATTCCGATCTCATTTGCCTCAGGGAAAATGATTATGTCATCCTGCAAAACCATCCTCAAAGCACAGCTCCAATGCAAAACTCATTGAATATGTCTTGAAGAGTTGCTTGTAAAATAATAATAATGGAGAATTCAAATAAATGTAATGGGGGGGCCAAATCGCAATATAACTTCTGACGAGGATATTGTTCAGGTTGAAGTAATTTTTGACATCCAGTAATAAGGCTAGATAAATAATTATGCTTAATGCTTAGTGTTGGGGATCCTGAAATAGCTGAGCACTGAGGAGAAAGGCCTTAGCATGATCCTTGGGCTGGGCCCCATCTGCAATCTGAAATGGTACAGCCCTGACACAGAAATACAGCCTCGGTGAGAATTAAGGCATTCTGTCCAAGTTACCTCGCTACCATCATTCCCTGTAGGGATGTGTAGCATGCATCTGAAGATGCGCAAGCAAGCTGTGTTGGCACATTCTGGGAATGAAACAAGGAAGCAGTTGGCAGTGACCAAGTTTTTGGCTATGTCTAGTGAGCCATGTGAGGCCGGTACTGCTCAACCACCTGTCATCTTGTCTCTAATGCAAAAAAAAAAAAAAAACATTCAATTTTTTTTAAAAAAAATTCTGGTTCTCTTTTAATGCAATGCCACAGAAGATGAAATTATGGGATTTGCATGAAATGTTATCATGGGTATGCTATGCATAACGTGTAGTAATTATTGGAGAATATTTTCCCCAGAACCACTAAGGGATAAATAAGCACATGCATTCTTTACAAAACTGTGAGTGATGTGGGGTTTCATCAAAGTGACTACCTTCTTACCTAGATGAAGGTAAAATATACTTCAAGATTGAAGTGACAAGACTGAAGTGTTGCTCGTAGATGGATCAACATGTGATTTCATTAGAAGTGTGTTTTCTTGTTTTTGAATGGGTCACTCATGCACTCACACTAAAGGAGTGGGTTCACAACCTGGGGAGATTTTTGGATCCAGCCTTGTTCCTAGCTGATAAGTTGGTTGTACATTTTCCTTAATGATAGATATCTGGTTACTGTTATCTTGCTGCATAACCTCCTGGTAGTAGGTGATCACTCGTGACTGAGTAAGATTGTCTTCCAGGATAAAATTACAAAAAGAAAATTATAAAAAGAGGAAATTCTAAAAAAATGTGTAGACTCTAGCGATGGGTCCGTAAGTGACTGTGGAGGCCAATTCTAGATTCACACAGCTTCCCACAGTGAGGACACAGGTTACCAGATGGAAGATGGTCCTGTAAAGGATTCGTTTGATGTGCTTTTCGCTTAACCCGTTCACCTTGCACTCGGGCTTCTTCAAAGTCCATGGAACCTTTGTGAAAGGCCAATCTCCATTTAGATCATTCATGGGCCAGAGCTTCCAAGTTTTCGATGTTTATATTGCATTTTTTTAGATTAGCCTTAAGAACATCTTTAAACCTCTTAAATACCACCGATCAGTATAACCTCCTGGATAGATTATTATAATACAGTACACACTATGATGGGTTGCTCTTGCCAGCAGACCAGAAACTTCACCTAGTACAAAACCATCTTGCCCAACTCCTGATGTGTTTCAGCCTTACCTGATAGGGGTTAGCCTTAAGTAGTATTCATTATAAAAAAAAACCCTGCTGGTTTAAAAGAGCAGAGTAAGGCTATCTCATGTTGGTTTGGTTCAAAGTAGCCAGGAAACGGGAAGCTTTAGGCTGATCCTTTATCTGACATACCCTGTGATCAGTGATAATGTAGTGCAATGTCACAAATTGTGCTGGAGTACAATTTATCCTCCACACACAAAGCCTTTTCATTGGTCTTTTAGGCCCAAATTCAGATGGAGAGGATGGAGTGCCTGAGCGTGTATTGATGGTATTCATTCAAGTTTCTTGTGTCTTATTTTCATGATCTTGGAGCTATGGCACTGATGGACAGACACACAGTCTCTTTTATTATTGTAGATGTAGGCTAAATTAGGGATGCAACTGCTCGCCTCGGGGGGGCATAGTGGGCCGAAATCGGCCCCGCTCACGCCCGCCCGAAACTCGCAGGCCTTACCGGGTCCCAGCCCTGCTCACCTCTCCACGACAAGCTGCCCGCGCCCACCGCGATGGTCCCATTTCATCACTTCCGGCTGCGACGGGACCCTGCGCCGGTGCAACAGGACCCCGTGCTGCGTCTTTTCTGTAGAAACCAGGGCAACAGGGCTTAAAACAGATGTTTTAAGCCCTGTTGCTCTGGTTTCTACAGAAAAGACACAGCGCGGGGTCCTGTCACGCCGGCATGGGGTCCCATCGCGCACTTCCAGCCAACTGGAAGTGACGCGACAGGACCATTGCGGCAGGTGTGGGCAGCTCAAGCGGCGGGTGGGGCAGCATGGCGAGGCGCCCCCCCCCAGGTACATTGACATCTCTAGCTATGATTTTATTTATTTCATTTCATTTCTATACTGCCCAGTAGCTGAAGCTCTCTGGGCAGTTCACAACAATTCACAAAAACACAGACCACAAATACAATAAAACACAGCATAATTCTTTTCCAAGATACAAAATTTAAAAACAATTTAAACAGCTAAAACAGGTTCAACACAAACTAGACCTGTTAAACTAGACCTGCTGACATAAATGTCCCATCATGCCTGGGAGAAGAGGGCAGTCTTAACCTGGTGCTGAAAAGATGTCCACCACTAGCCCACTATGTGGAAGAAATTCTCTACGTGTGTCAAGGTTCCACCTCTACCAGGACACCTTGATCAGCTCATTAAAGATATCTGCCTCTTTAAGAGCCCCTCCTGTATCAGGATGCCAATTCTCTGCCTTTTACCTTCTCTTCCCAGTAACGTGGGATTAGGCCTTAGGCGTGGTGCAAAAGACACTCCAACAACTGAATGTTAACAATAACTGTTTACTTTAGTAGATTTTGGTGTATTAGATTCACAATAACTTAAGGTAATTACACAAATAGAGCTGTATACTTTCAAAAAGCAGGTATAATAGAAATAAAAGAAATAATAATGCAGTTTTCTCTAACCTAGCTACTCTTTCACCTGTAACCCTCAGTTAAGAGATTCCTTCTCCAGCCTAGCCCTGGCTGTTCTGCATTCTTCAGTGATATTCAGACTCTGCTTCTCTGTCTGCTCTCTGCTTCTTGGTGCCTGCAGAACCTCTCCTCCACAGCTTCTCTCTCTCCAATTTCGCACTCTCTCTGCTTCTCTCTCTCCAGCTTCTCTCTCCCCTTTATATACACTCTCAGCAGGACTAGAAGGCTACAAACCTGTGATCTCAAACTAGGGAAACAAAACTTAACTCTATTAAGGGGGGAAAGTGACTTCTCTCAATGAAAAGGAAACTTTAACTCCAAGAGGGGAAAATGAAACTCACGAATGCCCCCCTTCCATCAGGAGATGTTTGGGCCTACAGGCTTCAAACTAACTCAAGCCTATGTAGGCCTCAATCCTTCACAATGACAGAGTTGATCTTTTAAACAACACACACTGGGGGGTAGGGAGAAACAGACACGCACACACATATGGAGGGGTGGGACAGACACACACAGTGGGTGGTGGGAAGATACATACACTCTGGGGAGTAGGGAGACACATGCACACACACTGGGTGGTTGGGGAGACACAGATACACACTGGGGAGTGGGGAGGCACACACACATGTGCACACAGTGTGGGTAGGAAGACACACACAGTGGGGTGGGGATGGACACACACACACCCTGGGGAATGTGGACACACAGAGAGAGAGGGAGAGAGAGAGGTTGAGGAGACACACACACACAAATGTATTCCACCAACTACAGTACAAGAGGAATAAGAAACTTCCAATGTTTCAGGTGTCTTTGGATTTTTCAGAAACTGTGTACAGAAAAGGCTGCCAGTCAATTTCTCAGTCACTTTTGGCAGAAGGATTTTTTCACTTTTTGTCTTTAAATTGCTCTTTCTCCCTCACACCTTCACCAATCTATCTGAACTTTTCAAGGTATGTAACAACAATACTTCTGTCTGGCACCTGAATATTTGGTGGAACTGTTCTAGTTTTTTAAAGATTAGAACAACCTACCCCCCATTACCATTTACCATTTGTGGGGGGGAAAAACCCATTTTTTTACTGACCAGCCTAAACTATAGCTGCTGCAACTGGACAGCTATAATATTAAGCTTTTTCTTGTTCCTCTGGCTGCTAGCTTGTCTCTGGGCCCACTATATGGTGCTGGTTATTTCCATTAAATTCCCAGGGTACAGCACACTTATCGATATATCTGCTCTCATATGGATTCCCCATGCCTGTTGGATATGTTGGGTGCCTTTGTTTTGAAAGGCAAGATTCAGTGGTGTTTTCACTAAAGGTTGCCAACTTTTTAAATTGGCCCTTACTCCATCCTGTGCCTTAGCAGCTTAATTGGCATATATTTACAGATATCTTCATTCTGTGAAAAGCTACATCTGCATATTTTTGTATATCAGCTTATTGTTAAATGCATAGGAGCCAAACAGATGATTTTTATTCTGGTCAGTTGGCAACCCTATGATCAGGATCTTCTTTGGGATGGCAGTGCTGTTATAGAATAACATCTGGAGAAAGCCCTGCTATGCTATCTCATCTGTCTTCCAGTGTAATGTTAAAATATTTTTATTTACTCATGTGTTTACATTTAATTTTAAATGCCAAATGTTCTTTTAATTCAATTGTATTTCATAGAAGGAGTAGGTATTCTGTTTTATCCCTGCTTGCTCTAATGTATTTTCTCAAATTGTTTTTATTGTGCATCACCTTGTGTTTTATTTTATTTTTAAAGATTACTGGATTTTCTAAATAGACAAGTGGGACCTGAACTTTATAAATACACTAGTGGGACTGCTCCTATTCATTGTCCTAGTCAGTCATCCATGGTTTCTTCCATAATATATCATTCCATTCCCCATCCCAGTCAGCATTCAATGGACACTGAGTGAGCTCCTTTTTGAGCTGTCTTTGGGGTCTCCCCTTAGGGTTTTGTGTAAAAGACTTTTTCTTTTTCTGCAAACCGTTCTCTCAAGCCTTCTAATACCTTCCTTTTGTGGTGCCATTTTGTGGTTCCATTTTGGCATTAGCACTTACAGCCTTAACACTGGAAATAGAGGGAACAATATACAGCAGAATACAAGGCTCAGAAGTGTAGATAGAGTTATTTATGTATGTATACACAGTACACACCAAAAATCTATATCCCACTTTTCCCCTCCAAAAAGGAAGTTCCTCAAAGCGGTTTACAAAAATATAGAAAACTATAGAAACAACAATAGATTCATAGATCATAGAGTTGGAAGGGGCCTACAAGGCCATCAAGTCCAACCCCCTGCTTAATGCAGGAAACTAGAGGAGGGGTCTCCCATCCAAGTAATAACCAGACCTCACCCTGCTTAGCTTTCCACACTCAGACAAGCTGAGCCAGAGTGAGCCACAGGCCTGTATAGTCAATAACTAAAACACCTTTAACAAACTAATTATCAAACTAAAAGCAGCAGCAAAGGCAAAAACACAAAGAGCCAAAACTAACAATAAATTGAATTAAGCAACAACAGAATCAAACATTTGTTTAAAGAGAAATGCTGGAGAAACACAGATAAAGAGGAAGATGACCTAACCTCTTGGAGCAGGGAGTACCACATACAAGCTGCCATCACAGAGAGAGCCCTCTTACATATTGTCACCAACTGTGATTTGGAAGGTAATTCATGGCACACACAAGAGGAGCACATATAAGCCAGGAGAAAAGAGATCCAATTTAAATGTAGATTGAAGTCATTTTAATGTCATAGAACTGTGGAAAACATATAATTTGACATTAAAATAAAACACACACACAATATTAAAATATGTGCATACACTAAAAACAACCACCACCACCCATGGATGCAGCCTGATTCTATTCATATTAACAGTGAAGTGAATCCCACTGAATTTACTTAGGCTTACTCTCAAGTAGATGCACTAAGGACTGCATTCACACTAAATGGATCCTATTGGTAGCAACCACAGATCACATCAAAATGTTGAACTTGCAACATGTTATGGAAACAACCAGGGATGTTGAAGAGTCCTTGGCCTCGAGTCACGAGTCGAGTCCCGAGTCTTTGGACCCGAGTCTCGAGTCGAGTCTTGAGTCCAAGGTCCAAAATGGTGACTCGAGTCCTGAGTCCAGAGTCACTCTCAAAGCGGTGGCCCATGGAGGGAGTGGGAGGGTCTCCGCGAGAGGAAGAAGAGCTGCCCTTCCTCCCGCGGAGACCCTCCCACTCCCTCCATGGGCCGCCGCAGCCACCACTTACCGTCGGCGGCAGGGATGTATTACGAGCCCTCCCTGGGCTCGTCGTTCTCACTCACTCTTTTGCACGGCGTGGAGCATTCTCCGCGCCGCTCGAGTCGCTGCCGCCACCCGCAGCGCCGCTCACCTCACCACCACCACTGCCGCCTCGCCATTGCACGCCGCCTTGCAGCCGCCCGCCCGCTGCCGCCGCCGCTCACCTCACCACCACCACCGCCGCCACTGCCTCGCCATTGCACTAACTGTGAACACCCCTGTGCATTATTTTTAATGGGACTATTATTTTTAATGTGACTCCCTTGCCGCCGCCCGCCCGCCGCCGCCGCCCACCTCACCACCGCCGCCTCGCCATTGCACGCCGCCTCGCCGCCGCCCGCCACCGCTGCCTTGCCATTGCTCGCTGCCGCGCCTCCCACGCTGCTCCCATCGCATCACTTCCGCTGCGCCAGAAGTGACACGACGGGACCAGCGCAGGAGGCGCGGCAGCGTGCAATGGCGAGGCAGCAGCGAGGTGAGTGGCAGTGGCGGGCCGGCGGCGGCGGGCCAGCGGCGGCGGGCCGGCGGCGGCGGGCCGCGTGCAATGGCAAGGCGGTGGCGGCGGGTGGGCAGTGGCAAGGCGGCATGCAATGGCGAGGTGGCGGCAGCGGTGAGGTGAGCGACGGCGGCATGCGGGCGGCGGTGACGGAGTGCTTGGTGTCGAGTCCCGAGTCGAGTCTCGAGTCCCATTAAAAATAATGGGACTGAAGTCTGACTCGAGTCAGAGGGGGGACTCAGTCCGACTCATGAGTCGAGTCCTCGCGTCCGAGTCCCCATCCCTGGAAACAACTCAGAGGCTACAATGTTTTTAAAAAATTGCATAGCAGTGGCAGTGCATTGCTAATTTGGAATGGGATGAGCAGAATTGATTTCCCCTTAACTGGGGGGAAATGCAGAGACATCATGGAACTGACATGGTGAGTTTCCAGCTGCACAGGGGTGTTCACAAGAGATTTGAAAGAATGGGGATGTTTACTTCAATAGAAAGCTGAGAATTATAAGAGGTCATACCATTCAAATTGAAGCTTATAGACAACTCGCTTGTATAATGAGAGACAATATATTTTTGGTAAGGTATTGGGAAAATCCAAAAGTCATTTTTTTAAAAAGAAAATCATCATGCACAAACCAAGGGAAAAGATCAAGGGCAGCTCAGCTTTTCAAGTTCCTTTCAAAATAATTTAAAAGTAAGATAGCAATCCAATGCACGCTTACTCCCACGGAGGCTCCATTGAGTCTCATATCTCAGCAAACATGTGTAAGAACATACTGCAGCAGTTATATTTTCAAGTAACCAATAAAGTCAACCCATTTTAGATCACTGTCAGGATGAATTGCAATAGGGCTTCCCCCTTTTCTTGACAGCAGCTATATAGCTGGATGGCAGGCAGAGGTCTCACGAATATGACCTTTCCTGGCATGAAGATGGTGATGGCAAAGCAGAACCCATTAGAATTTTGCCTGCCATGCTGATGTTAAAGACACAGACCTTCTTTGCTCAGTTAGTAGACAAGTTTTTTTCATGGAAATCATAAGGTACATAAAATGATAACTGAATGTAATATAGTACTTCTAGATCATGTAGTAGTTATTTTGCATGGTGCTTATACTATGGTGCTTGCTAGATTTCTGGTGAACCAATTAATAGAAAATAGGTTGATAATTGCCCAAATATTAATAGTGTCTCAATGGAGGTCAGAAGACACTCCCTCTATAAGACAGCATGGGTTAATAAGACATGGCATACAGCAAAGTTGGTTTATCTGACTAATGCATTCATATCAGAGAAAATCAATTATATAACGATAATTTTTTATTTAATCAGTGGTCAGAAGGATTTGGGGTGAACTCTCATATTTAGAGTAATCTTGAGTTTTATCTGTTGTGATGTTTTTTATTGATTAGGGTGTTTCTGTCATGTTAATGTGTTTTCATTACCATTATTTTGAAGTAAATTGTGATGCAGGCTGTATCCTACATTTTGTGTTAATAATTCTGCAGTTTAATATGAACATTCATTTAAAAAATAGGAAAGAGATGGCAACCTTCTTTTTCATATATCCTCTTTGCCCTGATTCTAAAATTTGATACCAGAGAAACTCTCCACAACCATGAGTAAGTGCTAATAGTGATAATTTCTTTCCCCTGAATAATTCCTTTCTTCTGATGCACACAAGATTATTAATCAATTCCCTTTTGTCTCCCTTATAAAATAATGCTGGGAGAGCTTAATGGTAGATCTTTCATTTTTTTAATATATTTTTTTTACATTTATATCCTGCCTTTTTTTCCTCATGTAAGGAACCCAAGGCGGCTTACATGGTCTGCCTCCTCCTCTCCATTTTATCCTCACAACAACCGTGTTAGGTTGTTGAGTGAATGATTGGCCCAAAGTCACTCAGTGAACTTCATGGCACAGATATGGCTGCCAGCTCCTCAGTTTTTCACCCAGTTGTATCTTAACTAAGAAACTTACTCGGTGCTTCACCTTACCAAAGTTAACAACTCCATTAGGTTGTAGTATTGAAAATTTCTCAGTTGCTTCTTGACTCTTAACCTGAAAGATGAAATATAACACATCTGGCAATATTTAAGGATAACAAATGAGCAAACGTATAGCTGCCCAAATCTTTTCATTGAAGCAAATAGAGTGTTAGATATAAGAAGCCAATGTTGATACAAGCCAATGTACTTCACATCCTTGGCACTACCAGTTTCCCCCCCACGACCCAGGTACATGATTATTCAGTTTCCTTATGTTGCAAGATTCTGTACATTGTATGGTAGCTGAGGTTCAGTATAATGCTGCTTTTCATGGAAGCAAATGTTTGCCAAATAAGGTTTACGCTGGCTCAGCTTGTCTGAGCGTGGAAAGCTAAGCAGGGTCAAGCCTGGTTATTACTTGGATGGGAGACCCCTCCTCTAGTTTCCTGCATTGAGCAGGGGGTTGGACTCGATAGCCTTGTAGGCTCCTTCCAACTCTATGATCTATGAAATCTATGGCCTTTATGGTGTCAAAATATAATAAACTCAGTAATTGACCATTTGCTGCCTTTTAATATTAGGCCAACATCTACCACTTGAGGAAGGCCAATTCATCCTGTCTTGTGGTAGGACCAGTCTTCTTGAGTGGAAATTGGTGAAATCTGCCACCCAAGGAAGGACATCTCAGCCTGCCTTACAGTAGGGCCAGCCCAGAGTACAAGTTGCTCCCTCACCCCACTGAACACTGCGTTTCCATTTTATGTTTATTTGGATTTACTGTTCCATTACCCACCTCATTTATTGCCCCATCAAAACAAACATATGTAAGTACTATTTTGGTTAGTATGGATATCTGAGTACAGTATTAGGCTCTTCAGATTATTCCTCTGGAAAAGATGGGACTGCGTGCTGGAGTGCCTCATTTAAAGTTCAGGAATGTGAGAAGCAAGAGGAAGGCAAAAGTTGCAGCCAGTTACAAAAAAGAGACAAATCTCACAAGATCAATGGTATAAATCCTCTGAACACAGCAGTCAAGATCTATGCCACATATAAGGAAATAACAGGAAACATTGGGGATCATGAATAATAAAAAAGTATAATTCACAAGCAAAGCATTGTTTTCATTTTAGCAAAACATTCAAACAGTAGGGCAAATTGCAAAAATAATGTTCCACCATTATAAGCCTCAAAATTCTATTGCTTCTAAAAATGACACCTGCTGAATTAATAACTGGAAACTTGGCATCTATGATTGAGCTGTTGTGCAAAATTTCAGACTGATCCAATAAAAATTGCCTCAGGTAGAGCAAGTTAAAAAGTGCTAAAAATTGACACATATATCCTTTTTACTATAATTTGAGCCACAGAATAACATATATTTATTTCAAATTTTTGTGAAAACTACCTATGTACTTCATTCAAGCTTGTCAAGGAGGTGTGCCTTTAATTGGTTTGGTGAAGCCCTAAGCAGCGGTTCAAAAGTTATTAAGGTTTTCCTTCCTGAGTAAAGCCTATGGCAGCAACAGCTGGCAAAGTTATGTTGGGTTTGCTCAGTTTCATTTTGAAAGGGTTTGTGCCTGAGACTGAGTAAATCTACTGAATTCTATGTTCAATGCCTATTCCTTTAGTTATGGTATTTGACCTCACAAGGTATACATGTTACTACACAGATCAGGATCCTAGCATGGGATGGGTGAGTAGAGCATGTTTAAGCTTTCCTCCCCACCCCCTGGCCATGTAGTCCCCATTCTATGCCTCTAATTTACATTGCCAAAAAGGGCAACCGGTTGTAATGTAATGCAGGCATACAAACAACAAATAGGAATGGATCAATGGAGGTTTCCTCTAGAAATACAATGAGGCTCAGGTGCTTCATAAAGCAATATAGGACCAGGACAATGTGGGGAACCTTCTGGGACCACACACTCCATCCTCCCCATCTGGATTCGGGCCTGAAAGAACAAGGAAAGGTGTGGGTTCATGCAGGGTAAGTTGTAAACAAGCACAATTTGTGACATTGAATATCCTTATTCCTTACTGATCATGGGGCATGTCTGTGAAGGCATCAGCTTAGCTTCCCATTTCTTGGGTTTGTGGAGCTTGAGCCAACATAGGATAGCCTTCACTACTGTCTTAAACTGACAAGTTTTTTTGACCATTGAATAGTGTGTGTGTGTGTGTGTGTGTGTAAAATTTAGCCATTTATAAATGTCAAGAGGCCAGGGTTTTAACTGGGAGCTTCCTTCCTCATGTACTGGCACCTTTGTGGCAAGAGAATCAAGGCTGCAGCATGGAGGAAGGAAGAGGTAGCATGGCAACACTCCCAGGTAGCCCACTGGATCCTCCTGACCCAGCTTGCCTCCAAATATTTGCAGGAAAGAGTTGGGTTTTTGTTTGAGCAACAGACCATCTCTGGCCTTGCTCCAGATATTCCTGCCTATTCCTCCATTGTGTCCTTATCTACCTGCTTCTCTTCCAGTCTGTCAGCTTCCCTATCAGAGGCCAGGTCTACCTATCTCAGTAGACCTAGTACCCAGGCCTTGATGCTCTTCAGTCACCAGATCTACAAAAAATTGAAGACCTGTTCTCTGACACCATCAGGGCTTCTTCTTTTTTATGTGCAGCCAGACACAAAATGGGTAATTCTAAAATAACATTTGTGCAGTTCAAAAGTCAAGTAAGGCAAAAGTTGTATTATGTTAGCTGATGTAAAAGGTGGCTGATAACAATCTGAAAAGTAAAATGAGTAGTCCAGGCTCATCTACAACTCCAAACCCTGATCAAGTGTACCCATTTCTTCCCTTGCCAAAGACACTCCCTGGAGATTCTACTACTACTCTCTACAGAGTGTTCACCAATGTTTCCAAGATGGACACATTCATTCTAGAACATGGGGACAGCTCCCGTAATTATAAGAAATACCCAATAGATTCTTAAGACTGCTGTACTGTGTGGTTTTTTTCTCTCCTCTTGTTTTTAGGGTATTTTCTTTCTTTCTTTTAGATCCCTCACTAGGGTGGCCAGGTGTCCTAATTTATAGCGGATAGTCCTCTATTTGAAGGTGCCTTCTATTTGCTGGGATGCCCAGACCAAGTCCAAGAAGGGAGAGTGGGGGCCTTGAAGATGCCCATCAACAGTTAGCACCTGGACAGCAGACAGAGCAGGCACACAGCTCATAGATTTCATAGATCATAGAGTTGGAAGGAGCCTACAAGGCTATCGAGTCCAACCCCCTGCTCAATGCAGGAAACTAGAGGAGGGGTCTCCCATCCAAGTAACAACCAGACTTGACCCTGCTTAGAATTGCGATCACTTAAAATTGTGCAGTTTCCATCACCACCCCTGGAAAAATACCCTGTGGATACCCTTGGTGAAACCTGCATTAGAATTAACCATGGTGATCGTTATAGACCTCAGATACCATGACTGGAGTCATTGTTATGTGTCTCATTTTTAAAATTGTGACTTTATTGTGATTTATATTCCACCGTTCCTACGAGGAGCTCAAGGCAGCATGGCCTTTCTCCACCAGGAGCATTGCTAGGCCTGGGCCCATGGGGCCCCAGCCCGGCCCCACATATATTTTGTAGGTAGGGCCTCAGATCCATTCTCCAGAGCCCTGAGTGTCCATTGGTGCCAATGGGGAAAAGTTCCCAGAGCTTAATGGCTATGCAGGAGGCAACTTTCAAGAGGGATTTCAGCCCTCCCATGATGCAACTAGTGGTGGGTGGCCCACCAGGGACCCAACCCGCCTCCAGTTTGGCAGATGCTGCTGCTGCACCTGCCGAGCTGGGCCAAAAGCGGACGCACACCTAGCCACTCAGCAGGCTTCCAGGTTCCTGGCAGGCCGCTTTTTACGTAGAAAATGGCATAAGATATGTTAAAAGCGGCCGCAATTTGCGTAACTTGTGCAAATTGCAGCCCTTTTGGTCATATTTTACAGCATTTTCTATGTAAAATGAAGTTGCTTCCCTGGCTCAACTTGGGAGAACGCGAGTGGAGCTGGGGAAGCAAGTAGGTGGGATGGAGTTCGGGGGGGGGGGTCAAGCCCGGTGAGTTCGCTGGACTTCCACCCCCCGAATGAGATCCTCACACATCCCCTAGATGCATCACCACCCAAAACATCTTCCCCTGCATGGGCATTAAGCTTAGGAAAACTTTTTTTCCCATTGGTTTGGGGTAATCTGGGGAAGTGTGCAAGTTAATTGAACCGTGTATTTTATCTGAGATTATTTGGATGAGAAAATTAACTAGCCTGTGAAATTTAAATAAATCCTAGTAGTTATTTCTAAATGTCCATATATAGATAGAAATTAGCATATACAAATTTTATGCAGATTTGTGTTCTATGGGCTTGTTGGGACCCCCATTCCCTGCATTTTATCCTCATGATAACTCTGTGAGGGAGGTTACGCTAAGAGTTACTTACTGGCTATTTGCTATCAGGTGTCTGTGGCCCCATTAGAATTAACCATGGTCACGTGGTGAGCATTACAGACCTCAGATACCATCCCTGCATATCATAAATAATAATCCCGAAAACTCTATTAAACCAGAATCATTTACATATATATCATTTTCATTTTCATATTTTCACTTTAATTGTGAGTTATATTGCAGTCCTCTATACCAGTGTTCTCCAAGACTCCAACCTTGGGTCCCCAGATGTTTTTGCCCTACAACTCCACTGGCTACACTGGCTGGGGCATGCTGGAGTTGTAAGCCAAAAACATCTGGGGACCCAAGGTTGGGGAACACTGCTCTATACACTTACTTGGAAATAAAAATAAGTCCTATTGAAATAAGTGGCACTTTTGAGTAAACATGGATAGGTTCAGGTTGCATATTGGGGATCTATCTACTTAATGAAGTTCTATTTACCAAGTCTAGGAAACTTCAGTAGACATAGCAGGTAAGAAGAAGAATCTGGAGGATTAAAAAGAAAAAGGATGTACAGCAAAAGTATATCAAAATGTTTGACAGGTGAAGTAAGCAAAATTCATTTGGGCAAGATTTTCCAAGAGCAATGAGTGATCTTCTCCCTCCACCTTTTTTTTGTGGGGGAGGGTGCTTTTTGAAAGGCACCTTTGAATGGTCTGCTTTTGAGATTGTGCTGTTCACCGTTGCCTTTTTAGAGGGAAGAAATGCAGCAGAATATCACCAAGATTTCAAGATGGAGACCTTTTATTGCTGCGGTGCCTCCTTTCATGCCAGGGAGCTGGTTCTAGTGACCTCTTCTCATTTAATGCATTGAGATTCATTCTGGCTTCATGGCTGTTGATCCTCCAGATGTTACAAAAGATGGACTCATATATACCTCTCTGCTTTTCTTTACACCTCCATTGAACATCTGTAATCCTGTTATTTAAACAAATCAAGACTTTAAAACAAAAAAAACAAGCAAGGGTCTACCACTCCCAAAATGAAATAAGTGAAGTCATGCATTTTATGATCAAGTTGCATTTTATCTTGCATGTTGTCTGATCCTATAGTTTGAATTCATGGAGCTGAAGGACCCAATTTTGATCCACTCTCTTACCTGTGCTGAAGAAGCTGCAGTCCTTAGGAACATAATGATTTCTTTCTACCCATCTGTTAAACACACACACACACACACACACACAAACACGGGATGTGTGTGGAACTCAAACATGCCCCACTCACACACCCCTCGAGCTTCACGCGACTGTCGTTCCCCAGCTCGTCACATGCTCGTCACTACAGCAGCCGAGGAAAGGACCTTCCAGGTCCTTGCCGCTTCTTTTCCGGGTCCCCGGCGCTGCATTTTTAACATAAAAACCAAGGTAACCCACCCTAAAGCAGCCACGATTTGCTATTTGCGGCAGTTTTAAGGTAGTTTACTTTGGTTTTTATGTAAAAAAAAATGCAGCACTGGGGACCCAGAAGTGACGCGATGGGGACCCGGAAGTCCACCTCGTGCCTCACCGAGCACCGCGGGATGGATCCCGCGGTGGGGGTGCTCGGCGAGTGCACCATGGGATGAGCTCAGGGGTAAGTGCACACCACTAACATACACACACACACACACACACACACAAACTGAACATCACATGATAAGGCTCTTGAACAAGGTGTAGAAACTGCAGTAAGTCCCACATATTTTGCAAATTATATATTTTTAAGGGGGTACAGAATGGTGCCCCACCACATATTGTGTTGGTGTTCTCACAAAGTCCTTTGATATTCCTCAGATGTATCATTTGAGAAGGATCCCCCCAAAACTGGTTCAGATTTTGCTTTAGGTGAAATATAGGTACACACACACACACACACACACACACACACACAAACACCTGCTCTTCTTATTGAATATCATTTTGCTACCCTCCTATTCCTCAGTTCAGCTGGAGCAACCCTGAATTAGCTTCACATTTTGCTACTGGGGAAATTTCAAGACAATTCTTTTTTTCATATAATTAATACAATGGATTATTTCCTGTATTTTTCTTCTTAGAAAAGTATGTCCATTTCTCACTCAACACTAGCAAAATAAGTTGACAGTGTATTTCATGAAAGCTTTCACAACTGAGAAAAGTACCCCCCTTGCTGAATTTTCAGGAGTTCAGAATTCTCTTCCCCCAACTACGTGTAGCCGTGGGAGGGGAGAATTTACCGTGTGGGGGAGAATGTGAGTGAGACCACTATCAGGTGATTTCACCCTCCAGTGAAGCTCTATGAGGGCGGGATGCCAGGGGTGATATTAGGCCCAGCTGCCCCACCCTTGGCCTCTTTCTTTTGCAGCTTGGAAGAAAGAAAGAAGTTCCTTTGGGATCTCAATTTCCTCATGCCTGACATGTGGTCCTTCATTCCTACCTTGCTTTGCCTGCCTTGATCCCTGCTCACACAGTTTGGTTGTTGGGCTGGGGGTGTTAGATTTAGTGTGGTGTGCAGAAAGTGGATGGTGTGCAGGAAATCTCCTGACAAGGTGCATGAGTCACAGTCTGGTGATACATGCAAGTCAACAAGTTTGGGAGACAACATGTTATGTACAACAGGTTATATAAGTGTTGCACAATTGGTGAGTAATATCCTATTTATAGGTACAGGCTCTTCCTATAAAGTTGGGGTAAGTCAACATGCTGTCACATCTTCTCACTCTTCTCACTTGCCACTTCACACTTGGTCTTGGGAGCTTCACTGGACTTTGCCTCTGCAATGATGTAGTGAGACAGAATAATCTCTTCTGCGTAAGAGATGCCTGCATTGCTTGCCTTAATCCCATGTAATTGGGTCCTACAGAATAAACTCTTTAATCTTTATAAACTGCTGTTATCTCCTATTTCCGTCTGTGGTACTGGGAGTCACTTGCTGGGTAAGCTTTGAACCCAAGTCAAGCTCTCACGGGGTAGTGAGGTGCCTCCGGCCACTGTTGTAACCTCCTCCCGGGTTTTTGGGCCCGAGGACAACTTTCATTCCCAGTGAGGTCAGGCGGGGCTGCCTCTCTCAACAGCCCACTCTGCGAGCAGCCTCCTCTGGTTCCTCATTTGGGAGCCAGCGTCTTGTGGGGTCAGAGGGCTGGGGGAGGCTTGGTTTCTCTGCCCGTGGCTGCGGCCTGCTCCTCCAATCACCTCGCCCTAAGCGGATTATCTCTGATTGTCCATTCCCCCCTTCTGTGGCTGCTTCACACGATTGCACTTCATGGTTCCCCCACTCTGCTAAATCTCTGGCGGGGGAGGCTTTATTTATATGGCCGCAGCTGCAGCCAAGGTCTCTGCCCCTCAGTGGTCGCCCAGTTTGTGGTGCAGGGCAGTTTGGTGCCCTAGGCTAAATTATATTTAGCGCCCCCCCTCTCGTGCTGTGGGGGGGCTCCAGAAAGCAGCCGTGCTCTGCAACCTCCCACCGCCACCGGACCCCCCCCGCACGCTGCCGCTTCCGCTGCCGCCCCCCACCTACCTTCCCACGCCTCCTCCGAAAAGGGACCCCCGCGCTCTGTTTTTGGCCGGGGGAAACCAGAGCAACAGGGCTGTTTAAGCCCTGTTGCCCTGGTTCCTCCCGCCAAAACAGAGTGTGGGCGGGGCTCCGGAAACAGCGCGGAGAAGGTAGGTGTCGGGGGGGAGGCGGCGCAGAGGCGAAGAGAGGTGGGGGGGAGGCGGCGCGGGGAGAGGCAGCGCAGAGGCGAGGCGAGGTAGGGGGGGAGGCGGCACGGAGGCGAGGCAAGGTAGGGGGGAGGCGCCCAGGCTCGGCCCCACCACTACTCCAGGCGCAATCCCCCGCACTGACCTGGCTTTCTCGGTGAGGCGGGCGGGCAGGCAAGGCAGGAGCGCGCCGGCAGCGAAGAGGAGTGCAGCGTTCTGCGCCCTCTTCTGCTACGCGCCCTAGGCAACAGCCTAGTTGGCCTAGCGGTAGCGCATGCTCGCATGCTCTCCCGCCAGTGTTCCCTGACTCCACGTCTCCACCTGGGCCTCACCACAGCGCCCAACACCTGTTACACCACAATTGGCCACCCGAAGCGGCCTCCCCATCACCAGCCTAAGCGTCTTCTGCCAGAGGCCACACATGACTGGTGTTTTATTTTGGTTTTGTTTGTTTGTCTGTTTTAAAATATGTTATTATTGATTGTTGTTGTTACTTCTTCAATATTATTATTGCATTACTATTTACTTAACCGGTCATGTTGATTTCATTCCATAGAAGCCAAGATGCCGCTCAAGAAGGGACAGGGTGGTAAAAAAAGGAAAGGGGTTCGTGCCCAGGCCTGTGACAAAGCATGTACGTCAGCTGGCAGTGTCCTCTTCATCGGAGGACAAGACCCCAGACATTTCAGCAATTCTCACCCATCTGGATGCAGTTGAGAGGAGGGGCCTCCCTCCTTCTGTGCAGGCTTCTGGGGAGGGTGTGCTGGGGCGTGTATTGGGAACTAGAAAACAGACGCAATGGAGGTTTTGATTGTCTGTTTCAGCTTGCCTGGATGCCATCGAGGTGTGCTCTAGTCCTCCTGTAAACCAGCCTGCAGTTCCTGTCGTCGAGTCAGTGCCATGCTGGCCTGAAGCCCAGATCCCGGTGTTGCCTCCAGATTTTGTCAGGCCAGGTACGTTCCCCACTCCACTTCCTCCGACCTCTGCCATCTCAGATGCCAACAACATCTGACCCGTCCACAGCTCAATCTATGGTTGGTGAGTCCCCTGGTCAATCAGCAGTGGCTACGTGGCTAAACCTGAATCATTTTCCACCCTGGAGGTATTTTCCTTGGGTTCAGATCCCTGGGGCAGTGCTTGAGGCTCCCCCTGTGGACCCTGCCCCTCTTGTCTCATCAACATCCAGGCTGGCATTGGCATCGCTGCGTGTTATGTCGGTTCTTGTCACCCAGCCTCCTGTGGTCCTGTCTGTTTCACGGCTGGCACACGTTCAGACAGAGCCTCTTGCAGCCTCGGCCGCTGCTCCGAGTCAGCTTGGGATGGGTGATACAGCAGCTACCCCGCTGGGGGCACCATGTCAACAGCTGTTTCATTACTTGAGCCCAGTGCAGCCGGTACAATCTTGCCTGGCACTTTGGCTTGTGCTCCAGTCTGGTCTGGACCGGCGGGTTGTGTAGCTCCCGCGTCGAAAGGGGCATCTGTCCCTGATTTGATTGACCACAACCCCAATGCTGGTGACAACATTATCCCTCCGGGAACCACTTCTTTCCCACTGGGTTATCATTTCTCATCAGCTACTGAAGAAAACCCGCCGCCCGGTAGGGATGTGCTAAAAAAATCGCGATTTTTTTTCTTCTTCGAGTAAGCTCTGCTTCCTTATCACTCAGTATAATTAACGATTCTTGTGATCTTAACAGCAGTTCGTCCCCCATTAACAGAGATATCTGCGATCTCTGCGAGCCAGAGCTGTTAAACAGGTTTTACCTTTGAGATTCAAAAACCAGCAGTCTGGCTATGCATATGCAAAAAACACCAGCAGTCTGACTGGAGCCTTGAAGGAAGAACCATTATTAGCATATGACTGAGCAGGCTTCCCTCTCAGTCAGTCAGAGTTAGAACAAGAAAGGTTACCTTAAAATCAATTGGCACATGTCTATAAAACAAAATCTATAAAACAAAATGCTGAGCAGGCTTCCCTCTCAGTCAGTCAGAGTTAGAACAAGAAAGGTTACCTTAAAATCAATTGGCACATATCTATAAAACAAAATCTATAAAACAAAATACTTTTTCTAAGTAGGAATGTAAGGACTATTGCCAGCCAGAGTTGTTCTTGTTCCTGTTCAAATCAGCATTACAACCATCCCTGGTGTTAGGAATTTAGCAAGGAATTTAGCATATCAGTGTAGCGAGGGTTTTCCTCAGTCAGGTCAATTAAGACTTAAGTCAATTAAGAAACACAAACAAAAGCATTAGAAACACAAAAGATCTTGCTGTTCGTGACTCAGTTGGGTTCGAATTTGCAGTGGAGGGGGGAGAAGAGACTCGACATGCCTGAAGTGATTCGTGAACAAGCTGGTGCAAGGCAGACTAGATCGAAGTAATTCTTAAGCCAGCTGCTGCAGGATCGCTCACATCACTTTTAAAGATTTTGTGGGGTGAGTTCGTAGATATTTTTTCCTTGTTATACAGGGAAACGGATGTGCAGGATGAGGATAAGAGTAGTGACAGATTGGGACAAGACAAAAAGCAGGAAACCCGCCTGCACCTGGGCCAACTGGCTGACTGGTTTCCTGATTTATATGGGAACAAAAATTCCCAGAGAAAGGCATGGTGCTCACCAAGTATCTTGATATTATTTATTGAACATACTCTGGATTCGAAGGTTGCGCATGGATAATGTATGATGAAGGCTTCTGCAAGAAGGATGCCTTCGATCATTCACTGAGATGAGATTTTAAGGACAATCACCTGTGGTTGGAATTTATGATTCCAGCCAGGCCTATCGTTGGGGATAGAACTGACAGTGGTCATGTCCTGGCCAGGTTGCTATGGGGCAGTTGGTTCAACACTGACCAGTTCGCTGGGAGTTCTCTTCCAAGGGCACTTGCTCCCGCCCTACGTGCGCCTTTCGGCATGAGTGTGTGGTGTGTAACGGGCAGCCCTGCTCCACCTCCTGCCTCAGACTCAAGGGCCTTAAGGGCCAACCAGGTCCGGGGCTGGTGGCTAGTCCCCCAGTGCGGGACAGCAGCCACCTTTTACAGGGACCTAGCCCAATTAAATTGGGGCCCCTAGCTCAGCTGTTTAAAATTTATCTTCAGCAGGACGGTGCCAATTATTTGATGGAGGGATTTTCTTCTGGGTTTAGAATTACTTTTGAAGGCCCTAGAGCACATTATCTGTCCCACAATCAGAAATCGGTTTCTAAAATGAAGACCGATGTAGCCGAGCAGCCCGACGGACATGAGTGAGGCCCAAACTGGGCCTGCTCATGTCCACGCGGGCTCGTCTCTCTCCGTGGCAGGTAAGTGCGGGAATAGGCAGTGGGGTTAGGGTTGGTGAGCATCCGATGGCATCTTTCAGGTGACTGGTGAGACCCAAGGCTCCCCTCTCAGGGTTTTGCAGCCAAGTGTGGGAGATATGGATCGCCTTTGGGGCTGACTCACCTCGCCCACTCAGTTTTTCGGCTCCATGAGGTGTTGACATTGGGAAAGCCTCCCAGCACCGGGATGGTGTAAAACTGGGGTGTGTGGAGATTTACAGGAGCCACCCCTCGGGGTTGGATGTATCATCCAAAAGACCTTTACCGGCCAATGGCCAGTTTAGTTAGTACCCGCACTCCTTCCCTTTGCAGATTTTGATTATTCAATAAATGTGGCCCTAATTTATACCATATCCTTTGTCTCGACTCGTTATTTCCCCCTTTACACGTGCAATAACTCTATGAAGTTTTGATCCATTCAGAGAGAGGGAGGAAGAGAAATGTTTCCTATCGTCACTCTGAAATGGCCTTGTGATTTCATCACAGAGCCAAACCAATTGGCTGAGTGTATGAATGGGGAAGATATTTGTTTCAGTTCATTTTTGACCAAGATTTATCCAATTTTCAATTCCCAGAACTGAACACAAACTGAAATGCAATTTTGGGTTGGACATCTGTACATTTCTGAGCTTGCAATGTGATTTGAGCAACAACACAAAATGTGTTTGAAAAATATGTCCATTTGGAAATGCAAAGGAAAAAATGCATACTTTTTAAAAATGCAAACACACATACTTTTGTAAATGGGAGAAACATGCGTACAACTGAAAAAATGTGCATAGAAAATATATACATGTTGAAAAATGTACACCAAAATATGTATGAATTTCTATGGAGAAAAAAAAGCTTGCAACCTGATACAAACTCAGCTTGGAATGAGGTTTGAGCTAGAACCTCAAAAAGCTTGAATTTTGCTGATTTGCACATCTGTGCTGGCTCAGCTTGTCTGAGCGTGGAAAGCTAAGCAGGGTCAAGTCTGGTTATTACTTGGATGGGAGACCCCTCCTCTAGTTTCCTGCATTGAGCAGGAGGTTGGACTCAATAGCCTTGTAGGCTCCTTCCAACTCTATGATCTATGAAATCTATGAAACCCTCACAAAGCCAATTCAGAGCAAGGTGAGAACTGTGGTTCTCACCCTGAATTGACTTCATGATATTATCATAAATCTGTAGCCAAATGTAACCAATTCTGTTTGGTTATAGGGGATGATAATTTTGTCACCCTAAAATCATGTAGTTAGAAGGAAGAAATATATTTTTCTTTTCTCTTTTTTATGGTCCCAAAGCAGCAGTCAATTGTAGCTGTGAATAGGTTGCAAAAAACAATAAATAAGGGAAGCAAGGGGTTCAGGATGTATTTTGCGGGGTTCAAAAGCACAATTTTCACAGCAAATTTTGCTTATTAAAATTTGGCAACACACTACTTAAAAATACATTAATAAATATATCACATATTTATGAGCAATGCTCCTTCAAAACGCCAAATCAAAAACTTTTTCAAAGCAGTCTAGTTTAAAAAACCCCCAACAAAAACAAAAACAAAACATGCTCAATCACTTAATAGCTACATGATTCTGTTGAAATCTAGTCATCTAAAAATGGAAACTTCTTCCCATCACTTTCTTTAAGATGAGAATTTGCTATTCAAAGTTTGACTTTTTATTCTAATTAATATTAAAATATGTTGTGTATTTGCAGGTTGGCAGGCATCCTGGTACTCATCAAAACAGAATTTAACAGATCTTTTCACAGAGAGGCTGTGTTAGAAGTACCAGGCTGCTGCATTTAAACAAAAATAAAATTAAAAATAAAAATACACTACCTTCCTTCACATCTAAGCCCATAAGACCTTCTATCTCTTATATTTAATTTAAGAAAACTACATTATACATTCATGAGGTTCACATCACTTTCCATTTCTTCTCTTTACAACTTGCACCCATTAAAGTGGAAAATGATTTAGAAGAACCTCACTGAGGGGAAAGAGACAGAAACTAGCTAATAAACCAAATGCCACTTCACAGATCCCTTCATTCAAGTTCCATCATTGTTCCATGCTCACATGCACTACATATCTGACATACATATATGTGCTCACATGCACATTCTCCTCACTATAATATGTAAATTTTCCTTAGGCCAATGGAGGAATCATTTTCTTTGGCATACTGTAATTTTGCTAGAGCTGTGTGCAAATGGCCTCTCAAAATTCGCCAAGAGAAATTGAGAGGACATTTCCCCTGAATTTCCCCAAGGAGAGGAGAAATTCTTCAATAATTTCTCGCAGGCAGGACTTCCATTGGCAGGGATTGTAGCACAGCTCCTTCCTTTTTTTGTAAAGATTTTTGTTTTTTTGCACTGCCATTGGGAGTGGCAACATCAACTGTGTTGGCAGCCTGGCCCACATTTTTCAGCCTCCACAATGAACGTGTGAGGGTGGTAGTGTTGTGTTCAGCTCCAGGGAAGAGATGGAGCTAGCGCTATGGCAAAATCTGGCCTCCAGTTTCCTGAAAGTTTTCTTCCTGCATGAAAGAGGCTTTTATTTTTCTGCCTCATTGTCAGGGTGTTTTATAACTTACTTTGAATTTCTTTTGGTGGTGTTTTGGAGCTTACCTAATCACTGTGAGGTGCCCGAAGGTGCTGTGTGTTTTTCTTTCTTTCTATTACACATCTCTTCATTGCTACGCAGCCTCCCAGCCTGCCTTCACGTTCTGATTTGAAAAAGCCTTATGGGAGGAATTACCTCGATATGGGGGTAAGAATGTTCTGCCATAGTTTTGCTGGCTTTCTTGGGCAATGCCTAGTATTCTCATCTTTGTTGCTTGGCCAATGCCTAGTATTCTCATCTGTGAAATGGTTAGACATTTTCTGGAATGGTCCCTCCATGTAGACTGTGACTCTGGCTCACTTCCTTGACTTATCAGCCCTTTCAAAATCACTGCTCTCTATATGTGGAAGTTGTCTGTGATGGATTTACTGAAAGTCCTCAGGATGAGTCTCAGCCTCAGTGTTTCCCATGTGTAAAATGTGATCTGTCTGTTTTCTAGAAAGTTGTCTATATGCTTATATTGCTTATATTTTCAAAAATGTCTTCTATATGGTTCCATAACCATATGCTATTTATGTGTGGCTTGACCTGAGTGTGAGTATGTTCGGCTCACTTTCTTCAGATATTTGTTCCATGGACACTTTATTAGCACTTCCTCTCTGATTGTGGCATAGTTGTAGCCTGCATCATGTGGGGAACTAATCACATGTGGATAGTATGCAAGGGTGTTAAAAATAGAGTCTAGTTTGTTGTGTGTTTTTTTACTTTAAAAATTGATCCCAATTGAAACTTTCTGAGACAAATTGTTTCCCTGGGACACTATTGTGGTTGTCCTGACCTAATTTGGACAGTTAGAGCATGAACTTCTAGGGAACCTAAAGCCTAACAGACATTGGATCAGTTAGGGAAGCTGGGAATACCCAAGAGTTGCTTCTACATAAAAAGCATCTATGTTGGCAGCCATTAAGGCAGTAGGAAAGGGAGATGGAAGGGTGGGTGGAACCAGAGTGAGTGACAGGTGGAAAGGGACTGTTGAGGACAATTAAAAGAGTCACTTAAGAAAAGGACCAGGAAAAAAATGGCTGGTGTCAAGTTAGTGGTGAAAGAATGAATCTGATATGTTAGGTCATTTTATTAGGTAGAAACATTATTTCATATTCTTTATTGAATGACTGCATGTTCCTGGTGGTTAGGTTCCCTAAATAAATTCAATATTTGGTTCAAATAGTTTATGTGTTCTAGTCTGGATGGTTTCCAGAGTAAAAAAATTCACCCCACATTGTTACCTTTATGTGCACAGACAAGTATATTTAAGGAAAGGCCAAGTGCAATATAGTTTGGCAGGTTCATGGTGAGTCTAGACTAGTGGATAGGCTGGGCTTCTAGGCAGCTGGCTACTCTGGCTTATCCAGTGACTAGGGCTCAGGGTCTTGTGTGAGACTCCTTGAGACACCAAGAGCTTTACTGAAGGTTTGGTATAAGTTCATAGACAAATGTAATCCAGACCTGCCCTCTCACATTTGTGTGGGTTTAAAATATATAATAATGAGCAGTTTTAGCCAAATATTTACAGGGAGACACATTCTGTTTTTCTTTATGGCATGTTTCAGATTTGATATATCAAGGCAATATTTTATCCTATGAACAGATAAGTAATAAAATTGATGGATTTAAACCACAACTTTATCAATAGTTTCAGATTATAGACATCTTATTAGCTTTCAGTCAGAAGGGAAAAGGGAGAGGTTCAACCAAAGCAGAGTGTTTGATCACATAATCAGAAGGGGCCCTTTCAGTAAAAGGCACCAGTTTCTGCAAAAAGAGCTGGATAACATCTTAAGTTATACACTAAAATGGTGGTGGTGGGGAATCTGGGAAGACCAACCGCACATGAGCAAGAAGTATAGCCTTTTGGAGGAACAACATAAGAGTTTGGACAATGGTTTTCTTAAACAGAGTTCACCAACTACAATTCTGGTGATATCTAAAAGTAAAATGTATCTATAGTGACTCATGCTAGAGATGTAATGCAAACCGTGGGCCTTCCTATTTTATTCAACACTTATTGTGAAATAATGTTCTATGCAGCTAGATCTCATCTGGAATATTGTGTGGGATTTTCCAGGAAAATTGGTATTTAAGTGCTTGTAAAATACAAATAGACAGCCATTGTTTTTCCATTAGTCACACTTTTACAGTATAATCTGCATGCCTATTCAGAATTAAGTCCTAGCATGTTCAATGGGTCTCACTCCCTAATAACTATGTTCGCTATAGAGACCCAGTTACACCAAGTAGACAGTAGTATTTTCCTTCGTACACTGACACTTCTTTAGCCTTTTTATAAGGCGGACACCTCACTCAGGTGTGCCAAATTTCTAGAGAACACCAGCTTTCCCTGCCCACTGATCTATTTAATCAGCTCATGGACCCACTGCATTGCCTTAGTAGCAGAATACTTTTGTCCTGTGGTGAATTTTCTCCCCCTTCTCTTCTATCTGAGATGCTTTGAAATATGTGAGCATTCTTAGCATAATCCTCCACTACAAAGACAAGCAACATATCATGCCCAAGACACTTAGCATATTCTTATGATTTCAACATTAGCGTCTTTATAGCTCTTTTCCAAATCTCTTCTATCACCAACATGTTTCTTGAACCACAAAAATCTGGGGCTCATATACCCTAGAATGTAAAGGTCCAATAGGCTAGTTACCTTCTTCCCAGCATTGCAATACACTGCTCAGGGAGACTATGAAATCTCCTTCAGTGGACATTTTCAGAAAAAGGAATTACAGTATTTTTCCATGTATAAGACTATACTTTTCCCCAAAATCGTTAGACTAAAATTGAGGGTCGTCTTATACACGGAAGTAAGCCAAGGAGAGAACCGCGCAGTTGCGAAACTGCCCAGTGGGGGGCATCTTAAACATGGGGGTGTCTTATACACGGAAAAATACGGTAAATAGACATTTGTTATTTTAGGATTAAACCATCCACATGATTCTGTAGGAAGCTATTGATGGTGCAATCCTATGCATGTTTAGACAGAAAAAGGTCATATAACTCCCAGCATGTCCTAGCCACCATGGCTGGCTGCGGCATGATGGCAGTTGTAGGACTTCTTTCTGTCTAAACATGCACAGCAATTTGCGCCCTAAGGATATCAAGGCAAAAGCTTTCAAAATCCACAGTCAGGCAATCCCTTTATTAGGGCCAACCAAAAATCCACAAAATTGTAGGCAGACACTTGTGATACTTTATTTATTTATCTATTACATTTCTATACCACCCAATAACCGAAGCTTTCTGGGCTATTGGGTGGTATAGATTAGCGGTGCATTTTGTACCTTGATGGGGGGGGCGGATTGCCTCGGCTCTCCATGCCACGCCCCCCCGATCCTTGAATTCTCCGCAGCTCTCCGGCTGCTCTCTGCGCCGCTTGGGCAGCCGCACCACTCACACGGGCTCTCGTCACATCATCATCTGGCTGGAAGTGATGTGACAGGCCTTGCTCCGACGCTGCTGAACCCTGTTGCTGCAGTTTTGGTGTAGAAACCAGGGCAACAGGGCTTAAAATGGCTGCAATGGCCGTTTTAAGCCCTGTTGCCCTGGTTTCTATGCCAAAACCGCAGCAACAGGGTTCAGCTGCGTCGGCACAGGGCCCATCGTGTCATAACCAGAAATGACGTGATGGGAGCCTGTGCGGGTGGCGCGGTGCAACGGACCGAGCGGCGGACAAGCGGGCAGCAAGGTAGGCCTGTGAGTCGCCGTGAATATCGGGGGCTGCGAGCAGGGCTGATATTGGCCCGCTCAAGCCCCCCGATATTCGCGGTGACATCCCTAGATAGATTCATAGATTATAGAGTTGGAAGGGGCCTACAAGACCATCGACTCCAACCCCCTGCTCAATGCATAGCCAACACAACAATTGAAACCATAAAATACAAGATGATTTAAAAGTTTAAAACTACAGTATAAATAGTCATCATCATCATCATCATCATCATCATCATCATCATCATCACCACCACCACCAAATTGAAGCTAGCAGCAGTGTGAAGATTTAAAATACAGTAACAGATTTAAAACAGAAACTGAAAAACTAAAACGCCTGGGAAAATAAAAAGGTCTTCACTTGGCACTGAAAAGAGCACAATGTAGGTGCCAGGCGAGCCTCTGTGGGAAGCTCATTCCACAACTGGGGTGCCACAACAGAAAAGGCCCTCTTCTTAGAAGCCTGTTGAGAGGCACCAACAAGTCTTAGGGTGCAATCCAATCTGGATGCCCGTAGCACTCCAAACTTGGAGGATTGTGGGCTTCCTATGAAGAGTGGGAGGAGTGCAGAGGTGAAGGTCACTTCCACTCCTTCCACCCTGCAATGCACTTAGACGGCTGATTTCAGGTGTCTAATTGCTGTGCTTTGGAGGGTGTGGGAAGGAGGATGAGGCACTGCCAGAATACCTCATATTGTGGTGGCACCTCTCTCCTCCCCTTCCCTCCCCCTGGAACGTCCACAAACCCCCTTCTTCAAGGCCTTCAGAAGGCTTGCTTGCGACTTCAGAGAAGCAGCCAGTACAGTTCTTTCCACACCAGCTGCAAGGCAAGGTGGGGAAGACGCTCTGAGCTCAGAGTCCTAGCTCCAACTTCAGAGTGAATTGCTTCTGAGGTCAGATCTGGGACTTCAAAAAATCATATGGCCATCTAGAGTGCTGCGCTGCCCAGTACTCACATTTTAAGGGAAAATAGTCCATTCAAAATTTCAATTCTGACACTTCAAAAATTTTGGAATGGTAAAATTTGACATGCTTGAGAAGTTTAAATGTTTGTAAATATTCATTTCAGTTCTAACTAGCGGGATACTCTATAAAGCTTGGATGTCCAAGTTTCCATTGTTTATTTCCATTGCAATTGCAGTGAGCCGTGCTTCATGAACCCAATTATTGTTTCTTCACCTCTCCCCCGCTCTCTAGGGGTGATGTGTAATATTAGCATCCCAGTATCAGTCCTTTAAATGAATGACAAATATCTTATTTAAATAACACGTTTTCCTTTGTTGAAACAAAATGGCTACTTTGCATAATTTGCTATATAGAAAAAG
This sequence comes from Shinisaurus crocodilurus, assembly GCA_021292165.1. Classification (NCBI taxonomy): domain Eukaryota; kingdom Metazoa; phylum Chordata; class Lepidosauria; order Squamata; family Shinisauridae; genus Shinisaurus; species Shinisaurus crocodilurus. The sequence goes on from CM037878.1 coordinate 151,771,172, forward strand.
CTGAACAAAGCCTTCCAACACATTTTTATTCCACATATGGCACCAGACTTGTTGTCACAGTATTTAATAAATTAGGTTTCCAGAAAAGGTTAGAGCTTCTTTAACCTACTAATTGTCAGCGAAGAAGAAAAGGAGTGTAGACTTGATGCTCTAAATCATTCTTTGGGAACTGTAAAATGCAAGCTGCCATCTAAACATTTCTGCCAGCAGCTTAATGGTAATAAATGATGTTATTTTACGAGGTCAGAAAAACATTCATTTTGACACCTGGGCAATGATCACCTTATATGATATTTATCTTCCTTTACCTGGAAAATATTGAACTAGTTTATTTGCTGGTTATTACTATACATGCTACTTATTTATATTAAGAATACCTTTACAGAGGGTTAATGTATTTGAAAAGTTGTAATTAACTTTGCCTGAAAGGTCACATGGAATTGCCACTCAGAAAATATTGAGTCTAAATTATACTACTAAAAGTCTATCAATCTGATGGGTGCTATACTAAAATTATAGAGTCCTAAATTATACTACTGAAAAGTCCATCATTATGATGGGTGTGTTATGTGTGTATGAAGTGTCTCTAGAGCCTAGTTCCCACAAGCAACAGATGTAATGATACTAGACCTTGTTCTGAACTGTGATACACAACTGACTGATCCTCCATAAAAGAAATGGTCCCTGGATATAGAAAACTAGTAGTCAGTGAGAAGGCTGGCTAGAATCCTTATCCTTTATTTATTTATTTATTTATTTATTTGCTGTACTTTTAAACTGCCCAATAACTGAAGTTCTCTGCACAGTGCACAATACGTTAAAAACGTACAAATATTAGAACAAAAAAATAAAAACAGCACAGAATAAAACAAGGGAAAAGCCAGCAGCAAAGAATAAAACCATTGCAACATCATAAAACCTGATTAAAACCAGCAACTTAATAGAGTACTAAAAGCAGTTCTTAAAATGCCTGGGAGAATAAGATGTTCTTCACCTGGCACTGAAAAGACCATAATGTAGATGTCAGGTGAGCCTCTCTGGGGAGAGCATTCCACAAACCTGGTGCCATCATTTGGCATATAGTTCTCTGTTGTGGGACTTTTTCCAGTAGAGGAGCATTCAATCACATGAGCTCCCACTTGCAGTCTGAAGCATTATCATTAAATGCCCCTGCAGTCATCAAGGCAAACACATGCAAGGAATGCATGAGCTTCGAGCAGGTCCATGCTGGTTAGCCCTGCCCCAAACATTGTGTGTGCCCCCTCCAGCCTTAGAGCCTGATGTTTAGTGGAGACATCTCAAAAGAGGGTATGTACATGAGCAGCTGCTCATCCGAAGGCACTCACATGATCATTATCCTTGTGCAGCTGGGAGTCCCGATAATGTTCATGTGAGCAGGTCACTGCAGGTGCCGACACACAGGCTTCTCTTTTAAGTCATCTTCTCTGCTAAACGCACCGCTGTGGGGAGTGGGACGTGGCTAGACAACACGGCCTCATTGGGGCTCATGTCCTGCCTGTATACGTGAGGCCTAGTGACTGATGGGAGACTTCAGAAACTGTTTAATGTGCTCTACGTGAGAGCTGGGTGTAGTTTCATGAGAACTAGGGATTTTCTGTGAGAGTCCCTCTCATGTGGACTATGAAACGGATTATTTGGCTCAGTAGATGAGCCACCTATTAACAGTACCTCCACCTTGTCTGGGTTGAGCTTCAGTTTATTGGCCTTCACCCAGCTGGTTACTGCTTCCGAGCACTGATTTAGTACTCCCAGTACCTCTCCTGCATTAGATGAAACAGAGAGTAGAGTTGGGTGTCATCTACCTATTGATAACACCTCACTCCAAATCTCTGGACAACCTGACTTAGCAATTTCATGTAAATGCTAAAAAAAACCCATGCGGGATAAAATAGAACCTTGCAGGATCCCAAAGCATATATGCCAAAGAGTCAAGCTGAACCCCACCCACCCCAGCACAGCTTCTGGAATCAACCATCCAGGTATGAGTGGAACCACTAAAAAGGAGTACACACAAAATGAAACTAGACAGCATCTCCAGTGTCAATGGTATCAAAAGCTAGTGAGATCCAGGAGAAACAAGAGAGCTGCACTCTTCCTGTCTCTTTCCCAGCAAAGATAGCCCCAAACAGTGAGTATGGCATTTTTTTGTGTCAAAAACAGGCTTGAAATCTGATTGAATGGAATGTGTCGAGAAAATGGGATTCATCTGGGGCTTTCCTCCGACTGCCACCTTCAAGGGAGCCTCGGTTGGTGGCAACAAGGAGGAAGGCCTTCTCAGTGGTAGCCCCCCAATTATGGAATAAGCTCCCCACTAAGGCCCACCTGGTGCCAACCTTACTATCTTTTCGGCGCCAGGTTAAAACTTCCCTCTCTGCCAAGGCATTCAATATTTAACTGTTCAAAATAGCACATGGGGGGCGGGGGGTAATTGTCACCTGTAGACTTAGTTTTATTAACTTTTTGTATTGTCATCTTAAACTGCGCTTTTAAATTCAGTTTTAAACTTTTTAACTACATTGTATGTTTTTATTGTTGGTTGTTATGTGGATTATTATTGTATGAATTGCTGTGAACTGCCCAGAGAGCTTCAGTTGTGGGGTGGTATAAAAATGAAATGAAATGAATAAATAAAAATAATCCAAGAATGCTAGGGGTTTCCCAGGAAGTGAACGTTAACCACCAGCTGATAGTTTCTCACATCTTCCAGGTCCAAGGAAGCTATCTTCAGGAGTGGTCATTTAATGTAGGAGTCTCCTTTAATGTAGCTTGGATTGCCCCACTCTCTGAAAGGCCCCCGGCCAGACACACCGTCCCTGCTATATGTAATAAGCCAAGAGGAGCAAGGGTCAAACATACAGGTGATTGGCTGAACTTGGTGAAGCCTCATGTATATGTCCTCAGGCCTTAATGACTGAAAGTAATCTAACAAAGTTGGATTAAATGGTATCCTGGACACCTCCTGTGGCTGATCTGCATTAACTATGGTATCCAGATCATGGTGGTTTCAAGTGGTTTTATCTCTGAAGTGTCGGGCAAACATGTCACAGCATACTACCAAAGGTTGTTGTTGTTGTTGTTGTTATTTATTTATTTATTTATTTATAACCCGCCTTTTCCCCAATACTGGGACTCAAGGCGGCTTCACAACATTAAAATTTGTACAATTAAAGCATATAAATAGAAAAATACAAAAGTCAAAATATAATTAAATCAGAAATAGTATTAAAATTATATAAAATATCACAGCTAAAACAAGGTTCCTTCATATCTTCTACTGGGCCATGCTGCAGGAGGCCCCAAGTAGAGATGTAAACTGAGTGGGAGCTTACCTGCTCTCGGGGGTGCTCCGGAGCACCACCACCCCATCTGCTCTCACCACACTCTTGCCGCTAGCAGCACCAGGGAACCGGAAGTGATGCGATGGGGAACTCGTCGAGTCACTTCCGGTTCCCTGGCGCTGCGTTTTTAGCATAAAAAGCAGGGAAACATAGCTTAAAATGGCCGCAAATAGCAAATCGCAGCTGTTTCAAGCTGGGTTGCCCTGGTTTTTACGCTAAAAATGCAGCGCCAGGGGAACCGGAACTGATGTGCCAGGGAACTGAAGCTCCATTCCCAGGCGCGGTGTGGATTGACTCTCGGTTACATCCCTAGCCCCAAGCTACTTGGAAAAGCTCAGCTGGGTGGCACTGTGAAGACACAGTGATGATGGGAAGCAAAATTGCTTCTTAGTTGCTTCTAACATGTAACTTTTCATGTTATTTAGCTTTGTGGCCTACTTCAGCAGCTCAGTTTGGCAGATTATCCTACAAAGATGACAGTGATCCAGTTTGAGAGCAACAGAAGTTTTATTTATCAATTGAGGCTGCAAATATACCAGACCACTCTATAACTCTTATCACAAGCCTTGTCTTCAGAATCAGGGATGTCAGAGAAATCCTCAATGGATTCAAATGCATTCAGATTTCTATGACTCTAACTGATGGATTCCACAGTGGACCGGCTTTTCCTGAATCGCACGGATTCTGCAAACTTGCAGACTGTTTTTTTACTTTCCAGAATTTTATGCAAATTTAATTCTAGAGAAAACAACAATAACCACTCACTGAAAATGTGCATCCCCCCCCCCCGGCTAAAGCATGAAAATGTGTATTGGGAGGGGTTGTGCATTTTGGGGGTGCCAATTTATGCAAGTGCAAATTCGTGCAAAATCCAATTCTGTCAATGCATTTTGGGAGGATTTGCACATTTTCAGAAGTGCAAATCTGCGCTGGTACAAATTTGTGCAAGTGCGTAAGTTCAGGAAATTGAAAAAAAAAATCCACTTCAGTCAATCAGTGGACAACAGAATGAAAAGCGCTTGACAATCTGTGAAACACAGATGGAAGGGATTTAACAAAATTCACACATCCTTATTCAGAATATGCCCTTCTACACACAGATAAAGGTAATCTGACTTGCAGAACTGAGAGATCACTTGCAGATCTCTTTTGCAGTACTGAACTTTTTAATAACTTTAAAAGTGCTATCTCCAGTGCTATCATTATAGAGTTCATAGCTTCACAAGCACACTAGTTCAGCTTTCCCAAATCTGGCATTCTCCGGATGTGTTAGACAACAACTTCCACAATCCCCCAGCCAACTATGCTGCCTGCAGTTATGGGAGTTGTAGTCCACCTGGAGGGGTTCAGTTGGGGAAGGCTGTACTAGTTTCTGTGCAGAATCCACCAGCTCTCTTGGGAGTCAACATTAGAACTATGAACATGTTCAGGGAACTTGGAGCCTGAAACAATACCTTGGGCATACTTCTTTTTCTGGTATCAAGATGCTATCATGTGCTATTCCTACATCTTAATCAGTGTATAATATATTTCCCCATTGGGGTGAGAGAATGACATTTGCTTATAGTTTTAATCAGAAAAGATGTGTGTGAGTAGTTTAGGACAAATTCCACATGTACTGAATCTGCTAAACTTTAGTCAGTTCTTCCTGATCCATCCCTTTCCTACAGGTCACAGCACATGTTATGTATTATTATTATTATTATTATTATTATTATTATTATTATTATTATTATTATTATTATTTCTATACTGTCCAAAAGCTGAAGCTCTCTGGGTGGTTTACAACAATCAATAAAAAATACAATACAATATAAAATATACACAATAAGAACATTGTGAAAAATTTAAAACCAAATTTAAAAAATGACACAAATAGCTGAAACAAGTTAATACAATGTGACCAGTAAAAAAGTTAAAAATAACCACCCCACCATGCACTCTTTAGAGTTGTTAAAAGCCTCAACATAGTAGACTGGTTTAAAAAAAAGGTGACATAACCACCACCCTGTGTACTATTTGGAGCTGTTAAAAGCCTCAGCATAGAGGGCAGTCTTAACCTGGCGCCAAAAGGATAGTAAAGTTGGTGCCAGGTGGGCCTCAGGGGGGGAGCTTGTTCCACAGTTGGAGAACTACCACAGAAAAGGCTCTCCCCCTCGTTGCCACACTCTGAGCCTCCCTCAGAGGTGGCAGTCAGAGGAAGGCTCCAGATGTTGAGTGTAGTGTCTGGGTAGATTGTGGTTGGGAGAGGTGTTCTTTCAAGTACTGTGGTCCCAAGCCATGCAGGGCTTTAAAGGTTAAGACCAGCACCTTGAATTGGGCTTGGAAGCATACAGGCAGCCAGTTGAAGTGGGCCAGAACTGGTGTTATATGGTCGGACCTTCAAGGTAGCTTAAAATCTGCTGAGTGAGGACTTTGCCAAACTCTTTCTTTATTTCTTTATTTATAATAATTTTTTTATTTATTTTATTTTTAAAGAACACACATACACACACAAAAAAACCATAAACCTACAAATCATACACTACAAGTGCACCCGTCACCCCGGGGCCAAAACCAATTCTATCCACATAATCCATTATTAATCTATATTCCAAAAATACATCATATCATGACATGGCTTACTCCCTTTCCCTTTTACTAAAACATAATCTAAAAATGACCCCCATATTTCCTTAAAATTATTTTTCTTTAATTGTCCCCTTTTACATTTAATACTACATGTTAGTTTATCATTTAAAGCAATATCCCAAACCTCTTTATACCAGTCTATTATTAAATACTGATGTTGAACTTTCCAATTCCTTGCAATCAATAATCTCCCTGCCGCCAATAAACTTACAATTAGTTCCTTTTTCTCTTGTGAGCACAAAAGTTTCTCCGTTATTGATAACAATGCTAATTTTGGACAGACCTCCACATTCATGCCAATAATTAGTGAAATTTCTCCAAAAATTTTATTCCAAAAATCCAATACACTTTTACAGCTCCACCACATATGAGCATAAGTACCAAGTTCCTGACATCCTCTCCAACACAATGGAGCACAATTACTATCTATTTTATTTAATCTTACTGGAGTCAAATACCATCTCCAAACAGTTTTTTAAAAATTCTCTTTTATCCTTAACGACATATTTCTTAATATACGTCTGCCCCAAATATTTCTCCACCCCGCATTTGATATCTCCTCCTCAAACTCCATTTCCCACATCATCTTAAGGTTGTCTTTTTTTGCTTCAATCCTCTGCATCATTTTATATATCTCCTTAGTTAACCCTCTAGAAGAAACATTCCCTTCTATAAGTTCTCTAGACAACACTTTCTTTTCAAATCCAGTAAACTCCCTCTCATACTCGTTTTTCTTTTTCCATTTCTTAGTCCACTGATCTAATTGCATTAAATTTAACCACGAAATTCTATCTGGCCCAATCATTTCCAATATTTGTTGTCTAGTCTCAATTTTTCCCATCCAATCCATTAATTTGATAACCTTATTTTCCCTAAATATTGCCTCCCAATGCTGTGCATTTACTGGAAAGTCCTCCATTGCTACAACTGGAGTTAACGGTGATATCCCTGGTATAAAGATCTGTCTGTTACTATTCCAAATCCCTACCATATTTTTCAGGAAGGGATTTTCTATTCTTTTTACACTAGTAATACTTTTTTTTGAAAATAAAACTTTTTCCATCCCCATTTCTATTTCCTGCATTTCTATTTCTACCCACAAAATATTCTTCCTAACTAAAATATCCATAATAAACCTTAACTGATTAGCTATATAATACCACTTGATATTAGGAAGGCCAAGCCCCCCTTCTTTTTGGGATTTATACCATTTACTCTTAGTAATCCTCGCCTTTTTCCCCCCATTACAAAAATTATTAATTATTGCTTGCCATTCCCTAATTTCCTTCTCTGATAAACTACTTGGTATCATTCTAAATAAAAAATTTATCTTTGGTAATATCTTCATTTTTATCAAAGCTATTCTACCAAACCATGAAAGTCCAATTTTCTTATATTCCTCTATCTTTTTTTTTACCTCATTCTTTAACTTTTGCCAAACTCTTTCTAGAGATAAAACACAATGCAATAGCAAAGACTGATTCATTTTCAGAAAGGTTTTTCCCTGCATTTCACAAATTCTCATCACCCTGATGAAAGAAAAATGGCAAATGCTTCTTGTTCTTATTTTATCATAACTTTTATCTCCTGTTGCTTTTTGCTGCCTATGGTAACAGCACTAGGCTGCATCAGAAGAGCTGAACTGCTGGGGAATTCCCAGTAGGACAGATCAATGGAGCACACTCCACTTGCAATGACTGGGACCTCTTAAAGGACAAGGCATGCTCATGGTTGCTAGTGACTCCTCAAGGGAGATGATGGATTTTGTACAGGAACTAGTGTGCTTGTGAAGCAATAGACTCTACACTGATAGCACCGGAGACAACACTTTTAAAGTTATCAAAGCTAGGGTGGAGAGATCAGGAAAAGAACAGTGAGGATTTTTATCCATGAATACTTAAAACCAAAAGGAAAGCTGAAAAAGCTACAGATGAGTAATACTACACAAAGACTGGAAGATATTCAAATCTAATGTTCATACTCTTTTTTCAATTGTCAAAAAAAGAAAGAAAGAAAAGAAGCAGTAGCACTATCTTTTGTATAAAGCGAAGAATGAAACCAGGCATATTTAAAGAATGAAGCCCATGCAATTGCTCTGTTGCTTGTAGATAATGATAACAAATAGAAATGGTAAATGTTACTTTCTGAGTGTTCAAAGTGCTTCATGTATATGATCTCAGTGATCCTTACAACAGCCGTGCAAGATAGATCAGTATTAGCATGTCCTTATTTCTGAAGCTTAATATCTTGCTCATGGCTCATGTTGACAATCCCAGATGAAACCTAGGTGACTGTCTAAAAAAAATTAGGTGCACTGGTGAATGCTGACAGTCACCTAAGTATATTTGTTAACATTAACTGTATGTTCAAAAAGCATGGAAACAGATATGGGGTTGTTGTTTTTTTACATTAATGAAACTCATCTCAGATGGTCAACATGCACAACTCAGTGTCAACATTCACTATAAATATATAATTCCAAAAGCAAATGCCTACTGCACAGGAAAAGTTCAGGGTACACTACAATTGTTAAAACAAACAAACAAACAAACAAACTTCTGTTAACTTGTTGTGAGTCTTCCTCATTAATATTTTTTAAAATCTATTTCGGCAATTACTAAGTTGGAAATGTATTAAGCTTTGGTTGTTATAATTGGAACATGGTAAAGACAAAGTGCTTAGAGAGAATATAGATTTATCACGCCTGTGTGTGTGCTCAGCTATGCACATTTCACATGAAGTATTTCCCTTATATAGCATTTATTTCCTGTTCACATGCGAGAACAAATTTGTGATACTCTACTGTCCCTAGTGAGCATCCCAGCTTTAAAAGGACATTAATGAGCCATCTACTGAATCAGTAAATTTGATTGCTCATGCAAAATGGATTGCTCATGCAAATTGATTAATTCAAGGCATTTTCCCTTAGTTTGCAGTATGAATGACACAGATGCAACAGAGTGACAATTTCCCCTCCAAAGATTTGAATAGATAGTTATTGTATCTGAATAAATAAGATAATTGTGGGGCTTCACTGCATATTCATTTAGTCAATATTTATGATTATAATGTTATTCTTTGGATCAAACATACAATTGTGCATGACTGGTGGAAAACCTCCTTCCATATCTACCTTCCCTTTCCCAAGAGGTCATCTAGGGATGCCCTGCTCTATTCCACCCACACCAACTGGGGTTAGGCAAGTGTCCACAAGTTATATGGTCTGCTTCATATAGCAACCTTCTTCATGGAATTCTCTGACCAGGGAGACTGGTCAGGCCAGCTAGTTGTCAAGATTTGGAAGCTGGTCAATACTTTTAATGCAGACATACCTTTGTGGCACGATGCCTTCTGTTTTATGGATTGACTTCTGCTGCCTGGCTTTTAGTTTGTGTTCTGTTCTAATCTATAGAATGTTTTCATCCTGTTTTATCAATATTGCCCTCTTTGGCATCACATTTTCTTTGCAGGGGCTTCATTAAAACAATACACAGTGTAAATTGACATTTTGGGGATACAGTCCACCTTGTTCTATGTGCAGAAGAGCATCCCATAGGGGTTAGACATAAATTTCATAGCCTCTGCCCAATTTTCCCATGTTGCAAAACACCTGGCTGCTCACAGGGCTAGCTCCTTGCTGCAGAAGTTGGCACTCAGCACATAAAGGGCAATAAGAACAGTGATGTAAGGGGTGGACCTAGCAGGTTCATCCTCTCCTCAGTCTCCCCACCACCACCGCTGTGTGTTCATTGTACACAAAGCCAGAACACCTGAATAGGTCTTATGGTCCCTTGGAATTACTCCAATGGTCCCATTACTCTGCCGTTCATTGTATAATGAACCATGAATGAAACAAATGGAACCCAATGTCTTAATTTTTTATTTGTTACGAAATAAATGCACACCTCCAGTTCATAATCTTTATGCAGTGTTTATACATAGAAGCCCAATGGATGAATGTCTTTTATCAATGTGTTATGCTAGGGTCCTGGTGTACTGGGAAGAAAAAAAATGTTTTTAAGATTTCCATAGAATAGTCAACAATCTGTAACTTCAGTTCAAGTTAACAGCTATTGTAGATTCTCTCAGCGTTTGTCTGTCTGTTTTTTTCTGCTCATCATTGTTTGTTCCACATACAAAGAGGCATGAGGGACCAATACAGAAAGAAGTTTAGCAATTTTACCACGGCATCACTTTTGACATGCTTGTTTGCTTCTCAGCCAGGTTGGGAATTAATTAACAGTTGTTTATTTGTACAAGGCTGTAGCTAGAAGAGATTTTAGTAATTTGATTCTCAGCAAGACCCATAAGTGAAAATGGATAAATTCATGTATTTCACTATTCACAAAGAGATCATTTATACCTAGCACAGGGATGTGAGAACTCTTATGAGAAGCAAATATTTTTTGCTTCCTTCAAAATCAAGATTCCTTGGACATTTCCCCCAAGCAACAGCCTCCAAATTCACCTTGGCTTGCTTCAAGTGAAATTCAGCAACCTAGGAATACATGGACCCATCTGTGAAATTTCACAAGTCTAAACAAAACTCTTTTTGCTTCCCTCAAAAATCATCAGATCCTTCACCTGACCAAGAATCTCCAAATTGGCCTCAAAATTCTGCTCTAGGTGAAATTTGGCAGCTACTCTAACATAGCATTGTTGTCCAACATTGTTTTCCCTTTTTAGTGTACACTGTTTTCTATATCAGACAAATGCTACAACTATTGAATGATAATTTTAAACAATGGAACTGCATAAACCTCAGAATTTAATGAAAGCATGACACAATGACCTCTGTTTGATAAGGCCCCAGGCCATGGCCTTTTCATTTGACAAGGCCTCAGGCCATGGCCTTGCCTTTCCCCATTTGTGTATGTGTGCGTGATGAGGGAGGCATCTCTAAAGGGATTTGTAACCGTACAAGTACAAATGCTTCCAAATTTCCAGTGGTAGCCTAAGCATCAACCTTACCTGACAATGTAGGAAATATTTTTTCTGCCTTTAACACATCCCCCTCACAAAGTAAACCTTACTTAATTAACTTCTTCTCACAAGCTCAGATTGGTTTACAAAGCTACATTCTTGAAAATTCTAAAGGAAGCATTTGGTGACACTAGTGGGGTGGTTGTTACAGAGCTGAAATTCATTAGATTATGTCTACTAATGACTGGATTTATTCCCAATGTCTAAGTGTTTTAGTGACAGCACTATTTTTTCTTAAATGTCTTTTGGTATTGTACCAACCAGGAAAGCAAGGAAAAAAGGTCTGTTTATTTACCAGTTTACCCAACTGCCATGCAGATTGTAATTTATTGCTGCAGTAAAAGCCTAGTTCATTAATGCAATGAACAAATAGGCATGAGGCACACTTAAGGAACAGGCAAATTCAGATGCAAACAGATGATATAAATAAAAATTACACAAAGAAAATGTTTCCCAACAATATCTGATAGATTTCAGAGGAGAATTTTGAGGAAATCAGGCTCTCTTGTCTTAGGTCATTTGCTCTGGCTTTTTCTTGTGCTTCTTCCTGTCTCTCTGCCTCTTTATATGCACGTTCCCTCTTCTCTTTCTTCTTTTAAAAAGCTGCTATAAAACCCACTTATTCTGTATTGCCTTTTCTTCTATAAAAGCTTCTAGTTCAGAACCCATTCCCCTCCCCCCATATTTCCTTTTGTTTGCTTCCCTTCTGCCTCCCCCACCCCTTCTACCTCCTTACCCTTCCTATTGTATGGGTTGACTTTTGATTGTGAGCTTGTGAGCTGCCTGGGAATCATCTTTTATTGTTCGGTCCTCATAATTATTCGTGCTTTATAAATAAAATATGACAATCTCTGAAAAATCCAACGTGATGGTCTGGTTCAAATTGTACATGGTGGAGGTGCCAGCACATGCCTAGCCCTGACTACTTGTCCACCATGCATGCAGTGAGATCTGTGATGCGGGCATGACTCTGCCTCAGAAAGGATGGCTGGGAAAGATTGCAACATAAGGCCTGCACAGGTACAATTGCAGCCTTGTATGCATGGTAGGATGTTTGTTCATTTGTGTAGAATATGTTTGAATTGCTCCTCTGCTCAGTGTTCACTCAAGGCAATGTACAATAAAACAATATAAAGAATAAAATGCATAAACTACAAAAAGCCTTAACATCTTTTCCAGCTGTGTGTTTGTGCCACCTTCCATATTGCACTGCATTCTGGTGGCTGTGTAAGAAGCCCAAATGTCCCCATGCTCTGTTGCAGCCTAGCTCAACCTGTTGCCTTCCAGATGTCTTAGACTTTAAATCCCATCAGCCCAATGGTCAGGAATTCTGGGAGTTGTAGTCACAAACATCTGGAGGGCACCAGGATGGAGAAGGTTGCCCCATTGCAACTAAGCCTGTAACCAAGCCTAAGTATGTCTTACGGAAACGATCACGTTTTCTTTCCTAATTTACGCCTGCTTTTCCTTCCCTTCTCTTCCAATCCTATGTTGTTTCCCCCATGCCAACCTTTAGACTTTAAGCTCATAAGAACATAAGAAGATCCATGCTGGATCAGACCAAGGGTCCATCTAGTCCAGCATTCTGTTCACAAAGTAGCCAACCAGCTGTCCATGGGAAATCCACAAGCAGGACATGAGTGCAACAGCACCCTCCTGCCCATGTTCCCCAGTGACTGGTGTACATAGGCATACTGCCTCTGATCCTGGAGGTAGCATAAAGCCATCAGGAGTAGTAGCCAATGATAGCCTTCTTCTCCTTGAATTTGTCCAATCCCCTTTTAAAGCCATTCAAGTTGGTGGCCATCACTACATCTTGTGGAAGCGAATTCCATCTGCTGTGTGAAGAAGCACTTCCTTTTATCTGCCCTGAATCTCCCACCAATCAGCTTCATGGGATGACCCATGATAAGGCTCCTTGAGTAGGGGGCTATATCTACCCTAGGAATGGGTGCAATTTATAGGGATGTAGCCGTGCCGCCCATCAGACAGGAGCAAGGCCCGAACTGGGCCTGCTCGCGTCCGACGGGCTGCTTGGCCACGTGCGCGGGCTTTACCTGGGCTCTCCACAGAGCGGAGAGCCTTCCTCCCTTGTCCGATGGGTCCCATTGAGTCACTTCCGGCGCAGAGGAAGTGACGCGACGGGACCCTGCTCCATCGCGCTGGACCCCCGTGCTCTGTTTTTGGCTGGGGAAACCAGGGCAACAGGGCTGTTTAAGCCCTGTTGCCCTGGTTCCTCCTGCCAAAACAGAGCACGGGTGGGGGTCCAGCGCGCCGGAGCAGTGGCTCCGGCGGCGGCGGCGGCGGCGGCATACAGGACCAGGTAGGCGGCGGGGGGGGGGTCCTGGCAGCAGCGGCGGGGGGTTTCTCTGGCGGTGGGTCGAGCGGTGCGAGTGGCACGGACAATGCTCCGCACCGCTCTGAAGAGCGGGATCGGGCCACCGCCGCTCGCGGAGGGCCGAGCCCGGAGCGAGCCTCCAGCCGACTCCTGCCTCGGCTCCACCACTACATTTCAATGCAAACTTAGCAAATTCACAGTTCCCAAATCTGAACATAAACTGGAATGCAGTTTGTGATGCAGCTCACACACTCTGAAAGCATACAAAAGGCATACCAAAACACTTTATTCAGTGGAAAAATCACTTTTAAGAAAGTGTACATTCGAAAAAACATGCAGAAAAATGCATAGATTTGAAAAGATACATATAATTTTTTTGGGGGGGGACTATGATGATGATGATGATTTCCCATGAAATTTTATTTTATTTTGAAAGAAAGTTTAAAAAATTAAAGGCAACAAAAAAGAAGAGCACACATAACAATATAACAAGATCACTACAGAAACAAATTCAGTAGTTATCATTCTTAGTCTATCCCCAACATGTTTGTGGAATGACTAGAGTAAAACAGCCTAAGTAGAAGCTCAACGTCTCATGATAGAATGAAAATACATTATAATATCAATTATTATAATATTATTATTAATAATTTATTAGAATAATATAATATAAAATATAATAAATAATAAGAACAAGTTTATAGACTAAACATAGTTACACTTCCATCCCCCTTCTTGCTGAACATCCAAAGCTGCTTTCAAAATACAACCTGTACTACAATAAGTTAGCACAGGAGGAACTACTAGGCAGGGGTGGGCAACATGTGGCCCTACAGAAGTTTTGCCTACAACTTCCATCATCCCTCATGATTAGCTATGCTGGCCTGGGCTGATGGGAGTTGTAGGTCAAAACATCTGGATGCCATAATTTGCCCATCTGTGTACTAGGCAGACTGAAAGAGATATCATGGAACTCACCAATTAGCCAACCTAAACAGGACTACACCTTGCCTCCTCACTTCAGCTTTGAGTCTAAAATCCTTGGGAAATTTGCTCAGCAAGGCTAGTTCTATTTGAAAATGGTGGAAGATAGAACTGGGATAGGAGAAACAGCAATTTTCAAATTTGCCTAAATTCTCCAAAAAATCACTTCATTTTTTTTAAAATTATTTTATTTATTTTTCAAAACAAATTATAACAAAAATATATATATAACAAAATACAAGATTATCACACAAATATAACATAATCAACATACAATAAATCATGAAGTGCTCCCCCCCACCCTCCAAGGGACCAATTAATATACTTCTATCCTCTTGATCAAATAAATTCTAAATTCCAAAAATATAACATATCCTGACAAGGCATGTTACCCTTCCCCTTTATTAATACATAATCTAGTAATTGATTCCATATCTCCATAAAATTATTCTTCTTTAGCAATCCTTTTTTGCATTTGATACTACTAGTTAGTTTATCATTTAGGGCTATGTCCCAAACTTCCTTATACCAGTCTGTTATTAGGAAAACATGTTGTACTTTCCAATTTCTCGCTATCATTAGCCTGGCCGCAGTTAACAAGTTTACAATTAACTCCTTCGTATTTTGATCATAAATAAGCTTCTCAGTTATTGATAACAATGCTAATTTTGGACAGACCTCTAAATCACTTAAATCACTTCAGAGTTAATTTTGGCTCATTCCCATTTTAGTTTTCACCCTTTTTCCAGCTGGTTCACATAGGGAAAGTGCACATTTCAAATGGGGAAAGTACACATTTTTGTGTATATTTTTCAAAAATGTGTGCTTTCCCCCCATTGACTAAAGCATGAAAGTGCATTTCAAAGTGCGTTTAAAAAACAACACTCTTTTTTATCATTATCTCGAATTCAGGAATTTACTGACATTGTTCACACAACACAGTAAGTACGCCATGGTGGCGTATAAGCCATGTTTGTTTCAGAGTGGCTTGTTGTGTTGTCTGAACCCAGCAGCATGGTTTGTTAGCCATGTTCAAGCCAGTCTGACTGGGTTCAGACAACACAAGTCACTCTGAAACAAACATGGCTTATAAGCCACTATAGCAGTGTTCTCCAACCTTGGGTCTGTCAGAAGTGCCGCCCCAGCGTGTGTTCACAGACGACAAGAAGACTCAGGAAGTTCGTCAGCAAAATCCTTTACTGAGGCTTTCAAGCATAACAGAACTATTTACAGAGCAGATGCATGTAACAGTCACAGTCTTCCATCAAGCAACACATACAGAGAGCTGAGAGCTGAACACTGACCACTGGCCACTGACCAACAGAAGAATAACACAGCTCCCAGATAAGCGGCTCCCTGCCTAGGAATTTTTCCTTGACCTAATTACATTAGCCTTGTACACTCACAGGTGCACAGTGCCAGGCTAACTTCTTGATTCTTTCTGCCCCAAGGACAACTTAACACTTTCAGTACCTGACAGGGTCCCCAGATGTTTTTGGCCTACAACTTCAAGCATGCCCCACCCAGCTATGCTGGCTGGGGCATGCTTGAAGTTGTAGGCCAAAAACATCTGGGGACCCAAGGTTGGAGAACACTGCACTATAGCTTATCATGTTGTGTGAACCCAATTAAAAGAAACCCCTCAGCTTCAGCTTATATTTGGGACTGTGAACCAGATGGGTTTGCATGATTTGCGAACAAAAACAAAATTCTCACACATCCCTAGGAACCCAACTTCAATACCAGGCATAGATTGTTAGCCAGTCCCTGTGCGCCTCTCTTTTACTCTTCACTTTTACTGGATATAGTGGAAGGGACTTCCATCCTTCCACAGGATACCAGAATCAAGAGCAAACAAAGGAAGATTCACATGCATATGGTAACTGTAATGTGTAATTCAGCTCTTGGAATATTCCCAGTTTCATTGTTGTTGTGCCTGGAATCCAAGATTGTGATGGACCAGAGGACTTTTCATCATCTCTGTGATGATAAGACTCAAAAGCCTTTCTGTCAGGCCCAGACTTAGCAACAATAATCTGTTCTTGACCATAGGAATCAGCTCAATGCCTGTTTCAAAACTTTAAGAGCTGCATAAGGCAACCGTCTGTCTTCTGGTGATTTTAAAACAACAACAACATGAAAAACATGTTCTTGTTGCTCCTGAGCAAAAAGAAAATAAAAGTGAGACACAAAGGTAAATGGATGGTCTTAGGCAGAAAGAAAAGGGCTTTTTTAAAGAAAAAAATAAGCCAAACAAAAAACCCTGCAGACAATGAAACATGCATGGTATTGTGGAACTGGCAGCTGCTGAAACATCACATACTTTTAAATTATATATGAGTCTTTTTGAGAAATTATTTTGGTCTTCAGCAATAATGAGAGTTATCTAGAAAAAACAACAACAATCCCCACATCAAATGTGCACACTTTTTATACAATAAAAAGAACAGATGTCGGTCTGTTTGAACACTGTTTACTAGCAAACTAGAACCAAACTAGGGGAATGGTGCGTTATGGTAATATTATTCCCCTTTATACAGGATCCAGTGTTTACGCAAATATAGAAAATGGAAATATAATGCACAAATGGGATACACACACACACACACACACACACTGTGGTGAAGGAGAAAATAATAATATTGTGTTATTTATTTATTTATTTATTTCATTTTTATACCGCCCAATAGCCGAAGCTCTCTGGGCAGTTTACAACAATTAACAAGACAGTCCCTGCCCGCAGGCTTACAATCTAAAAAGACACGACACACAAGGAAAAAGGAATGGGGAGGGAAGAAGGGGGAATATTAATTAATACTCCTGGCAGGGCAGGTGGAATGGCCCTGCGGTCCCTCTCTTCTCCCTCTGCACAGCCCGCTGGAATGGCTGGTGGTGGTGGCAGCTGAGGGAGGAGGAGCCTTCAGGAGGGCGGCCTTTCAGCAGGGCTGGTGGAATGGCCCTGCGCTCCCTCTCTTCTCCCTTCTCTCAGCCTGCTGGAATGGCTGCTGGTGGTGACAGTTGACGGAGGAGGAGCCGTCATGAGGTATATAGCACCACCATCAATGTATATGGTGCTTTTGTGAAGTAGCATCAGCAAAAGGCAGCTCTGTCCATTATGAGCTAAAAGTTAAAAAAAACCCAGATGTGTTATTCATGTAAGTACCATAGAAAACCACCTTCAAATGGCCACGAATAGCAAATTGTGGCCATTTTAAGGTGGTTTTCTATGGTACTTATGTGAAAAATACAGCACCGGGGTCCCGTTGCATCACTTCCAGGTGCTTGGAAGTCCACCGGGCGGCTCGCCGCCGCAGGATGGATCATGCGCTGTGGTGGTGCTTGCCGAGCACTCAGTGATGCGAGCACTAGGTAAGTCTACACCCCTAGCCACGCTATAGAAATGATGATGATGATGATGATGATGATGATGATGATGATGATGATTTCTATGAATTTTACCTGTAGATTCCTCAGCGGACTGGTTTTCCCGAGTTGCACAGATTCCGTGGGCTTGAGGACCATTTTTTAAAAAACTTCCTGTAATTTTATGCAAATTTAGTCATGGGGGGATGACCACCAAACGAAAATGCACATTTCCTTCCCATAGGCTAAAATGTGAAAATGCACATTTGGGGGGGGGATTTGCTCATTTTTGGAAGTGTGAATTAGC
The DNA here is from genome assembly GCA_021292165.1 of Shinisaurus crocodilurus. Taxonomy (NCBI): domain Eukaryota; kingdom Metazoa; phylum Chordata; class Lepidosauria; order Squamata; family Shinisauridae; genus Shinisaurus; species Shinisaurus crocodilurus. Next base: position 151,789,137 of record CM037878.1, read on the forward strand.
ACAAATGTGTATGAATGCATTTGCGCAAAATCCAATTCCATCAATGAGCAGATGGAATGAAAGGCACCTAACAATCTGTGAAACGCAGACAGAATGGATTGAACAAAGTCTGTACATCCCTAGAATAATAACTTGCATAATACTATATGCAAAACACTATAGCTCAGAGATTGAGTGCATCCCAGCTTCAGTCCCTGGCAACTGCAGTGAGGGCTGGCTGGGAAAAACTCCTGTCTCTGAAACCCAGGATAGCTGCTGCTAATCAGTGTAAAAATGAAACTGAACTAGGTGAAGCAACAGGATGACTTGAGATAAGACAGCTTCCTAAGTCCCTGGAGCATTCAAAGTACCTGTCATTATATCAGTAATTCTTACAACAATCTGTGGCATGATATGGTTATGGTTCTTCATGGGTTAAAGCTGGGGTAAGCAAAGTGTGGAGAAAAAGAGCCTTTGCGGGTTCATACACACACACACACACACACACACACACCCTCATGTGTGAACCGGCTAAAGGCTGGGGGTGGGGTGTGCATAGTTCCTCTAGAAGGGATGGTGCCTGGAAGTCTGGAGGAGCCAGGCTGAGGGCTTTCATATGCAGATGTAGTTCAGGCCCAGTAAGCCATGACTCATGAGTCTCCCTCCCCCTGCCTGGCCAGGTGAAGTTGATCTTGATTGGCTGAGAGGCAGCAGAGTTACAGGGAGGAGGGGACGGGGGGGAAGGTATATTTCCTAAAGCGTGGTCTGTCTTTGTCTGTCTTTGGATCGCGTGGCTACCGGCTACCCTGGATATTGGGTGATGGCGGCAAGCCAAAGAGAGGCCCCAAGCCTTTGGGGGGGCCCATCAGGATCCGACCCCAGTTAGCTCCTGGTGAAATGAGCTGGATGAGGGCTCTAGTGAAGGCAAGCCTTGTAGGAGTTTACCCATCTCAGACCTTCGGGTAGGTGTGGTAATTCTCCATCGGGCGGCAAGGCTGTGCTGGATTTAACCCTTGAAGAGAATACCCTCAGGCATAGGTGTATGCCTGAGAGATATGAAGGAATCAGTCTTTATTGTTTTGCAGCTTTACTGTGTACTAAAGTGTCTCTCTCTCTATTTTGTGTGCTTCTCTCATTTCCCTAATCTTGTTGTAAAATGCTACCAGAATAAACCTTGTCGTGGTTTTACCCCACATGGGTTTTGCAGTACTCTGTGAGTTCAGTATCTAAATCCAGGTTACAGAATTAAAGGCGAGTCCCTCAACAGAGATCCAAGTAGGATTGCAGACAGCTGAGGCTAGCAATCTGGTACCTTGAGATCTCTGGGGGTCTTGGTTTCTTTGGAGTAGGAAAGGGTGGGGGTGTGGCGGGCCAGCCAGCCCCCCCTTCCTCCACACAAAGTTTTTGGGCTGTGGGCACATTTCGCAATTTGAGAAATGGGCATGGGCACCACCACAAAATGGCTGCCATGTGGCAAAGGACATGTATCAATTTAAAAAGGGGGAGTGGGAGGGCACCTTGGTGGGCAAGAAGAAAGGTACCCAGGGTGCATTCGTTCCCATGGGCACCATGTTGCCTAACCCTGGGTTAAATGGAGGCTAGGAAGGAGAGATGGAATTCAGTAAAGAGGGGCTATCTCTTCTGGGAGTAATACTTGAGTTTCCACCTCAAGATGGCTGAAGTCCTTCGTTCATGCTTTCTACATGGTGTCAGAATGGGATGATTTATTGACCCAACAGAGGAGAATTGTTTTAGGGGGTGGGGAGGAAACGTCTAGGGCTGTCAAGTTCCCGGCTGTCATGCCTGACCCAGGCCAGTCTGACCCAGACCCATCAGATGATGATTCTGAGACTGGAGTTTCTAACAACCCTGTGCATCATCCTGACACTGGTACTCCTAGCACCTCCAGGGAAGCTACACCAGGCCCTTCAGTACTGGTGGACACCAAGGAAACGCTGGATAAGACCCCTGAGGACCACACATCCTGCATAGAATCTGAGGAGAAGGCCAAGCATCCACCTAGCCCTAGAATGCACCAGTGCCAGAAGGCAGAGGCACAGAAGCCACCACCCTGAGGTGAAGTGCATGCCTCAGGAACCATAGCAACTGGACTCCTCATGAGTAGGGCCCTCCTCATTAGGGGGACTTTTTACACACGCCTGTGATGAAATTCAGCTGAGCCCTGGGTGGAGCTCTAGATGTTCTGCAATATCAGCTCTCATTTTGGCCCCTGAGAGCTGTTGGATCTTGGAAGCACATCTTACCTCAGATTCCAGTACCTTGTACTCTTGTTTTCTTCACCCTGCCTTGTGATGGAACCTCTGTGTGATTGACCTCTTGACTCTGCTTTTTGTACTACATTTCCATTTGACTGCTCTCTTGTGTTTTGATCTTGGTTGTGCCTCAGATCTCTCCTGTGGAACTCTCAGGGATGGGGACTTGGACTCGAGGACTCGACTCGTGAGTCGGACTGAGTCCCCCCTCTGACTCGACTCGGACTCAAGTCCCAATATTTTTAATGGGACTCGAGACTCGACTCGGGACTCGAGACCAAGGACTCGTCAACATCCCTGGGCTGTTGACGAGTCTTCTGGCTGTGCCAGAAGGAGCGCGATCACCGGTGAAGAGCGCATGGAAGCGAGGCGCGCCGCTGCTCAGACACTATGGACAGCTACCAGGAGCGCAGCCCCAACGATGTGTTGAGATTTATTTTGATTGATGTGTTGTTGTGGGGGGTTTGGGTTAGGGTCAGACATTTTGGGTTTGGCTGCCTCTGCCTGCCTGTTTGGGGTTCCCAGCCTCCTCTGCCTGCCTGGTCTCTTCTTGACCTGTTCAGCAGTTGAATTGTCCAAGACAAAGGTCTCTGCCTGCCTGCTTTGGGGTTCCCTGCCTCCTCTGCCTGCCTGGTTATTTTGGGTTTGTCTGCCTGGTCTGTTCTTGCCAAAATCAGTTGCAGAGTTTTGAAATAAAAAGGCACACTTGTGCCTAGAATTTATTTAAGCCACACATCTGAAGTAGCCTTATTTTGTTGGGGGGAAACCCCATTGATTTTAATAGGGACTCGTGGAGTCAGTTTTGGGAGTGACTCAGGACTCGTGACTCGTGAGTCACCATTTTGGACCAAAGACTCGGACTCGGACTCGAGACTCGGGTCCAAAGACTCGTGACTCGACTCGTGACTCGAGACCAAGGACTCTTCAACATCCCTGGGAACTCTCCATCTTGCCTGGTAAAATGGTGTATTTGACCTTTTGGGTGTTTATTGACCTGCCTTTGGATTTGCCCCTCAATTACCTTAATGTGGAGTCTAACCCAGCCTAAGCAGGACAAGGGCTGCAAGAAGGGTGAGTGAGGGAAAATTGAAAGAAAAAGGAATAACAGAAGCAAGTGAGAATGCATGAAACCATAACTAAACAACAGGTCAACTTACATGCTAGCTCCACAAGCAATAATATAGCAGATAATGTGAACAGAGTAAAAATCAAGATTAAAAAAATAACACGAGAGAAAAGGTAGCTAGGGATGTGCACGGAGCTTGACTGGGGGCGGCGGGGGAAGTCTGGCCTAGGGATGTTACTTTTGCCTGCGCGGGCATGAGTGAGGCCCGAACTGGCCTGCTCGTGCCCGCGCGGGATCTCCGCGGCGAGCGCGGGCCTACCTGGCTCCTCGCGCTCTGCGGCGAGCCGGTCGTGCCGCCTGGGCTGGTCCCGTTGCGTCACTTCTGGCACGGCAGAAGTGACGTGACGGGACCCTGCTCCGGCGTGCTTGACCCCCGCACTATGTTTTGGGTGGGGGAAACCAGGGCAACTGGGAACCCAGAAGTCTGGCGAGTGCCTCAGCTAGTGCTCGCTTTTGGCCTGGCTCGCCCAGTGGTAGCCTGCAAGTTGAGTGGTGGGTGGATCGCCCACCCATAAAGGTAGCCAGACCAAAAGTGCAGCATAAAACCTCAGCACAATCAGAATATGTGAGACCAAGACAAGTTGTCAGAAGAATATGTGGAAGATTTAGCAGGAAAGCTATTCTGGGAGGAATATGTGGAAGATTTAGCAGGAAAGCTATTCTGGGAGGAATATGTGGAAGATTTAGCAGAAAAGCTACTCTTAATTGATGGCAATGCCCAAAGTGCAAATCAGAAGCAGAAGGAAAGGCAATGCCAAAAATAGGGTATTTTGCAACAGTATGCAGAATGCCTACCACTGTAGAAATGACACAGGAACAAATAATAAGGGCTAAGGATGAGCAACCGTGGAAACCATGCTTTTTTAGGATCTACATTGCCAACAGAACAGATGCTATCTTGCTATACAAAATACTATAAACAGAAAAAAGTTTTAGTTAAAATTGATACAGGAGCTGCTGTCACTGCAATTCCCATGAAAGGCTATGACTCATATTGAGATGGACAATTGCAGCCAACAAAGAAGCCAGTAAGAATATACTGAAAGTGTTGGGCCAGTTTCAGGCAATACTGGAAAAAGAGGGGGAAGGTTCTTCATCAACCTGTGTATATGATGCATTACCTTAGGGCACTCCTATTGGGGTTGTCTGTATTGCAGCAACAAAGACTGGTGAATACAGAGACTGGTGAATGTCACAGAAAACTAACAAAAATCTTTCATAAATATTTTAGCATTTAGTTTTACATGATTTCTTAGAGTTTTTCTTGTTAAAATTAGGCACGCCATTTCAAAAATGTGCAAAAACATCAGGACATCTTGCCCTGGCTTGTAGTAGGGGAACGCCTTGCGGTCCCACGACGGAGGGGGAGGAGCGGAGGGGACAATCGGGGGAGTTTTCCCCGCCTCAAGCTGCATCTTGGCCAGCTCCATCTGCATCCGGATCATTTCGCGCTCGTGGGCCATCCTCTCCCGCTCGTGTGCCATCCAGTCTGAGGAAAGCTCGAAGGGCTCCAGGGGCTCCAGGGGAGCGGGGTCCTCGGTCCACACATCCTCTCTCCCATCTGTCGGAACTGGGATAGGGCGGCCCCTGGGTCAGGCACCCGGCCCCAGACTTGCCAGCAGCTCCCTCTGCCGCTCTGTCAGCCGGATCAGCGCCGCCAACCCCGGGGTGATGGGGGTTGCGGGCAGGGGCCGCCGTGGCTCGGCTCCCCCAGTTGCTCCGTCAGGCTCTGGGTCGCCCATGGTGATCCTTAGGCTCTTGCTACTTTGGGTCTGGGAGATATTCTGGGCTAATAAGTTATCCCACCTCTACCACCAAGTGGAAGACCGCCAACCTGGTCTTCTGCGCGGGTTCAATACTAAAGGGGTAGCGAGTCCTGGGGGCGGGCCTTCTCTGAGGTCCCCCAGCGACTATCACCCTTAGCCTAGAACAAAAAGATAACTTATAGCCACGAAAGTATCTTTTATAAAACAAGTTTATTTACAAAATGACCGTCACAAACCTTCTGCGCGGGTTCAATACTAAGGGGGTAGCGAGTCCTGGGGGTGGGCCTTCTCCGAGGTCCCCCAGCGACTATCACCCTTAGCCTAGAACAAAGGGATAACTTATAGCCACAAAAGTATCTTTTATAAAACAAGTTTATTTACAAAATGACCGTCACAAACCCAGACACACGCCAGCAATACAGCTTATCAGTACAGCACAAAGTAGCAAGCAAGAAATCTCAAGGACACCGTGATTTCAGGGCTCTCAGCTAGTTAGTTCAGCTCGGGCTCCAGCGGAGGTCCGGTCTACCCAAGCGGCTAGCTGGGTTCCCGGCGGAGGTCCGGTCTACCCAAGCGGCTAGTGAGTGATTTCAGCTTGGTTGCCCGGAGGTCCGGTCAACCCAAGCGGCCAGTGATTTCAGCTTGGTTTCCCGGGGGTCCGGTCAACCCAAGCGGCCAGTGATTTTAGCTTGGTTTCCTGGGGGTCCGGTCAACCCAAGCGGCCAGTGATTTCAGCTAGCTGGAGTACGCCGGGTGTTGCTACCCGGGGTTGCCGATCCCTTCGTTCCCTTACCCCAAGCATGGGGCAAGACTGCTGATCAGGTCCAACAACTCAGTTCCCTTGCGCAGGGTGTTTTATACCTTGGGTTTCAGGTAGCCCCTCCCTCTGCAATCAGGTGGGTGGCCAATCAGGTGGGTTGCCACCCTCCTCAGGTGGGCGGCCAATCAGGTGGGTTGCCACCCTCCTCAGGTGGGTGGCCAATCAGGTGGGTTGCCACCCTCCTCAGGTGGGCGGCCAATCAGGTGGGTTGCCACCCTCCTCAGGTGGGTGGGGTCCCCTTGAAGCCACCTGCTTAATGGTCCCATCCTGTGGTGTTGAATGGCCCTTTCTTATGGGTGCCGAAATGTCTGCTCTCGCAAGGTATTCAAGTCTTATGTAGATGGGGCTGATATACGAGAGCATTGACGAACCTGGGGATGCTTCCTGCCTTCCCCCCTGGGGGATTCTATGCAGATGTTGTTTGTCCCTGTTGGTCTCTGTGGAGACTGGCTGTCTCTGCCCCCTGGGTCTCCTTCCCCCCTCCTTGGTGAGTGTGTGTGTGTCAGAAAGGGGTTTTAGGTTGGCTTTCTCCACATTTAGCATTTAGTTTTACATGATTTCTTAGAGTTTTTCTTGTTAAAATTAGCTCATGATCTCGACTGGTTTAATATGAACATTTAGAATTTAGACTGTGTATCTATAAGCAACTCCATCTTATTGCTTTTACTGCTTTGATTTCAGCAGGAGCTGTTCATGGTAAATAAATCAAATATGGATCTGTGGTTTGCCCAATTACAGCTCTGACAGAGCTGGCATTTGTTGAACTACCCATTCATGTTTATCTAAAGGACAGATCATGATCACATATTGAATTATTAATTGAAGCATGATCAGGCACAATCCAGCCAAAGTTAGTTGTGGCTAAGACCTTGTAAGCAGGGTTGGGCAGATTTGTCAAGTCCCCCTTTTCCTACCTCCATGTCCAATCCATGCCTCTTCTGTACCAAAAAAATAAAATAAAGTAAAATAAAATTTTAAAAAATGGAGGAACAAAATCCTTATGTACTTTTCTATGGGAGCTGAGCCAAGAACTCAGGGTTCTGTCTCCCCATGGGAACAGAAAGGAGGGATGCCTTTTTTTCTTGCACCTGAAAATGGCTGGCGATCCTGACTATTGGAGGAATCAAGTATTGTGTTCAGTATTAGAATTACCACTGAAATTCTGCCTTAACGCAAAATTGGTAGAGAACTTGAGGATCCTTTTCAGGTGAAACATCTGAGGAATTTTGAATAAAGCCAAAAGTGTATTGGTAAGTCTTGCAACTTTTCTCAGGAGATTCTTCATATCCCTGTGTTATCAGTGGATTTAATCTAAATGGAGATGCACAGTGAATTTAGATGTTTATTCTTAGTTCTTAGATGAAACGTATGAGGCATTTCTAGGGAAGCCAAAAGAGAAAAAAAGAGTGAAATTTCTTGGGGGAAGGTGGAGGAATAATCTACAGCACTATGCTACAGGCAACAGCAAGTTGCGAAAGAATTGAAGTTTAGAAATGGTGTGGGTGTTAATATAGCTAAAATAAATACATAAAATTGTATTGTTTCCTATATTCAAACTGCAATGTACCATTACATGTTTATCTGTTTGTTTCCTAAACTCAAGCTACAATGAATCATTACAGATTCATCTGTGTTAAATGAACTAATTTCTAGGAGCTTTTTGGCAAGACCAGTTGAGCAACATCCATTCATTCCAAAACACCACTCCAGTGGACTTAAATTAATGTGTTTTTTTTTGTCTAGGTACACTTACAGCTTTATCGTAATTGGAAATACGATTTCAGTATATGTCAAATGCGACATGCTTTAAAAATTTGTTTCAGAATATTACTTGGTGATGGCCAAGTAATATTCTGAAACAAATTTGGAATTTCCTTCTCAGATGAATATCCAAGGAATTTCAAGGGGAGCAAATGGTTTCTCAAGTCAAGAGTTTGTCAACACAACCATACATTGCCACCAAGTATTGGCTAAAGCAATGATTTTAGGAGAATTGAAAAGTTCCTATTGTAAGAAATAACTGGAAATTTGAGGTAAGCAAAAATACTTTTGGTAAGACAAACAAAAGTTATTGGTGTGGGGCATGGTTCTACACAGTTGGGATTGCATTCTTAATTTTGGACTTGGATGTATTTGGCACAGAGAACGTTAAATCTCAGCCGTGTTCCTTTTATTTATTGGTTGGTATACTCTTTATTATTCTTGGTACTGCAATACCTGATGGAACGCCTCTCCCAACCACAATCTACCCGTATACTATGCTCAGCATCTGGGTCCTTCCTCCGACTGCCGCCCCCAAGGGAAGCTCAGAAGGTGGTGGCAACAAGGGATAGGGCCTTTTCTGTGATAGCCCCACAACTGTGGAACAGCCTCCCCACTGACATCCGCCTGACACCAACTTTACTATCTTTTCAGTGCCAGGTTAAAACTGCCCTCTATGCTGAGGCATTTAATAGCTGCAAATAGCACATGGGGTGGTGGTTATGTCATCTTTTTATCCAGTCTATTTTTACATCTGTCTTAGTTATTTAAGTAATTTTAAAAGTGTTTTTTAAATGTTTCTGTAAATTTTTTTGATGTTTTTATTGTTTGTATTTATTTATTTATTTTTATACTCTATTTTATTGTAACAGTGTATTTTTATTGTATAATTGTATTTTATTATGTATTTTTTATAATGGTTGTAAACTGCCCAGAGAGCTTCGGCTATTGGGCGGTATAGAAATGGAATTATTATTATTATTATTATTATTATTATTATTATTATTATTATCAACAACAACCACCTGATTTTTGCTAGATGTCCTTAAGTCTGCCTAAATTCATGTGAATTTGGCTTCACCATCCAACACATGAGAATGAGAGAGTGAGAGCACATTGTGATGGCCACAAAAGAGTGAATGGGGAGCTTTGTCCAGTTTTCTCCAATCAGCTCCAACTTTGAGTTCAACACAGCGAGAAGCAGTACCAGCAGCAGCCAAAATTAATAGCTGTGTTTATCCTGGCACAGATTATATGAAACCAACTGACCAGTGACCATATCCTCTCTCAGGACTCTCTTGTTGTGCTTCCCATGTCACGGCAAGGTGCTTTTGTTAATTATCATCTCTTGTATTGCCATCTTCTGTCTTTTAGGTTCACTTCAAATATGCATGGGGATGACGTGTATGCATGGATATGTCAACACAGACATTACTTTTGTATTGTGCCCTACCACTTTAAACACAATGCTTTTCAGCTGTGGTGGTAAAGTCTGGAGTAATCAAATTATAAGAAATCAAATGACATACAACACTCATGAGTAAACAAATCTGACTTTAGAGTGTGAGAGAGATGAAGAGGAAGGAACTACTGTCCTCACTGATGAATCAGTTTGTTTCAGTTTCAGCATATTAATTGAAATATATAGTCATTATAATTTGGTTTGAACTAGCATTACTTGATGGCCTAATTATACTAAACATAATATAGAAGGGTCCGCCTACAAGGAAATGATAAGAGAGAATAATACGAAGAGTAACTAGCTTTCAAGGATTTTGAGAGTGCTATAAAGCAATATTAATCTATCTCTCTTTTAGTTGTTCAAGTTTAGCTTTTTAGTAATGTAAAGTGCAGTCATTAACTATGAAAGAGAGCTACTTCATTTTCGTGTGATGATTGTTGCCAAGAGAATTGGTTAGCATTGTTTAAACATACAATCAAAACTCCACTGGGAGCAATGTCACTCTTAAATACTTAATGCATGGCATAACCTATGAGGTGAGACTGAAGCAAATGACTATGTTTAACCTAGAGAAGAAAGACTGATGAATAAGGAATCACAGAAAAGGTTGCCCCGATAACTAAAAAAAAGGAAAACATGTTGAGGATTCTTAATTAATCATTGGCCTGAGATCTAATGGCATTGTGTGACCAACGTTGTTGTAGTCTGATCTCTAAGATACATATCTGTTCTCCCTTTGGATGTAATGAGCTATGCAAAGAAGCTTCCAGATAACGGTTCAATTCATGTTATAATTGCAGGGCCAGCAGTTGAATATATAAACCAACGAACCCACACACACATCATTTCATTCCTTCATTTATAAGACCACTGCATACATTATGCCTCAGCTTACTATAATTGATCCCACATTTTTGTTAGGGATTAGTGGGACCTCTTGGCTTTGTAGTGACAAGTTGATATCAGAATACATTTGGCAATCCACCCCAGGCACTGCTAGACCTGTGGCAAGACAAGGGGTCTGTGCCATCCCTAGGCTATGCTGTGCCTTTCCTTATTTACCTGAGGCCTCTATCATGACAATAGAGCATTGGTGGGATGACAGAAACAGCCCTAGGCCAGGCCCTCCTTCAAGCACTTAGTCAGATGCTTCCAACATGGTAATGGGAATGGCCACTTCCCCTCACCATGCTGGAATCTTCAGCGCATAAGCATGTTGTTGCAGTTTGTTGTATTTCTATATCGCCTTTCTGAAGCCAACCAAGACAGTTTACAAAATGTTTAGAATTTTTTTAAATAAAAAAAACCCTATAATCAAATAAACAAAACACATCCAAACATTAAAAACAACCTTAGAAGCCATAGTAAAAATTTTAAAAGCCAAGTTTAAAATATATGTCTTGACCACTTTCCTGAAGGCAGAGAGAGTAAGGACCAGTTGTAACTCCAGAGGAAGTGCATTCCAGATCTGGGAGTGATGGAGGACTTACCCCTTGCCTGTGTACCCAATGAGTGGGCTTCTGCTAGGGATGTGTGAATCAGCAAAACTCGAGCTTGCCGAAGTTCTCCAGATTCCGTCTTGAAGCTTCTATCTAATCACTGAGCAGATTCATACTGAGATAGGCAGACCCTCAGATAGCCAGGCCCTAAGCCATTTAGAGCTTTAAAAGTTAAAAACAACAGGTTGAATTGAGCCCAGAGAACTATTGGCAACAAGCGCAGGCTTTCCAGTATTGGGGTGAGGAGACCTCGATACCATGCACCAGTTAGCAGCCTAGATTGTTCTGACTCGAGTCCATATCAGATCGTGACCTTTGTTTTTTCTTTTTGCATGAAAATCCAAGGGTATTTTTGTGCGTATTTTTCCAAATAAGCACATCAGTTGTGCAAATCTTTGATATGTACAGTAATACCTTGGATTGCAAGTAACTTGGTCTGAGAGCGTTTTGCAAGACAAGCAAAATTTTTTTTAAAAATTGACTTGATAAACGAGCAAGGTCTTGCAAGACAAGTGTAGGGACGTAACCGCTTGCCTCGAGCGGGCGTAGTGGGCCGAAATTGGCCCAGCTCACACCCGCCAGAGACTCGCTTTGATATAAGAGTGTTTTGGATTACAAGCACGTTTCCGGAACGAATTATGCTCTCAATCCAAGGTATTAGGATTTTAGGATGTTTTAAAGATGTTTTAAGATGTTTTTAGGATGTTTTAAGATGTTTAATAGTATATATTGTGTTGTTTTAGTTTAGGTATTTTATATTTTCTGTTGTTCCCCACCTCGATCTAGATGGAGAGGCGGGTAATAAATAAATTATTATTATTATTATTATTATTATTATTATTATTGTACACATTTTTCTCCCATTGATTAAAGAATATCTGTGCACATTTTTCAAAAGTACACAGTTTTTCATGCACATTTTTCAAATATATGCATGCTGTCGAAGGCATATTTTTATAGTCCATGAATCAAATGGTAAGCTTGGAAATGTATGAGCTTCAACCGCAGATTGCTCATCATCCTGCATGTAGAGAAGGTGTAGTGTGGCCTGAGGACACTCGCAGGCCATGATAGACTTTGCTATGGTTTTTTAATGCTCTCTGCATTTCTTTCAGTGCAGTATTTCAGACATCAGTTGGGGTGGCAAAGAGATTACGGTGATACTCAATGAAGTCCAAAGGCCTGCTTTTGGAAAAAGTCAAGGATGCAAAAACCAGATTATTTTAGGGGCATTTGTTCTGATCTAGTATTTTTCAATAGGCAGGGATGTTGAAGAGTCCTTGGTCTCGAGTCACGAGTCGAGTCACGAGTCTTTGGACCCGAGTCTCGAGTCCGAGTCCGAGTCCTTGGTCCAAAATGGTGACTCACGAGTCACGAGTCACAAGTCACTCCCAAAGCTGACTCCACGAGTCCCTATTAAAATCAATGGGGGTTTTTCCCAACAAAATAAGGCTACTTCAGATGTGTGGCTTAAATTAATTCTAGGCACAAGTGTGCCTTCTTATTTCAAAACTGCATCTGATTTTGGCAAGAACAGACCAGGCAGAAAAACCCAAAATAACCAGGCAGGCAGAGGAGGCAGGGAACCCCAAAGCAGGCAGGCAGAGGCCTTTGTCTTGGACAATTCAACTGTTGAACTGGTCAAGAAGAGACCAGGCAGGCAGAGGAGGCTGGGAACCCCAGACAGGCAGGCAGAGGCAGCCAAACCCAAAATGTCTGAAAGGTTGCATTTTAGAAAAATGATTTTAAAAAATAAACTTGCTGTACTTCCTAAAACTTATCCATGTTGCATTTGAGGAACATGATTTTTTTCTAAATGTTTGGCCCCCATTCTGGAATGGTGAGATCTCATCACAATTCCACCCTCACTGAACACCCGCTCCACTGGTGATGAACTTGCTGGAACCAGAAACACACTCAGAGCAGCCACACAGAGTAATCTCAGGTCCTTCTTCTGCCTCTCCCAAGTACGCAACACATCAATCAAAATAAACCTTGACACGCTATTGGGGCTGCACTCCTGGTAGCCGTCCATGGTGGCCGAGCAGCGGCACACCTCGCTTCCATGCGCTCTTCGCCGGCAATCACGCTCCTCTCCACTCCTGGCACAGCCCAGGGATGTTGAAGAGTCCTTGGTCTCGAGTCCCGAGTCGAGTCTCGAGTCCCATTAAAAATATTGGGACTCGAGTCCGAGTCGAGTCAGAGGAGGGACTCAGTCCGACTCACGAGTCGAGTCCTCGAGTCCGAGTCCCCATCCCTGTCAATAGGTTTAGCAGTATTATCAACACAGGTCAAACAGTCATCCTTTTTAAAAAGTCAAAATGATTTGTGCCTTTGGCATGCACTCAATGCATGAAGAGAGAGATTTGTTTGTAACAATAGCAACCAAGTGAGTAGAACCAGCAAGCTGGCTAAAGATATAGGGACTTCTGAGGAACAGTCACATGTGGTCCTAGGGAAACTGTCTGTCCCTTCCGCTTTCCCAAACTGGCACCACTGATTTCTTTTTGTTAGTAATATGCTAAGTTGCTAGGATAAAATTGTCTTGATCATGACCTTTGTGCATTGAGGTATATCAGTACATTTAAAACAGCTGTAGAAAGATTTCTATTCAGTCTAAAAGAGTGAAATACATCCCAAGGGATGATTATATATTCCAGTTGATGACTCTTTAGGCTTCTTCTTATTTTCTTTAATTAGGTCTATTAGTTGCACAACATTGCTTTGCAGGCTAATTTATGTCAAAACTAAATTTGTATTAGTACCCTCAAATAAACCGGAGGCTACTTATCAATGGAATTCTTTCACATGATTTTAGGAAACAGTAAGATTCAAGAATGATTTTTAAGGTTGTTTTTTAACATATAAAACCTTCAGTGAAAAGAATTGGAAAGCAAATTTAGAAGGTAACAAGCCATTCAGACTTATAAATTCTAAGAATGGCAATGCTTGACCAAATTCATGGTATATACACTGTAATTAAACAGTGGCTAACATGTAATTTCCCAGGGAAATTCAATAAAGTAATTTCAAACATATTATGGCTGCAAAAGCATAGTCATGGCAATTAAAGCTGAAAACAATGATAAAGGGCTATTTTCAGATTTCAATAAGTTCAAGCAAAAATAAGAAAAGAAAAACAAGACCATTTAACTTTCAGGTTGAAAATGCTTTCAAATAATATCCAATGCAAGCAGCTTGTCTTTACTGTTGTTAGCAACAACAGTAATATTATTATTATTGTAATAATATTACAATAATATCCAGGGGTGTCCTTCCATGAACAGAAGAATCCTTTTATTTGTGGAAGAGTCTTTGGTCTAGCAGGGGCCTCCACTACTGGAAGGAGCGGGGAGGGGATTGTTGTTGATTCCTCCTGCAGCCCACCATGTCACCTTCCATGCTGATCTTGGAGGGTCTCCCAACCCTCTGAAGCATATTTAGGGGGAGGACACTGGCGGCTGGATAGAGGTACGGGAATCAGTAAAAAATGTCTACCCTCTTCTTCCATTATGTATTTATTTATTTTGCACCCTGCCTTTCCACCAAAAAATGGCACTCAAGGAAGCTTACAGAACCGATTAAAATGGATTAAAACAATAAATTAAAATGCAAATATGCAATAAAAACATAACAAGTACAGAAAAAATATTATTAAAACAGCACCCAGCCCACCAGACCCACTTACAGGTTAAAGGCATTCTTAAATAAAGCAGTCTTTGCCTGCCAGTTGAAAAACATTAAAGAGAGAGCTAAGCTGGCCTCCCTTGGGAGGGAATTCCATAGCCTGGGAGCAGCGACCAAAAAGGCCCTCTCTTGGGTCCCCACCAAACACACTTCTGAAAGCAGTGGTCTCAAAAGAAAGGCCTCCCCAGAAGATCTTAGGAACCAGGCAGAGTTGTATGGGAGAATGTGGTCTTTCAGGTAGTGTAGTCTCAAGCCAGGTCATAACCAGCACTTTGAAATCTGCCAAGAAACAGATTCGTAGCTAGTGAAGCTGCTGTAACAAGGCAGCCACGTGCTCCCTGTACTCAACACCAGTTAACAGTCTGGCCACATCATTCTGGACCAGCTGAAGTTTCTGAACAGTTTTCAAAAGCAGCCTCATGTAGAGCGCATTACAGTAGTACAAACAGGATGCAACTAAGGCATGTGTGACTGTGGCCAGATCAGAAATCTCTAGGAACAGGTGCAGTTGGCTCACTAGCCTCAGCTGTGATCAATGGGCCACAAGGGGCTAGCATAGAGTTATATGGCCATGCCAGTTAGTAAGTAGAAAAGTCTCTATTCTCTCACTCTCATCTCCCCATAAACAGTGTGGTGGCCTTACAGGGATGTTATAAGGATTATGTATGTATGTATTTTTAACATTTATATACCATCTTATCTGCTAAAAAGCCGTAAAGGTGGTATACAACAATTTAAAGCACAATAAAAAGATTAAAAAGACAAAAAGAATGAAACACTACAGTAATACCTTGGATTGCAAGTAACTTGGTCTGAGAGCGTTTTGCAAGACAAGCAAATTTTTTAATATAAATTTTGACTTGATAAACAAGCGATGCCTTGCAATACAAGTAGTGTAAGGATGTAAATGCTCGCCTCAAGCAGGTGTAGCGGGCCGAAATCGGCCCCGCTCACTCCCGCCAGAGACTTGCTTTGATATAAGAGTGTTTTGGATTACAAGCATGGTTCCGGAATGAATTATGCTTGCAATCCAAGGTATTACTGTATATTAAAACATACTATCAGTAAAAACAGTGGCTGGTCACCCAAGGAAGGCCTCCTGAAATTAAGATGTTTTCAGGAGGCGCCAGAAACAACACAATGTTGGTGCCTGCCTGACCTCCAGAGTCAGGGAGTTCCACAGAAAGGGAGCCAGCACAGTGAAGGCTCTTCTCTGGGCAGACTCCAAATGGGTCATAGGTCCACCACCTGGAACCACCAGGAGCATGCCATCTGATGACCTCAGTGGCCAGGCAGGTTGATAAGGGAGAAGGTGCTTTCTCAAGTATCCTGGTCCCAAGCTGTTTAGGGCTTTATTCACTAGTACCAAAACCTTAAACCTGGCCTGGTAATGAATGGCAGTCAGTGCAGTTCCCTCAGCAAAGGAGTTGCATGCTGAAAAGGGGCAGCTCCTCACAACAGCTAAGTTAGTACATTCTGCAGTTCTTGTAAAATGTAAGATTCACATTTTCAGCTTGAAAATAGGCTCTTTGGTGACTTACTCATTTAAAATACACAATAAAATCAGGGTACAGAAATAAAACATAGAGTGGTATTCAACTGGCATCTCTCCATTGATAGTAGGCATCCACCCATGGAATGGGGAAGTGATCAGTTTTCAGAAATTCCCCCTCCCCTGCAGCTCCCTATCCCCACCCCAAATCTGCTCCAGAAGGTTGGTGGACCCTTCAGAATATTGTGGGGGGGGGAGGCTGCAGGAGGAAGGGGGAATCACCAAAGATACTGCTGACAAATGCCTTCCATCACCAGAAGGACACCAATGAGACACTAGCTAGTAACAATCCATACATTGAAAAGTAGGCATTCCATCAAACAATAAAATTAGAATGACTCTCACTCATGCCACAAAAGCCTGCTTAATTTTTTTTAAGGGTTTTGGCCAACCACAGATGACCACAAGTGAGCTAGGTGGCCTGGTTGGACTCTTTGATCTAAGATCTTCCTCAGCGGTCCTTCTCCGAGAGCCCCTGCCAAAGGAAGTGAGGCAGGTGGCTACTAGGAGGAGGGCCTTTTCTGCTGTGGCACCCCAGTTATGGAATGAGCTCCCCAAAGAGGTTCGCCTGGCGCCTACTTTGTATTCTTTCCTGCGCCAGGTGAAGACCTTTCTGTTTTCCCAGGCATTTTAATCATTTTAATCATTTTAATCTTGTAATTGTTTTTAATTCCGTTATTGTAACTGCTGCTGCTAGCTCTGCTGTTTGTTTTTAATCTGTGTTTTTAAATTTTATATTTTATATTGTATTTTATGATTTTAACTGTTGTAAACCACCCAGAGAGCTTCGGCTATTGGGCGGTATAAAAATGTATTAAATAAATAAATAATAAATAAATTTGAGTAAGTAGGGAGGGTGTAAGTAGGGAGCCCACCTAATCTCTGATGATGGGACATCCAAGCACGCTCTCCCCTGATGATCTTGGGGAAATGTGGGACATATGGGAGGACGGATTCCTTCAGGTACCTGAAGCAGTCCTTTGGAATTACATAGATAGTTCTTATGAAGCACTTTTGTTCTGAAGAAGTGCATTATAACAACACCAAGTAATGGCAGGGTGCAGGTGCTGAGGGATGTAGAAAGCTGGGGAAAGGGTTTGATTGAGCTCTAAGCTCATAATTCTTTGTGCACAGGAAATGGTCATGCTGTTAAAATTCTCTTCCCCCAGCCATGCAAAACTGTGGGTGGGGAGAATTTTGCACGTGGGGGTGAATGAGTGAGACCACAATGGGGTGATCACACCCACCAATCAGGCCACAGGGAGGGTGGAGCGACAGGACCATTATTAGGCCTGCCGCCCCACCCTTGGCCTCTTTCTTTTTGCAGCTCTTTCCCTCCCTCCCTGTTAGCAGTGGTAGGCTCCTCTGGTCACCCATTCAGGGGCCGAGTAGGAATTTTGGCTCATTGCCTTGATTGGCATATGGGCAATGTGCATGTTTTGCCTATTTTGGGTTTTCTGGCTATGTTGATTTAATTCAGTCACATTTGGCTGGCAAGTGCGGGGAATAGGCAGTGGGGTTAGGGTTCGGTGATCATCCAATGGCACCTTTCAGGTGACTGGCAACAACCCGAGGCTCCCCGTTGCTAAGTTGTGCGGCTCGGTTTGTGGGAGATAGGGACCACCTTTGAGGCCAACCCTTCTCACCTGCATCAGTATTTTGCGGCACCGTGAGGTGACACTTGGAAGGCCTCCCAGCACCCTTGTGGTGTAAAACTGGGGGATGGCGAGTTACAGCACCACCCCTCAGGTTTGGATGTTTACACCCTTATACATCTCCACTGGCCAAAGGCCAGTTTAGTTAATACCCGCACTTCTTCCCTTCTCAGATCTCTGATTATTCAATAAATGTGGCCCTAATTTTATACCATATTTATGCATCTCAACTCTTCATTTCACCATTTACACATGCAAATGGTAATAAATTAGAAAACACATGGTTTTATTCACTATTTTCTATCTCAAGTTGGCTTGTATACATTATTGAATTGTGAATATCCAAGTCATCCAAAAAAAATGAGCAAGGTCCCCTGTTTTTGCTTTATAATTGGCTTAGTATTTCCCATCCTTTTTGGAGACTCATAGGAAAAGAAAACCTCCCACCAAGTGCTACCTTTTGTCTCATACTATAAGCCTGGGCTGGGAAGGAGGTAGCGATGTATCCGAGAGTCTTGGGGGGGCTGAAAGTAGGCCAAAAGTGGCCCGCTCGCCCCCCAAAAACCTCTTGCGACTTAGCTTCCCACCGCTCGATCCAAGACATGCCGGGGAAAGGAGCTTCAGGTCTATTCAGGTCTATCGTGTCTATTTCCGGTTCCCCTGGCGCTGCGCTTTTAGTGTAAAAACCAGGGCAACCCAACTTAAAATGGCCATGATTTGCTATTCACGGCCGTTTTAAACTGGGTTGCCCTGGTTTTTATGCTGAAAACGCAGTGCCAGGGGAACCGGAAGTGACGCGATGGGGAACCCATTGCGTCACTTCCAGTTCCCTGGTGCTGTGAGTGGCGAGAGCGGGTGGGGTGTGTGCTCCGGAGCACCCCCGAGAGCAGGTAAGTTCCCGCTCGGCGTACCTCCCTACCGGGAGGGTTGTTTGCCACCCTTTCCTTGGTCCCACCTTTCCCAAAGCATACTATTGGGGGCGGGGGAAGGGTCCAGCGGTGGAGTGGGTTGGCAACAACAACAAAGATCAACAGGGAGAGAGGCCATGGTTGAGACCTGTTCTTTAAGGCTTGGATGCCCCTTGGTTGCCTTCTGCTCAAGGCAATTGAAGCTCTTAATATCTCTAAAACATAGTGGCCTAAATACAATTAACTCTGCATAGGAATGTAGCCAGTGAGTGCCCATGTCCATACTAAAGCAATATGTACACTGTCACCCCTATTAAATAAAGACATTCCTTTTTTAAAAATTAGGAATATTTTATTTGTGTCTTAATTGAGTAATTATGAATATGGTGACATGACTTCACTCAAATTCATTAGGCCATCATGAGTTAATTCCCATTCAATTACAACAAAAGTTCAGTACTGCCATTTATCACCTGCTACCTTTTTAAAGAATTAATCATAAAATAATGATTGCTTCATTTTTAAGTCCATTAGGAATGATTAATGCATTCATATTCACTCTTTTTTCCTCTTCTCAAAGTCATGCAGTGTATTGAAGAAGCATTTCACAAATTGCCAACCACATTTGAATTTGCACTTTGTGTTGCCTTTATCCAGTGTTCCCCAAACTTTTGATAGTTGACGTACACTTTTTCCTTCAAGCAACATTGGAGGCACACTTCAGTCTTACACCCTCAAAGGTTTACCATCAGAGTGTGCAAGGGTAAGAATTTCCTACCTTGATAGGAGCCCACCTTTTCCATGTTTCTGCATGAGTCAGTCGCTGTTCTGAACATGCTTCATAATTGGGAAAGTCTAGAGCATTGACTCATGGAGAAATGGAAATGGACAGCCTCTTTTGAGGGTGGGTAAATTCTGGTGCATCTAAGTATCTAAAGTAATCCAGTCATTCCCATTAAAGAGACACAGTAGAATTATCTGCCTGATTAATGGAGAAAAGCAAGAAAAAGAGAGGTGAACCTCAAGCAGGTGCTGAAGGAAAATGTATTGATACCAATGAATTGGTTATCACATTTTGACAAACGTCTTCATCAAAGGCAGATGTAAATATCAATATGAAAAGCAAAATCAATATAAGAATACTATCATTCTATTAACAAAAAACTTGAGTAATATTCCTTGAAAAAAGAATCAGATTACAAAATGGATAAAACCTGAAACTAATAATACTACTATCCAGATAGCATATGAAGAAGGTCTATTACAACAGGTCTATTAACAGCAGAGTTAGATTTTTTAAAAAAAATGCGCAAAGAGCTGTCCATACCTTTGCCCAAATACATGTTATTCACTACGTGATCCTTAATAACCTAATGGTTCTGGACTAAATGGTGGTATCCAATTAGTGTTCCTCCACTGACAAAAGGCATCCATCAGCAGAACAGGGAGGGGTGATTTTATGCTACTCCCCCTGGCCCTGTAAGCCCCTGTGGACTTCCTTGCTCTGGAGGATTGGGGGACCCACCAAAAGGGTGTGGGAGGTAGCACAAGGGGGCTGTCGGAAGATGGACAGTTGTTAAATGACATTGTTGTTCCACTGATGAAGGCCTTCCACCAGCAGAGGGACACCAATGGGATACCATGCAAAAACTAGGGATGTATGGATTTTGTTAAATTCACTCTGTCTGTGTTTCGTGGATTGGCAGGTGCCGCTCATTCCATCGTCTGGTCATTGATGGAATCAGATTTTTTTTTCAAATTCTCAATTTAACTTGCATCTGTGAGCTCTTTTGCAAATTTTCACTTGTGAAAATGCACAAATCGCCCCAACATACACATTTTCATGCTTTAGCCTAGGGGGGCAAATGCACTTTTAAACAATTTCATATTTTTTTCTATCACTACCTTTGTGCAAAATTCCAGACAGTAAAAGTAAAAAAAAAAAAAATGGTCCACAGAATCTGTGCAACTCGGGAAAAGCTGCTCTGCTGCGGAATTCACAGGTCAGATTCCTGGTAACCCAAACTCATTTGAATCCATTGAAGATTTCTCCAATTCCAGGTGTGCTCACAATAGTCCAGTTCACTGTGCTCAAACTGTAAACCAAAGTGATGGGTGAAGTATATAGTGTAAGCTATGAAAAGAAAGGAGGAAAGGCCAGAACACTGAATGATGCAGAGCTGCAGCAGGAAGCCTCCTCTGACAATAAGTGCTTTGGGCTCATAGGAGCCCCTAATTATTTAATTACAATATTTTTTGCAGCACAGAATTTGTTGGGAGTCTGTATCAAAATCCAACACAATCTTTAGTATCCTCAGTTATGCATCAACTGGGGAGGAGTAAATTGAACACAGTAATGTTCATATTGTTGGATGATAGGAACAACTCTGCATGCTTCTAGGCACTAGTATACCCAGCCAGCATGGCTAATGGCAAGAGATGCTGGGAGCTGTAGCCCAGCAACATCTGGGGACCCAAGGTTGGGAACCACTGCACTAGGGGGTGATAGGGAATGTCTAGCTCATCCCCTTGGTAACTGTAACTGTGTCCTGTAACTTGGATCAGTTCCTCTCCTCCTCCTCCTCCTCCTCCTCCTCCTCCTCCTCCTCCTCCTCCTCCTCCTCCTCCTCCTCCTCCTCCTCCTCTCTCCCTCTGCAACCAAGAACCAAGCAACATGTCCCTCCTACATCATGGTAGCAAGTAACCATATCTCATGTTTTCCTTTAGCATACTTGCACTCACACACCCAACATCAGAGGGTGCTTGTAGTTAAACCATGTTAGTTAGTCTTCTCCAACAATGTGTATGAAAGGACTAATAAAAGTAAGTTGATTTGGAACTTCTTTTAAACCAAACTGCCTCTAGCCTGCGTTCATTGCCTCTAAAACTAAATGCTGTGTCATTATGCTTTCTTTGTATAAGGCAACTCTGCTGTTAGTCACACCAGACTATCCAACACACATTAAGTGGGAACCCCAGCTAATGTGAACACTACTTTGCTCGTGCACAATTTCATTTCAGTGGGACTTGCACAGGAGAATTTTCCAGGTGGATTGTGACCAAAGTATTTTATTTCATAATTCTGTTTATACTGCCAGAGCTTTTGATTTTTAAAATGTAGCCTAGAGCATCCAATAATGTGAGGATACTTTATACAACAAATAAACTGCCTTCCTAACTCCTTTTGAAAATGCCTTGTACTACTGCTCTCCCTTTTATAGATTTTGAAAGGCCATCTACATGTATCTACTCAGAGTCCAAAGAAATTCTGCCTTCGATTCCTTATGGGTCTAACCTTTCTTTTAACTTTCCCCCCGTCATGCCTACCAGTTTTACCACTTGACACAAGTTCAAATAGTCTTGCCGCATTTTTTTTTCCTATTCCCTTCAGAATTGTGTGTACCACACTAAGGTGACCTCTCCTGCTTCTTTCTTCTAAGATCTAGTTCCTGGGTCATTGTTGTACAGGTTTGCACAATGAACTGGACTTTCTGGTTACCTTCTGCCATAACTACTTTAGGGATTCCATAACTGAAATAGGAAATGTGGAGCCTGATGTTTCATATCACTTTGCCAGCTAATATCACAGCAGTTCCTTCTCATTTTTGTGCAATAGCTTTTAAGCATGTTAAAGCATGGAACACTACTGACTACTTACATTTTTGAACCACTGACCTAAAGGTTTTATTGACCTGCTGCCTAAAGGTTTGAGCCGATGTAATCTATATCCTAGTAGCAAACTTTACAGATTGACTCTGGACACACTTTTAAGCAGGGGTGCCCTCCATATGTTTTGGAATACAACTCCCATAATTCATGACCATTGGCTGTGCTGGCTGGGGCTTCTAGGAGTTATGGTCCAAAACATATGGAGGACACTATGTTGGCTATCCTTGCTGTTAAGGCACTTACTTGGATCTTTCAAACTCAGTTCATACTCTGCAGAAAAATGCTGCAGAGGCTCAGAAGCAAACATTGGAAGCAAAACATGGTGCCAATTAGCTGTTGATTGCAACATGCTCGTCTCTTTAAACTATCCAAAGTATGTCCCTTATGAGAAAAGGAATGCTTGTTATTCCAACTAGTCAATTTCTTTTGTTTCAAAGGAAAATCATACTATCCTTGCTAGTTTTTTAAAAGGTCATTTGTTGGAAGCTGTTGCTAGAAAGGGTGTCATGTTTCCCTTCTTCCAAAACCTATCTGCAACTGTGGAGTTAGGTGTACACATTGGGAATGTAGCCCATAGGTGGCACTGAATCCAAAGAAAATAGAAAACTCCATTGAAATCAATGGGAATAAAACAAACTTAACTTTCTCTGGGCCATTTTCCTATCCCAGGGGAGATAGGTCTCAGCAAGCCACTAAGGGCTTAGTGAGCCACTAAGCCAGGGGTCCTCAAACTTTTTAAACTGGGGGCCAGTTCATTGTCCCTCAGACTGTTGGGGGGCCGGACTATAGTTTGAAAAAAATATGACCGAATGGATCAAGTAAAAAAAGAGGACCCCAGTCCTTTTTTTTTTTACTTGATTAAATGGAAAGTTATTATAAATTAATAATAAATTAATTTGCTGTCTAAAATTGAAATACATTAAATTTTAAAAAGGTATAGAAAGGCTTGATTTGCACACTGCACATATCTTATTTGTAGTGCAAAAAAACAGGAAAAAAACAATACAATATTTAAAATGAAGAACAATTTTAATCAACATAAGCTTATTAGTATTTCAAATGGGAAGTATGGGCCTGCTTTTGGCTAATGAGATGGTCAATGTCTGGTTCCATATTTGTCACTGCTAGTCATAACAAGTGATGCAAGTGTGCATCAGTCTGGATCTGGTTGGAGATTTCAGATGTTTCGTTGGGAAAAAGTCTGTTCCCAGACATAGGTGCTGCCAAAGATGGTTGCTCCTGAGTCTGACTGGGTTTGCATGATGATGTCAGGGGCATGCCAGGGGGACTTGCATAATTACCCTTACCAGCACAGCTTGCTGTATCATGCAAACCCATTGAGGGTGGCTTGTTGCCTTGGTTAACAAGTCACCCAGAACCCATGGGCTGTTATAGGGTTCTGGGGTGGTTTGTTAGCCATGGCAACAAGCCAGTCTCACCAGGTCCACACGACATGGCAAGCTGTGCTGGCGAGAGTAATTATGTGAAACCCAGTCACTGTCTCTCAGCCTGACCTACCTCATAGGGTTGTTGAGGATAAAATGTAGGAGGAGGATTATGTAAGCCGCCTTGGGTTCCTTGCAGGGAAAAAGGCAGGGTATAAATATAATAAACATAAATAATACTCATAAGAAAGCCCTGCTGAACTCCACAGGGGGTTACTAGACAGCAGGGGCAGGAAACTATAGAGAGGGGGCAGTGAGATGCCTCCCACCCCTCTATGCCCCCAAAACTCTCTCCCCAACCCAAATGAGAGCTTTCCAGTTGCCCCAACAGGCCCAGTCTTTGCACTTCAACCATTCGCCCCCCCCCCACCGAGCCACCTTCAAGCAACCTGCCTTGGGGGAGCTGCAACCATAGCACAATAATTTGGGAGCAAACTAATACATTGAGAGAGAGAGAAAGGGCTACGGATGCTACTGTTTATTAGGAGCAAAACTTTCGCTCCACATGAATTACGTTATGGATGTGTAGCTCAGTCAGAACCCTCCTGTGCCCCCACCTCTCCCCGCCATCGGTTCAGCCGCGCCTCCTCCCCTTACCGATGCAGGGCCTCCCCTTACCCATCTTGCCCGCCGGGGGAGCGCGCTGCAGGCCGGAGGGGGCCGGGCTGGGGCGGAAACGGGCTCACCTTTGCCCACCTTGTCCCCGCCGAGTGGAGCCGATCATGCCCGGCTCCAACGCGCAGAAGGACCGCAGTAGCTGCGGTGTCCGGGGAGGCGACACGAAGGAGAGCGATGCTCACAGGGCGGCCGTGGACGGGGCTCCACCTGCTCCGCGTCGTCGGCGTCCTTTCAGTCCCTTTCCCTGCGTGGCTGACGGGGCTCCCCTTACCCCGCAGGGAGGCAGGCAGGCGGGCGGCCTGCGCCCCACCGCCGGCTCAGCCGCAACCCCTCCCCTTCCTCCCCCCCACAGGAAGTTTTCTCCTCGCCCTCCCATTCCTGCTTTGTCCATCACCCACCGTCCCCGCGCAATGCCTTCTATGGGCACATTGCTTGGAACTGGCGGGAAGCTGCAGCTGCGTGCTCTGCCGCTCCACGCGCACGCCCGGCAGGCTGTGAAGAGGTTTTTTCCACGCAGCAGTGCCTGAGGGTGCTTAAAAAGGCTTCTCTCTGGGGGACGGGTGTGTGTGGGGGGAGACACCACCCAACCCTGAAGGGGCGCATTTGCTTACTCTGAGCATGTGAGAGCGGTTTCAGCCATGCCTCCTCCCCTTACCGACGCAGGGCCTCCCCTTACCCATCTTGCCCGCCGGGGGAGCGCGCTTTGTCCATCACCCACCACCAGGCTGGGGTGGAAACGGGCTCACCTTCGCCTGCCTTGTCCCTGCCGAGCTCCGCATCGTCCGCGTCGGTGTCCTTTCGGTCCCTTTCCCTGCGCGGCTGACGGGGCTCCCCTTACCCCACAGGGAGGCAGGCGGCCCGCGCCCTGCCGCTGGCCCAGCCGCTCCTCCTCCCCTTGCCCCGCAGGGAGCCTCTAGATCGGCCGCCGGGCCGGATGAAAAGACCCAGCGGGCCGGATGTCCCGCGGGCCTTAGTTTGAGGACCCCTGCACTAAGCTGTCCACTCCTAGAATGAGCTTTAAACATAGAGTTTCTTCCAGTATTACATTCAACAGTATAGGAGCCATTGTAGAACAGCCTTCTTGCATTGTATACCAACACTGAACATATTATGGGGGCACATGGGAGTCACCCTTATCATGATTCCTTTCTAGGGAAGTGTGGAAATTTAATTTAATTTCATTTTTGATAAGACTTTCCTAAAAATCATCACCAGTTTCTTCATATTCAGGGTGGAAAGAACTTGAGATTTAATTAATTTAAATGTGGGAGAAACTGAAATTGAGAGATTTGTCCATCCAGGCCCTGGACTTTGAGTAGTTCGCTCTTAAAAGTCTGGGCTTGAATCCCTGTGTGTTCAACCATGTTTGTGATGCTGAATTACATTTACCACCTCTTTTTTTCTGACAGGCTCCTCATCTTTAACAGCTGTATGGCAGACAGGTACATCATGGTCATCTCCATGCTGGGAATAGCTGTATCTCTTGAATTTGTCTGGTGCAGATTGGGTCAGAATTTTGTTTCATTTCATTTTTAATAAGAATTTATCAACATTCACAAACTTCTTCATATTTGGAATGGAAAGAATTTGAGATTTGAGAATACAGGAGAAAGCCAAACTTGTCCATCCCTATCTTTCCATGTCAACATGGTCCCTAGAACAATTTTGATTGTCCATGCCACCCATGTTTCTTCACCTTAGAATTCCAATGCAAACAGCTGACACAGGAAGGAGTCACACTACAGGAGCTTCCATACTACTTAAGATAACCTTAGAAGGGCCCCTTTGTCATTCAACGGCCACCAGTTTTAGTCCAGTATATAAACAGCAACTGTAAGTAAGGAATTACAAGTGCAATACATTGCTGTTACAAATGGGCAAGTTTTCCTTGTGCTGGATTGGATCCATGCAGTTCTGCATTTAATCAAACTAGACCCTGGCATTACAATGAATGACTTGAGGTGTTTGTATATCTGCTGAATTATGAATGATTTTTACATTTTCAGCAGGGTAATTTTCTTACGAAAGGGATTTTTATCTTTGCTCAGTGAGCTGAGAATCTGCTAAATTATGCTTTGCTTTCTGAACTCAGCCTTGGCATCATTGTCTCTCCAAAAATACTGTTAGCATGGATATTCTAAGAAATTGCCTGTGCATTAAGCTTAAATTAGCTGCCGTTATTATTCGCAAAATAATGAGACTGAGAGCAGATCATGTCATTAACAACAGCTTTTGCATCAGGATCATATTTTCTCCTCTGTTTACTGCTAAATGTGCATTTTACCTAAAGAGGGAAAAACGAAGAGACAGAATAATGATAAAGGAATTAGGAGTGATGTTACTTTGTCATCTTAGAAAGAGAAAGTGCTAGTGCAGTGTGTATAAGCAACACTCTCTGGAATGCAACCTCTTTTATGTAAAGTTTAATCATGCACAGCTTGGAGACAGACCTGATTTTGCTAAAGGAACAACAGTTATTTGCTGTCTAGGTTTGAGCCACAAGCAGCTTGATAGCAAACATAGCATGTAGCATTGTCAGTTCTTATGTTTCCACAGTTTACCGAGCCCTGATAAAAAGAGTGTGCAATGGCTGGAGGCAGCCAGCAATAGAACCAAACCGCAGAGATAGTTTTGAAGCCTGTCTTCTCAATGCAGGTGCTTCAGGTAAACATGGAGAAAGAAGGGCAGTTCATATGTTACCCCATTATTGGGGAAATGTATGGAATCAAGAAGAGGTTAGCCCCACCCCACCCCCCCCTTTTTTTTTTAAGAAGGCTGTTTCTGACTTCTATCAAGTTCATTCTCCTTCTGCAAATGTAGCCTTTTCCCCTGAAGACAGGGATTTGCAGTGCAGATGGCCACTGCGAATAATGGGTGTCATTCCACAAACTCAAGTTCAAGTTTATTTCTGCATTAGCCGACCAGGCTGTTGCACACATAGATAAACAGACTACACACATAGTTTAAAAGTGACCATTAAAAAGAACATTCAAAACACACTATTAAAATGGATATATACATATGTATTTACATGCACATATATCCTTAAGCAGCAATATATATGTTAAAATTATATACAAAGTTAAAACGTAAAAGCCTCAAATACTTTTGTTAAAAAAAAAAAAAAAAATTAAAAAAATTGTTACCGGTATTTATTATTTAAAATGGTCATTAAAATTGATTAAATTATGAGGCTCGTAAGCAAATTTAAAAAGGCTTATTTCTCCTTATCAAGGCCAGTTTTACAAACTTTGCAGTTCGATAGGATATATAAGAATCCGTTCCAGCTAACAGAAAAACAAGTTTACTTAACGGCGAAGCATCTACTAAAACACCAATGAGAGGAAGAAGATATTGGGCTCTCAAATCTGTATATTGGGGGCATTCTAAAAGGAAGTGGTACAAATCCTCTACTTGTCTACAGCCATAGGGACATTGTCTTTTTGCTTTAGGGAGCCCATCGTACTGTCCCAAGACTTCCATAAGCTGGATAACATTCAACCTGCATTTAGTTAGAAGGCCTTTAAGGTCATACGGGCACTCAGAAATCAAGTAAGCAGGCAGCTTTCCTGGCAAGACAGGGAAGTATTTATAGAATGTATTGGAGCGGCAGTTTATCATCAACAAGATGCTGTCTTGGAAATCCACTTCAACTAATCGCCTTGCAACCACCCGCCGAGCTCCATTATACCCCCCAGCTATCAAATGGCCCGCCGAAAGGCCCAGTTCCGATACAAGGTTGCCAATTGCACAGACCCAGGCAGCCTGGTCCATTTCCTCATATGCCATTAAGACTAGAGGAGGGGCCAACTGGAAAATGATCTTGAGCCAATAATAGATAGCTGCTTTCAGGGCTAAAGTTCTAACTAAACAGCATGCTGACTCTATTTGCACTATCGCCTTGGGAGTTGATCTAGGAACCCCCAAGACTCTTGTTAAAAATTTGTGCTGTACCGAGTCTAGCAGTGTGGTGTCAGAAAAAGCCCATAAGGCTGCCCCATACAGTATCTGTGGCAATAGTTTAGCTTTGTACAGTTCAAGGAGGGGCAACACGGGCCTCCCCCCCAAACTGGCTGCATAGCAAATAATGGCATTAGAAGTTGCCCCTGCTGTTGATGCAACAGTTTTCAGGTGGGGAATCCAGGACGCAGTATTCTTGAAAGTCACCCCTAAATATTTATAAGCCGTGACCTGTTCTAACTGGTGATTGTCCAACTGCCATGAGGACCTCTGTCTTCCCTTGCCAAATACCACGATTTTTGTTTTGGAATAATTCACAGCCAAGAGTTCTTTCCGGCAGTACTCCCCTAGGGCTCTCAGGAGCCTACGTAGCCCTACCTGAGCATATGAGAACAGTATAGCATCGTCAGCATATAGTAGGATGGAAATAAATTTACCTCCTACACTGGGGGGGAAGAATTCAAGGCCTGACAGAAAGGGGACTATGTCGTTTAAATATAAATTAAATAAAAGGGGAGCCAACAAGCACCCTTGCCGTACACCTTTGTTTGCTGGGATAGGTTCTGAGAGGCCACCCCTCGACGAAACTCTGACACAAAGTCGTGAGTTCTCATAGAGCCCCTGGATTCTTCTCAAGAGTCTACGATCTATGTTTAGGAGAGTCAGCTTATGCCATAAACGAGGCCGGGAAATAGAGTCAAAAGCAGCTCTCAAATCAATGAAAGCAGCAAAGAGGGAGTGATGAGGAGGACGTGTGTACTTTTCCCTTAGATGATTTAGTACAAAGCAATGGTCAATTGTTGATCTGCCCTGTCGGAATCCCGCTTGCTCTTCTGCCAGGATGTTATTAGAAGATACCCAAAAGTCTAACTTGTCCAGAAGGTGCCTCGCATAGAGTTTACTGATCACATCGAGGAGGCTTATTGGGCGGTAGTTCTTTGGGTCAGATCTGGAGCCTTTCTTGTGGATAGGGACCACTATTGCCAATGACCAGTTGTCTGGGTAATATCCAGTTTTATCAATAAATGTGAACAACGCGGCCAAAGCTGGTGTCCACCAGTCTGCGTGATCCAACAAAAGCTCAGGTGGGATCCAATTAAACCCAGGGGCCTTTCCCCTTTTAAGTTTCTTGAGTAATGCAACGATTTCATCACAAGTAACTGGAGGCCACTCAGGTAGGTCCAAGTCAGCCTCTGGTGCAGGCAAAGCCCCAGCAGCTTCATCATAAAAAAGGGAGCGAAAATACTTCGCCCATTCATGTGTTGAAATTGCATTATCATTAGAGGGGGATCCAATATACCTTTTGGCAGCTATAGCATGCAGTGGGGGCGATGGTCATGGCCGCTGCTGCTCCTGTCTTTCGATTTGTTTTTAGCGTTGTTTTAACTTTATATTTTTAATGAGTTTATATTTTAGTTTGTTTTAACCTTCGAATCTCAGTGTGCCAGACTTTAATTATCTGGACATTTGAATAGTGTTTTGGTTTTGGTGTGGGTGTTGCCTGCTATCTCTCTCAGCGTTTTTGATTATTGCCTGCAAGTGATCTGACTTATGCCTTTGGAAAGTTTGAAGACCATCTGGGAAGAGTTGGTGAGCGGGAGGGGCCAGCATTCCTTGGTTTATTTGTGGGGTGCCTTCTGAGAAGCCTGGGTTGGACCCCTATACGTGAATGGGGAGAGGACAAAGGGGCAACAACAACCCAGTCTTGGAGCTCTGAGTTTGTTTTAGTTTGTTTCCAGCCAGACTGGGTTTTATCAAGGTTTTTATAACTGTTTTAACTTCAACTAATGGAGGCAGGTTGCTCCAGTTTGTTTTAGTTTGATTTTAGCGAGCTCGGGCTTTTATCAAGGTTTTATAATTGTTCTAACTTCACTGCTGAAGCTACTGACCGCAGCTGACGGAGGCAGGTTAATATCTTACTGCTTACCTGATACTTGATAGGACTTTTACAAAAGGGGGGAGAGAGCACCTCAATCAAGCCCCATAGGCTTCCAGTGTTAAAGGCAAATAATAATTACCACACTGCTTCATTATAACTTGTTTTAAATGGACTGGGGGCTTGACTTGGCTAACTGACAGTGTGTGTTCCTCTCCCTCTCTCTGAAACCTCCCTAATTGGGATAGCTTGACTGATATGGTGCTTACTAGAAAGGGATATAAAACACTGGGAATTAGGCCATCCCCCGTGAACATATCCCAAATTGAAAAGAAGGAGAGAAAAAGACAACTAAAAATTACACAATTTCTTACACCAGCAGAGGTAGAGGGAATGTTTGAGCCCGGGACAAAAGAAAAGAAAGGGGCATCCGAAGATCTACCCCAGTCTTTGAGCCCCCCTACTTCCATACTAGATTGGTCTCTAGACCTTAAGCATAAGAATTACAAATTAGACGAGGATCCATCCTCTTTAAACCTTGCTATAGAATTGGCCTTAGCTGAGAATTTAAGACTACAGCAGCGGCCACCTGAGCAATTTGAAAAGGATAGTCAATTAAACCAATTGATACTAAAGCAAATCACGGAATTAGCTGACAGCGAAGAGCTTGTAAATGAGAAAGAACATCATAGTTGTGTTGTCAAAACAACGGGGGAAGGCCCATCGATAGAGGGATGGCTCTTTATGATAACACAAGATATTGAACACATTAAAACTTTCTTGTCCGAATGCAATAAACTTCTAACGTTACTCGTGCAAATGCAAAAAAAAGCTGGAACAGAGCATGCAGAGCATGTGGATAAGGTCCAGGTGGAGAGAAAGCCGAACAATGCCAGGGCCCAGACAGCTTACCCAATAGTTGGCAAATTAGGCAAGAAGAAGGGGATTAATCCCCAAATGAAGCCCAAAAACATCAAAAATACTAAAAATTCGAGGGCCATTCACTCTAAGAAAATGGACTTCAAGAAATTGTTTAGCCTCCTAGATAAAAGCCCTAAACAGAATGTAAAGCTACATCAAAAAAATATACCTATGACCAAAGGGGAAAACGCTGCTAACACAAAAATCCATCCTGACAAGGAAGCTGTTCCAATACTACAAACCTCTCCAATCCCTCTAGCCCAGGCACAGGAACTTGTCTTAAAGGATCCCTGTGCCCTTTTGGCCACTGAAGTATGCCAGCAGAAAGGTGTTAATGGGAAAAATTGGAGCCTAGTTCTGAATCGAGAAAAGCTGGTTCTAATAAATTATCCTAAACCAAAGGGAATGCTGACACAAATGGTTCGCAAACATAATCTTTTGAAGACCTTGGAGACAGCC
This sequence comes from Shinisaurus crocodilurus, assembly GCA_021292165.1. Lineage (NCBI taxonomy): Eukaryota > Metazoa > Chordata > Lepidosauria > Squamata > Shinisauridae > Shinisaurus > Shinisaurus crocodilurus. The sequence goes on from CM037878.1 coordinate 151,820,573, forward strand.
CTCCCAGGCTTGTTCACTACAATGGATATAGTCTATGTGGAGTATCTTTATTATAACTATGTAAACGCCCGTGTGGTGGTCACTTTTAGAGAGTGGGGGAAAGCTAGTTTATTATACTCACACAGAGATGTATTTGTTGAAAAGAATATACTAGTGGCACGGCTTTTTGAAAATTCAGCACCCCCTCAACCTTTAGTCATCTCCCATACCCTTAATGGGAAAAACAGCCTGGCAACAGAGAATAACATCTCTACCAATCTAATTAATTTTGACTCAGCTAAAGTTGTCCCTCCCCACATTAAGGTTGCAGGCATGCAAGAGCACAATGGGCCCAACTGCGCCTGGGATCAAGACCACACACAAATTTTGTGCAAGGGAAGGGACTCCTTCTATGAGGAGGAAAAGACACTAATAAACACCTTTAGCAACCTCCCCTTGTTAGCCCAAAATGAAATCTTGACAAATTTGGACCACTTGAAATCCCATTTGATGGATATCCAATTAAGGAAAGGTCGAAGCCATACAACTGAGGAGGTGGCATGGCAGACTATTGATGATATCACTATAATATCTCAAGATATTAATCAGAAAGAGATAGTGCAGACGTCTACCTCAAGTCATCAAGTGACCGCAGAAATAAATCTTATTGGAAGTAAGCTCGATCGGAGAAACCCCAACATGGATTTTATCTCCTTGCCAACCAGGGCTAATTCTGTGGCAAATAAACCATACACCTCATGGCATGACATGAGATTCCTGGGGGAAGATGAGATGGGCTCCCCAGTGAAGGCTGAGAATCCTATAGGACATCTGGTAATGAAGGATGGCCCAGTGATCACAAACGTCAGCAGACTGAGCCCAACTATTGATGTGATTGATTTGTTGGAGGACGAGCATAGTGCACCTGGGTCGTGTATAGAAACAAATTACAATCAAGTATGGAAATCAGAGCAAAAAGAATCCCTGATGAGGAATCAGAATTTACTAATAACGGAGGACCCTCCGGAAAACATCAGGCAGGCTTTTAAAGAAAAGAAAATAGTGCTAGCTGAAATTGATTGTCATACTATCCCAAGCATCCTAGACAACTCTGATACATATTGTAAAAGCTCAGGCCTACATTTAAGACATGCTGATGGCTTGAACCCGTCGATGGAAGGGATCCCTTCACAACTTGCCAAGTGACAAAATCCTATCTGTAGGGAGCCTCTCCAGTGTTTATCTTGGAACATTTCTGGTTGGCATAATAAGAAACTTGATATTTCCTTCCAGAAGTATCTTAATCAGTTTGATATCATCTCACTCCAGGAAACATGGTCTGTTAGAGAGATTTACCTTAATGACTTTGTGACCTATTCCATACCAGCAACACCCTCTAGTTACAAGGGGCGCCCTTGGGGTGGTTTGATGTGTGCCATAACCAACACAAGGAGAATAAATTCTCACTTAATAGGCAGTCCGGGCCCATGGGCAATGGCTGTCTCTATTGAGTTTGCTACAATCTCCTATGTGCTGGTAAACACATACATCCCACCTCAGAATTCTAAACATTATTCTGTCAATATATGGGAGCACCTAGATGATTATTTGTTTACACTGGAGGCTCAACACCCTAAGGCTCATTTCATCTTGATGGGGGACTTCAATGCACGAATAGGAACAAACTGGGATGTTCTGGGCCATGTATTTAACTTTCCCCCACAAGCTCTTTCAACTATGTGGGACAGACAATCTAAGGACCATAAGATTAATATCCAAGGAAAGTGTTTTATTAATACAATTTCCCAGGCTGGCCTGGTCCTCTTAAATGGTTCTATCTCGGAGGATGTACTGGGAGAATACACCTTTATCAACCACCTAGGAGCTAGCGTGGTGGACTACTTGGCAGTCACACCTGCATTGCTGGAAGCAATTTTGCTCTTTAGAGTGGACTCCTATCCGACCAGTGACCACCAGCCAATTGTCCTATTGGTAGCTTGCCCTTATGAGATCAAATCTACCCAAGTTCCCGTGGACCCATCTTCTATGCCAGATTACTTTAAACACAGAATCAAATGGGCTAAGGTGAACTTGGAAGCTCTAGATTCCTTGCTGTATTCAGAACAACTCTCCAGATTAAAGAATAATCTACTAAATCTCAATAACACCAGCGAGGTCCTCGATAGTTATACTCAGATAATTGCAATGCTCCAACCTTGTTTATCCCAAGTAGCTCGACAACGGATTTCTGGACAAAGGAATTCCAACCCTTGGTTTGACTCTGAATGTAGGCAGCTTAAAAGAGAGTTACAACAGCAGCACCAAACTCTTAAGAACTTCAATGTTGTTCCTCTCCCATGCCAATTTATAGAGCTACGGAATTCATATAAAAAGCTGATCCAAGAAAAAAAGATTGCATATTTTCAAACACAATGGGTTGAGTTAGAACACGCTCTTGAATGTAAAGACAAGACCAAATTCCACAAACTCAGACAGTGCCATTGGAGCTCTGCTGAATCTTTCCATTATGCAGGCACTTGTGCAGGCACTTGCTAAGTTGCACAACCACTTGAACGTCCGCTTGTGCAACAGTGCTTGTGCAAATGTAACTTATGTTGGAGTCTCCTCTTGTGCATAGTTCAGAACCTAGTTTTCACTAGCACAATGTCATTTGCGCTAGTGGAATGACACAGTTGGACACTGCCCAAGGTCAGATGTTCTTAATTAGAATGGAACTGGTTTCCATAAGTATATATTAGTAATTTGTGTTGTAGCTGCTTCAGAAATAGTATTCTAGACATGGCAAATGGGAAGGAGACATTCACTGACACTCAAACCTCTTTGACACACCTCCTTCTCAAAAATGGCTGTGTTGGTCTTCCCTAGTGTTTGTAACTCTAGGTGTCACCATCGCTTCCAGGAGTGGCAGAAGGAACCAAAATCTAGCAGTGAGGGGAAAGAGTTCAGTGACTGAAGTAATAATTGACACCAGAGTATTTGGTCAGAACTTAGAACCACCGAAGTTGCTTGAAGGCTTCTACTTTTGTTTGTTCTTTGGAACCCGATTTTTGAATGACATCTCAATGCTTGCCATAGGTAGTACTGATTACCTGGGCAGGCAGGCAGGCAGAACCAGGGTGGAACCTGGTGGCTGTGGCCAGAGCCTGAAGGAATCAGGCAAGATTTATTTATTTATTTATTTATTTATTACAATATTTATATCCTGCCTTTCGACCTAATGAATGAGATGTGTAAGGCAGCTAACAACAGAAAATTAAAGGAGGTGGAATCATACAACTAAAAAGAAAGAAAGAAAGTTAAGCAGTGGTGCAGCTAAGTAATTTTAGACCCTGGTCCTAATGAACTTATGGGGGACATGGCACTCTTTAGATAAGGGCTCTCCAACCTTGGGTCCCCAGATGTTGTTGGCCTACATCTTTTATTTTATTTATTTTATTTTTATTATTATATTTATACCCCGCCTTTTTTCCTGCAAGGAACCCAAGGCGGCTTACATAATCCTCCTCTTCCTCTCCATTTTATCCTCACAACAACCCTGTGAGGTAGGTTAGGCTGAGAGTCAGTGACTGGCCCAAAGTCACCCAGTGAGTTTCATGGCCGAGCGGGCACTAGAACCCGGATCTCCTGAGTCCCAGTCCAACACTCTAACCACTACGCCACACTGGCTCTCCCAGCCAGCATGGCTAATGGCAAGGGATTCTGGGAGCTGTAGTCCAGCAACATCTGGGGACCCAAGGTTGGAGAGTCCTGCTTTAGTCTGTAACATACAACTAACATTTATCTTCTTCCCACCCGCCCACGAGTATTCAATGCTTTACAGCTGCTTCTACATTCCTGATACTTAGAACAACAACAACTGTTTACCAACCATTAAAAGAAAAAAATATTCTATTTATTTATTTATAAGATTGATATGCTGCTCTACATCCAATAAAATTTTTGCCTCCTGGCCAGAGGCATCTTTCTCCTGTTTCCATTAAGTCTCAGTTTGTTAGCCCATATCCAATCCATATAACCTGGTTAAAGACCTCAACAGCCTATTTGGCTTATAATGGAAGGGTGAGATAGAGTTACTTATCAATGACATACCAATGGCAGCACACTCCAGGTCTCTGGTCGATCTCCCCCAGTGGTTTCATGTAGATTAACTTCTGAAAGACCCCTTAGACCAGAGTCTGTGTTGCCAAGCAGGAGTCACCCAGCACAATATTTTCAAACCTTCCCTCCAGGAAGGGCAAGAACCACTGCAAAACAATGCCCCAAGTGATATTCCAGCCAGGCAGTCCAGTAGGATACCATGGTTGATGGATTAGGGATGCACTCCCCTGTCCAGTTTCAGTGAAAATAATCCAGCAGAGTAATCCAGCAGGCCATTTCAGTCCCAAAATTAGGTCAGAAAATGGATTGAAAGGGATTCAGATAATCAGTTGGATCAAAAAATGCCACAGTGACTACTCCAGCTCAGGAGTAGTCACGGTGGAACATGATGGGTTATGGATGGAGTTTGGCATAATCTGTTAGGAAATTTCTATACAAATAAACACCTGGACCCAAATGTGATTGGAAACATCCACATCCCTTCCCTATAATCTTTGGTGTAATCCTGTTCAGGGACACTTTTATCTGTTTAATACTTCATATATTCTAGGACTGAGCTCTGGCATTAAAAACAGATGTCAGGCTGAGGCCTGGTACAAAGTAATCCCTGGGTAGAGCTGGTTTTTGTGCAAACACTGGTTTATCAGGCCTGTATATGGGTTAGCTGTCAGAACATGGTTTGGCTGGTGCGACAAACAGCAAACTGTCTGGGTGTCAACCCTAGTAAATGTAATACTTCACACACACACATGCACACACAGAGAGAAATGACAGGAAAATGGAAATTATTTCCTGGGTCACAACCATGCTTTCCTACTTGTTTATCCTCTGAGCATTCCTTACACAAAGTGAAAGAAACCTACATTTCAGATGTGCCACTAGATGTCTCACCTCTTCAGGAATGCCAAAAGAATCAAAGACCTTGAGAATTCATACAGTATTCTATGGATGAAGATGGTTTTGATAAGTGAATGTCTTCTGGCCAGTTTGAAGGTTATAGCTATGTGGTGCTGCCCTGGAAAGTGTTAATGCATATAGGACTTCAAGTGGCAGGAGCCAAATTTATTTTGTATTCCAGGCAAATTGTACCTGAATCATCGTTTCACATTGCACACATATTTACTGCTGAGCACTAGCACAGACAACAGCCCAGCTGTGATTCATGAGCAAGAGGTTTCAAACTCGACCATAGAAAATATTTTTAAACAGGCTGCTGCAAGATCGCTTAAATCTCTATGTGAATCATTGTGACTCACAGTTTGTTTAACTATTCCACTAAGCAGTGGAAATGAATGGAGCTTTGAAACATTGTGCAACACTTGCAGAATTGGCTTAATTGTGCAACAGCTTGCACAATTAAGCTTCGACTTTTTTTCCCTTCACGATCTGATGATGTATCATATTCACAAACTTATTGTCGATTCAAGAGATTTATCTGCCACAGGAAATATGTGTTTTTATTTCAGAAGAAGAAAATCAATGATCTTTGTGGAACCCCCTAATCACCACAAATAAGACTTTCATATAATCTGAATGCCAACTCAAACACATAACTTTTCAGAGTAGTCAGTCTATACACTCTGATGAGATTCTCTTGAGTCATCAAATTACATGGATGCCTTCGTCAACCAGCCCTTGCTCCCCCAACATTACACAAGGAATGGACAAATCTATCAATTTGGTTTCATTCAGCTTTCCATATTCCCAATATTAAATTCAATTCATCTCGAACTTTGAAGTTTTGTTTTTAAGTTCACATGAAAATTTGTAAGCATTTTTGTGAACATTTCTCCTAATACGTGCATTTTGTATGGATTTTTGCCAAATAGAAACATGGTTTGAAAGCAACTAATAATATAATGATGATTTAAATGTTCATTTTTCTAATATACACAATTTTGTATGATTTGTTTGATTGGACAACTCCATTACAAAATTCAGATAAGTGTGAATTTTGAAGGATAACTGAGTTTCAGTTTGTCCAGTGGCTCAAAAATGTGGAATTAGGTATGTTTGCATTAACATGCAAACCTAACAAATTCTCCCACATCTGTATTACATACAGAACTTCCAGGATCTCCAGAAACAGATTTTTTTTTTTTTAGATAACTTATCTGTTATTTTATGGCAGGCCCAAACAAATTTTGACCCACCCAGGCTGAATGCACCCTACCAGCCATGCATTGTGGCCTGTCACATGTGTGACAAACAAAGCACTGTGTTTTTACACTTACAAGTCAGCAGCAAAAATAGGAGATTTATTGAGCCTCTTGTGGGCCACCATGTTTGGCTTGAGGCCTAGTTTCAGCTGGGTGGATCACAATTAGAACAGACCTATCTTAAGGCTTTTACTGGTGCCACCTGCCGGAATGTTGCATTGGAAAATGATACCATGATTAAATTTCAGATTACCTCCTATTGAAAATTCACTGAATCATGATGAATAATGCTATTTCAGTTATAGCTGTGCACAAATGGCCTCTTGAAATTCTCCACCCTATTTGTGGGCAGAGAAACTGGGAAGATAATTTCACTGAATTTCTCCAGGATGAGGAGAAATTCTCAACTGTTTCTCACAGGTAGGGCTCAGTATTGGCAGGAGTTGTAGCATAGCTTCTTTCTTTTTTTCACAAGGGTTTTTGTTTTGTTTTTGTGCTGCCACTGCAAGTGGCAGCAGCATCTACTCTGTTGTCAGACTGGCCCTCATTTTGCATCAACCACAATGCAGCTGTGAAATGGAGAGTGTTATGCTCCAGGGAAGAGATGAAGCTAGTGCTGTGCCAAAATCTGAAAGTCCCCCCACCACAATGTAAGAGGCTTTCATTGTTCTGCCTCATTCTCATTTTATATTGTGTTTTTGAGCCTACCTAATCACTCCAAGGTGGCTGAGGGTGCTCCATGTGTGTTTTTCTTTCTATTACACATCTTTTCATTTCTCTACAGCCTCCCAGGCTGCCCACACTTCTTGATATGAAAAAGCCCTATGGGCAGAATTACCTCATGATGTCTTCCCCTGGGCTTTAATTGAAGTGTAGGAAACTGAGGAGGCTACAGGCTGCCAGAGAGATGATTGTACAATGAAAGACAGGACACTCCCATACTCTCCTCAGCCACCTTCTAAGTAAGGTAAGCACAAGAACCCCAAACCAAAACCCATTTTCTTCTCCTCTGAATTGCTTTTTGAAAGCAATTTCTTTTCTATCAAATTGAATGATAATGGTTGAAAAAAATGTGGGACAAACTTTTAGCACAGCACTAATTTTAATGAAGACAAGGAAAGTCAATATTGTTGATGAAACAGCCATTAGGGATGTATGACCAATAAGCAAAAATCAGTGTGCGTCCACACGTTCACGTTCACCAGCCCTACCTTTGTTTACGGGTGGTGGTGGTTCGCGATCTCCCCCCTGTCCACGATCACCCCTCCTCACATCTTCTGTTCCCCCACAATTTCCCGGGAACCAGAAGTGAAGCCGCAGAGCTCCCGTCGTGTCACTTCCTGGTCCTGGCACTGTACTGCACTTTTAATGTAGATACCCGGGCAACCCACGGCCGTTTTAAGTGGGTTGCCCTGGTATCTACGTTACAAGTGCAGCGCCAGGACCAGGAAGTGACGCGACGGGAGCTCCGCCCCGTCAGTGCTGGACCCGGGAATTCCCTGGTTGCCGGGCAGGAGCGAAGGTAGGTGGGGGCGGACGGAAGGTGGGGGTTCGCAGCGGGTGCTCACGGGCACACAGGGGGAGAGTTGGTTCGCGGGCGGGTTCAATAAGACGAACGGGGTGCGTTCATCCGCTTGAACCCCCCCTTTCGAAATTCTCGCACATCACGTCGAACATTTTGTTAGGGCTTATTTCTAGCCAGAATTTACCCCACTCACACCCCTGAACTTTGCCACTTTGCTGGCAAGCTCATTCCTGAGCTTGCAATGCTGTCTCAAAAATGCGTACTGTAGAAAAATGTGCACTTTAAAAATGCACTTTAAAAAAAAAAAAGGCGCATTTTCATGCTTTAGTCAATGAGGGAAATTGCACATTTGGGTGTGTACTTTAAAAAAATGTATACTCCAATGTGCACTTTTCCCATTCAAACAATAGCAACAATAAAAAAGCTCACAATCAGGAACAGAAATGAGGCAACCCAAGCCAAGCTTCAAGATGGAACTTGGAGAACCTCAACGAGCTCAAGCTTTGCTGCTTGTCCCATCTGTAAATTAGTGGAAAGCTTTTCTCTCCCACTTCCCCCCCCCCCTTAACAATTCTTAAATGAAGCTGATAGTCCCTACATTTATCATAGTGTAATTCTGGGGTGGAGAACCTGCAGCCCTCAGACTAATTTCCTGCAGAACGTATGGATGGGTGAAACTGTCAAGCCCAATTGCACCCAGGTTCTCATTTTCCCACTCATTCCATCTCATTTCTGCATTGGAATGAGATGTCTATTTTTTATTTTATGTCTGCGCAAAATAATTGTACATATTTTTCTGCACATCTTACAAACTATATGCATTTTTTTATCCATTTTTGACAAGTGATTTTTCCATTCTATAAAACACTTGTCTGTAGTTTTCCAAATATACATTTTTTTGTATGCAGCTGTGTGTGTGTGAGAGAGAGAGGGGGGGTGTATGTGTGTCAAACTGCATAATGAACTTTTGCAAAGTATGGATTTCAATGTCTAGCTGTCATGTGCAAGTTTGTGAAATGTGAACTGAATGAATTTCTCAGCCATCCTGAGCAGAACTCAATGCCATCTGGGTCTCTGCATGCTGCAGGCCCACTTTAGCTCCCTAGACTGCCCACTTCTGCTTCATGTATGTGTTTTACACAGAGAGAGAGAGAGGGAGAGAGGGAAGGGAAGTGGTGGCCAGTGCTGTAGTTAGGGCTGGATATCGGGGCTAAATTCCAGGGCACTGCAGCCCAGGGTTCCCCCTGCCCAATGACTTCCCAGAGGGCAGCTGGTGATGGGAAGTGTGGCAAGCAGACCTGGCATCAACAGCTGGGCCAGCAGGGCCTTCCGGGGCTGATGCTGGGTGCTGCAGCATCCTTTCTTTCTTCTTAGTTTTTAAGACATGTTATAGTCAGGGACCAGCCAGCTGGGCACACACATGGTTACAGGTGCACATTTCATTATTTTTGCTTCAAAAATGTATTATCCTTTTGTACAACAAAATAGTGCTTATTTATTCTCATCTCAAGTAAATGTGTGTAGCAGCGGGGCAGCAGAAGCAAATTCCATGTTATTCCTGTAATCATAATGGTGTGATGATTTCAGTGAGGTTTAACTGCCGAACATGCACGGAGTATTTCTTATTTTATCAGGGTGCTTTTTGGTTTTGGCCCAACATAGCTTGAATGTAGACACAGTTCTAAAGCACGGAATGGTGGCAGGTGGAGGGAGGAAAAGAGAAATGTGAATTGTGAGCTTCACAACTGAAATAATACACGTGGTGGTCTAAAGCCAATCCCATTCTCAAAGACCATTAAGTCCAGGGTCTAAAACTACTCTAGCTGCACCACTGGAGGAGGGGGAGAGATAAGCAATCCTGATGCTGCAAACTCCACCCAGTTTTGACCCCCCCACCCCCTATTTTCATGTAGGTCAATAGCCCTTCATAGAAAGAAAGAAAAAAGGTTTCCCACTCGTGGTTTAAGTAGAAGATGTCATGTGCTCCCAGCTGGTGTGCCCCAGTTCAATAACCTCCACAAAAGAAACTTTGTTTGGCTGGCTAGTACTTTCACACAGACACTGACTTGATCCCAGCCAGTGGGATCTGAAAGACAACAGATGAGCAACAGCCACTAAATAAATCACAGCCGTTTCTCTTTCCTTGCTTTCAAAAAGGGATACAAAGAAAGGAAAGAGAAATGACAGGAGAGATTCAGGGACTCTCTGCATACTGTTAATAACACTGAAAATGCTGACAGTCACTTTTCATGAAGAAGATGAAAAGCAGATGATCTGTTATCTGCCCTAGATGAATATAGTCTTCTTCTTTTCAAACCTACTTGAGTTGCAAGACATTTGCTAAAATTAGGTGATGGTTGGCACTGTTCTAAGTATGTGATCATTCCTTCTGAATCTGTTATCAAGTCTTCCTGCATCCTTGGGAAGGGGGAAAAACACCCTTGTTCAGTAAGCCTTTGGAATGAAATATGAAATATTCGTCTATTAAAGTTTCCATTACTCTTGACACAGCAGCATGATTGAGAAACTTAACAACTATAAACACTTTGCCAGGTATAAAAATAATATGGGGGGAGGGGAATCATCTCCACAGGCAGCCACTTAACACCAAATGGATGAACGAGATTCCCTGCACTCAGATTATTAGAGAACAAATCATTTAGGGAAAGACTGAAACTTGCTTTTATTCAAGGTAGATATTTCCTGAATAATCTTAGCAAGAGCAAAATAGAAATGGACTCAGGTGTATCTTAAGTTGCATTTCTGGTTTGATAGCCTTCACTTAAATAGCCTCCACTTTAAAAAATAATAATAAATCACCACCACCCCTTAAGCAGAAGTTTGATAATCTCCAATTAAAAAACGAACACACACTTTTCTGGCTTTCTGTAAGTGGACTTTGGTTGTCACTTTGAGGTATCATTCAGAGGAACGTTCTGCTTCTGCCTAACATTTAAAATGCTCTTATCAATACTCAGAGTCAAACTACACACTATGCTAATTGTGTAGCATGAAGCTCAGGGTTATCCTTTTATTTACTCTTGTGTAAATGCACTAGATTGGGACCACCATGTTCCAGGACAGGAGAATTAAACCTCCCCGCAGTGTTTGCTTCCCAAACAGAAGAAAAAAAGTATTATTTGTTGTCGATAGAGGCTTTTCACTTTTTTGATAAAAGAATTGTGGGAAATAAATGGTGCGGGGCGGAGGGAAGATTTAATTCTCCTCTCCTGTAGCATGGTGATCTGAATCTGGGCCACATGCACTTACATTGGCGTAATGTGTAATTTAGCTCTCAGGCACTTGTAAACAGTGTCAGTGCGGGTGGTGGTGTTTCAGCAAGATGGGCCCCATCTTTGAGAGAGTCTCCATCCTCTTTGCCATGCCACTATTGCCTACTTTCCATCTAAGATAAGTATGTCCGAGAAGGACTGAGACCGGGGGGCTGGGACAAGGGGAGCGGAGCTTACTTGTCCTTCCCGCTTGCTTCTTTCACTGCTAAGGATGGACAGATCAGTCAGTCTTGGTCTTGCCGAGATCATTGTTTTTGTTTTTTATATTAAGATGGTATCTGATGCCATCTGATTCTATCCTGTTTCCACATGAGCTTGTAGTTTATGTACTTATTTTTTTTAAAAAAAAAAATTCCGTACAGAAATTCGTACACATTTTTTGTAATGTACACATTAATGTATTAATTTTTGCCTGCATTTTTAAATGTATGCATCTTTCCCTGCATTTTTAAATGTACACATTTTTGGATGCAAATGCCCATTGACTAAAGCATGTTTGTGCACACTTTGGGAATGTACACATTTTTCTTTGTGCATTTCCCAAATGAGTACATGTTGTCAAAACTTCCTTGTTTTGCAGGAAGCATTGAAAGCTCAGAAAGATATGGATTTCCAACCACAAATTGAATCTGGAGCAAATTTCTCACACATTTCTACTCACTGCTTGTTCGCTTGGACAGAATAAATGAACAGGCAGGAAGAGCAAGAAGGAGGACAGTTGGGCCACAGAGCTGCAAGGATTGCCAGTGCTTGCACTAGTGGGGTGGTCCAATAATGCCAATTGCTGATGCCAGCCCAGGTTGCAAGCACTGTTAATTTAGTAATATTGACATAGCTCAGGGCAGGCAGAGCTGAATGGGAATGAAAAGGACAATTAATATTAGCCAGTCTACTATTAGCCAGGGGACTAATATAGAAGGCAGGATCCAGGAGGCTTACTCCGTCTCTATGCCATAGAAAAACCAGCACCCAGGACCCCAATGCCATTTAGGGCTACAGTGACACAATTATTTATTTCTGCAATTCATTACCTGCTCTTCAGCCAAAGGCCAGAACAGTTTACATAAAGGAATTTAAAGATGTAGGATAAAAATATGCTAAACTGAGAAGACAGCCAGCAGGCAGATAAAATTTTCTAGTGTAACAAAATCTATTAAAAGTAAACAGTTCTTGAAAGGCTGTGAGATGGGTAGTCTGGAAATTGGGTGTGTGTGTGTCCAAGTAACCCCATTGTCATGGTCAGACCATTTACTGGTGAGGTTTGAACTTATGACATTATTTCCCTCCCGCAGGGGTGGGGGGCCATTTGGATGGTCTGCCCAGGAGACTGATGGAATTCAAAGGATTTCTGAATGCTCTTGGGGATTTTCCAGTGGATAGCGCTGGTGATCTAGCTGAGGCAATTGTCTCACTTTGGAACGGTGAGATACAGAGGGCCATCGACTCGATTGCCCCCAAGTGCCCTCTCTGGCTCTGTAGAGCCCACTTCGCTCCTTGGTATACTGGGGAGCTGCAGTCGGTGAAACAGACTGGATGTCGGCTAGAGTGCAAATGGTGCAAGACTCAAAGCGAAGATAACCAAGCACACTCTGGAGCGCATAATCATGCCTATTGAACAGCAGTGCGGGCAGCAAAAAAGTGCTACTTTGCTGCCTCCATTGCCTCCTCAATTAGTCGTCCAGCAGAGCTCTTTTGGGTGGTCTGGGGGCTGTTAACTCTCCTCAGTGAATGAGGCCCTGGTCCCCTCAAAGTCCTGCTGTGACCTTTTTGCATTGCACTTTGAGGACAAAATCACTTGTCTTCCTAGTGGTGGGGCCGAGCCTTGAGTCGGCTGGAGGCTCGCTCCGGGCTCGGCCCTCCTTGAGCGGCGGCGGCCTGATCTCGCTCTTCAGAGTGGCGCGGAGCATTCTCCGCGCTGCTCGCGCCGCTCGAGCGTCCGCCGGAGAAACCCCCCGCGCATGCCCCCCCGCCGCTGCCTCCGCTGGACCCCTCCCACCCCCGCCGCTGCCACAAGGACCCCCCCGCCGTGTACCTGGTCCTGTGCGCCGCCTCTGCCGCCGCCGCCAGAGCCACTGCTCCAGCACGCTGGACCCCCGCCCGTGCTCTGTTTTGGTGGGAGGCCCTGGTTTCCCCCGCCAAAAACAGAGCGCGAGCTGGAAGTGACGTGACAGGACCCATCGGACAGCCGAGGAAGGCTCTCCGCTCTGCGGAGAGCCCAGGTAAAGCCCACGCGGGTGGCTGAGAGCCCGCACAGACACGAGCAGGCCCAGTTCGGGCCTTGCTCCTGTCTGACGGGCTGCTCGGCTATATCCCTAGTCTTCACAGCAAACTTGATGCTGTCATTAGCACAGCTCCAGTCGAGGTATCTGATGCCACCATCTGCCTGATTTTGTGGGATCAATTTCACTTGCTACGGCCTGATGATGTGGACAAGGTGCTTGCAGCAATGCGACCGACCACATGCTCTCTCGATCCTTGCCCATCCTGACTTCCAAAGCTAGATGAGAGGGTTTAGCTGGGTGGGTCCAGGGAGTGGTAAATGCATCTCTATGTGAAGGGGTGTGTGGCGTAACCCCACAATTCAGTTCCCTGGTGTATGTCTGCTTTAGTATATTTAGTGAGTATCAAATGTTGAACTGAGTGGGTGTAGTTTGTGATGTCTTAGAGAGGGTGGGGGGGAGGAGAATATAAGGAGTGTTTGAGTGATGTCAGAGTTAGTAGAGTGTTGGTTAGTGTGTTATGAGAGAGTTTGGGAGTTAGGTTAGGTGGGTTATTTGTGTTTTGTCAGGAGTTTTAAGAGGAATCAGTGATTGTATGAGAAGTGAGAGTATTTGGAGTTATAGGGACTTAGGTTAATTATAAAGTGTTTGGTGTAGGCAGGTTTAAAGTTATTTTCTGGAACTAAGATTTTGAGAATTAAAATAAACTTATTTTTATTTTGTTTGCTAATTGCTACCCAAATCCTACATGTCAGCTTGGTGTTATTAACCTGCATTACTTTTAAATCTACACACACACACACACACACACACCTTTGTACCCACAACATCATAAATTTAAAATAGATCCTTAATAACCAGAATTAATCTTTTCCCTCATTAGTAGGGGAAAGGTTTCATTTGACCCTCCCCTCAGGTTTTCAAGTGTTGATGCTTGGCCTGAGAAGGGTTTATGCACCTGGTCCTAAAGTGTAAGGGACCGTGTCGTTGCAGGGTGGTTCCTGCTGTCCTTAAGGAGGCAGTAGTGTGACCACTTCGGGAAAAAAAACACTCTGGACCCAACGGTATTTGATAACTATCACCCAGTTGGAAATACCCCTTTCTTAGGGAAGGTTCTTGAGAGGGTCATGGTGAAGCAACTGCAGGCACTCTTGGAGGATATTGATTATCTAGACCCATTCCAGTCTGGGTTTCAACCTGGTTATGAGACTGAATCAGCCTTGGTCATCCTAATGGATGACCTTTATTTAGAAAGAGAGACGGGGAGTGCGACCCTGTTAATTCTGCTCGATCTCTCATCAGCTTTTGATACCATCGTCCATGGTATTCTGGATTGACTGTGTACTGGGCATTGGAGGCACTGTGTTGCAGTGGTTCCAGTCTTACCTGCGGGGTCAATTTCAGAGAGTAACATTGGGTGACTATTCCTCAGCTCCATGGAAACTGAGCTGCTGGGCTCTGCAGGGTATCATCTTGTCCCCAATGTTGTTTAACATCTATATGAAGCCAAAGGGAGCAGTGATTAGGGGATTTGGAGCCAAGTGTGCACACACAGCTCTATCTAGGACACACAGCTCTTAGGGATGGGCGACCCTCCTGGCACTCGACTCGTGACGCATAAGCCAAACCAAGCACGAGTGCCAGCTGAGGTGCTCGCCGGACTTCTAGGCCCCTGGCGCTGTTTATGCAGAATATGGCCTAATTAGCGCAAATTATAACCTAATTTGCGCAAATTAGGCCGTTTCCTTTGTAAACAAAGAAAACGGCCTAATTTAGTAAACCTAGAAGTTGCTTCCTTGGCTCGGCTTGCAAGAACGCGAGTCAAGCCAGGGAAAAGGTAGGGCAAGCAGAGCTCAGGGGGCTGAGCCCAGCGAGTTCGCCGGACTTCCACCCCCAGTTGAACTCCGCGCACATCCCTAGCTCGATCAGCCTGTTATATCTGAATCAGGTGAGACTGCAAGTCCTGGATCAGTTTCTAGACTCAGTGATGGGCTTGATGAGCTGAATCCTGGCAAGATGGAAGCCCTGATGCCACTGTCTGCCCAATTTTGTGGGATCAGTTTTAGTTGCTGCAGCCTGATGATGTGGACAAGGTCCTTGCAGCATTGCGACCAACCACGTGCCCTCTTGATCCTTGCCCCTCCTGGCTTATAAAAGCTAGCCAGAGGGGTTGGCTGGGTGGGTCCAGGGAGTGGTAAATGCATCTCTATGTGAAGGGGTGGTTCCCGCTGTCCTTAAGGAGGCAGTAGTGTGACCACTCCTGAAAAAAACAACCCTGGACCCAACGGTATTTGAGAACTATCGCCCAGTTACAATTACCACTTTCTTAGGGAAGGTTCTTGAGAGGGTCGTGGTGAAGCAACTGCAGGCATTTTTGGAGGATACTGATTATCTAGACCCATTCCAGTCTGGGTTTCATCCTGGTTATGGGACTGAATCTGCCTTGGTCACCCTGATGGATGGCATTTATCGAGTGACGGATAGTGGGAGTGTGACCCTATTAATTCTACTCAATCTCTCAGCAGCTTTCAATACCATTGACCATGGTATCCTCCTGTATTGACTCCACAGGTTGGGCACTGTGTTACAGTGGTTTAGGTCCTACCTGTGGGGTCAATTTCAGAGACTAAGATTGGGTGACTATTCCTCGGACCCTTGGCAATTGTGCTATGGGGTTCTTCAGGGTACCATCTTGTCCCCAATGTTATTTAACATCTATATGAAGCAACTGGGAGCAGTCATTAGGGGATTTGGAGCCAAGTGTCATCAGTATGCTGATGACACAGAGCTCTATATTCCTATGACTAGTGGTGGGTGATTCGCCCACCACCCAACTTGCTGGGCACTCAGTGAGTGCTGCCACTGCGCCCACCAAGCCGAGCCAAAAGGGAGCACCACTCGAGCTGCTCGGCGGACTTCCGGGTTCCTGGCAGTACACTTTTTACGTAGAAAATGGCATAAGATACAGTAAAAGCAGTCACAATTTATGTGACTTGCTTCCCCTTCCCAGCTTGGGAGAACGTGAGTTGAGCTGGGGAAACAGGTAGGTGGGACAGAGTTCGGGGGGTGGAGCCCAGCGAGTTCGCCCGACTTCCACCCCCCAAACAACCTGTGACAACTGAATCAGAAGAGGCTGTGCAAGTCCTGGATCAGTGCCTGAACTCAGTGATGAGGGCCAATAAACGGAGGCTGAATCCTGGCAAGATGGAAGCCCTGTGGGTGAGTGGTTCTTGAGTCCGGGAGATAGGCTCATGCTATACAGCCTATCATGCTATAGGCTCATGCTATATACTAAATGCTGTAGCATTATATCTCTCATATATATATATATATATATATATGAGAGATGATACATCTCTCATATATATATGATATATATATATATATGATACATCTCTGTATATACAGCTCATATCTTGCAGTTTCGTTCAGGCAGACTTAAAAGCATTTCTTACAGTTGATAAAGTTCATTTGGTGTTACTTGGGGTCTGAACTTATGAAGTTCAGACCAGCAACTCTTGTTACATGGTGTTGTTAGTATTACAGCAAAGAAGCAACTTTTTGTTTTCCTTCAAAAAGTTCCTTTAGTCAAAACTTAGGAGCTTAGGAATTTGCATGTGCCCATGAAAATGTGATACTCTCATGTTTGATTCCCCCTAAATTCCCCTGATAATTTGCTCAAGCAGGAACTTTGAAATAACTTGCAGGGAAGCAGAATTCCAGTAATCACTGCAGGTCAACCATACATTGTATTCACTTCCAGCCAAATCATGTATGAGCATCAGTCCTAGAACATGAGTTATGCTTACCTGCTTGACAGACACATCCCTGGCAGCTGTGAAGTACCTGCTGTCCATGCTTGTTCTGGTGCTTGTTACATTTTCTGCATTATCATCTTTCCTTTCCCAGGACACCATCTGGTAGATGCTAAAATTACTTGTCCTTAAGATTGCATTACTACTCCTAATGGAAAAGCAATGATGCTAACTGTTCAGATGAAAGCTCAGCTACAAATGAATCATGACAAGGCAGCCCAAGATGGAGTCGGGTATTCTCTGTGACACAAGCAGTCAGATCTATAAGTTGGCACAAAGACTGTGGTCCAGAAACCCAGTTAAATGAGAGCAGTTGCATGGAAGCCAACTTTGCATTATTGCCTTGAATGGTACTAAACTAGCATACATCCAAATTAATGTGTTTCAGAACCATGACTTTAAAAAGGGGGCGGGGGGGCTGGGAAGAATCAGTGTCTACTAGGCCAGACAAATGATCAGGTATCACAGTTGCACTTTTCAAACTCCTGCATCTTTTCTTGCTCCATCTTCTCTCCTATAAATGAGATGTTGCCATATCCTTTTGTTTGGGAAAATTTAGAAGAAAAATTTCTTCTAAGCATGCCACAAATTTACTGTTGTGCACTGTTTGACTTGGGATCCATTCATTCAAGATGGCTAATCGGGCATGCTTTGGGATGCTCAAAATATTGATGCTCATGAGGCCAAACTGAATGTCAACTGGTGACATTCCGTTTTGGGGGACTTTTCCCATAGGGCATGACATAAACACATGTGTCTAACAAATTCTTTAACAAATTCTACGGCCACATGGGTGGGTTAGAGGCATTGTGATCATGCAAGCAGAGTTAGGACAGGGTGCCCCTGCTCGAATATTTGCAAGCCTGATCAAGGCGAGCACTGACTTTTTCACATGGCTCATCTTGATCATGTGAGCAACCAACTGCTTTTCTCCTGCCCCAAGGCTCAGAAATGTACCTTGGGACATAGGAAGGCAGAGGATGATGATGGCAGGTGATCCATACCCCCGATGGAAATCTTTTCCCATTGGAGACTAGGAGTACAAATCCCAGAATTGCCAGACAGAAATGGATGTTTCATATCTTTACTTGCACAGGATTCTGGGACTTGTAGTCCATTCCCCAGCAGAAAAAGATGCTCTGCCAAAGTCTGGGAACACCCACCACAGACCTCCTCAATTTTCCACCTCCAAGTCCATTCCATGCTGTTTCTGTGTGCATAGTGGGAGGGATTGCAGAAAAAAATCCATATGGATTTTTGGTGTATTCTTAAAAAAAATGTGAGCATTTTTGTATGCAACTGCCCATTGACTAAATTGTGCTTTTATGCATTTTTTAAAAAACCTATGCATTTTAATTTGCACAGTTTTCAAATGAGCACATTTTTCCAGATGCATCTTTCCTGGTTTGTGAGATGCATTGAAAGACCAGAAATGTATAGATTTCTGGATTCAAATTGCATCCAGTCCATGTCTGTTTTTGGGTGGTGTGGATTGGGGAAATCCGCAAACAAACGGATCAAATGGATTTCTCACAGATTCTTACCCACCACCAATGCCTTGCCTTCCTTTCCCCTGCCTTAATGGAAGTTTATGGGGCAGGAGAATGAGGTGGTGATGGGCACTTTGTATCCAGTCATATCAAACACTCACAAATCCTTAAGCCTAGATTTATTATTTATTTTATTTATATGGAGTATCTATACCTCACCTACTAACTGAGTTCTTGAGGCATCTTACAATATATTTAAAATACAACCAAATACCCAAGTGTTACTCAAAGGTGTGTATAAATTTCCTCCTGGTTCTCAATTGTTCCAACTCTGCAGCTGAATCTCCTGGACTGGAAATGGTTGCTGAAGCAGCAAAATATTAGTCCCTCCCATGCCTGGACTTATTTGTTGAGCTGATGCTGATGCCTCCCACAGCTTCTGGTTCTGGTGGCAGATTCAAGAGGTACTGGATGATCAAAAGTGTTAGAAGCCTTCCCCTAGTCCTCAGATGTTCCAACTGATATCCAACTGGAGATGAACTGCAGTGCAGTGCTGATAGCCAATGTGATGTTTTATGTACTGTATTGGATTTCAGCCAAGAAGAATGTTCTAATCCTTGCTTAGCCATGAAATTCACAGGATGACCTTGGCAAGTCACTACTCAGCAGCCTGCCCCAAATGGGTATTGCGAGGATAACAGGGTAACCCTCTTATTACCCTACACCTTAGAAGAAGGGCAAACATCTATATAATATGACAGAAAACACATTATTTAGATTCCTAACCCACACTGTCCCTGGGGTTCACACTGGGTTACCAAATCTTCCAAAAGCAAAACATCAATTAAATTGTAAAAATGAGTCATCTAAAACAGACTGGCAAGAGCTGTGACTCACCGATCTGAGCACAGCTCTCTAGCTCTCTATTCCAGCCCTCCATGGGATCAATAATCCCCCCCCCCCTGTTTTTGCTGCCTGCAGGGGTGAGTGAGTTGTTCAGCACTTGGCTGGCCACAATACATTGCTTGGGTGTAATGTTTAACTATTTTTATATGGTTTGTATTGTTGTGTGTCACAACCACTGCCACTGCTGCTAGGATGATTATCATGAAGGTTGGCAGGCCTACACAGTGTGTAACCCATCAAGCTGAAAACAGCTTGCCAGTCATGTATTGTGGTTTTAAGAAAGTTAACATACTTGCCTGCCTGCGTGCCTAGCACTGGAAGTTTCCAACAGTAGGATTCTGCTTCCAAACAAGGTGCATGCTTCCCACTCACCTTGCTTTAAAGCAAAATCTCAGTGACAAATTTGATGATGGTGGGGGGGCAGTGGGGGTCACACAAAGACCAGGTGGCTTGCATGTGGCCCACGTGCCACATGTTACCCCACCACTGACCTATATACTTCCACTTGGCAGTATATTTATTTGAAAAATAGTTTCATTAACCATTATTCTGAAACTTTAGCTGGTGCAGAATGCTGCAGCCAGCCTGTTGGTCGGGGGCAGTTTCAGGGAGCATGTGACTCCCTTGTTACAACAGCTTCACTGGCT
This sequence comes from Shinisaurus crocodilurus, assembly GCA_021292165.1. NCBI lineage: Eukaryota > Metazoa > Chordata > Lepidosauria > Squamata > Shinisauridae > Shinisaurus > Shinisaurus crocodilurus. Next base: position 151,840,725 of record CM037878.1, read on the forward strand.
CCCTGTCTGTTTCCAGGCAGAATTCAAAGTGCTGGCTATGACCCATAAAGCCCCATGCAGCTTGGGACCAGGCTACCTGAAAGACCGCCTCCTCCCATAGGAGCCTGCCGGGTTCTTAAGATCATCAGGAAAGGCCCTGCCTTCAGAAAGCAACACAAAAGGCCTTCTCTCATGGCAGCTCCCTGGCTACAGAACTCCCTACCAAGAGGGGCTAGCTTCACCCCCAATCTGCTGTCCATCCCCCAGCACGCAAAGACCACTTTATTCAGGTGGGCCTTTGGTGTGTAAGTGGGTCTGTTGAGCTGGATGCTGTTTTTACTCTGTTATTATTCTATTTTTAATTGTTTTTAATTGTGTTTAATGCATTTGCTTATTATTATTTTTATCACGTTTTATTAGTGATTGTAAGCCTCCTTGAGTGCCATTTTTGGTAGAAAGGTGGGGTACAAATCAAACAAATAAATAAATTGTTGCAAAGACATCATCATCATCATCATCATCATCATCATCATCATCATCATCATCGTGTTTCTGCTACCTTTGCAATTTCTGTCAGCAACTGATACTCGGAGGGCAATCTGTATGAATTACTGTAACCACAAATATAGCAGATGTCTCATAAAATTAACTTCAATTCCTTCTCTCTGACTTCTGTCAAGGAAGTAGGGCTCAAGTTCGACTCAGCATGAGCGGCTGCAGATGCTGCTGTTTGATAACAGTGACCTTGTGCTCCCAAGGATGGTGCCCAAGAACAAGAAGATTGGAGTTTGGCACATAGTAAATGTGATTAATGCTACAGCAACTCAGCAAACATCACTTCAGCCTCATTCAGAACTCACTGGGATGAGACACCTTTGGGTCAAAAAGAATAGAAGCTGCTTCTCCTTGGGTAAACAACTAAGGTTTCAATCCAATACACATTTACCTGGAAGTCAGTCCCATTGAACTGAATGGTGCTTAGTTATGAATAGGCATGCATAGGATTGCACTGTAAATATATATATATATATATATATAGTTATATATATATAGTTATATATATATTGTTATATAGGTATGAGCAGGTTTTCCCCTTATTGTTCTGTTATTGTTCTGTAGGTTTGCAGTGTTCTGCATTCCACTCTGTCTGCCTGTCTTTCAGTTTAATATGGAGAGTTTCTCAAATTATTTTTGGAACTGGAGCATGCATAACCACCCCCCTTCCCACATTACTTGTATGATTATCGAGGAGTTGGGTAGTATTTCTGCCCCCATGTCCAGGATTGGGCACACTGCCTGGCCTCTTCTACAAACATCCACCCATTAGCTTGGTTGACTCCATGGAGGAGACCTACTGTATTTTTAAGCACACATACTGTAGGCTTTCACATAATCAGGACACTCATGTGATCCGGTGTTCTGATTGTGATGAAGCCTACCCAGGAGCAGCTGCTTCTTCCCAGCAGATGGCCATGCTATTGTGTGGACACCTGTAGGCAGAGCCAGGAGAGTGGCCCCATTCCCCAGTAATTGAGCAATGCCCCCTTCATGCAAATAATGTGTGAAGGAGGCTATAGTTTGCCACAATGTTCAGCTTGTGTGTGTCTTCTTCTTTTTTTCCATACAGGTTAGTGATGCTCACTAGTGCATATACGCATTCATTAAATCAGTGCAAAAAGGAATCTTCATGTAATCACATGACTGCCTCAGAATTCTTTTTTGCTCACTGATTAATCAATGTACATGTGATTTGGCTGTTTATTTTGAATTCATATATGCTATATTAAGTCCTCTTCACCTTTGAACCATTGACTGGGTTTGCATGACATGCTAAGTCTCTTTAACCATGGCTTGTTCTAGGGTTAAAGACTTTAGAAAACCCTAGTAGGGTTAGTGTGTTGTCCGAACCCTCTTACCAGCCCAAAAGACACAGACAGAGCTCCTTGGCCAGAGTGGCAAGCAAGGGCTGCCACTCTGGCCAAGGGGCTCTGGCCAAGGACAACTAGCCAAGTGCCCAAGCAGCACTTGGCGTGGCTGTCATTGGCTTCCCCGCACGCTGCTTCCAATATCCTGCATCGGCAGACCCCACCGCTGCCGTCACTGTGCTCCGAGTGGGAAGGGGTGTGTGTGGCAGACCCCGCTGCCACCGTTGTATGCCTCCTCCTCCCTGAGCCCTGCTTGGGGCTCGGGGAAGAGGAAACTCACGGTGGCAGCAGGATCTGCCTTTCAGCAGCAGCAGTCAGCCAGCTTCAGCTTCCTCCTGTTCCCTGCCAAGTTGCCAACCTGAAATGGCAGGCAGAGCCAGCAGGGAAGAGGAAGAAGCTTCAGCTGAAGCTCGCTCCTATTCTCCACTGGCTCCACCTGCCGTGAATTGGCGGGGCGCCTGTGGGTGCCACACCAAGCGAGAGCAGGGGGGCAAGCTGGGGGAGAAAGCCCCTCCATTCCCCCCCCCAGGCCATGCGATTACAAGGCGATTGTGTGCTGCCCGGCAGGAGGGAAAGGAGGCATCCCCCCCTAATCTGCCTAGAGAGAGAGCTCCTCAGCCACTAGGCAGGTTGGGGGAGGGGATTCTGCTTGCTAGCACTCTGTGCAGTGCTGGCAGCAGAATTGGGAGTGGGGGGGAGCGATTCTCCTGGGTTTACCTCAGAGCAGGTCCATGAGAACATGCCTCTTCCTGCCCGCCCGCCCGCCATGCTGATCCTCCTGCATGCGGTGGGTGGGTGGGAGGAGGTCCGTTCTCAAGGGCCTACTCCCAGGTAGACTCAGGAGAATGCGCCTCGTCCCCTTCCCCTTGCAGGGCACCCCCGTTGCCCAGCTGAGCAGCCACCGTGCCTAGCAAAGGGAGTCCTGACAGTGGCGAGAAAGTGCCGCTTGGGCACTTTTGAGCCGCTGTCATCCCACTCCTCTCCCCTCAGTGCTCCCACAGTGTCCCCTGGGATACTGTCGGGAGGACTGAGGGGAGAGGCCGTTCCTCCGGACCCCTGCTGTGCTGTGCCTGATCATTAGTCAGGCACAGCCAGGGCCTGGGGCAATTTTAAGGCTTCAGAGCCTCTGTGGGCTTAAAGTGTTGTGGGAGCCCAGCCAATATCACACAGCCCCTGCTGTCCTTTGACCCTGTAAATCTTTTCCTTTATGCCTTTGTGGCCATCTTCTCCCAGCCAATGAGCACTCAGATCTTCAGCTCCCATGCTTCTTCATTCTAAAGAGAATACACTGTACCCTGTATGAGTATTTTCCCCAGCCAGACATCTACTTTTTTCACAGCCGCTCCAATGATTTTCAGCTTCCCATGCTTCAGATATCTTGCCACCCTCAGCTGTTATACTGTGTGTGTTCTGTGACAAGACAGCACAGTGTCTCCAAGACAGGTAACACTAGTAGGCATTGTTTTATTACACACAAGATCACTCTATATACTATTTGCAGGCTTAAACGTATTTGACATTTGCCAGAACATGCCTTTCTTTTCTTTTCCCTGTATCTGAGTGTACAGGTTGTTCAGTGAATCAACATTCTGATCGGAAAAGAAGTAATGTTGGCCACAATAAGATGTATTTCCAAATATGCTTGATTTACTAGAGCAGAAAACATTAATTTGTGTACTTGACTTGAAATATTCAGACTTTTAGAAGGATTGGGAAGTAAGTCAAAATCCAAATGTAGGTATACGCCGATGCAAGCCCTATTGCATTGCCAATAGTCATACCCATTGGTGGAGTGGGAGGGTGGGTAACCCTGTTTACAGATGCAACAACTGTACATATTGATATTTACAAGTCTACCTTTTTTAAGTGTAGGATATAATGTTAGTCATCAGCATTAGTCACCAATAATGTTTGTAGATTAATGCAGTCCTGCTGCCTTGCATGCAAATTAAAAGCAAAAGTGAGTAGAGGGGAAATCAGTTTAGTATAGGAGATATTATCCTATCTTTATAAAATGAAATAGTGAAATAGTTGTCTGATAGGTAGCAACAACCTGCCTTGTATGCTGATGCAAAGGCATCCTTATTAGTCTGAGATCCTTGTTACTCTATAGCAGTCATCATAACTACATCTTTATGATTGTTAACCCATACTTTGCAAGTTATGAAGCAGTGCTTCCATAAGGAGTCAGATGTAGTTGCTAGGGGGACACAAAGCTTCCATTCTGACCCTCTTGCAATGGTGCATGATGGCTAGGTAGTCCTCCAACTGTTTAATAGCCATCCAATTTCACCTATGGGAAAATCCACAGTGAATTTGGACAGTTGTCAGGTGAAACCTCAGTAAGGGTTTCAAGATTAGTACAAAATTGGCAGAGTAGAGGTTGCCCATCTCCCCTCATTATTGTCTTGCCTGAGACCATTAATGACCAATGAATGACTTCTTGTTCTATTACAGTACTTTACTTTTCTTATGTCCCTTCCTCATTGGCCTTAAAGCCAAGGGGCATATGAACATAGAAGGATTCCATGTGGATATACCTAACTGATGAGAAGCCACATCTGCACACACTTTTTCTCAATCAGAAACATAAAAGTTGCATTGGTCAGCTGTCCAGGAGGGGAAGCATAGGTTAGATTTAGTCTGTCTTCTACAACACACATACACACACACACACACACACACTTCTTCCTTCCTTCCCATGCACAAAGTTGGATAGGAATGAGAGTAGTCCTGTTCAGGCACTAGTAAATTGTATCCATAGCGGGGGAACAGAGCCCCATCCATGCACTGTTACCATGCCTTCCACTCTAGACCTTCCTGCATTGAGTGGGAAGGTCTGAAGGGAGACTATAACTGTGTTCGGCTAATCGCTCATAGTTCCTGATCTCAGGGAGGCCTGTAACTACGTCTAGCCAAATCCCTCTTCAGACCTTCCTCATCAACGTGGGAAGAGCAAGGGTGGAGGGGGCAGGTGAATGTGGATGGCCCTGCAGGCCCCTCCTTGGTTACAATTTGTAAATGTGTGAATAAGGCTAAAGGTAAAGCAAATAGACTTTCATGAACTTACAGACCTTAATTCACATCCCCATTCAGCCGTGATGCTTACTGCGGGAACTTGAAGAAGTGATTGCTTTTCAACCTAACCTACCTCAAGGAGTTGCTGTAATGCAGCAAAAATGGGATCACCTCATATATTCCATCCTGCGCTCCAGGGAGGAAGGATGGGATACAAATGTGATAAATACATTAAGTACTCTATTTGTCCTCACTCATCAACTGTCCATCTATTATTATTATTATTATTATTATTATTATTATTATTATTATTATTATTATTATTATTTATTCCTTCATCCCACCTCGCCTCCGAGGAGCAAAAGGCAGTGTCCATGATTCTCTTCACCTATTCTCCATTTTAACCTCACAGCAACCCTGTGAGGTAGGTTAGGCTGAGTGAGTGTGATTGGCCCATGGTAACCCAGAGAGCTTCCTGGCTGAGTGGAGATTTGAACTTAGCTTGGGTGTACCCCGCTATCCTCATCCAATTCTCTAAACACTACTCCACACTGGTTCAATCCCCCCCCCCTTTTAATCTTAGATCCTTGATTTAAATTAGATTAACTTGGAAAGCTTCACAGCCGTCCACTCTGCAAAAATGTATAGGCTGAAAATATCAGCAAATTTACGCTGGGGCACTGAATTCAGTAAAACTACTCTTCAGAATATAGTTTGTAGATTGCAGCCTTCAAGACTTCTCTGGAAAGTGACTGCAGTGAGTTACGATAATGCATTCAGACAAGCTTTTCAAGGCAGTTTTTTTAATGTAACACCCTGCTCAGAGTTTCAAATTACTCAGATGACATTTAAAGGTACCCATCCCTTCATTGTGAATCTCAATGTCTTTGCCAGTTATCTGTATATCCTCTGGCAATGCAAATTAGCATTTTGCCCAATATAATGAATCGTTTCTGAAAAGTAATTACTTTATTGCTATAAAGGTGATATTCAGAATACAACATTTGCATCTGTATAAGAGAACATATAAAAGCCCAACAGCACGATTGTATAACAGTCAAAATTTGCCATCTTAATTATGTGATCAAGTGCGAGTTGTGGGTTGTTCAGTATAAATTCAGAGGGGCAGGGCAGTGGGGTGAGCCGGACTCTCAAAAGAACTAGGGTATATCTCTCTTACAGGCATAGAACATTTTAAACTGGTTTAATTGTCATGGTCTCCCCCAAAGAATCCTGAGAAATGTAGTTTGTAAATGTGTGGAAATTAAGCAAATAAGTTAGCTTCTCTACAGTTCCCAGGGTTCCTGTGAAGAGGGAATGGCTGTTGAGTCTGTTTAAGTCTAATTAGAGCTCCAGATGATGGACTGCACTTGCATAATCCCTCACCATTGACTATGCTGGCTAGGGCTGATGGGAATTGCATTCCAACAACATCCGGCAGACCACAAATTGCCCACCTCTGGAGCAGATTAAAGCTGCAATGAAATCCATTGACTAGACAGTAAACCCACTTGAAGACAAAGGTACTTCCTTCTGAGTAAACATTCCCCTTCCCCCACCAACGCGTAGCTGTTGGTGGGAGGACTGTTTGCGCGCGTGGAGGAATGAGAGCTGAGGCTGTTTTAATTTGAAAACACCTATGGGCTTAAGGCTGGGGGAGGAGCGACGGAGGCCTTTATTAGGCAGCGTTGCTCCACCCTCTGCCTCTTTTCTCAAAGCAGCTCCCCCCCCCTCCCTCCCAATTCACAGTGTGGGATTTCTGGTCGCCGGTTGACGGGGCCGAGTAGGAATTTTGGCTCACCATTGCTGATTGGCCTGGTGGTGGTGTGCGTGTTTCGTCTACTCTGCACTGTGTTCTTGGGTTGGGTGCTTTTTTGTTTTGCGTAGTCCCCTGATTTGGTCACATTGGCGGTAAGTGCGGGTTTTAGGCAGTGGGGTGAGGTTCGGTGATCATCCCACGGCACCTTTCAGGTGACTGGCGATACCTTAGCCTACCCTGAGCCTAGTTTCATGGCACAGCCAGGGAGACAGGGTCCGCCTTTGAGGCCAATTCCTCTCACCCGCATGGCGTTTCAGGGCCCCGTGCGGTGACATGGAGGAGGCCTTCCGACACCGTACGGTGTAAAATTGGGGAGTGGCGAGTTACAGCGCCACACCTCCGATTGGGATGTTTCGCCCATTGAAGGGTATACTGGCCGAGAGCCGGTTTAGCTAGCACCCGCACTCGTCCCTTCCCAGATCCCCCAATCAATAAATGTGGCCCTTAATTTCACCATCATTCTGTGTCTCGACTCTTATTTCCTCTTTTGCGTGCGCAAGCATATGCTGCCGCTGCCACATTGGAAGATGCTGTAAGGGCGTATTCACTCCATGGTAAAAAAAAATATTTGAATTTTAAAATCCATAAAAACAAAATACAAAGACCAGAACAAAACAGGAACCAAACCAAACAAACATACACTACAAAGACCAAACGACATTAAACTAAAAAGGACTTCCAATTTTTCCACAACCAAGTGTAAGTAACATCAAATATTCTATATAATAATTATAAAGAAATTACTTTCTTTTTTCTCTTAAGCAAAATATATATATATTCCCCCTCTCTTATTTATCAACCTCACACAGGCCTGTGGCTCACGCTGGCTCAGCTTGTCTGAGCGTGGAAAGCTAAGCAAGGTCAGGCCTGGTTATTACTTGGATGGGAGACCCCTCCTCTAGTTTCCTGCATTGAGCAGGGGGTTGGACTCGATAGCCTTGTAGGCTCCTTCCAACTCTGTGATCTAATGAAATTCACAAAGCCTCGAAATCTTACAGCACTTTACTCCTAAACATCCTTCTACTTGAACAATATTTAATATTTCTACTTATATTTAATGAAAATCTCTATCTTCTTTCTTTCTATTTATAAAAACAAACAGCCTAGCTTTTATTTCATTTTTTTTAAAATAGTTTCACATTTCCACATTACTTCACATCCTAAATTTTAATCCACATTTAGTTGGTTCCTTTCCATTAATCATTCTCAATGCTATGTTTCATCCAGACTCAATACATTTTTACCAATAACCAATTACTATTCAGATTCTAATTCAATATTAAACCTTATTCTTATTTTACTCAGCAACTAATCTTTTTTCTAATCCCATCCTTCCCAACTATGCCCCCTTCAAGATCAAAGCCACCACATTAATGAAAAATACAAAGAAAAACCACCTCACACTGGAGAAGTTGTCCTTTCTCTCAAAGGGGTTCCTCTCACCCACCCCTTTAGGTTCAGATTTATGAATGTTCTCTTTGGATCACTATCAGCGATCCCTTTAGATTTCTCCCATTTGGATTCCTCCCACCAATCGATTTGGGAAACTGAACCCTCTTACTTCTTTCATAAGAACCTCCCCCTTCCACCAATAGTCAGCAGTTATCATAATATGTCAAACCATTTATTCCATCCAATAATCAGCAAACCATTTTTTTATAACATGGGTCAAACCATTTATCCCATCCAATAATCAGCAAACCATTTCCCCCGATCAAACACAGTGTTCACAATATACATCTTTTTCAGGCTCATGTTCCACAAAAAACTTTTTTTCCCCTTGTGAGCCCCCATAGCTGGCTTCCTCCAAATAGCCCGGCAGCAATCACCTTCCCAGTTCTCCGTGAATGACTTCTCAAAAACATCTTCACTGTCCGATTCAATGGCAATCCCCTCCTTTTTTCTTTCTCTCTTTGAAAGTTCAATTGTTATCTCTCGCAGTATATCAATCTTCCAGTTGTTCTCCCTGTTCTGTTCAAACTTCACCAACGATCGGTCACCCTCAGTATTGTCCTGAAATTTTTGATTTATTTGTACATTCCGCACTTCTGATTTCACCAACCTCCCCAGCAATTTTTCTTGGAATACTTTAAACATCACCATCAACTCGTCGGCTAACTTCAGCCACAAATCATAAGTAGCCATCTTGTCTGTGACGCAGTATAAATTTAACAGACTGCTACTACTGCTTTAGACTTTTCCAAAATCCAAAGTAAAAGGAGTTACAATACCACTTTCCTTCTCATTTCAAAGCACATTTGTTGATCTTCCGATTATGAAGTTTTTGAAGCATATTTTCTTTTTAATATTCCAGGGAAAAAGGTATTTAGTCCTTATTGTGGATAAAATTTCTCTTTGTTGCTAATTGGCAATAAATCTTTAAGAAATGTAGTTGTTGATCTTCAGGTTCTTGAAAAAAGAACTCCAAATGCGGCGGTGAGTGATGATGGATACTCCCACTCTCTACCCCTCGCCGAGATAAACTGCATCTGCCCAAGCCACTGCAAAATAACTCACAGAGAGAGCATTTAGAGACATGCTGGGAATCACTCTTAGATCATCCTCTTATTCTGAGGAGATTAACCAGCCAGGATAACCTCTTGACTGGATTTCACGCCGTGTCGGTCCCCCCCCCCCCCGATTCTGAGGAAGCGTCAGTTTGACATTTTAAACTCCACCGGAAGCCCAAGGGCGTATTCACTCCAAGGAGTTAGAGAAATTTAATAGCCATTCCCCCCTCTCCGCACAAAACCCTTACAATGGTACGGTTTTGGGGGGGCATGGAGATTCTATCTTAGCTTCACTACAGTATGGCTGTGCAATGGGACGTGGCCAATGATATCCCTGGAAGAATTATTGCTGACTTACATTCAAAACAAAGGATGGTAGAAGCTGGAACAAAGGTTTCTGAGACCCCCCCCCCCCCATTAATGGAAAATTCTATACAGAATATACAATATTTTACATTTTCTAGAGAATACTTACTTATCCGGGAGTCATTTCTACTTCCTACCACAATCATGTATATATTTAGATGGAGAAGAAGAAAAAAAAGAGGGATTCAGTAGTAGACAAGACTGAAAGTAAAGGGTGAGAGAAGAGATAGAACTGCAACAGAGATGAAGTGCCTTAAATAGAATTAGCTGCTCTCCAGAAGATGATGGAATGGGGGACAAGAAGTCAGTAGAGAGAAAGGGCAAAAGTGGAAAATAGATTATTTCTTCTAGTCACCTCTGCTAGGGCTGAATCCAGTTGGTGTCCCCTCCACTAATGGAATACTTTTTGATTCAAAAGAGGCTTCTGTCAGCCAAAAAGGGAAGGAGGTCCTTTTTGGCAATTTCCCCTTTCCTCTGCAGCTCCCTGGGACCACCGCCCATGTTGTTCTAAAGGATCTCTCAACCCTCTAGAGCAGATTCAGGGTGGGGGGGGTGAAGAGGCTGCAGGGAGGCCTCTGACATTATCTAGTGATGCGGGAATGAGGCACACTGCAGTGGTTCCCATGCTACAAAGGTAATGCGAGCAGGGGCCATAAGAGAGTGTCAGTGTTTGAGCCTTTTCTTTGACGTTCTCCAATTTATACATGGGGATGTTTTCAGTTAAGTTAGCTAATAAAGATATATGATTATTGGTAATTGAAACATAATTGATCACTGATGCAGAAGGTGGCTAGGATGTAGCCATAAAATACAGTTCTTTCATCCCACTGGGACTGGGCATGTTTCTTTTTTTTAGCAAATGCATCAGTTTTCTCATAAACAAGGATTACCTTTACACACCACTTAGATTACTGACAAATCTGTCTCTATATATTATGTACTCTGAAAAGTTTCATACAACCTAGATGCTGCTCAGGTTTCTGAAAGGCACTTTGCTAGGGATGTGCGAATCAGCAAAACTTGAGCTCCAAAGTTCTCCGAATTCCATCTCAAAGCTCGTTCCTAGTCAAGTCCATGTCAGATTGCAAGTTTGTTTTTTTCTTTCTGCATGGAAATCCATACAAATTTTTGTGCATATTTTCCAAATGTACACATCAATTGTGTGCCTCTTTGAAATAGATTCATTCTTCTCCCATTGGTTAAAGGGTATTTTTGTGCATTTTTCAAAAGCACACAACTTTTCATGAACATTTTTCAGGTGGATGCATGGTATTGAACACATTTCTTTTGGTCTGCGAATCACATTGCAAGCTTGAAAATGTACGGACTTCGACCACAGATTGCACCTGAGTCTGTGTTCGGTCCAGAAGATGTGAACTGGGTAAATCCTGATCAAAAATGAACTAAAACAAATTTCTCATATATCCTTAGTTTTCACACATATGGAACTCATGCACTTGGATGGTGTGAATTCATTGACTGGGAAAGGTGACTGAGAAAGAGATGTGTTTCCAGAATGATCCTTCAAGAGGCAGATAGCAATGGTCCTAGAGAGATTAGCCTTTCTAGTGTGTGTGTGTGTGTGTGTGTGTGTGTGTGTGTGTGGCTTGAGGTAGTAATATAATAAAACCAATGTGAAATACTCAGACTCAGAAAGATTAATTTCTACTTTTTCTCACAACGTAACTGCAAGAGCTGTTAAAACACCACCGCCTAACCTTGACTAAAGAGAGTCAATGCTGGTCAAATAAGGTTGAGTTCTGGGTTTGTTGGCCATTTCTGATTTTTTTTGTTTTGTTTTATTGCATCCTACCTCTGAGGAGCTAAGGACGACATATGTGGGTGTCTGCCATTTTATCCTTGCTGCAGTCCTGTGAGGTAGGTTAGGCCCAAAGTCACCCAGCAAATGTCATGGCTGCATGATTATTTAAAGGCATGTTTTTTTCTGGTCCAAGTCCAATTATTTATCCACTACTCTACACTATTTCCACTAATTTCTTCCACGCCACCTCACAAGCATAACCAAAACTTGAACTCATCCTCCTACAAGAATAGGACCTATGTTGTAAAGCTGTAGCATACAGTAGGGTAGGTAGCCTGGTACCCTCCAGATCAGTGTCCTCCAACCTTGGGTCCCCAGATGTTTTTGGCCTACAACTCCCAGCCTGCCCCAGCTAGCATAGCTGGCTGGGGCATGCTGGGAGTTGTAGGCCAAAAACATCTGGGGACCCAAGGTTGGAGGACACTGCTCCAGATGTTTTGTACCACAGCTTTCATAAGCCCCAGCTAGCAAGACCAATGATTAGGGATTATGGGAGCTGTAGTCCAAAATAGCTGGACTGCACCAGATTGCCTACCTTGGTTTACAGTGTATAATGAGAACCATGCACAATATAAATGTCTTTTTAAAATCATCCGGAAAAGTTTCCAAAAGTATTGATGGGAAGATAACTAATTTGATGCTAGAAGGAAAAACAATTCTGAACAAACTACACGAACCTTTTTGTTGTTCTTGAAGTAGTAATGAATTCTAGGTGATTATCTGTTCATTAAGGTCGCTGAGAAAAGCACAGATGAAATTTCATCACAACAGCTGGATAGCCTAGAGTGGGTTATTTTCAAGTGCAACTAAATTGTGAATAGTTAGTTAGCAATGCATTATTAGTGCATGAACAAGACACACTTATTATAACAATAAATATAGAAGGAATGGCTGAAATTTTAAATGTTATTTCTTAAGGGAATTCAGAAGTGGCTGTGCTGGAAGCTTACCGTACTTAATGCATTAGTGCATTTCTTTGTTATTATTCTACTGCTAATTGATTCATGTTTTCCAGCAGATGTATCAGTCTAGAATGCTTGGTTTCATCATATTGCTTTATATATAAGTGAATTACAAAATATTTTTCCCCAGAGGTTTTTTTGGTAAATCTCAAGAATTTCCATTATAAAACTTATTTAAAAAAACAAAAAACTGTATATTGAACTAAAACAGAACAGTGCCTCAATCCGGAAAACACCAACATAACTTGTAGTCCCATTGATTTATATTATGCATAAATGTGACAAGTGGGATCTACTCTGAAGCTGTATTTAGGGATGAGTAGATCTATCCATTTCACTCTCTCCTGCATTGGAATTTTTTAAAATCTCAAGTTCTTTCTCTCCCAAATATGAACTTTGCAAATTCTGGTAAATTCTTATAAAAAACAAACCAAAATGAAATTCTCGCCTATCTGCACTGGCCAAATTCAATAGCTACAGCTATTCCCAGCATGGAGAGGACCATGATGTCATGTACCTGCCTGCCATGTAACTGGTAGGGGGAAAAAAGAGAGGTGGAAACCATAAACAAACACTAACATGGTTGAATACAAAGGGATTCAAACCCAGACTTTTAAGAGCAAAGCACTCAAACCCCTGGGCCTGGATGGATGAATCTGTCCATTTTGGTTTCTCCCACATTCAGTGTTTTGTTTGGTTTTTTATCTCAAACATTTTTTGTTCCAAATATGGAGAACTTTGTAAATTTTGGTAAATTCTTATCAAAACTGGACTCAAATAAAATTATTACTCATCCCTAGCTAAAACACAAACACACAGAATGCATCCCCTACCTGGGCTGGGAACTACACAGGAGGATATTACCTCCCTGATGATGGCTGGGGATGGAGATGAAGCACGCTAGGGATGTATGAGAAATTTATTTTGGTTTCTTTCTGATCAGGATTTATTAAGTTCACACCTTCCAGACCAAACACTGACTCAGGCACAATCTGTGGTTGAAGTCCGTATATTTCCGAGCCTGCAACGTGATATACAGACAAAAAAAAAAAGTGTTCAACAGCATGCATACATTTGAAAAATGTGCATAAATACATTTTAATCAAAGGGAGAAGAATGTGTGAATTTCAAAGATGCACACAAGTGATTTGGAAAAATATGCATAAAAATATGCATGGAGTTTCATGTGGAAAAACATACACACCTAAACTCGTAATCTGATATGGACTTGAGCTGGAATGAGCTTTGGAATGGAATTTGGAGAACCTAAGTGAGCTCAGTTTTGCTGATTTGCACATCCCTAAATTTGGTGAAGAGCTAGGGGGACCTACATGCTCCCTGTCTGCCTTGTGGGGAAACCTGGAGAAGAGCCTCAGATGATCTCAGTAAATAGGGAGACTGATATGGGAGGAAATGGTTTCCCAGGTTCTGAGCCAAGCAGAACTTTAAAGGTGAACACTTGAGATGGGCAAGCTTTCTGTAGGTCACCGCAGGTTAACTTGGAAATTGCCTGAGATCTAGAAGACTTGGGATAATTTTTATAAGCTAATTCAAAGGGCTCAGAAAAATTAGCTGCCTATCTCTGCTACCCTCCTCCATCACCAAAAGCCTCCTTCATCCAACAGCCTACCCACCACAAACTCCCTTCCCCCTCCTTGAAGCTGGCTGGTAGCAAGAACAGGATTGCAGGTGTTTGGGAGAAAAATGGGGGGTGTTCCCCCTTCTTTCAATTGCCCCATTGTACTGGGCACAGGGGATAGCATGCCTGGGCACAGAGGCCTATAGGAGTTGCATTTCTTCCATGGGTTTCTAAAAGTCCCTTTCATAGCAACCAGGAGGACCACCCCATCTTCCACGGAGTAATTTATAACTCCCTGGACCCAGCCAGTCTGTCCCTCTCTGCTAGGTGCAATGACCCAGGAGGAGCAGGACTCGAGCAGGCACATGACTGACTGAACACCTCCATGCACCTTGTTCCTGTCTTACACACACAACATTTGAAACTCATCCTGCAAAACCTGACTTATGATTTATTGCAGAATTAGCAGCATCCAGGTCAAGACAATTTTATCCTCAAAGTGCTTAGGAAGCATGTCTCAGCTAGAAGTTTCTTCAGCCATGAGACGTGCATGTCCCATGTCAAATAGGACTTTAATTACAGGGATCTGTTAGATTATGATAAGACTAGCACCAGGACCGGACATCTAAATTCAATTACAGTACATAATTCAGATACTTGGTAGAATTGGGAACAGAAAATCCAAGTTTCCTGAGCTAAACCCATGACAGAAACTCAACGTTTCACCCATCTCTACTGAGAATTGTTAGGTGAGGGTTTTACTTTTCCCATTCAACTTCACTGTTTCCATTTTCATATCGCTAGTAACTAGGGCAAAATGGATGGGAAATTTTTGTTCATGCTGCAGGACTTCTGTGTGCACATTGTAATTCTTGTGAAACTTTATTTGTTTAGGAATGAGCTATTATTATTCAGCCATTCTGTTGGTCTAACATGACTACAGACTAGGGCCATGATTTCAGTAGCAGGAAGGGCAAAAAGATTTCAGTGGAGAAAACAATATTTTTGCCAGTGTCCAAAGGCCCACTCTTGGATACATTCAAGAGTGAATTGCAAAAAAAAAAGAAAAAAAGGGGGGGAGGGTTTTAAGAACATTTGATATTGTTACTTTTTACTGCCTCATAATAACTATAGCAGCACAAGTCAAATGGACAATCCTATACATGTTTACTCAGAAGACACATATACTGGGGCTTACTCACAGGTAAGTGGGTATTGAACTGCACCCTTATTTTCTTCCATACAAAGGGATTTATGCCTTTGACATGCATATCTGGAACACCTATTTACATTTTATAACAATAGTACCTCTCTATTTATTTATTTATTATATTTATTTATTATATATTTTTTCCTGCAAGGAACCCAAGGCGGCTTACATAATCCTCATCTCCATTTTATCCTCACAACAACCCTGTGAGGTAGGTTAGGTTGAGAGAGTGACTGGCCCAAAGTCACCCAGTGAGTTTCATGGCTGAACGGGGACTAGAACCCGGATCTCCCAAGTCCCAGTCCAACACTCTCACCACTACGCCACACTAGAGAAATAGTGAGATGGCCAGAAAATATGCTCTTCAGGAATAACAGCACATTGCCAGGGGAAAAAATGTGTATGGGGAGCAGATCCCCTTGCCCTCTCTAAATGGCACCCCCAAATCAAATCTTTGGAATCCCCCCCCCCAGTTTTGAGACAGATGTGTAAGCTGTAGAATCATATCCCAGAATACACTTGCATATATTTATTAGGCGATTTTACGTTACAAAAGAAAAACAACAAACCCATCTTATCCACAGTAGTAAAAGTTCCAAGGAGATAACTTGTTTAAGGAAATAAGTGAAAGTCTCCATAACAGTGGGTTGCTGTAAATCATTTATTCTGCTCTAATTGGAGCACTTGGAGAACTGGTTATGGAGATTAAAGTTTCTTGAAGTAGTAATCCTCAATAAAAGGCAAATAACAAACTACATTTTCAGCAATTCACACAGTAGATAATACAATAGTCTCTGCATATCATTGAAGAATTATCCTAAGCTCCTACTTCAGAGAATGCAATTTTACCTAGCATATTTTATTGAAACCCTTAATAAGCCCTTCAAGTTTGTACTCTGACCTTTCTTCATGTTTTTCCACAACTACTACTTTTGCTTTTTTTCATTTCTGGAACAGTGATCCAAATGAGATAACAATTTGTCTAAAAGTTGAGACTTACTAAAAAAGATGATCCATTTTTGTGTGTGTTGGAAGAGTACTGGTTTGCTCTCTGATTCTTTTGTAACATGCATTTTTAAGGTTTTGGGTTGTGTTCAATAACTTGTTTGTCTCCAGAATATTATTCCTTTGAAAAGGAATGGTATAAAAGGACATAATTAACATTCCATTATAGCCCTTCATTATTATTATTTTTTCTTTTCAACTCATGTAGTCCTCTCATCTTTTGTTATGTTTTCAAACATTTGTTCAGCTCATTATAAAGAAGTCATTGCATTCTCTTTTTTTCCCCAGGGGAAAAAAAAAGACATTAATAAGTAAAAGTTTGATGGGCTGAAGTTCATTTTGCCCAGAAAAGCTAGAAAACCCAAGCCAAAATGGTTTGCAATTTTGCATATAAATATATTCTACATTGACAAAGCCCCAATTCTCACATTACCATCTTGGCGTGATTGCTGATAAAAAAAAACATCAGGTTTCTGGGACACCATATCACATCTGCATTGTGAGATGCAAATATTTATGCAGATATTCTATGCTGACAGAGACCCAATTCTCACAAGATCATTTGGTGTGATTGCTAGCAAAACAACAACAACAAAACATCAGGGTGTGCAGGCCCCATGTCACATTTGCACTGTATGAAGAATTCCCTTCGCACCCCACGTTCCTGTGGGGGGGGGAGAGTTTTGCGCGGGGGGGGAGTGGAGAGCGAGGGCTAGGATGAGGTGATTTCACCTCCAATCAGGGCTGGGGCATATCGGTCACCCGATGGGGTCAGGCTCAAGGGGTGGGGCCCTGAGGCCGTATTTAGGCACAGGAGACCCCACCCCATGCCTCCTTCTTTGCAGCTCCCTCCCGCCACTCCCGATGAAGCAGTGTGGGCTCCTCTGGTCGCCTTTTACGGGGCCGAGTAGGAATTTTGGCTCGTTGTCCTAATTGGCTCGGGGCAGCATGCGTGTTTCGCCTACTCCATACTGTGTAATCGGCAGTGGGTTTATTATTTTGGGTTACCTATTAATTCGGTCACATTGGCCTTAGGTTAGGCGGTAAGTGCGGTGAATAGGCAGTGGGGGTTAGGGTTACGGTGTGCATCCCATGGCACCTTTTAAGGTGATTGGCGAGAACCCGAGCCTCACAAATGTCGATGCCTTGTGGCTCAATTTGTGAGAGGTAGGGTCGCCTTTGGGGTCTACCCATCTCACCCTCCTCGGTTGTCCCGTGGCGCCAGGGGACGGTGATCCTGGGTAGATCCCCCAGCACCCCGAGTGCAGAATTCCAGGGTGGCGAGTCACCGCGCCGCCCTCGAGTTTGGGATGCTTTCGCCCAGGCATGCTCCACTGGCCCTTGGGCCGGCCTTAGTTAATCCCGCACTTCTCCCTTCGCAGACCTTTGATTCAATAAATGTGGCCCTGATTTTATACCATAACTGTTGTCTTGTCTCTTCATTTCCCCCTTTACCCACGCAAAGTCATTAAGAAGAATCACACTATTCATCCCCAGGTCAGTAATGCACCTCCTTGGGGTCCATTGAAAATGGCACAGCTCACATTACCCACCGTATCACTCAGACTAAAGTCACCCCTGCCATTTTACCATTTCCTACACATAAGCTGACCATCTCTTCAGTTGTATAGCAAGCCCAAGGGCCCTCTATCTGAAGGGATGCCAGAGAACTGTCCTCTATTTTGTGTTTGAAGTGCTGTCCAGTGCAAGTCCAGTTGAAAGATAAAAAACCATGAGAAGGAAGCACTGGGATTTGAAGTTGCTCATTAACAGCACCTGGACAGTAGATTGAGCAAGGCACGCAGATCATCGGGTCACATACTATGGTGAGCTGTACTGTATTTCTAGTTCTTCTTCTTGTTCCTTTCCTACCGGAGGTTGGACATCATCATGGCTAAACAGTCCTTAGATTTGGCTGCTCTAAACAATGATGTTGTATTGCCCCCAACCCAAACCATACTTTAAGGTTTTCAGCCAAGACCGTTTTCTTCTTCCTACACTTCTTTTCCCATTTAGAGATACCATCAAATATAAACAAGTATTTCTAGTTAAATTATAATAATTATTTCTAAATTGGCATCTATACATATACATTAGCATATCCAAATATTATGCAATTGGTGTCTTCTTTTGTCTTCTTTTTTTGGTGATGCATGTATGTCCTTGTTTTTGGTGATTCATAAGTGGCCACGGTATGATTGGGGGTTTGGAGAGGGGATCAGAAATTTACAACAACTGCACTGATGGGGGATTAAAAAAAGAGAATGGAGGAGGAGGAGGAGAACATGGAGGTTCAGGCAAAAACTGCTGAGAGGGAGCCCCAAAATGAGGAAGGTTTCCTTGGACGGGCTGTGCAACTAGCCATCCAGACTTGTACCTTCCACAAAGCCTGCCAAAATTCACCTTGGAAAACAGGAGTTATTTCCCTAGCCAGTTATACTGCCTAGTGTTGGGAGAAGAAAAAGAAAGAAAGAATTAAAGGCAAATGCTGGAAGAAAAAAACCTCTGAACCAACCCAAAGAGGAGGCTCTGTATTTGTTAAGCTACAATATCAGCAAAATAAATTTACCTATGAATGCTGTGGGCTGTCTCCTGGTGTACCACACTGCACACCTGTGACCTGTAAAAGAGAAAGATGGCAGCTACAGGACCAAATGTCATCATACACCTTCACAAATGTTTATTTAATGAACATTCAACCATGAAAGCTTCAGATAATAATTCTTTCTATTGCCTTCTGCTGATGGTGGAAAATACAAAACTCTCGCCACAACCTAGGTAGATACAGTATTTTAGGTGTGCCTAAGGATTTGAGCAGTGTAGGGCACAATGCTATGCATATTTAGACAGGAAAAAAGTCCTACAACTCCCAGGATTCTCCAGACAGCCATGCTGGGGGAATTCAGCCATGCTGGCTGGGGAATGCTGGGAGTTGTAGGACTTTCTTCTGCCTAAATATGCATAGGACCGTACCCTCAGTAGGAGCTTTGATATCTGTTTGTGAACAATATTTATTTATACCACTCTTCATTACCAAATCACATGGTGGGGCATGATTCTGGGCCATTGGGGGGTGGAGAAGGGAGAGGAAGGCAGCCGTCACCTAAAAAATGGTGAAGAAAATTTTGAGACAATTCTGCAAAGTGGCCTTTTATTTCTAGGTGGCAAGAAAACAAAAATCTCAGGTTTTTTTCCTGAGAAAAATGCCTTCTGAATTGGGGTGTGTGTGTCAGCCCTAGTTATCATTCTTCATGGTTCAGCACCTTCCTTCGGGTCTTCACAATCCTACCATTCTGAGAGATGATGGTGGACACATCTTTTCTGTAATGCAGATGCTTATAATTCCACTGCTTCCCTGAAAGGAGTGTAGCAGGTGTGAGGGGACAGTGCTGGCTGGGTCCAGCTCCAGGGAAGAGGTGAAGCTAATGCTGTGCCAACATCTATCCTCCAATTTCCTGAAAGCTTTCTTTCTCAATGAAAGAGGTTTCCATTTTTCTGCCTCATTCTCAGGGCATTTTATCCTTTATTTTGAATTTGTTTTGGTGGTGCTTTTGAGCATACCTAATCCCTGTGAGGTGGCCGAGAGTGTTGTGTGTGTGTGTGTGTGTGTGTGTGTTTCTTTCTATTACACATCTCCCCATGGCTCTGCAGCCTCCAGGGTCCTTGTGCTTCCTGATCTGAAAAAGCCCAACATGAGGAATTACCCTCCCCTGGGCTTCAGCTGAAGTGCAGGAAGCTATGGAGGGCTTGGAGGCTACAGGCTGCTGGAGAGATTATTGTACAATGAAAGACAGGGCAGTCACACACACTCCTTGACCTCTTCTTAAGTAAGGTACGCACAAGAACCCAACTCTTGAGAATTTCTCTGAAATGTTCTTCTCCTTTGAATTCCTTTTCCAAAATAGTTTCTTTTCCATCAAATTGAATGAGAATGGTCGAAAAAAACGGGGAAGACATTTTCAGCACAGCACTAACATAAAAGCACAGTGTTGCTGCAATTTTCAGTCAATGTGTCATCTACAGAGGTGTCAGCAAAATCTGTTCTGAGGCTGCCTCTCTTGATGTCCCAGGTAAGCCAGCTCAACCCAGGGTTTGATCAACTCTAGGCTTAGGGCTACTAGGAAGGTACATCTTTTGGGATGTTCATATCATTGTGGGTTGTTCAGATTTGAACAGTATGATTTCTACATCTGTATGATTGAAGGAAGGAGAATCACGGTCATTTCTTTGGCACATAACTGCCTGTTGAAATTTTTTTTTAAAAAAAAAAAAGATAAATGCTGCTGTTGACACATCTGGATTTCTGGGCAAGAGATGTTGGGTAAAAGTCTTATTTGTTTGTATGTTTCAATGGGCCAACCAGAGTCAGGTTTTTTTCCTAGCTAATTCCCTGGCTAGTGGCACACTGTTGAAAAGGTCATCAGTTGTTACAGTTCATCTGGAACCTTGTAAATGTGGTGTTAGTATATCAACCACTGAGCTATTGGAACACTGTTTGCTGTCATAAACTTATGATGTTTTGGAATTGCAATGCAGCCAGCATTTTATGCCATATTTTTGCAGGTTTGAATGGAATATATTGCCTTAATGGGGAACTCCCATTGAATGGCACTAATTATTTTTTAATTGTAACATTCTTATATGATACAGCACACTGTAGGAGAGTTTCACAGTTGGGGCCAAATTGACCCCAAAAGCTGGATAAGTATATTTTACCCAAAATTATTGCTATGATGAAAAACCTGTTTTTGCTGGGTCATAAGGAAGGTTCTAACTGGGGAAAAAATGTTTTAAAAATTGAGGTTTGTCAAGTGATTTTTTTAAACCTCTGGGGGTACTCTCTACACTTCTTTCTCACATTCAGATGGACAGAACAGGTTCTGACAGGGCTGGCTGGCACTGACATGAGGTGGGATGAATCCCCTGCCTCAGGAAATGGATCCCACATGCTCTGCTGCTGGGAAGGGTTAGGGTCCCAATGCTATTGCTGCCCTGTGTTTCTCGAAGTGAGGCATAGGGTGGATGGCTGCTCAGGATAGCAAATGCAGCAGGAAAGCAGCCATTGTGGCTCTCCAGAGCAGCTGCTACAGCCACCTGCCCTATATGTCACTCTGAGTAAGGCATAGGCGGGTGGCCGCTCTGGAGAGCCGTACCAGCCACAGCAAGAGAAACCCGGTGACAAATAACTTTAAACAACATTTTAACTTTAAACAGGATTTTGTGGGGCCACTTTGACCCCTAAGGCCTTGTTTGCATGGATTTTCAGTTGCCCTACTCTGAAAATATACCCTCAGACCAGTCCAATTAACAATCCAGCAAATGTAAGTCACAACTGAGTCCCTTTGAAAGAAACTGAAATTATGTTCGTTGTGACTGGTGTCCCAGGGTGCTTTCAGATGGAGGGCTCCTAGCACCACCATAAAGGCATTGAACAGATATTCATATCTTTGCTTCCATAACTGAATTTCTCTGGTAAGAAAAACACAGAAGAAGTGATGGGAAAATACAGGAGGGTTAAGACAACCTTGTCTGAACCCCTCATACAATTTCATAAATTAGGTTAGGGCATGATAAAAGCCTCATCTGGAAGCACCCCCATGCTATTGTATACATAAGGGCTAACAGTACAATCCTGTGCATATGTACTTAGAAGTAAGCCTCACTGCATTCAGTGGGGCTTGCTTCCAGGTAAGTGTGTGCAGAGTTTCAGTCAAACTGGGCCTTAGCTGAGCTGCTGCTGCTCTTTCTCAAACTCAGTTCCACATCTGCAATATGTAGTTAATGGTACTACTCCACCACACAAGTTTGTTGGAAGGATGAGAAGATAATGTTGAAGTTCCTTGAACACTCTAAAGTGTGCCCCATGTAGGACCCACTGAGAAGCTGTGGGTGCCCCATTCCTCGGTTGCACGGTTCTCTACACTGCTGACCTTAGGTTACCTCATTTGTTTCTTTTTGTCCACTCAGGTTAAAAGGGGCAAACTGTAAATGTCTGCCAAGAATCCAAGAAAACATAACAGGGGCAATGAAATGTAGAGAGGCATATCTTGACATAATATCTAAACACAACGTGAAAGGTGATTTGGGTATTTTATCCATTCCTAGATCAGACATTTTGGACTAAAAGGAAAGAATGGACTCCACAGACACGGGTGTCAATGCAAGCTCTGCCTCAAGAGGGACTGAGTAATTGCCTCCAGAATTACCCCTCTCTGTATAACCATATGATGAAATGCCAGCAAACTTTATATAGCGAATAACAACAAACACGCTAGCTTAAGGATGAATTAGAATAGGTCAAATGGAAAGACCGTAGAGCCCAAATGAAAACTGACAGTCTTTTGTTTCTTTGAATCGGGAAGCCGTCAGTTTGCTCCCATGCTACTTGTTACAGCCAGAAGACAGGCAGACAAGATGTGGTAGTGGATAATTTTAAAACATATATAAACACAGGCTGTTGTTAGAAACACATCTATAGTACTGCTCGCTTTGACATAGTCTTGCGCAATGTGACTACTGTATCAAATTCAGTTTAAGACCCTGGGCTGTAGCAGGGGAGCCCTGAAAAATAAGGAGATAATGAAAAGGTTGGCAGTTATGTTTTAATACTCAGACATTTTTCAGGTTTGTTCAGAATAAAAGAAGTGGGGGGGGAAGCCCTACTCAATAGCAGGAAGAAACATGCCAATTTTATCCATGTTAAGGTCTTCCACAAGGTTGATATCTGGCTACAAATCAGCCAGGGTAGTTTTATAAGCTACTTGAAGCATATTAATTCCACAGAAACTGTCTTGTTCATGATTAATCCAATTAGTGCAATGTTCATTATGTATTTGCTCACTGCCATTTGTGATATCTTTGCCAGTTTTTAATCACCTCTTTGCCTAACTTTCTACGAAATGATGCTGAACAAACAATAGTCATTCATGTCTAATGAGCCTAATTAATAGAGCTGTAATGACAAAACATTAGATGTATGGATATTTTCCTTGTTCATATTTTAAAAGCCTCTTTACATCAGCAAACCAAAGAAACACAGGAATGAAAAGCATGAGAGATGCTAAACACTTTAAAATCTGGCATCACATAGGCAGAGAAAGTGGGTAAAGAGGTGAATTTATGAGGATTGTACCAACGGAAACTCTCAAGACAATACATCATTGTGATTGCTTTGACAGTTCTGTATGTTGATTCATTTTTCTTAATATATGAGTCTACAGACTGAGACCAGGATCCAACAAACATTGGGTAGTTCTGTAAATGCACAGGGGTTTCTGGACTTTGTCTTCCATCTTCATATATTTACCTTGCATCAGATGCTGATCCAGAGGATCCTGTGAATTTGTGGACTGGCTTTTCAGGCAATGCAGTGTGTAGGGTGGGTGAAAGCCAGAAGGTATCCTCAGAAGCTCAAGTACGGTATATGTGCAGAAGCACTTTATGTTGATTCTGTTAAGCAAGAATATATGAACTGAGCCATATATAGGGCTGCACCACAACTATTCACCTTCTTTTTTCAATGAATGTTCAGCATTCTTTGCAATAATGTTTTTTTTTTCTTGTCCACATACATTGCTTTCATTTTCAATTGCTTTCACATGATATCATCACATAGCCAAATCTCATGAATATTGTGAATTCATACTGTTCATTTCACAATCCCTGATTGGGTGGAATCACCCAAAAGTATTGCCCTTGATTTACCTTTAGTGACATCATCATTTAGTCACATCTGTCTGGCAATGTAGTAATCATCTATTCATTATATGATCCCTAACTGGGCAGTTAACAGTGCAATCCTATGGGGGTACCCGCAACCCTCCGAACCTGGAGGATTGCAGGCATCCTATGCAGGGCAGGAAGAGCATGGTGGATAGGATAGCCTCTGTACTCCCCTTGCCCTGAAAAACATCTAGATGTGAGGAGGAGAGGCTGAGGCACCGCCTGGATTCCTCAGAATCCGGTGGAGCCTTGCTCCTCCCTTCCCCGCCCCCAGGAATGCTCCCCACCCACCCACGGGGGAACCGAGACCAGTCTTCTATTCTCGATTCCCTGCTGTTTGCTTCCGGTGTGGAAAGAACCCTTCCGGCTACAAGGTGGGAGAGGCAGCTGCTCCGAGGTGCTGAGACCTCGGAAAAGATTTCTGAGGTTGCAGTGCCTTCAATGGCAATTCCTATTTATTTATTTATTTATTTATTATATTTATACCCCACCTTTTTTCCTGAAAGGAACCCAAGGCGGCTTACATAATCCTCTTCCTCCTCCTCTCCATTTTATCCTCACAACAACCCTGTGAGGTAGGTTAGGCTGAGAGTCAGTGACTGGCCCAAAGTCACCCAGTGAGTTTCATGGTCGAGCGGGGACTAGAACCCGGATCTCCTGAGTCCCAGTCCAACACTCTAACCACTATGCCACACTGGCTCTCAATTCCTATCCCCCCCCCAGACAAGGTCAGAGGAACATAGGATTGTGCCCTAAGTGATGAAAAAGAGGGAAAAAATGGTAGCTGGGGTAGAAATGGTGCCAAATGCGAGACACACAATGGCATCAGACAGGATCACAAGAAGGTGAACATTCAGGCAATTGAAGTGCTTTCCAGGAAATATGTCTACCCCACCAAAATAGCTATTTTCAAGTCAAAATGGTAGAATATTCAATGCAACCCTAACAAAATGAGTACAAGACATGAGTAAGGAGCTAATATTTGTATTCTAAACAAGGTTGAAGAGCTGGAAAACTTTCCTTCTCAATCTGCATTTGGGAAACCGACGTCTGTATGACTGCTGGGTTTTGTTTGGTTTTTGGTTGTTGTTTTTAAAGGTTTCAGGAACAATGCAGTTTTGTTCCTTTTAAAAGAAATTCTAAGAGGGTTTCCTCCCTTTCCTTCTGTTATTTTGGCTTTCAGCCACAGAATTCTGAAGCACAGAGTGAGGGTCATAATGATATCTGAATGAAATGTATTCCTATAAGTCAGCCCTATAAATGCAGTCTGTGAAAAGAAACATTCTGCTGTAGTGCATTTTATTTCTCTGTGTTCACATTTGAAATACATTATCCCCTTGGGGTTCTTAACACCTGGATTAGGTCTAAGGGTTACTTTAAAGTAAATGGAAAATGTGATAGCTATGATCATATAAAAAAGTCTAACCGAGCCACACAGCCAATATATAACAAGTGTGTTTTATTGCTTAGCATTACTTCAATATACTTGGTAAAAAGGAATCCTTTGGAATTTTATGATACAAATAATATTTGGGAAAGGTTCAAATAAACAGTATCTCTCATTCACTGAGTTGTTTGATAAATAAAAGAATGTGTATTTCCTTCCATATTTCTCAAATAATTGGACATAAACATACAAAATATTGCAGAGACAGGGGCTAGGATCCAACGTTCTATTTTAGAGCACCAATCCAGAATAGGATATGCTATAGAGGTATTCTCCAACCTTGGGTCCCCAGATGTTTTTGGCCTACAACTCCCAACATGCCCCAGCCAGCGTAGCTTAGGGCACAATGAGGTTAGGTGGGTGTCTATTACAGAGAGTGTAGCTGGCTGGGGCATGCTGGGAGTTGTAGGCCAAAAACATCTGGGGACCCAAGGTTGGAGAACACTGTGCTACAGCATGGGTCTTTCCCATGCTGCTGCAGCAATGTCAGATGCTCCCAGTCATGTGGAGAAGCTGACATAATGTTTATTTCCCAAGCCAATGGCCCTCCTTCCAGGTGACCTGAGGTGTGGCGGTTCAGTGTCAGTCATACAGTGGGCCTTCTAGTTCATAACCAGAAAGTGGTCGGCAATAATTTGGAAGGGTTTGGAGCCTAGTCAGTCTGTGGAATGTCAAGACCAGTGTGTGCTTATTACTGTCAGAGTTCCACCACTGTAATGACTACCTCTTCACTTACCATATGCCCAGCCTTGACAAACTCCCCCATTTGGTTGACAGTTACAGCCCGATGTAGACTGAAGAACTGAATGATAGGAGAACAGCGGAGAAAATAACTTGCCCCCCAGCTACCACATCATTATATAACACTGATGAGGGATGTGGCAGTGCAAATCACAAGAATCCATAATCTAAAAGCTCTAAAATACATTGAAAAATGGATGAACTCTTCAGCATATAGCTACATGGCCATATATTTCTCTCATGATGTCAGAGACTTCATGGCCACCAGCATATTACAATATAGATGCAGATCTCTGTATCTAATAACAGAATTAATCCTTGGTCCTTACCAGACTCCCTCTCTGGGAGACCAAGTTCATCGAGTGCATGTACTGGAGGTTGGGTCCAAAGGGCAGTCTGGGGATTCTGCTCGTGTACCGTCCACCCCACTGCACGTCAGACTCCCTGGCCGAGGTGCTAGAGGTGATCTCCGATGTGCGTATCCTGTCCCCCAGGCTATGGGTGCTGGGGGACTTCAACATACATTCGGAGGCTGCCATCATGGGGGCACCTTGGGACTTCATGGAGACCATGGCTTCCTGGGAGCTGCACCCTGTATCAACTGGACCTACCCATGTAGCCGGTCATGTGCTAGACTTGGTTTTCATTTCCGGAGAGGGAGGAAATGATCTGGAAATCGGGGGTATATACACCACCCCCTTGTCATGGTCAGATCGCTATCTGGTAGGGCTGGATTTCTTGGTGCCACAACCCCTCTGCAGGGGTGAGGAACCTATTAGGATGGTCCGCCCCAGGCGTCTTATGGACCCGGATGGATTCCTGAACGTGCTTGGGGAACTGGAGCACGCAAATGGTAGCTCAGTCAAGACCCTGGTGGGTGACTGGAATGCTGCAATCACCAGGGCATTAGACCAAGTTGTCCCAAAGCGCCCTCTTCGCCTGAACAGAGCTCGCACGGCACCTTGGTTTACTCCATCGCTGTGAACTCTGAAGTGGGAGGTGAGAAGGCTAGAGCGCCGATGGCGTAAATCCCACTCTGAAGACGATCGGACACAGGTCAGAGCTGCATCTTCAGCCTACCAGGTGGCGGTGAAGGCAGCAAAGAAGAATTTCTATGCTGCCTCCATCGTGCTGCCCCAGGAGGCTGTTCCAAGTGTTCCAGAGCCTGGTCGGTCCAGTTGCTCCGGATCCGTTGGAACAGTCTAAAGCCTCCTGTGAGGCTTTAGCGAAGCACTTTGCAGATAAAATTGATCAGATTAGGAGTGGGATTCCATGCGTCGTGGACACAGTGGGTGAACGGGAGGAGGCCAGTGGCAGTCCGGTTTTGTGGAATCGGTTCCAGCTTCTTCCTTCTGGTGGAGTGGACAAGGTGCTTTCTTCTGTTAAGCTGACCACCTGCTTGCTTGATCCTTGCCCGTCCTGGCTTGTTATGAGCTGCAGGGAAAAACTGGGTGGGGAGATCAGGGCGGTAGTGAATGCCTCCCTCGAGGAAGGAGTGATGCCATCAGCCCTTAAGGAGGCAGTAATAAGACCACTTCTAAAGAAGCCCTCCTTAGATCCCCAAGATTTGAACAACTTTCGCCCAGTCTCCAATTTGCCATTTCTGGGCAAGCTGATTGAGCGAGTGGTGGGGGCTCAGTTGAAGGCACATTTGGATGAAGCCGATTATTTAGATCCATACCAGTCGGGCTTCAGGCCTGGACATGGGACAGAAACGGCCTTGGTCGCCTTGGTGGATGATATGAGGAGGGCTTTGGATAGGGGCGAATGCTCTTTTCTAGTCCTCCTCGATCTCTCAGCGGCTTTTGATACCGTTGACCACGGTATCCTCCTGGACCGCCTGGAGGGGTTGGGCGTGGGAGGCACTGTATTGCAGTGGTTCCGGTCCTTCCTCTCTGGAAGGTACCAGAGGGTAGTTCTTGGGGAGGAGGCTTCGGACCCTTGGCCGCTCACTTGTGGGGTGCCGCAGGGTTCCATCCTCTCCCCGATGTTATTTAACATCTACCTGAAGCCGCTGGGAGCTATCATCAAGAGGTTTGGGGTGTGCTGCCATCAATATGCGGATGACACACAGCTCTACCTCTCCTTCAAGTCCTCACCAAGGTTGGCTGTTGAAACCCTGTCCAAGTGCCTGGAGGCAGTGGGTGGCTGGATGGGAAGGAACATGCTGAAACTGAACCCTGACCAGACCGAGGTACTTCTGGTGGGAGACAAGGGAAGGTTAGGGGATGTTGACCTGGTGCTGAATGGGGTACATCTACCCCTGAAGGACCAGGTCTGCAGCTTGGGAGTCATTCTAGACTCCCAGCTGTCCATGGAGGCTCAGGTGTCAGCTGTGAGCCGGGCGGCGCTGTATCAGCTCCATCTGATGCGGCAGTTGCGCCCCTACCTTCCTAATCATCTGCTCCTATCAGTGGTTCATGCCTTGGTCTCCTCTTGCCTGGACTACTGTAATGCGCTCTACGTGGGGTTACCCTGGAAGACGGTTCGGAAGTTGCAGCTGGTACAGAATGCAGCAGCTCGCCTGGTTAAAGGCTGCCGCCGGCGTGATCACATCACTCCAGTGCTCAAAGAATTGCACTGGCTACCAGTTGTTTGCTGAACTGAATTCAAGGTGTTGGCGTTGACCTTTAAAACCCTGTACGGCTCCGGTCCAATTTATCTCAAGGAGCGCCTCCAGCAACATCAAGTAGGCCTCTCAACAAGATCTGCCATGGATGGTCTTCTCCCTGCCCCATCAGCCAGAGAAACCAGGCTGGTGGGGACTAGGAGGAGGGTCTTTTCTGTGGCAGCCCCTAATTTATGGAACTCTCTCCCCAGTGACCTCCGCCATGCCCCTTCCTTGATTAGCTTCTGCCGGGCATTAAAAACGTGGCTTTTCAGGCGGGAATATGGGATGGGTTAGGATTTTTAAGTTTTGTACTGTTTTTAATTGTGTTTTATACTGTGCGTGTGTGTGTGTGTTTCCCCTCCCCTTGTATTTTATTGGACTGTACATCGCTCAGAATGGCCGGATGTCTGGCCAGATGGGCGATTCATAAATATAATAAATAAATAAATAAATTACAAGGTATTGTTGTGACATTATTTGTTGTGGCAGATTTTTCCACCACAAGTGGACAATTTAGGATTTTAAGATTATATCACTGCATGTCAAGGCATATTGTTTTGTTCCCTTTCTGTATGATGACAGGAGAAAAAAATATATGTTTCAGTAATACTGTGGGCCTTCTGAATTTGTACTAGCGTAACGGACCAGAATTTATAATTTCTTTAAATTGAATCCTAATGAAATTATACATACATCTAGAGGGGGGGAAACCCAACAATTAAAATACAAACTTAAATAATCCTCTGGTTAATTTGCATCCTGAGAACAATATGTTCAAAAGAAGTCAAAAAGCCTGTAGCTATCAAAACCTTTCTTTTAAAAGAAGAATATTTTTGACCAAACTCTCTCTATGCTAATTTCCTTAACATTCCAGACAAAAGAGGCACAATTAGGGTTGAAAATAAATTCCTTTCCAGTGACTTTAAAAAATGCTGCATGAATGTGAAATAGAATTATAATTAAACTTCCTATAGGGCATTGCCATTAGTTACAGTCTGTCTGACACTGTTTGGGCTTTTACTTCAACACAGAAAGGTTTTTCCCCCCATTTTTTTGGAACATATACATTTTACATCACCTCACGATTTCAATTATTATGCCCCCCAAGGTCATGCATCTTGGACAATATTAAGAGAAAATTAAAGTTAATCATTGCCCAAAGACTGTAGCATTAAAGCTCTTTCTTTTATAAAGCATTGAGTTCTATTCTTCTCAGTTCTCAAATCATTCAATTGAGGTCATGTTGTATACCAGGCTTCTCCAATTTGTGTCCTACCAAACCGAATGCAGTCTACCAGTCATGCATGCCACCCCACCAGGAGTTTGAAAATCCTCCATCTTTTTAAAGATGGAGGATAAATTTGTTGAGTTTGCATTTTAATATGTAGTTACCAAATTTGCACTTTCCAAACCTATATATGAACTGGAGCGCAAGGATAAGGTGATATTTGCAGTTTTCCAAACTTTCTGAGGCAGTTTGC
The DNA here is from genome assembly GCA_021292165.1 of Shinisaurus crocodilurus. Lineage (NCBI taxonomy): Eukaryota > Metazoa > Chordata > Lepidosauria > Squamata > Shinisauridae > Shinisaurus > Shinisaurus crocodilurus. The sequence continues at coordinate 151,870,922 of CM037878.1, forward strand.
AAATTAAAAAAATGCATGGAAAAATGCTTATAATAGTGGAAAATGCGCACAAAATGTTAAGGAAGAAGTGTGTGCAAAACTGCATTATATTAGAGGAATTTGCTTGCAAAAATGTGTATATTTAGAAAAATGTGTACAAATATGTGCATATTTGAAAAAGTACATACAAAGAAGTGCAAATTTAAATTAATGTGTATGGAAATACATACAAATTTGCATGTGGACTTAAAAAGAACAAATTCACAGACTTATGCAGAAATGGGACAAAATGAACTGAATGTAGGAAAAAATGAGAACTGAACTCGAGTAATCTATCCATCCCTAAACGAACCTCTGACTATCTGGGCAAAGAGAGAGGCATTGTCAAGCACTTGGCAGGCCACACACAGAACATGGTTGATGTGTTGCATCCAGCTTGACAGGTCACAATTTGTATACGTTTATGGATATAATGGGCAAAATTAATGGGCAATATAGTGCACAAGAGTTCAGTTTTCAAGCCTAATCTTGCTCTCCAGGCAGGCAGTAGAAATGAAAGAATTATCATGCAATTACGGTTGGCACCTTTGGATCTAGGTTTTTCCAAATCAATGTCAGCCATTTCGGCAAGAATGGCTGTTTAGGAGTTGCAGTAGAACAATATTGGGTTGGGAAAGAATTAAATGCCACAGATAAGTTCTCCACAAAATGTCACACCCTCCTGCTTTTCTCTGATAGAAGAGACAAGTTTGCCTCCTGTATATATTCTTCCCTATATACCTGCCCGAACCCTAAGATCATCCTCAGAGGCACTGCTCTGGGTGCCCCTGCCAAATGAGGTGAGTTGGGTGTCTATTAAGGAGAGGGCCTTTTCAAGTTCTGGAATGACCTCTTCAGAGTGCTTTGCCTGGTACCTACACTGTGGTCTTTTCAGCACCAGGTAAAGACCTTTTTATTTTCCTAGGTTTTTTAGCCCTTCAGTTTTAAACATTGACCTGGTTCGCACATAACGAGAATCCACGGTGGGTGAGTTTTCCTGTGGGGCTTCTTGTTGTGATGGCAGGCGCCATTTTGAATATTTGAGCAATGGCAGAGGCGTGGCATAGCTTGTCATTATGTGTGAACTCAGTGAGGGTGGGTTGTTGGGGTAATTGACAAGCCACCCAGAACCCATGGGCTGTTTTAGGGTCGCCATTGTGTTAGTGCATTTTTAGATCTTTGTACTGCTGATGGCTTTTATCTTGATTACTGCTTTGGTTATATTCTGTTTTAAACGTATGGTTTTATAATATGTTTTACTCTGTTACTGTCAGGGCTTTTTTTCTGGTGGAACTCACCGGAACTGAGTTCCAGCACCTTTTCTTCTATTAATTGCATTAAAATTTAATCACCATCTACTCCCGAGGAAATGTAATCCAAGAGTTCCGGTACCTTTTTCTCCAGAAAAAAAGCACTGGTTACTGTATTTTATTATTTTAAGCTTTGTCTTGTACACCGCCCAGGGAGCTTCAGCCAATGGTTGGTATAGAAATGTAATAAATAAATAAAGTGTACTGAGACCTTGACAATGGCTTTTAAAAAGAAGGAGACACATTCATAAATGGTTATTAATCATGATAGCTAAATAGACTCTCAAGACAACCTTACTCGAATATGCAGCTTTATTGAGCAATTCTATGAAAGAGTTATATGTAGAGTTTCCCTTATGATACCACTGAAACACTTTGGGAACGTGAGCCTTTGCAGTGCATTCTTACAGCTGTTCTTTATCTTCCTTTTTTCTTTGCTTGCATCTTTGCTGAGTTTTCACTAATTCTCTTCTGAAACTGTCAGCTGAAGCTTTTTTGGCCATTTACTGGGGCAGAGGAGGCAGGGGACATGAGAGTTGAGAATTTAGGGTAATTTTTCAGGGGCAATTTGAAGAGGTTGGCATTTACATTAATAATTATATTACAAGGTGCCCCAAGGTGTTGTTCCTTGTAGTGCATTGCACCCTTCCAATCTGGGCAGATGTTTGGAGCATGGGCATTCCAGGGAATCCGGCTTTGGAGTGTCAGGGAGCAGTTGGGCAGCTAGGTTGGGCAGCTAGGGAGGCCTCTGACATTATCTAGTGATGCGGGAATGAGGCACACTGCAGTGGTTCCCATGCTACAAAGGTAATGCGAGCAGGGGCCATAAGAGAGTGTCAGTGTTTGAGCCTTTTCTTTGACGTTCTCCAATTTATACATGGGGATGTTTTCAGTTAAGTTAGCTAATAAAGATATATGATTATTGCTAATTGAAACATAATTGATCACTGATGCAGAAGGTGGCTAGGATGTAGCCATAAAATACAGTTCTTTCATCCCACTGGGAATGGGCATGTTTCTTTTTTTAGCAAATGCATCAATTTTCTCATAAACAAGGATTACCTTTACACACCACTTAGATTACTGACAAATCTGTCCCTATATATTATGTACTCTGAGAAGTTTCATACAACCTAGATGCTGCTCAGGTTTCTGAAAGGCACTTTGAACTATGTGGAGCTCAGTCAATGTGCTGCACATGATTAAAAGGATAAGCAGAGTCATTAACAAAACTGACTAATGGACGACTGGCTTCCAAAACTCCCAACTGCCATTGTGATAAAATGAAGGCATTTACTTATTAATTTGCATGCATAGATCTTCAGTGCTGAGCACATATTCGGCGTCATTAGTCTAGAATGATGCAGGTGGGTGAGTTGTCAGTTGCATGGCGTGCAGTCTTTCCCCCCCTTTCAATTCAGAAAGATAACTTTGTTTGCACATCTCCACTATAAACTTACAATAACATATTATATCCAATATGCAGCCCAATCCTGTGAATGTTTACACAGATGTCTTATAATCACACATCTATTGTACAAGCCAAAGGCCATGACAAAAGGAATATCACATCCAAAAAAGAAAATTCGAATAACTGGAAAATAAACAAGAGAAATATGTATATAGTACAGTGTGAACCCTAGGTCCCAGTTTACTCCAACATACCAACAAAATTTGGTAGGACCACCGGGTTGCTGGGCAGGCTGTTGTTGTGTGTGAACATCCCTGGTCCCTCCACCAAGACAGTTCCCTGTCAGTCCAACATGGCCTTGAGAAAGGGGGGGAGCTCAACCTGGAGCATAACTGACACATTGCTAATCAATTTCCCTTCACCAAAGTGAGCTCCCCAACCCTCATTACTCTGTCATGCTCAAGCATGACACTGGTAGACTATGACAGAGATACCTAGTTATGAATAATCTGGTATAGACCTCAAATTCCAGAAATGACTCAGAATCCAAATCGGGGTGGGGGAGGTGGAATGCAGGGCAAATGATGCAGCCACTTCGCTGAAGTTAAGTTGGTCTTGTCAGTGCATGGATGGGGGAGACCAACTAGGAATCCCTCCTAAACTGCCCTGAGTCCCATAATGGAGGAAAGACAGGTACTAAATTAACTATGAAAATAAAACATCCATTCATATAGCAAAGCAAAACACACATACACACATTTCCAGTAACAGCTAACTGTCCTGAACATAGAAACAGGTTTCTGAACCACTATTTTGGATCTCAGTTGGACTTATATTAGCCATAACTAATTAACTAACTAACTAACTAACTAACTAACTTAAGTCCCATTAATTTCATACTCTGAGTATGACAAAATCTGGATCCATCATATCGTAAAATTAATCCTATTTCACAAAATTGGAGAAGATGTTCAATTGTCTGCTATCATGTGCAATATCAAGCCAATCAGTCAAGTCTTTGGCTATGAAGTGATGATAAGACTTAGCCTGGCACCATGTGCAATATGAAGTTGATCTTTTTTTTTTTTAATTTTGCAGGGGGAAAGATAAATTCATATGTACTAATGTGTGTTGTTTCTTAAGTGTATTAACCCAGTCTATGCCTTTAAATGGGGAACAATGCACAAAAGTGCTAGGAGCTGAACCAACTGACATGTGGATTTACGTGTGAAGTAACAATTCTGAAAAGCCTCCATACTTTTTTTAAAAAACTTTTTTTTACAAATAAGTATCATGAGCATGTGATGTCATTTTTCTTCTCCAACTACCCATGGAAATAACAGGGTAGATTTCTAAAAGTGTTAGATACTTGTGCTGGACACAGGATCATTCCTACTATCCACACTGACCTCAAAGAGGACTTATAGCAATGTGCCTGGAAATAAACATTTAACTACTCCAGAGGTTTTAAAAAATAAAATGAAAATTAAGTGTAGTATTCCCTCCTGTATCATCATCAACAGTTCTTTGACCTCGCAAAGTCTGCTGGGTAGGACACTAATGAGTAAAATATTTACATTGTTAATGAACTTAATCAGTAATGTATGCTCAGATTTAAGCTAGTTTATCACCGTGCTGTTTCTTTTGCCTTCTGAGGTTCAAACTCTTTCATTCTCCTTTATTAACAAAAGCTGGGCCAACTTCACCTACTCTGCATCTTGTATTGTCTAGGACTAACAGTTCTTGAACATCAAATAAGAATTTTAATGACTTCTAACTATAATATTAACCAAGGTCAGTATATGCATATTATGATAATTAAGAATCCTGAAAAATCTTCAGAACGATTTTCACTTATTTAATGGTTCATTGACTTTAGAGGCTCTTTTCTCTTTTACATTTTCATCAGAAGATTAAAAAAAAGGCAATAAAAATTACACAGCCCACTCCAGTGTAGATGAAACAGAAATATCTGATTCCTATATATAATATGATTTATGTATCTTAGCCTGCATTTCCTTTAATACAACTCACAATAAGTTTGTTACGTATTTCCCAGGAAGGATATTAAGGAAATCTATTTAAAGAAAAAAAAAGTCAACTACTCCAGGGCAATTCAATAGAGACGTTAGTTTCACTTCAATTATTCATTTATATTTAAATGTGTTAAAATAAAGAAGGGCGAATAGATGTTTTTATGATCAAAGGGATGCAGCAACTATTGTGTTTAATTGACTTTGCAAAAAATGATGGAAGAGAGGAGGTCTAATACTAAAACTTCAATTTTGGTTGGTCAAAAAAATACAGTAAAGTTTTATGCATCAATCAAAGAAGCATAAAGGTGCTTTTAAAGTTTATAAATAGCACAGTAGGAACTTTTGGTATGACATACAGTTTTTTCATATTTGTCAAGAATTCAGTAGTAGCCTATCAGTTTCCTGCCTCATTACCAGGATAAACCTCTTGGTCTGTGCACGGTGTCTCCTGTGGAGAGCCATTCAAGGCTGCAGTATGGGGTGGGGTGGGTGAAGAAATGGCAGTCCAATTCTTCCAGGTCCCATCTTGGCTCCTCTTCCAGGCAGCTCATTGATTCCTCATGGCCTGTCCATAATAAATATTTCCAGGTCAACTAATAGCCTTGGCAACAGCTAGTTTCTGGTCTTGTGGCTTCCTGGTCTTGCTCCAAGTATTGACATCTATCAGCTAGCCTCTTCTTCTCTTTTCCTCTGCCCCTATTCTCCCAACTTTCCTAACTCCTTGGTTCTCTGCATCCCCAGTTCAGCCTGCCCTTTTGGATGGCATTTGGCCATGTAACTGATAGCAGAGCACACTAGCAGTAGCAGAGTTCACTCAACAAATGCGCGTGCACGCATGCACGCACACACACACACGGCTTGTTTCTAAGTAGATGTTTTAAAAAAAATAAGTAACAGTAATGTAAGTTTTCTTAGGTACTTTAAGCTTGATGGTTACAGACTTTCTAGTAAGTGCAGTTTCTTAAACGCTACTCATACTGTGAGGTAAGGAAAAAACACAGAACATGTCTCCTTGCTAAACCCTAGCAAGTGTCAGTTAAATCAGTTAACTGTAGGATAAGTCTAACTGTCAGAGTGAGAGGGCCGGTTCACACGACCCAGGCTGCCGGCGGGGGAGGAACCACGGGGACGTCCGTGCGGTCCGGAGGGGCGCCGCACACGACCGGTGCCCCACGTACGTGGGCAGACCCCAGTAGTCCCCGCACCACAGTGTGGGCCTCCCGGCGCTAGGGGGTGGGGCCCCGGGATGCCCAGAGGGGCCGTTTGCCCCTACAGGCTGGAGCGGTGGCGGCTCCGGCCGCTCTGGGCTGCCGTCTCTGTGGGGACCCCGTGGGATGGCCGTCCGCTGTTTGGACGGCACGGTGACCACCCGCAGTAGGGGCTTACCCCTCTACCAACCATGGTCACTTTGCGTGCGTCCCACCTGCGGCTGTCCCACGGGGGCACCCCCGGTTGGCGTGCACACGACACGGGAACTGCGGGGGACTTGCGGTTCCCATGTCGTGCGAACAAGTCCAGAGAGAATGGAATTTCTAACTTGTTGCTAGGCAACATCCAGCATTCCCTCCCCTGATTCAAACAAGTGGTTTGGTCCACCAAACCCTGCTCCCTGACTTCTCAGAGAAGCTTGGTTTCTGCCTTTGCCCTTTAACTAGACTATAACAGTCTATCTTAACCCTTTACTGGGCAGTCAACTTAAAAAACCTCCCTGCAGAGTTAACATCTTCTTGTCACATATTCCAACAGAAACAGACCTGGATTTGAACCTATTGTATATCTCCTCCAGTATGCCACCTGCATTTAACCTTCATGTGCTTGGCATGCTATGGCCTGATCTGGAATTTTGTCTGCAATCCTATGTACACTTTCTTGGGAATAAGTTTCATTGAACACAGTAGGGCTTACTTCTGAGTTAACATGCATAGGATTTCACTGTCTGTGTACTTTTCTGATTTATCCATTTATTTTTCTGACAGAAAGGCTTTTATCACTCTCTGATACCCAAAGTCAATAAAAAGAAAGAAAGAATGAAAAGGGTAAAACAGATGCTCAAGGTATACCAACTACATAAGAGGAAATGGAGGATGCAAGGCTGACAGATTAATCCAGCCCTACTACCAAGGCCTATCTTTTCAGGATAGGTGATCTCAGTAGACCCAAACAGGTTCCATTCTGTCCCAAGCTCTTGCAGCTCTGAGAGGCAGACCTAGGAACCCCCTTTCACCCACCAAGTGATGCCTCAGGATGCTCACCAGCATTTTCCCTCCCATTTTACATGCTCTGACCCTGCCATCTGTTACTTAGTGAGAGAACTGGCTGACAACACGTTCACTAAAGTATACCATCAAAAGCAGGGCAACTTCCTCCCTCCTAACTATTTAGGTGAAAAATAAAATAAAACTTGTTCGCCTGGCCAATTTCAGTTCAAAAGGGGAGGGGGCAATTGTTGTAGTCCAAAACATCTAAAGGGCAACAGGTTGGGGTAGGCTAGGTTAAACCCACACCACATTAAAACACGAGGGGGGCTGAGTGTCAGACAATTGGAAACTACACCAGGGAGCTCCGACATCCAGCTTTAAAGAGCCAGCCATTTCCTGCCTCTCATTAGGCACCTACAGGAGGCACTTGGAGCCAGCTGTACACTGTCCTTCTTCTTGTCCATTCTTCTTGTCCATTCTTGGATGCTGCATGCAAAGCCACCCAGCACCCAAGATGCAGGGTGAAAAAAGAGGAACAAGAAAATACTGTATATAAATACGATGTGCTGAAGAACTTCAATACACAAATGGAATGCCAGTCAGTTATCCCATGGTACATTGGTAAATATCCAAGTCAGCAAGTAGCCCCATGTCACATATCCAGTATGAGCCTGTGTGGTGCAGTGGTTAGTGTTAGACATAGCTGGGTGACCTTGGGCCAGTTACTATGTCTCAGCCTAACCTACCCCGCAGGGTCAATATGAAAATAAGAATGTTGGAGGGAGAACCCACCAATTAAGAGCAATACCTCATCTTCACATGGAACATTCTGCAACTATATTTAGTCATGTCAGAGGAAAAAGCTTTTTTTGACTCTTAGTCAGCTATTAGAAGACTCACAATATGAATGGAGGTTCTACATTTTGGGGGCTTGCTCACTGTTTGTTGGTGTGCCATCTTTATGAAAGGGGCAAACATTTAAAATCTCTCTCTCTCTCTCTCTCTCTCTCACACACACACACACACACACACACACACACACACACAATGCCAGGGATGTTGAAGAGTCCTTGGTCTCGAGTCACGAGTCGAGTCACGACTCTTTGGACCCGAGTCTCGAGTCCGAGTCCAAATCCTTGGTCCAAAATGGTGACTCCCGAGTCCCGAGTCACAAGTCACTCCCAAAGCTGACTCCATGAGTCCCTATTAAAATCAATGGGTTTTTTCCCCAACAAAATAAGGCTACTTCAGATGTGTGGCTTAAATAAATTCTAGGCACAAGTGTGCCTTTTTATTTCAAAACTCTGCAACTGGTTTTGGCAAGAACAGACCAGGCAGACAAACCCAAAATAACCAGTCAGGCAGAGGAGGCAGGGAACCCCAAAGCAGGCAGGCACAGGCCTTTGTCTTGGACAATTCGACTGTTGAACTGGTCAAGAAGAGACCAGGCAGGCAGAGGAAGCTGGGAACCCCAGACAGGCAGGCAGAGGCGGCCAAACCCAAAATGTCTGAAAGGTTGCATTTTAGAAAAATGATTTTAAAAAATAAAGTTGCTGTACTTCCTAAAACTTATCCATGTTGCATTTGAGGAACATGATTTTTTCTAAATGTTTGGCCCCCATTCTGGAACGGTGAGATCTCATCACAATTCCACACTCACTGAACACCCGCTCCACTGGTGATGAACTTGCTGGAACCAGAAACACACTCAGAGCAGCCACACAGAGTAATCTCAGGTCCTTCTTCTGCCTCTCCCAAGTACGCAACACATCAATCAAAATAAATCTTGACACACTGTTGGGGCTGCACTCCTGGTAGCCATCCATAAAGTGGCCGAGCGGTGGCACACCTCGCTTCCATGCGCTCTTCGCTGGTAATCACGCTCCTCTCCACTCCTTCTGGCACAGCCCAGGGATGTTGAAGAGTCCTTGGTCTCGAGTCCCGAGTCGAGTCTCGAGTCCCATTAAAAATATTGGGACTCGAGTCCGAGTCGAGTCAGAGGGGGGACTCAGTCCGACTCACGAGTCGAGTCCTCGAGTCCGAGCCCCATCCCTGCAAAATGCTTCATTCACTCTGCATTTTTAAGTAAACCAACCTGAATCGCAGTTCCTGACCTAGCATGCAGATCAGAATGCAATTATCCTTTGGTGCTTGCACTTCTCTGAATTTTGCAATACAGTTCTTGGTTCAAAAAACATACCAAAATACATATAAAATGTGTACTTTAGGGTAACGTATACAAAAATATGTATTTCAAGTTAGATGCATGCAAAATTCATACTTTGTGAAGTTATGAACTCAAATATAATGTACATTTTCCTGTGTTTCAGAAATAGAGTGATCCATCCATCCTATCTACCTCTCCATCTATAGTCTTTAAGTTTGGTTCGCATGATGCCATCTATGAGAGAACAGCATTATCTTTTTTAGCTGGAGAAAAATGAATTAAATCAACTTTAAAAATATATTAAGGCAACTTCCCGAATCTTCTTTAGATAAAACCACTAAAATATTAATGTAATGCTGTTCCGACTATTTCAAAGATGAAAACTTATTACTTAACAATAAAGCTTGAATCTGCAGGAAACACCCCCCCCCCTTTTAGAAGAAGAATTGCCTTCACGTTTCGAGTAAATGATGGTCCCCATTTAACCTTAAAAAGAGATTAGAATGCATAATTGGGAAAGTTCGTTGCGTAAGATGCCTCAGAAATGTGGCATTTACCATTACTGTTAGGTGGCAATCATTTTATTAGCAGTAGTATTTGCGCGCGCAAAAGAGGAAATAAGAGTCGAGACACAGAATGATGGTGAAATTATGGGCCACATTTATTGATTCGAGGATCTGGGAAGGGACGAGTGCGGGTGCTAGCTAAACCGGCTCTCGGCCAGTATACCCTTCAATGGGCGACGCATCCCAATCGGAGGTGTGGCGCTGTAACTCGCCACTCCCCAATTTTACACCATGCGGTGTCGGAAGGCCTCCTCCATGTCACCGCACGAGGCCATGAAACGCCATGCGGGTGAGAGGAATTGGCCTCAAAGGCGGACCCTATCTCCCTGGCCGTGACGTGAAACTGGGCTCAGGTGAGGCTAAGGTATCGCCAGTCACCTGAAAGGTGCCGTGGGATGATCACCGAACCTCACCCCACTGCCTAAAACCCGCACTTACCGCCAATGTGACCAAATCAGGGAGACTACGCAAAACAAAAAAGCACCCAACCCAAGAACACAGTGTAGAGTAGGCGAAACACGCACACCACCACCAGGCCAATCAGCAATGGTGAGCCAAAATTCCTACTCGGCCCCGTCAACCGGCGACCAGAAATCCCACACTGTGAATTGGGAGGGAGGGAGGGAGGGAGCTGCTTTGAGAAAAGAGGCAGAGGGTGGAGCAACGCTGCCTAATAAAGGCCTCCACCGCTCCTCCCCCCGCCTTGAGCCCATAGGTGGTTTCTAAATTAAACAGCCTCACCTCTCATTCCTCTACGCGTGCAAATAGTCCTCCCACCAACAGCTACGCGTTGGTGGGGGAAGGGGATTGCGCGCGCAAAAGAGGAAATAAGAGTCGAGACACAGAATGATGGTGAAATTATGGGCCACATTTATTGATTCGAGGATCTGGGAAGGGACGAGTGCGGGTGCTAGCTAAACCGGCTCTCGGCCAGTATACCCTTCAATGGGCGAAGCATCCCAATCGGAGGTGTGGCGCTGTAACTCGCCACTCCCCAATTTTACACCATGCGGTGTCGGAAGGCCTCCTCCATGTCACCGCACGAGGCCATGAAACGCCATGCGGGTGAGAGGAATTGGCCTCAAAGGCGGACCCTATCTCCCTGGCCGTGCCGTGAAACTGGGCTCAGGTGAGGCTAAGGTATCGCCAGTCACCTGAAAGGTGCCGTGGGATGATCACCGAACCTCACCCCACTGCCTAAAACCCGCACTTACCACCACAGAGAGGGACTGGCTAAGCCAAGTCCCCTCTCCCCCACCTGCGCTGAATAAATTCGAGCAGGGCCCTTCACAGATCCTCCAAGAAAATATCGTTACCCCCGTCGGAGAGATGAACGCCATCTGCCCGATACAGCTCCCCCCGGGCCAAGGAGATCACAGGGTGAGGAATCGCAAAACCTACCCCTCCGAGGCCCCTACAAAGCTGACGATTCAGCCTTCTTCCCGCTCTGTTTAAGGCGTTGGGGCTGCACCACCCCGCCACAGAAACGAGACATGTGGGACCAGAGAATCTGGACCCCAGGCCAGCACTGCCACACAACAGCAAGGTCCGTAAACGCTTGCTCAATCAAGGACTTGCCCTCGAGCAATCCAAGATCATTCCCACTGAGGTGCACCACCAGCACGTCTGGGAAGATGGCCACATGGCCTGACCGGAGCAAAGTCGGAAGGAGGCCGCTCCACTGCATTCCACGCCGACCCAGCCATTGCCCGTCAGCGATCCGGCTGATCCCAAGCTGGGGTCCAACATGCGACCGTGCAGCTCTCTGGGCAGCCCAGTACACCATGCTGTGTCCGAACACGAGCACACGAATTGGCCTCGATCCACTCCAGTGACCTGCAACAAGAAGAAAGGCACAGCAGCAGCACCACTCACGGTAACTTTTCGAATATAAGAATGATAGTCAGCTGAGCACCACCGGCCCACAGCCTGTATTTCAGGCTGTGCTCAATCAAGGACTTGCCCTCGAGCAATCCAAGATCATTCCCACTGAGGTGCACCACCAGCACGTCTGGGAGGATGGCCACATGGCCTGACCGGAGCAAAGTCGGAAGGAGGCCGCTCCACTGCATTCCACGCCGACCCAGCCATTGCCCGTCAGCGATCCGGCTGATCCCAAGCTGGGGTCCAACACGCGACCGTGCAGCTCTCTGGGCAGCCCAGTACACCATGCTGTGTCCGAACACGAGCACACGAATTGGCCTCGATCCACTCCAGTGACCTGCAACAAGAAGAAAGGCACAGCAGCAGCACCACTCACGGTAACTTTTCGAATATAAGAATGATAGTCAGCTGAGCACCACCGGCCCACAGCCTGTATTTCAGCTGGTGGAAAATTCAGAGCAGCGACCGTCCAAAACAAACAAACAAACAAACAAAACAACAACTGATGACTGTAGAATGCTCTAAGCACCTGGCATGTACTGTACCAGTGACTGACAGGAGTGTCTTAAACCAACACCACACCTCTCAAAAGTGCGGAGAAGCAAAAGCTCGGCCTTGACTATCAAGTCTGCAAAGCCCACATACTCAATATTGTTGATCAGAATAATCGCAAATGCAGGCAGCACTTGGGTAATATTATGCTTCTGCAATACAGCCATTCCAGTGCGTTCGAAGAACAGGATGTTGCTTTCATGTGCGATTGCAACTACAGGGGAGGCAATACATTGCACTCCCTGCCTGGGCCAGGATTGGAGTCGGCCATCGTCGTATCTATGGACACTCATGGCAGCTGCCTACTGCTCCAGTAGTAAGAGAAGCCCCGTAGGCTAGGCAGGGGCTATAAAGGGAACCAAACAGGTGGCTTGTATTTCACGGCCGGCAGACAGGAATTAGCATGTGCTGCACCTTGACAACCGAGGGTGCATAAAGCACGCCCGACTAACTATACACTTCATGAAAAACTGTCACAGACGCAATCAGGAATCTGGGCCAAACATAGTGCATGGAAGCACATAGGTTGGACGAGCCTTATTTTGTTGCATACCATCCTTGCACTGCCAAAACGGTTGCAGCCTCTGACAGAAAAACCCCTACTTCCTTAGAGGAAATAAAAGGGGTATGGAACTGCCTAGAGCCACCTAAAAGGAGGCCTCGAAGAGGAAATGCACTTATGGCAACTGAGCCCCCAATTGATGCCGTAGAGGCAAAGGATTGCTGCCCATATCTTAGGGATACCCACTTGCTGATACCCCAAGCAGTCTCCCAGGAAGGCAAAAATGAAATTGGGCCCTTCCCACATTAATGAGAATATGAGCCCGCCCAGCTATAGCTGGCACCCCATGGCAGTCCATGCCAGAAGATCAGAGGGCAAAACCAATTATACTAGGACATGGATCACTCTATTGAAAGCATGAAGTAACCCAAAATTGGGAACCCATCCCCACCTGTAGGAGGCATGTAGCCAAGAGAGGATGCCTGAAGCAAAGTCCACCTGAGTACTGCCCAATGACAGCCAATCACACTGCCTACTACCCCTAACTCAAGCAAAACAGGGGAACCAAAATAAATAACATTGAGGATGAAGGCAAGTCATTATCAGGTCCAGGAACTAGATGGGCCAAACGAATCCCATAACTCTGGGAATGGAAGTAACCCTTTCAGAGTTACCTGCTTGAAATTGTCATGAAGTGATGAAAGAAGTTCAAGCCACCAGAGAAAGCACATGGCTTAAGAGCATTGGGACTCACGATTATGCGCTGGGTGAAGAAATAAATGATGAAAACATCTCCTCAAAGGACTAACAGGTACGCTACTGCAGATCCAGGAATTGCCTCATGGAGAACACACGGCTTAAGAGCACCGGGGAAAACAGCAAAAGAAAACATACAGTATTAATATCAAGGGATGGCATGGCAGGGGACAAAACCATGAAATGAACAAAGACGTCATAATACCCAAGCGGTTGAGGCAACGGGAAACAGAACGGGGCTGCACGTGGGTGTCAGGCACTAGCAGGGCGTATGTATCAATGCCCGCTGAACTGCAAATAAAAACGCCACACGAACTAACAGCACGACTTGGCATGATAAAATTGCTCTTGCAAGCCCAGAACATGACTTGGTTGGCAATGCCAGGACAACACGGATTAAGAAAAGTGAGCAATGCCACATTCGCTATAAAAACCTTAAGTGAAGCAAGATTTGTGTGGGCGTATGTCTCGCATTAAAATAATTAAGATCATACGAAAATTAATAGGGTGAACATGAAGTCCCTATCATTAACACGCCAAGACCACTGACTGGATAAACTGAATCAGACCATTGGGCCATCCAGTCCTTTACCCCCGACATTGAGGAGCAATGGCCATCTGGGTTCCAGGCAGGAGGCCCCAATGAGATGCCGGGAACCTGTTCCCGGGATCCCCGGTACACAAGCCAGAGTTAAACCATAGAGCCACAGCCAAGTGCTCATGGAAACACCCCTTTCTTTTTCCCTGCCATCAAGCCCCCCATCATGAGGCAACTCAATGCCAAATAATATAAGGGGATCACCAGTGGCAGATTTCTTCCTGCTGGATGACTATACAGCACATAGAAATCCGCTTTATACTGAGTCAGATTATTGGTCAAACTAGCAAAATACAGTCTGCCGTGACTGGCAGGGGCCCTCCAGGGCACCAGGCAGGGATCCCTCCCGGCTCCACCTAGAGAGGCCAGAGACTGAACCCGGGACCCTCCGCATGTAAAGCAAGTGCTCTACCACTGAGCCATGACCCATTCCTAAATTGAGAAAAGTTAATGAAATGAGGACCACCAGAACAACAGACCACTCGGCTCAGTACCACCGACTAGCAGTGTCTCTCCATGATTTTAGGCAGGATTGTTTCCCAACCCTCCTAGAGATGCTGATGACTGAACAAGTGGGCATACGCTTGCAAAACGGGTGCCCCACCTACAGAGCAATGGCAATTAACTTGCAACAGATTGTTTTAATTCACTTGTTTCAGTACTAGAGCAATCAGTGTTTCACATACTTTCTCGCACAGTGATCTTGTGAGGTAGACCGGGATATGAACCCCCTATTTTAAGGAAGGTATTGTGTAGTATTGTACTGGTATCCCGCCTGCTTTCCTGCAAGGAAGCCAAGGCGGCGCACACAATTTACTTTACATGTTATCCTCACAATAACCCTGTAAGGCATGGCAGGCCGATAAGGCATAAAACAAGAGGGGGGAAGGTAAACCAACCCGTATGTGTAAGGCAGGGCCAGAACCTGTGCAAGAAAAGCAAATTTTACCGCCAGACCATAGACAATTAAGGATATAGAAAGTATGAACAAGCGAGCTGTCATTGCTCAGCTAATACCATTAGTAACTAATCACAAAATTATATATATATATATATATATATCACAACAACTCTGCAAGGTAGGAACAAGGCAAAAATCAGTAGGGTAGGAATCCAATGCCCAATCGTTGCCACACGAGCCAGACGGGACCCCTCACATAGGCAGGCAAGAATCAGGGTAGTAGCATGGGGGGGCAGGGCGGCCACGTGAGCAAGCAAGCCCCCCCCCCCACAAACCAAGGGCCTAGAATTTGTGCTCCTTTATTATCATTATTATTATTGTCATTGGAATTAGTATTATTTAGCTATGTATAGCAATTATTCATGTGTATGTATATATATACATACACACACATATACAACGACCACCCTGGAAGGTAGGACAGTGATGGAAATTGGGGCCCACAATCACAACAATATCGAGGTATTTGGTTGGCAACTGTGAACAACAACCCCATGAGGTAGCACATCAGGCAAAAGAGCACAAGTAGCCATTTCTCTCCTAACACACAATATGCTTATCAAGGGAACCGAGGAGACGCCTCAAAGCCTAAGAGGGCAAAGCCCTATAGAGGCCTGCGAAGGAGGCCCCCACTGGAGCCCCAAAATGGCCTGCAAACAGAGGCCTGCTAAGGAGGCCCTCACTGGAGTCCTAAATCAGCCTGCAGGCAGAGGCCTGCTAAGGAGGCCCCCACTGGAGCCCCAAAATGGCCTGCAAACAGAGGCCTGCTAAGGAGGCCCTCACTGGAGTCCTAAATCGGCCTGCAGGCAGAGGCCTGCTAAGGAGGCCCTCACTGGAGCCCCAAAATGGCCTGCAAACAGAGGCCTGCGAAGGAGGCCCTCACTGAAGCCCCAAATCGGCCTGCAAACAGAGGCCTGCTAAGGAGGCCCCCACTGGAGCCCCAAATCGGCCTGCAGCCAGGAGGGAGGCCCCACCAGATCCCACCCTCCAAGCTGTGCCTAACGTGCTAGTGATCCAGCACCTACTTCCAGTAACAGGCAAGGCATAGGGAGGGCCCTGGACTAGGCCAGCAATCCCCCCCACTCACCCCCGAAAAAGCCCACAAAGGGGGAGAGGGAAACAGAATCAAATAAAATTAAAGTAAGAGAGAGAAAACAAGAAGAGATGGGATCAGAGAGAGCAGGGAGTCCCAGGACTCCACCCCTACTGGTCCCACACAAACCACAGTAAAGGCACCAACTGGCACAGAACTTATCTCCAGCAGCTGCTTTGAGAAAAGAGGCAGAGGGTGGAGCAACGCTGCCTAATAAAGGCCTCCACCGCTCCTCCCCCCGCCTTGAGCCCATAGGTGGTTTCTAAATTAAACAGCCTCACCTCTCATTCCTCTACGCGTGCAAATAGTCCTCCCACCAACAGCTACGCGTTGGTGGGGGAAGGGGATTCTTTCTGCATCACAATACAAAATATATTGCCACAAGTTATCCACTATAGATAGAAGACACAGAAATTTGCATGAAGATGTTCACACTGAAAAGAATGAAATAAGGCAAGATACAGCAATGCCTACAAAATCCAGAAAATCTGTCTGCTTTTTCTTAAACAGCAAACATCCCCACCATCAGCATCAAACCATCAGAGCTTTTCAGCCAAAGCAAAGCAATTGGCAAAAGTTTCATTAATATAAAGGATTGTTTCCCATTCTTACATGCCATCTTCACCCACATTTCACAGGACTCAATACCTTTCATGGTGTATTTTGGTTTGATCTATTGATCCTAAACTTAAGGAAATCTATGCAAATCGGTACAGTCTTCTCAGTCTTCGTAATTGGTGTGTATTTGTGTCTGTGAAGATGCTGGCCATTCCCCCCCCCCCCCAATATCTCATTCTATTCCCAGCACTTTGTATTGCTCCTCATCCTTAGCCTTTATCTCAAAATCTGTTGTCCACCAACGTTTCTTACTAAATAACAGAGCAATGTGGGGTGGTGGGGGATAGAATCTGTAGCAGAGCTACTTCCTATGCCCTGCCAGCTCAGTGTAGTCAGGGAAGGACGTGGGGGCAGTTTTGTCTCCCCCCCCCCACTCTCCCTGGCACCAATTGGCTTAGTTCTTGGCCCTTTTGCGGGAAGGGGATGTTGGGGGTACGGTGGGGGCATGAATACAGTGGATCCAAGGCTGTCCCATGACCTGCCTGCAACATGCTCCTTTTCCCCACTGCCAGTGGAACGCAGCCAACAGTACATCTGTTCCTGTACAGCTTTCCATGGCTATACCAGGGGCTCCTCTGGGAGCATGCACGCATGTTGTCCTGCCAGTGGGGCTCTTCTCTGCCGGCAGAGTGGCACTTACGCATGTTCCGGAGGCATAAATAAATAAGCAAACATCCCCACCATCAGCATCAAACCATCAGAGCTTTTCAGCCAAAGCAAAAGTTTCATTAATATAAAGGATTGTTTCCCATTCTTACATGCCATCTCCACCCACGTTTCACAGGACTCAATACCTTTCATGGTGTATTTTGGTTTGATCTATTGATCCTAAACTTAAGGAAATCTATGCAAATCGGTACAGTTCCTACAACTGCATAATTGGGGTCTTATGAGGGATTTGGTTTTGTGAATAGTATTAGAAACACAGAAAACTTCCTCAAACAAAGTCAGACCATTGTTGGTCCATCCAGCCCAATATTGGCACTGGCTGGCAGTGGCTCTCCAGGACTTCAGGCAGAAGTTTTTTCTTCCCTACCTGGAGATGGCAGGGATCAAATCTGGGTCTGGGACCTTTTACATGGAAAACACGTGCTGTACCATTGACCCACCACAGCTCATCCCCACTGTAGAGAAATGGAACCATGTTTGTTTCTAGTGCTGTGCAAAAAATTGTGAGCTTGTCATATTTGGCCATTCAGGGATGGGGAATGAATACCCCAGCTAAAGAAGCTAGGGAGAGGAGAATTTTGAAGAATTTTCTCTCTGGGGAGCGGGGTGAGGTTCCATTTACCTTTTAATATGTGCAGGAGGTGGCAAAAGGTTCTTCTTTCTGGTGTGTGTGTTTTTATTTTAAAAAAAGGCCTGCCCACTGTTGCAGCATCACAGGCCTCCTAGCAAAGAGGCTTTCAGCCAGGCAGCAGCTCCTGAATGCTCAGAAGACCATGTGACCTCAAGTGGTCTGCCACCTCCTACACTTATAAGGTAAATAAATGGAACCTCTCCCCTTTCCCGAGAGAGAAAATTCTTCAAAATTCTCACCCTCCCTGTGAAAGAAGAAGAAAAAACAATGCCTTTTTCACAGGAAGGGAAGAATTTCATAAAGGTGGGGGGGGGCAGGTTCAGTGCAGCACTGTTTCCCATCGCTTTCAGTTTCAATGCATGAAAATACTTCTAGTCACAGTGCTTAAGAACAAGCACCTCTATTCCTAAAGTCCTTTATCATGAATTTGATGTTTTCAATATACTACTTACAAGGAGATACAAGAGAGAATGCCTATATGGCCAGGGGCAACCAGATTGTTACCTTCCTGAGATAGTGCTTGTCCCCACAGGAATGGTTGCCATTCTCACTTCGCAGAGAGAGAAATAATAATTTAAAAAATCCATCAAGAAGTCACAATCAAGCAAAATGAAGTATAAGATGTAATTGATAATTGAATGCAAAAGTAGTTTTATTACAGGAAATTATATCTGGAAACCTGAAATGTTCAAGTCACATATATAAAGACTAGGGAAAAGGTCATCTCCACACTTGATGGTCCTTATAATATATTAGTTCCATATAGCAATTCTACTTTCTCTTCTTTCGTGTTGTCAGGTGGGGGAAGATATCCCCATGCAATCAATGGCTCTACCATATAATGAATGAATCTATGGCACATATTTGACAGCTTCACTTGTTCTCTACCCACTAATCTAGTTCTCCAAAGAATTAATATAATGTTCTAAGCCACTGAGCAGCTTCATAAAACTGCCTTTAAAAATACATTTGTCAGAAAAAAATATTTCTTTCCTTATCTCTCCAAGGGTATATTCTTATGACACTAGAGCAGATGGTAACAGTTGCCCCTGCTTCCTTAGCTGTCGATATTTTGCTTCCTGCTGCTGCTGGCCAATTAAACTTCTAG
Source organism: Shinisaurus crocodilurus (assembly GCA_021292165.1). Taxonomy (NCBI): domain Eukaryota; kingdom Metazoa; phylum Chordata; class Lepidosauria; order Squamata; family Shinisauridae; genus Shinisaurus; species Shinisaurus crocodilurus. The sequence continues at coordinate 151,890,000 of CM037878.1, forward strand.
AGTTCCTGCTGACTTGAGTGGCAGTTAGAAAATGATGCGGATGGTTCAAGGGGATGGAAGACTGGAAATATGGTGAAGCCCTGAAAATCTACCAGCAATGACGAATAGGAAAGGGGAAAATTAAGGGCTAGGATGCAACGTTTTGTGGTTAGTGTAGGGATAACGCTGAAAATTGTCTCTCTGTGGTGAATGATCCAACAAGGCTCATAACATGTACAAGAGCTCGTCTTATGACTTACCTGTTTCCAAGTCACCTCCATTTTGTCTTGACACCTCCATCTTGCCTGTCTATACTAGCCAAACTAAGGCTCACAGCTTAAGTCAATGATTCTCGGTTGTCAGGACCAGCACCTGCTCTAAAGATCCTTATGTTAGAATGGAGATGAGACTGTTCTCGTATCTGAATACTCCCAAACAACAGAGCTCCCAGACCTGAATTATCAGCTCCCTATCCCTCTTTTTGTGACTCCTTCTTGGAGTATTTACTCCTGTTTCACAAATTTCCCCTTTGTTTACTGCCTAGCCTTTGGATTTGCACAAATTTAGAGGCTGGGAAGTAAATGGAGGGAAAATCTGTGCAAATATAAAGTCTGGGGCGGCAAATTTCCCCTTCTTTTGCTTCCCAGCCTCTAAATTTGCACAAATTCAAAGCTGAGCAGTAAATGGAGAGGAAATTTGCACAACAGGAGAAATTACTCTGAGAAGGAGCCGTGAAAAGGGGAGGGTGCCAATAACTCCCCTTTCTGGGCTTGCTGGAGACTTGGGGAAATGTTGAAAGGGAGGAGGATACTGACAAGGCAAGCCTACACATATCAGACAGTTGAATCTGTGCTCTTCCACACTTGGGGGGGGAACTACCTCATTTGCACAACTTTCAAGTCGCACACACACAAAATTCAATGTGCACAAATTACCCCAAATGCACAAAACACTTCCGGAATTGGAAAAAAAAATCCACTACAGTCCACTGCCGCTTACTGGAATGAAAACAGTGTGGAATCCCATTGGGCTCAAATGGAATGGAATTTCCAGCATCACACATCCTTGCCTTTTGTTTCTTATCGTAGGGATGTATGAGAATTAAGTTTTTGCTCACAAAACATGCAAGCATGCCCTGTTTGCACCGATGTGATCATGACTGCGAGCGCATGTCCACCAAAAATGTTTGCAAATGCAAATTGCCAAACGTGTGCTCACATTTGGTTTCTGCAACTTTCCCCGTTCAACTTGTGCAAATTTCCTAATTTGTAAAACAAAATTGAGTTCCCTGCTTACTGGGGAGCTGCCATTGTGGGCGTACGTGGGTCCAGACAACAGGAAAGGAAGGAGGTGCCAAGTTTTGGTGCCCGTGCAGCAGCTGTGCTTCCCTATGGCCCGAAAGCACTGAGCCATTTAGAAGGCCAATTGGCTCGGTCGGGGTCATGAGGAAGTCGAACCAAGTGGGAACATCTGCAGCCTGCCCCCACTCTGGTCCACCTGAGGCCCATCTCGCGAGGCCTCGCAGGATGGGACAGGACCATTGCCGGCGCCAACTTCCCCACCCACCCACACCTGGTAATAATACCAGTGGACAGTGTCAATATCAGTGGACAGAAGTTAGTCACCAGTTATAGGGGCTGGGAAGGAATTTTACCTGCCTTCTAACTAGCAAGCAAGGGGGGCAGGGTTTTTGCCTTTCCCATTGCAAGATTAGTTCATGTAAATAAGTTGATCTATGTATGAGGGAGCATTCTGGTAGAATTGTATTGTTTAAGTCACAACTGTGTGGGCCGTGATAGGCATTGGGCTGGATCAACTGGGGGGAGGAGTGGGATTGGGCTCTCTGTTCCCCCGTGGTGGGATCCCCTTAAGGAATTTGTGTGGATGTGGCACCAAGACCAGGGCAGCACAATGGCTGAGAGCTTGCCACATCTGGGATGAAGGGAAAGGGGTTCCATTAGCAATCTGCGCTGTGGTGGACCTCTGAGCCTCTCATCTACCACCAACAATCCTGGCAGGTGGGCCAGGAAGGAAAGTTGGACAGCAGCTGGGCTGCCTGATGGCAGGATCCAGGCCCCATGCCTCCACCAATCCTATTCAAAATGAATAAAGTTGTGGCCAATTTAATAACCCATTTAAGTGGTGTCTCAGGTTTGTCCCTTTCACCTGCCAACTGACAAGATTAGGCGCTGCGCCGCACAATTTTCCCCGTAGACTGAAACACGCCTGCTTTTGTCTACAGAGGAAAGTTGCACAAATTTTGGGAAATTTGCATAAATGTCACATTTGATTGTTGCTTGATTTGTGCAATTTTCCTGATCGCGCAGAGCAACCAGCCATTGGAAACGCAAATGGGAATAGGAATCGGGCACGAGACAAGCAGCGAGCCAGAGAATCCTGGTGATCTCAAACATTTGCCCAACCCTAGGACACACTTATATTTTGTTTTCTGAAAATATAATTATTCTCACATTCCTGTGCCATGTGCTTTCAAGAGCACTCTTGTTGGCATCTTGAACCTGGTAACTGGGTGCACATCTTGGCACCCCATCTTCATATTCCTGCTCATTTGAATCCCTACTGCAGCCTGGGAACTCCTCATCTTCCAAAGTCCCTCTTGAAGGTTCCATCCGGGACCTTGACCTTGTGTCTTGTCATCCCATGTTCTCCCATGACCTAGGAACACCTGATTTTCCCTTGTCTGAATCTAACTCATAGCAGTTGATCCCCTCCCCATCTGTCATCTCAGCAGATCAAGGATAGGCAATAAGTCCCCCTTTACTCCTTTCTGCTGTCCTTTGTTCTTCCTTTTCACTCCTCCTCTCTTTTGTGGAAAGCCTTCAGACTTGTTGAAAGAAATGGAAAATATACACCACTACAGTACTCCTTGTTATAAGGTTATAACAAGGAGTACTACAGTGGTGTATATTTTCCCTTTCTTTCAACAAATTACCTTTTCTGGGTTAAGTCCTATCCTAGGTTATACACACTAACTTCTTAGCCAGCTCTACTGATCTCCAGCAGTCCCCTACTGCCTGCCATCCCATGGTCCCATGGTTTCAGACCATCATCTGTTATTGCCAAGGGAAGAACTCTTGGGTACAGGGCATGCCAGATGCATGACAGGTATACACAAGCCTGAGCAAGCTTGCTGGCTAGCAGACCTCAGTATGTTCTGAATCCCCACACCCCACTCTACATTTGGCTGGGACAGGAAGACTCATGAAGACACACAACCTTGATGGGGATACATCATATAGTAAGGATTTGTACATGTTCTGGATTGAGACCATTGTATAATGTTATGTTCACTTGCCTCAGGGACTGATGAGCACTTCACCAAATTTTCCCGCCAAATGCATGAGTAGATCTGGACTATTTGTTTGGACCAACCACATGTGTTCCTAAGCACTCTGAATTGGCACACAAACACACACTCAGTAGCATGGTGATCACTGACAAATCGTGTAATACTACATCTCTGGGAACTGTGTAAATAAATATTTCAACAATGTGGGCAAGGTCTTTCCACATGGTCTTTTCTATGTGAGCTGTAGATTCAGTTAAAGATTAGCAAGTGGCATAATTTTTGTTGTTGAAGGCATTCTACATCTTCACTTTGAAAATAACTTTTCCTCTTGTGCAGTAGTAAACAGCAGGAAAATAAGATGCAATATTTTTTTTGCAATTAAAAGGTACATTAACATAAATGTCACAGAACCAGCTATATTTGTTTTTCTTGCCTCACATGAGGTTAGGAAGTTGACAAACACTAAATTTTTCCAGCAATCAGCAAAAAGTGTATCAAATTTACATACCTCTTTGCTATATTTGGTACAATCAGCTCCATCAAGAGGCAAATTTACTTTTTCTTTCCACATCATTACCACCCACAGTCCATCCAACAAGGCCAATGTGAAATGGCTCTATATTTTTCTCCAATTCTATTCCACATGATTTTTTGTGACATTTTGAAGAATGTGAAACCAAAGACAATGTTTCCATAGGTATAGCTCGTAGTTCTGGTTTGGTCTGTTTTATTATGACAGTCATTACTCAATTGGTATGGCTGTTTCATCATTTATTTTAAAACTTTCATCTGCAAGGGTTCGTTTTCAATCAAAGAAAAACACCCAGGGCTGAATTCATCTGATGCCTTCTGACAAATTCAGATGACCCTGAACAGCAGCTCTAGAATTATCACTCATTGTGAGGAAATTGCAGCACTGATATCTGAACCAAACCTACCTAGCTTCTGCTAAATTATGTTTACAGTCCCAGAGTGAAGTATTACCTGAGTGCCCGATAAGCTGTATGTTGCTCCTCAGAGGAGCCAGCACTAATATGGCTATAGCCCTTACCCAGAATCCTTTGCTTAGGAAACAAGGTCTCTTCTCCACTAGTGCTAGATTTACCCTCTTGGTGCTCTGCACACACAGACATAACCTGATTTATATCACTGTTGTTCACAGGTTCCACTTCATGGAACTGGGCACAGAAAATTATGTTTCTGTCCATAACTTGGATTTGTGCCTCCCTGCAGAATTTTTCTGTGGCATGATTTGTTTGCTTGAGCCACCTCAGTGTGTGCTTAAGGCCCCCTCCTTATATTATGCTAGCGATATGGGAGCCACTGCAACATGGCACCTTCCGGCACTGCAAGGATAATGTGACAAGTTCTAGAACCAATGGGAGGAGCATAAGCTTTCACTTATAATGCAGGCTCTTAACTTACCATACCCTTATAATGCAAGTTTATAGCAATACACGATGGACCTGCAACAAAATGTTGCAGCTCATATCCCCACCCCAGCTTAGGGATGGAATTCTAACTCAAGAAGAAAACAGGCCCCTACAGATGATATGAGGCCACCACTACCAATCTACCATAATCTTCCAGCCTAGTGCAATGTTCCACATGCACGAAGCAAGAACTAGAAATATGTGTAGAGCCAATAACTCAAGCACCAGAACTCATCCACAGACTATACATCAAGTCACAAAACAGACAATATGTATATATGTAGCATATTATCAAAGAATTAAGCATTTGTAAAATGGGTAAATATTTCTAGCCTGTCTTTGGAGGGCAGGCAAGCTAAACAAATTTACCATTTTGTAGATGGAGTACAATAGTGAAATTTTATTTTCCAGTTATTTCCATTGCTTTCTGTTAACCAACAAAAGATTAAATTCTGAGAACCTAACACAATTAAAGGCTTAAATACTGAGACTGCAAGATAATAACAACTAGGTAGGATGGGCCTACTCCTAAAAATAACTAGGTAGGCCAGGCTATCCCTTCCCCAAATTGCACCCCTACCTCTGGTGTCTATTTATCTGTCTCTGTGTTACTTATTGCTTGGATGCAGGATGATGGTAGTCCCAATGATAACTGAAGGTGTGGTTTTTCTCCTCACCACTGTGTTCTTCAGCACTGGGTGATGAAGGGTCGGGAGGGTGTTGTGCGGAGGTATCAGGGGAGGGAGATTTGATTAGAAAGAGACATTCAAGTGAAAAACTGCATGGCATTGTTATATGAAACGTCAGGGTGGGAATGCACAGATTTCCATTTCAGACCGTTATCTTATGCACATTTAAATGTATCAGGAAGAAGATACATTGAACTACGTGGGACTTCGTTCTGAATAGGGATGAGTGAGTAAAACCTGTGCTTGCCAAAGTTCTCCATATTTCATCTAAAAGCTCATTCTGACTCAAGTCCATATCACATTGCAAGCTTTTTTTTTCTTTTTGCATGAAAATCTGTGTGTATTTTCATGCATATTTTTCCAAATGTAGGCATCAGTTGTGTTCATCTTTGAAATGTACACATTCTTCACCCATTGATTAAAGCATTTTTGTGTGCATTTTTCAAAAGTCCACATTTTTTCATTCACATTTTTCAAATGTATGCATGCTATCCAATGTATTTTTGGGACCATGAATCACAATGCAAGTTCAGAAAAGTACGGGCTTCAACTGCAGATTGCATCCGAGTGTGTTTGGTGTGAACTGGGTAAATCCTGATTTAAAAAATGAACTGAAGCAAATCTCTTATGCATCCCTAGACATAGACAGACTATCAATAATCATTAACATTTTCAGCATTAGGATCAATTTCAGGGTTTAGCTTGTGGTTGTGTGTGTTTGTGTGGCTCGGCTGCCTTCCTCCTCTGTCCTTACCCAATGCCTCACCATCAGCAGCAGAAACTTTCCTTCCCTCTTCCTCCTCCTCCTCCAGAAGGAAAGCAAGGGAATCTGTCAGTCCTGATGCCCAGCCTCAAAGAGGTTTGCAAGGTAGGGGATCTACATCCTTACTTGCAAGGCTGTCCGACCCTGTGTGCCAACAAGATCAATTTTCATGCGTAGCTTGAGTCATGAGAAGAGCAGAGGAATTCACCAACCAGCCTCTTTCCGCTCTCTCCATTTTCTTGCTCTCCTTACTGCTTCTGGACAGTTTTGTGCCCAGCTGCTCTCCCTCGTGCCTCCTCTTTCTTCTTCTGTTCTACCACTGCCTCCTCCCTGTTGTTAGCATCAGTATTAAGTGAGTATTATCTTTGTATTGCAGATTGGGTGGTGACAGATAATGGCTTACCCTAAGCTGAGTAGACCTACACAGTTTGAGGGGCAATTTGAGCCAAATACTTCCTCATTCACAGCCTTATATGCACATCTTCTGGAAAGCAAGTCTCATGGAGCTGAATGGGACTTATTCCCAGGTAGGTTTGTATAGGATTATAGCCTTAGCACAGTAAGGGTCTCATCTGAAAGTGCCCATGGTGTGGCCTTCCATGAACATAGAAAGGGAAGCTGAGGAGTCACTTTAATGAAAGTGTGTGGCCCACAACAGTTAAACATGACTTACTGCATGAGGAACAGTGTGCTATTTTTCCATTCACAAACTACAGCTTCATTCTGTTGAGGAGGTAATGTTTGTTTACAACTGTACTTCATTAGGAACATCTGCGGTGCATACAGAATTCCATGGGACATACCAAACCGCTCCTGAAAGTGAAATTATTCAATGAAGAATGACACAATATCATCCACTACAAAATATGTAGGGGGGGGGGAATGTTCCTCTTAGCCAGTGAATTCAATATACTATTTCTACTGAATGGGACTCTGTGGCACTGGCTTTGAGCCTGAATAAGGCTGTTTTAGTTGTTAGATTTAAACCACAGGGCAGTCTATACAACTTATGACACACAAGCTGAACATAGACCACCAGTCATGAATGACAGCACACTATGAGCTCAATAAACTTGGTTTTCCAGCCCTGCCTGGACTGCAAAAATAGGGGAATTGTTAGGCAGTTGGCAGGCCGAGGTCCATTGATGGTGGGCTGCATCTCGCTTGATGGATTACTGTTTTAGAAACACTTATGCGGCCTCTAATACTGCCAGCTTTGCAATGCTTTGCTTTGCTTCTGCTTCTTCCTCTTCCTCCTCCTCCCCCTTTTTTTGCTTCTGTCAAAATTTCATGGATGTTCTGCAGATTGGCCTTGAATTTTATTTCAGGTGAAATTTGGTGGCACCTCTACCAGAGATCAACTGATTTACACATTACCCACAAATTGTGATTCCTGCTGAAACTCTGCGGTGCAAGGCAACCCTGTGGTGAGGAGAAATGTTTCAAATTCCTCTACTGCACATGGCAGTGCAAGCAATTAGAATCTGTTAACCCCCTGGAGGCAGCTGACACTGGCCTACAAATGCTCCTAGATTCCCAATGCAGTAGCATAGATTACAATGAATATGTAGGACAACTCTCTATGGAATTTTTTTTCTCTACTCGAAAGTAAGTGTGGGAGAGATCTGAATTTGGACCTCAATGTGCAGGGGTGAGAGGTTTAATCTTTCCCTACACCTGCTTCCACCCGGAAAACCACCCACCCCACACAGAATGTGGCCATTAGTGAGAGTAAAATAAATCCTCATTTGCAACAATGAGATTATTTCATCATCATCATCATCATCATCATCATCATCATCATCATCATCGCTATCACTAACTGCCATATGCAGGAGGAATTTTCGGGATGCGGGGTGGGAAGCAGCTGAAGAGGGACAGATTAAAACTCACCTCTGTGCATGATGTGGTCCCAATCCAGGACAAGGCCTCCACATTTACTTTTGATTAGAGAGCCAGTGTAGCATAGTGGTGAGAGTGTTGGACTGGGACTCGGGAGATCCGGGTTCTAGTCCCCGCTCGGCATGAAACTCACTGGGTGACTTTGGGCCAGTCACTGACTCTCAGCCTAACCTCCCTCACAGGGTTATTGTGAGGATAAAATGGAGAGGAGGAGGAGGATTATGTAAGCTGCCTTGGGTTCCTTGCAGGAAAAAGGTGGGGTATAAATATAATAAATAAATAAATAAACAAACCCCTTCTCCCCACACAGACACACAGCTGTGTCCTATATATCAAACTTAATGTGTAGGTTGACTCTCATGGTTGTATCCAATGTTATCATTCCAGCAGTGGAAGGGAAATGTCTGGTGGAACATATTCTCCTCCCCCCCAAACCCTAGATCTGCTCTGGGGAGCAGGGTAACCCTCTGGAGCTGATTTGGGGCATGTATGTGGGGTTGCAGAGGAGGGAAGGAGAGGATGGGGAAGTCCCCATGTGCAAGCAGACTTCCACTTGCATGAGGGTTGGATACAACCCTCAAAGTTATTATAGCAGGTGTGTCGGGGCTAAGGTTTTTAAGCTAGTTTTTAGGCTTTTTAATCTCTAGTTAATTCCCAATATGGTTATAGGAAATGGAGCTAAACAGCGCTGCACTCAGGCAAACACTGGATCCCAGAGGGATGCAACCAACTGCGATTAAAAAAATCATTATTTTTAGGGCACAATTTTATGCATGTTTAAACAGAAAGAAGTCCTACAACTTTTGTAGGGCTTTTTTCCCCTGTCTAAACATGCATAGGATTATGCTCTTAATAAAGCAATTGGCAAAAACAGGGATAAATATATATATCCCCTAATTTCTGTCAAACATTTTGGCTTCCGACTTCGTCAGTGACAGTAAGTAAAAGAGCTGAAACACAGCCGCCGCCCCCATGGTAACAGCTACGGAACATTAGTGCTGTGGATGGAATTCCCAGATTGCAAGAGAGAAGTACAGGAGGTGGTGTTATCATCTGAGTTCAGGCCATTTGGAGTCAATGTGTCCAGTCGATAAATCCAAAAGTTTTCCCTTGTTTCAAGGATTGCTGGATTTTAATTAATTCCCACATATAGTCAGTGATTACACACACAAAATAACCATATTTTTTTTAAAAAAAGAATAAAGTAGAGTAGACTATTCCAACAACTTAACTTAACTTGAAATATGTTTTATCAATTCTTTCTCCATTCAAAAATCTGATGGAATATGCATCTTTAGTCAAGATTAAAAATGAGAGTTCAACAAATAAATATAGAAGAAAAATGGAGGGTTTTTTTTACTAGCATACCCTGCAATATTTTGCAGACAAAAATAGGGACCTACTTATCTCCTACCAATGATCATGGCCCAAGACCCAACCCACCCTACTATGAACCGCTATTGTACCTTCTGCATGCTTTATCCATTACCTCTGCAGTAATCTGTCTGCCAATAATTTGCAGGAGGGTCTTTATTATTTTGATTCAACCTATACTAGGAAAACATCATTTTCCTATAACAGATATCACCAACAGTTCCAAATATACTGCAGCAGCTGCAAAATGTCAAGCTGTGCACTGCATGATGCCCATGCAATGACGCAAGAGATTCTCCACTCAAAGATTTAACTTCCAGAGACCCTGAGGAGGGAGCCGAACCCTGAGGAATAACAAGTCCAGCAACTTACGCTAACTATGTTTAACAAGGCATCCTCTGAAGGCTGACTGAAGACAGTGATTTACCAAGGACAGGTACTAGAAAACTAGAGACTGTTACTGAATAGTGATGGTGGGGATATATGCTTACTGGCAAGCTTGTATTCGCTCGAGATTTCAATAAGGTCAAAGAGTCACCTTTAAAAACAAAAGCAAAGGAAAAGCAAAGGGCTTTGTGCTTTGGACATGAGTACTTAGTACATGAAGGTGATGAAGAAACAGGGCTCTGATAGGTTCAGAACCAGCTCAGGGCATGTTTAGGTAGGGTACCTGCCCACTGTTGCTGATGCTTGCCTTGGGGTACCCTTTGAAAGTGGCACTCCAGTCAGCACAGGTAACTGCCATTTTAATTCTCTGCAATACCCACAATGTGGCATCCCTCCAAGACATTACTGGAAATTGAAATGGCAGCCACCCAGTGCTGATCAGCGTGCTGCTGCTGCCTCTGCTGTGGGGGCTGGATATGGTAGAAGAGGGCCCAACAGAGGGCACCCTGCCTAAGGCCTTCTCAAACCTGGAGCTGGCCCCATCTGCACACTAGGAGGGAATGTTCCTTCACTTTTCAAATTCTTCCTGAAATCCCTCCTGAAGAATATATATTCCCACATAGTCTGAGATTCAAGGGGTACAGAAGTGCCCCTTTAGTTGAGGCAAATTCCACCATTATAAGACTCAAAAGTCACTGTATATACAAATGACACCTGTTGAGCTAATAACTTGAAATCTGTCATCCATTATCTACCTGATTGGGTCTACGAATCTGCCCAATAATTTCAAACCAATCCAGTAAAAAATGCCACAGGTATAGCAAGTTAAAAAGTGCTGAGAATTAACACATTAACCCTTTTTAATCCTTTTTTTTTAAAAATAGGAATGTCATATTTTAATTTCAAATGTTAGTCAAAATAACTGATGCACTTAATTAAAAGATTTGTTGATTCCAACTTTGCACATTTTCTTTGCCTTTACTTATCTTGGCAGCCATTGATGTAAGCAACGAACAGGCATAGGTCAACGCACAGGAGGATTCCTATACCAATACAGTAAGGCTCAGATCCTTCATAAGGCAATACAGGACCAGGACAATGTGGTGCATCTTCGTGGCTTGTAGGCACTCCATGATCCCCATCTGGATCTGGGCTTGAGCCAGCATGACACAGCCTTAACTCTGGTCTTACCAACATTCACAAATTTCTTCATATTTGGGACAGAAAGAACTTGAGATTTTGAGAAACTCAAATGCAGGAGAAAGCAAAATGGACAGATTTGTCCATCCCTAAATTTAGGAGGAGCCATTGTGAGATCAAAAAAAATAGCAGGGAGTCAGCAGGCATCACTCTTCTTAGTTGTATTTGTATTCAGAAGTCCAATCACCAAGTATAAAAGATTCAAAGAAAAGACAAATATGCACTGTCATCTACAGGTAAACAAACACATTTGCTGTGTGATTATTTAGTATTCTAAATTTACTTTCAGGTACAATGTCCTTTTTGTTATTATCAAGATAACTTGCATGTTTCCCAATATCATCATTATGAAACTTTTCTTTTCTCTCCCCCTCCCCCCCTTTTTGGGCAGTTAATGAGTTTTCTCAAGGTCAGTTGAAGGGAGGCTTCTTTCATTAATTTTCTCCTGCAGCTTGAGGCCTCTCTTCTACTCCATATTTTTTTGTTTGTACGGGGTGTGTGTGTGTCACAAGGACGTTTTTAATATTAATAATCACACTATCACAGGAGGATGCAAAATAGGAAGAGCACCAAGGACTTGCTAAGGCACGGTTAAGTGCTAGAACTTTTCAGCCAGGATGTTATTAAAATGTTAAGGTTCAATGGTCCATCAATTGGAAGATCTCCATGTGATACAGAAAGTGCCTGTGTCACAGGAGAGGACTATTGATTTAGGGCAAAAGGGAACATTTGTTGGAGTTCTAGCTTGTTAAATGAGCTCAAGGAATGAATCATGCTTCTAAAGTATTCATTGCTGTTGGAAATCATGTGAACTGAGACACATATTCACTAATGATATAGTGCAGATGTAGGTTTATGTCACTGGGATAGAAGCTCCTGGCCTATATTTTTCATTGTTTTGTAGAACTATGAAAAGTTCAGTCCATCAGAGTGTGGGAAGGCTGGTACGGGAGAAGGCAGTCCTTCATGTAGCTTGGGCCCAAACCATTTAAGCCTTTAAAGATTAAAACCAGCACTTTAATAGGGCTAGGGAATGCACTGGCAACCAGTGCAGCTAGTGTAGTATTGGTGTCATGTGAGCTGACTGCCTGGCCCCCACCAATACACAGGTGGCCTTATTCAGCAGTGGTTGAAGCTTCTGAACTGTCCTCAAAGGCAGCTCCACATACAGTGCATTACAGTAGTCCAGCCTGGATGTCACCAGACCAGGAATAATGGAGGCAAGATCTTCCATCTCCAGATAGGGTTGCAACTGGCATACTAATCTAAGCTTGTAAAAAGTACTCCTTGCCACTGCTACCACCTGAGCTTCCCCAGTTGGTGCTGAGTCCAGAAACACACCCAAACTGTGCACTTGGTTGGTCCTCCAGGAGAGGGGGCGGGGTGCAACCCTATCTAAGACCAGATGTAATATTCTGTCCAGATTAGTCAGTTTCCCTACCCACAGTACTTTCATGTTTTCTTGATTAAGTATCATTTTGTTTGTGCTCATCCATCCCAAAACTGCCTCCAGGCACCAGTTCAGGAATTCCACACACCCTGTGTAGGATTATTAGATGGAAACGAGAGGTAGAGCTGAGTGTCATCTGCATATTGGTGATGTTTGGGAGCAATCATACTGAGAGTCTGGGTCATGCCCTCCTTCCCGTTGGACATCAGGGCCTGGGGAGGACCACTGGTTAAACCCACAGGAAAATCCCCAAGAGACCTCAGAAAGTTCTATAGATTCATCAGCCTCCTGGGACTGACCATCAAATTCAGTCCATCACCCCTGTGGAGGTTACAGGAAACTTGAAGGTCAAAACTGATCAGGAAATGATCTGTCCAACAGAGCCATTTCTGGCTTCCCCTAATCATTATCCCCAAGTCTAGACAGAAAATAAATCATTATCCCCAAGTCTAGTACAGAAAATAAATCATTATCCCTGGTCCAGTACAGAAAACCAAATCTAAGGTACAGTATGTCCTGCCACATGTGCTGGGTCAGATATTAACTGAGGCAGGCCCATGGTTGACATGGAGGCCATGAAATCCTGAGCTATCCCTGTCAGGGCAGCCTCAACATGAATACTAAAGTCCCCCCAAACTAACAACCTTGTGGTACTCAACACCACACTCGAGACCACCTTCGCCAGCTCAGACATGAAGACTGTTAGGCGACAGGGTGGCCTGTACACCAACAGAATCCCCATCATGTCTCGAGATCCCAACACCAGGTACAGACATTCGAAGTCAACTGACTGCTGGAGTGGATACCTGATGAAGGAGATGGGTGCCCCCTTAGACCAGAGCTCCTCTCTGCCCCTCCTCTCTGCCCTGCAAGCCAAGCTTGGTGCTGCACTGTGAACCGTGGTGGACACATCTGAGAAAAGGTTGACTTCATCCCCTTCATCCAACCAGGTCACAGTGATACAGTACAAGCCAGGTCGGCATGGTCTTCCTAAATTAGGTCCAAAATAAGGCACCATTTTCCAGTAATCAACCTTACCTGGCATTCATCAGCAGACTCGAAGGGGCTGCAGGCAAACCCCTAACACTACTGCGGCTGGGAGGCAAGCGTCTCGTCCCCCCCCCACTTCTCTGCTCTGTCAGTTGTGCTACCATTTCCCACTCTCTCCACTTCCCACCCCATCTTTACTGATTTGCTTAGTTGCCTCTTTCCACTATTATCTTTTCCCCCTCCATTTTGGCCTCTGTCATCATCATCCCTTCTCTGTCTTCTCCTGCTTCCTGATTCTTGCTCCCACTTGCATCTTCTCCCACCCAGTTGCTTGTTCACTGTTCCCTCCCTCATTCCAGTTTTGCTTTTATTGTCTCATCTCCTCCTCTCTTTGCTCTAAGCTGTCTCTTCTCCATCCCCCTCCATCCCATGTCTCTTCATTAACCTCCCCTCACCATATTACTTCTGATGTTTCCTTTTCCCAGAGCACTCAGCATGCAGAATGGTGTTTGGTATCCTGCCACCTGAGGACTGATTCCAATAGATTTTTATTGTAATGGACCTGGGTGAGTCAGGCATGTGCTGCATGCATGCACAATTGTGTCTTAACTAGAGCTGTGTGCAAATGGCCCCTTAAAATTCTCCATCCTATTTGTGGACTGAGAAATGGGGGGACAGGACAGTGGGGGGGGGGAGAAAACAAGAATTTCTCACAGGTAGGGTTCACCGTTGGCAAGGCACAACAGAGCTTCTTTATATTCTTTCCCCCCCAAGACTTTTTGGGGGTTTTTTTTTGCACTGCCATTACAAGTGGGAATAGCATCAGTTCTGTTGGCAGCGTGCCCCCCCCATTTTGAATCCTCCACAATACCCCATGCCTAGCATCATTCCAGGGCATTACAGTCGGGGTGGGTGGGGAATGCAGACACCACCAAAAATAATGGTGAAGAAATTTTGGAGGAAGTTCTTCCAAGTTGCCTTTCCCCGCCTAGGGTCTGCTTCATCCCCAAGGTGCTCTTTCATTTACTTTGATGGTGTTTTTGAGCTCACCTAATCACTGAGGGGGCCGATCACACTGTTCGTGTTTTTCTTTCTATTACTTCCACCAGTATGAACTGACAATATAATTTCATTCAGTATTAACAGGACCATAATTTATCAGAAGAGTGTTTTCTGATAATGGAATTTTTTTACTGCCCTCTTCCAGTGCCAGATAATTCTGCTTCCCTCCTCAAATAATATTTCGTGAAACCAACCCCCACCCCACATTTCACCACTTAGAAATAGGGTGGGAAATTTTGGAAGGCCCTTGCCACTCAGTCCTAAGAGGTGAGCCATAGAGCTCCAAATTCTTGCTCAGATTAAAACAAGATCAGGATAATTATTCACAGCTCCCACTCTGCCCCCCAGCCCCCAATTTTCTAAATCACAGCTTTGCACTGCCAGAAGAAGAGGTCCCACCAGGGCTAAGACCATTTACCTTTCCAATGGATGACAAGGTAATTAACAGAGCAACTGTCAACCAACCTTATTTTATAGAAAATAATTTCCAGACTGCTGGGCAAAAAATGCTGCATTAAAAACACAAGAAGAAAGCAAACACCAATAATTCTCCTACATATTTTTCCTAGTCCATGGAGTCCAATCTTTACTGTGGGAATATCACATTTTATGTTCTTTTGAATGACATTCCTCAGGAGAAAAGAACCATTCGTCATTCTAAACTTTATTTTACAAGCAACTCTTCCCCCCCTCCACACACACACACATCTGTACAACATGGCTTTCAAAATGCAAATTAAGGTCTAAGGGTTTCCTGAGAAGCCTTCTTAGACAATGGACTGGGTTATGTCACATGTTGCTGCTCTCAGCATCTAGCACTTGGCAAGTGGATTCCATTCTTGCAGAAGCTATTGCCTATATTAAGGACATAGTCACTCTGCCGGTAACTATGCCTGTCACAATTTGACCATCTTCAAGAGCTACTAAAAGCTGGAAGTCAATCAGTATTGCAATTTAAGTTCTCCACAGATTGGAGAAGATTGGAAGTCCATTTTAATTTTGTTTATTGTTTGTTGTATATGTGTTTTTGTGTTTTTTTATGATTAAAATTCTTAAAAAATAATAATTAATAAATTAATACAGACCAACCCCCCCCCCCAAGTATTGCAATTTAAGTTTAATAGAATGTTCAAATTAATTCCTTGAATGGAGACAATGTTAGAATGTATGCCAGGCACGGGGAATGTGTGGCCCTCCAGATCTTGGGGGACTACAACTCCCATAAGGCCTAACAAGCATAGCTAATGCTAAGGTATGATGGGAATTGTAGTCCAACAATATCTAGAGGGCCACGTTTGCCATCCTCGATTTATGCAATAGTGGGGGGGAGAGAGAGACTATAGCAGTCCTATGCACTAAACCCTTTCCCAGCCTGGTGCCCTCCAGATCTTTTGAACTACAACTCCCAGCATTCCTGACCATTGTCCATGCTGGCTGGGGCTGCTTAGAGTTGAAGTACAAAACATCTGGAAGGCACCAGGTTGGAAAAGGCAATTATGCACATTCACCTGAGAGCAAGTCCAATTGAGCTAAATGGGACTTACTTCTGAGTAGACATGCATACGGTTTTGCTGCATAGTTGTTACTTGGTTTAGAATATGGCATGCAGAGCAATCCTAGGCAATTATACTCAGAAGTAGGTTCAACAGAGTTCAACGGGATTTACTCCAAGTTAAATGTGCATAGGGTTGCAGCCTAAGAATCCAATCCTAAATATGACTGCTTAGAAGTAAGCCCCGCTGAATTCAATGGAGCTTGTTGCCAGGAAAGTGCTGTAAACCCATACCCACTTACCTGGGAGCAAGCCCCATTGAACTCAGTGGGTCTTACTTCAGAGTAGACATATATAGGATTGTACTGTAAGAGAAGGGAGCACATGACTAAGGCTTATGAAATTATGAAATGGCATGATGAAGGGAGGATTTTTTTCCTTCTTGCCATCAAATAATATTAGAACTTTGGGTAAGTTGATGATGCTGATTGGCATAATTAGCAGCAGTAGTAGTACTCGTTGGTGCACTGCGTCTTTTGTCCAAGATCCGTACAATATATAGGCCCTGACTCCATTACGCTCTTGCTCATCCTAGTAGCAGGCATTTTTCTATATATTAATATGAAAAAATAGTACACTTGTCACAAAAGATCCACACTGTATCGATCAAGCAATTGATTGATTAAAAGGTTGAGCTCTTAATAAACAAACAAACAAGCAAACAAACAAATAATAGAGAGCTCTCAGAAAAAAGGACAAAAATATTAACAGTCAAAGCAATTCAGTTGCAAGAGAACAGTAAAACACAACAATAAAAACCAGCAGGGAACACTAAAAACACCAGAGGAAAAGCAGCTAACTGACATGCCTGGGCAAAAAATAAAAAGGTCTGGTTCCAAAACCACATCAGGTTTGGCATCAGGCAAGTCTCCCCAGGAAGGGAATTCTGCATGGACATTGTGACATTTGAGAAGACATGTTCCACACTCTGGTCACCACACACCTAACTTCAGAAGGTGGAGGAATTGAAAGGCCCCCAGTTGACAAACATAAGAACTGGGCAGGTTCATGTGGGAGGAGGCAGTTTTTCAGGTACCCAGGTCAACAAATTTATGTTTGTATATAAGATAGGTTGGAGGCTGTAAAAGCAGCAGAGCTAACTGCGAGTACCAAAACTCCAGTGGCTGGATGCAGATGCTCTCTGCATACCTTCAAAGATCTCATTCTCCATTCACAAGGCCTAGAAACTTAACCTGTAAAAATGAAAGCTGATTTTCTCAGGATCCATATTGGCAACTGGATAACAGATTCTATGCAATACCATATTAAGTGTTTTATATTTTCTACGTACGTGTTGCTTTTAATTAATTAATTAATTTTAAGAACCAGAAGATTAGGTTTGTGTCAAGACCCAATAATCAAAAGCTGGCCTTGTTGTGCTGGATTGTAGGAAAACGTGAGCAGACTGTTAGACGGGTTTATCAGAAGCTTGCCACAGGTAGCTCATTCCCTATGACATTTGTTCTATCGGTATCCAGTTTTAGCCAAGTACACACAGAGACTGTCCCAGTATTTCTAAACTTCAAAAAAGTGGCACTTTCCATTTTAGTTACCAGCAAAGCATCAGATGTATTTCAACTTTCTTTTGAATCAATTGACCTTTCCCTGTGGGGGACAACCGTGGCAAGGCAGGGAGTTGAACTTTCTCTTACTCTTTGTGCTTCAGTCAGCTCTGTTTCTCATTCTTGTTGCAGCCTTTCTTTCCTTCTCTTATTACCGTACTCTTTTTTATTCAGATCCTTCGTACTTATTATACAGTGAACTTCACAATGAAAAATCCACTGAAGATGTGTGTGTGTGTGTGTGTGAATTTCTGTGAAAGCCCATCAATGCTGCTCTAAAACTAGTCCTTATCTAGACATCAGCTATATTAAGAAGTACCTTATTTAAATGGTAATAACCACATAATGCAGGTCTCATTTTACTGTGTAGCAAAACCCTCCCCATAGATAAGTCTGCCATATGTCAGAGTCTATGTTCTTCTTTCACAATAAAAAATTATTTAAAGCAGCTTCTTACTAGTACACTTCCAGGATGCTGCCATTGTTTCCACTCTGGGACTGTTCTGAAATCCAAGATCTACCAAGCCCAGGTAGCTAGACAGATCTCCTTGAAAGATAACTTGCACTTGGAACAAGTCCCACTGATTTAAAAGCAACTGGGGCTGTGCTGAAACTACTCACAATTGTGTGTGTGTGTGTGTGTGTGTGTGTGTGTGACTATTTTTAGTAGTTCTGAAAAATACCTCCTTTGGTGATTTGTTGTAAAGACTTTTGCTCATTGGTTTACATTGTCCTTGCTTGCCCTCACTCTCCGTTGCCCTCCTTTGCCCTCAGTGATATCATCATGTAGCCAAATCAGTTTGGTGTTATCATTGTAGCCCTATTCAGGCATTCTTCATTTGAGTACAATAAACACATGAAGAGAGGGAGCATGCTAGACTTACCCTCCTCCAGCATCACTCCCATTACCCTCTACAAGTGGAGGGTGGCTTTGTGAAGAGGAGACCTCCTCTATCCATGAGGGCTCTCCACACAATTCAGAACACTGATTCCTGGCATTCTGGTGTCATATCAAGATATGATCATCTTGTTCACTACAGGGAGATTCATGTGACCCTACCACATGGTGTAAGAAGTCATGAGGAGGGCCATGGCCTGGGACCCTGTGGGCTAGCCCCAACACTGACATGCAGTGTGACTATGCCTTCAGCTGCCACCATGTAGGAAACACTTTATGCTATCATTATATTACATTACAAATGTATGTATACAGTTTTAATGCCAACTGTAATTTGTGCACATTTCCCGGTCAATATACATACTCTCCAACAGGCCTTGGGGGGGTGGGCATATCTCAACTGCCTTATTGTACATTCTCTAGGCAATATGCACATTCTCCATCGATAAGCCTAGTCTCAAAAAATAAACCCCCAAACATGCCCTTTGTTATATCTGGGCAACTCACTGCCCAGATTGCATGCAGTCAATGGCCTAATTTTATGCTACAGTGGCATCACCTTTCCTAATCAGCTGAATAGTCAGAGCAAGGGAGCTGCAGCCATCATTTCCCTGCTAAGCAGCTGAGAAGGGATTGCAGGGAAATTAACCCTTTACTCTAAGTTCAATAAAAGCATGGGGTGGGGGATTTTCCCTGTGACGTCAATAGCAGTATGGGGAGGGCATCCTCAGGATCATGGGGGGGAGGAGGAGGAGGAGGATTAAACTTCTCCTCCCCCTTTCCCTCAGACTTAGTCCACAACCTGAAAGAAAGATATCTTTGTGCATGTGCACCCTCTACCTCATTTGGGATGTTCTCCCTAACCCATTTTCATCGTGCCCCTCCCAAAGAACTGCCTTGTACCAAAGCCACTGCATGTATCTGTCTGAAATGTGCCAGGCATTATCCCCACAATGCCTGCAAATGCCATCTAATCCTGTCAAAAAGCAAACAAGTTATGGGCACTTTCCTGTAAAAATATATATATCAAAATTTAAAGGCTACTTGCACAAAGGTCCCTGCACCTGTTCATCCAACACTTGGCAGACTTCATCCTCTCAGAAGGGTCTACTATGCCTGACATTTTCATACATTTGTGGATTCCCCAGAACAATCAATGGCAGGTGTGAAGCTTTGGGTTTCAGAATCTTACTTTGGATTCAGGCACAGGTCAAATCAGGCTGCTTCTGAATTGGTTCAAGTCAAATTGGGCTGTTTTCTGAATTGCCAAAATGGAGCCAAAACCAACTTGTGTAGCCCGTGTGCTCTCTCTCTCTGTATTTGAGAGAGAGAGAGAGGAGAATTTAGTCATGTGATTCCCACCTGTTGCCAGAAATCGTAGTCCAAGCATAGTTTTAGGTAAGTATCCCAGATGAACACGAGCATTGAGGATGATCAGGAAGCCATAATCAGCTTTAGTCAATAAGTGCAGGGATATTTTATGGTCTGAAAATTTATAACACTCCAAAAGTTGTAAACATAAAACAATAAAAATCAAGCAAGAGCCTGGATACACATATTTGTACACTCACAGACAAACACACATTTATAAATCCGCATGAGCCCATGGTTTAAAGCTCTGTTTGGCAACAGAATCAGCAGGCTAGGGAATACACAAATAATTTTGACTAGAGGGACAAGATATTTTTGGTAAAACATCTGTTACTTGCATGAATGTAATGGTAGGGGAGTCTGGCCAGATGGATCCCAACAGCATGCTTTTGTTTAGTAGAAGAGCAGAAGATGGGATTACACAAATATTTCTTTAATTTATTTTCCCTCTTTGCAAATTCCCCAGCTCCAGATTAATCTTCCCAAGCAAGGAGAATACATTCAAAGAAAACCTTCAGAACTACACACGGTAAGTTAGAAACTAAGCTTTGAGAGGAAAATGAAGTTAACAGGTTTGTTGGTTTGTTTTTTAAAGGAATTTTGAAACCTATCAGCATGAACCTAAAATGTATTATGGTGCCAAGGATTATATTATTACTGAAGTCATTTTTTTTTTCATATGATGTGATGTCATAGAGAGCACTTACTGTTACACAGCTATATAACATCCTTAGGAAAGAACTTGATGTGATACTTAATGTGGGCTTATTTCTCAAAATGGTAGCCTTGTGTTGAGTTATCCTTCTCGTAACATTTAGGGAAACTCAACCGTGCTCTTCCCTATATCTTCTCACCCTGCTCCATATCGTCAGCTGCCACTGGTAGGGATCATAAAATGTGGGAAAACAGAGTGGGTAAGTGTAGCTAAATGTCATGGGGAAATGGTGGGGGGAGCATTCATTCTGCTCTTACTGAACGTTTTGTGAAAACATCTAGCTGTAGCTCCTTGAGTGAAAAGAATGAGACTTTGCCTTGGTCTAACACAACTTCAACCTCCACCTTCACACAAAACTCTGTTCTTTTTGTTGTCTTACTGTTCCTGGTCTTTCCCATTAGACAGATCCTCTGAAGTTACAGCTGTCATTTATTGTTCTATGTATAGGTTTTTGGATATTTTACTGCTCTTGCCCAAAGACATTTGCCTTTATTTAGTGGCAAAAAAGCCAAAACACTATTTATCAGTGGCTGAGATAATTCATTTCCTGCCTCCTTTGGGGTTTATTGCACCTCTGCGATTATCAAGTGCTCAGGCCAGGTTCCCTACCAATCCAGTGTTTTATCCTTGTGCTTTAATTATCAGTTGACACAGCAACATAAATCTCTGGAAACTGGGAAGCAAAAAAAGAGCCAATGAACATATTTTAATGGCTGTCCATCGAAAACAGATTCTTCTCTCCCCCCCCCTTTCTTTCTTTTTTTAATAGAATTTTTAACTTGAGCAAAGGCCTCTAGTAAAACAACTTGAACATTTCATAAAAAGCAAATTTTGGATTGTCTTCTGAATGATATTTTCCCCTCCCTTGAGATAATTCCATCTTTAGATAATGGTCCCTGACTAATTTTAACTGTTGTGTAAATTAGGCTTCACTGGTAGCAACCTGGAAACAAAAACTGGGGAGTGCCCCTGTGGGGGATTTTCTTTCCACTGCTGCAGCACCTATGAAGAAACTGCTCCTTCACTGGGCAATCCCACCAATGGGATTTCTTATTTTTAGCAAATGGTTCTGTTTCAGGGCATAAGGAATTATCTGCCACTATAACTCAGAGTTGCACAAGCTGACCCATTTTCACTGCCAGCAATTATCTTAGAATACTTTAAGACAGGGGTCCTCAAACTTTTTAAACAGGAGGCCAGTTCATTGTCCCTCAGACTGTTTGGGGGACAGACTATAGTTTGAAAAAAATATGAACGAATGGAGCAAGTAAAAAAAAAAGGACCCGGGTCCTTTTTTTTATAGGGGTGGGGGGAAAAATTCTTAAAAGGAAAGTTATTATAAATTAATGATTATAATGTTAATAAGTGATTAAATGGAGGATGGAATTTTAGGCTGACTACGGGCTTGCACCCACCTACCTATCTCGGTTGCTGGCCTGTTCTGCATTGCAACTGGACGTGGATACAATTCCAGAGGTATCTTCTAGCTGTGCACATGTGCAGAGAGAAACGTCTATCTCACATACACAAGGTCACCCTTTTGAATTCCATACTAATCTGGACAAACATCTTCGGGTCCTAAACTCTCAAGCTTTAGCGCAGGGTTGGGTTCAGCAAATTCTGGCCCTCCGGGTGTTGAACTGAAACTCTCATCAGCCCTGGCAGCCTAGTCAATGGTGAAGAATGCCGGGAGTTGCAGTCCAACAACACCAAGGAGGCCACAAGTTGCCCACCCCTGAGCATAACGCAAGCCGTGCATGCAAAAGTATGCAGGTAAGGGGGGGGGAGATGGAGAAAAGTCCGCACGGCGAGAATGAGGAGCGTGTCAAGCGATCATGGGGTTTAAGAGATTTTGCCTATGCACTATTCCCATATTTATTCCTGCTTGGGCGATGAATCCCGACATACGTATCTGGAGGAACCCCTTTCACAATCACTATCGTGATGCTTTGAAAGAACCTTAGCAGCTCCCAAGCGCCTCCCTGCTGCTGCCGCCGCCACCACTACTGCTAGTCCAGCCTCTGAGCTGCGCCTTCCTCCTCCCTTCCTTTCACTTGGTCTTTGCTTTCCACTGTCACCAGGGCCTGGCAGGGCAAGAGAGGAGGAGGAGGAGGAGGAGGAGGAGGAGGAGGAGGAGGAGGAGGAGGAGGGCAGGGAGGGGAGCGAAGCCGAGGGAGAAGAAGCAGAATCAAAACAAGCGAGACACGCCTTTCCCCTGGCTTGCACTTCTTCCCGTGGCGAGGCGGCTGCGGTGTGTGTGTGATGAGCCCGTTGTGCGTGAGGGGGAGGGCGAGCTGGATCCTCCGCCTAACAGTGGAGCTGCAATAAGCCGGGGTTGGTGGCGGTGGTAGTATTGGCGGCGGCGGCGGCAGCAAGCAAGAGGCGGTGGCGGCAGCAGCAGCATCAAGCGCCTTCTCCGCCGTCGTGTCCTCCTCCTCAAGCTTCTCACTGCCGCTGCCACCGCAACCCACTCCTCTTCCTCCTCCCTTGGCAATGCCGAACCAGAAGACTAACAAGGGCAAGAAGAACAAGCATGCTAACAGCAGCGGGGACGAGCAGGAAAATGGAGCTCTGGCCATTGCAGCCATCGGAAGAGGAAAGTGTGCGGGATGACGTCAGCATTATAATCCTGCGAGCTTTCCTCCTCCGACGGCTGCGGAAGAGTCGCGCGAGAAGGAGATTCTCCTTCTCACGCGAGCAACCACTATACCACCAATGATCGGCCGCTGGGCCGGATAAAAAGACAAGGTGGGCCGGATGTGGCCCGCGGGCCGTAATTTGAGGACCCCTGCTTTAAGAGCTCCTAGTAGCTTGGTATAAGAGGCTTCAGTGTGAGATGGATACGAACACTAGATACAAGATGAACAGTTAAACACATTAATGTATTAAAAGGATATTTTGCCTATAAGGGAATACTAATATGGGGATTTTCAAAAGAATGCTTGCTGACACTTCTTAAGGACTCAAGAGACACTGTTGGTAATACAAGCCTCTTAATTATCTCAGGCCAAATTCCCTAAACCTCTATCCCAGCCAAATACTCTCACAACCAGGTCCAGCTCTTGGGTACAGTCTTCTACTGACAGCAAAGCTCCTCCTGTTCTATTTCTGGATGCTTGAACAGTTTATCTGGGTTTTTACTGCCTGCTTGATTAACCTTCTTCTGGCAACTTCTTAAAGCAGCATTGTAGCATAACATAGCCACCCGCTCCCTTCTCCTGATCTTTACCACCCACATATGGATATCCCACTGAGAAGGAATAGGCCTTAACTATTCACTTTCTCTTAGTCCTTCTATAACTACAACCACCTAACAGTAGACCTTCTCCCTGACTCTCCACCAACAGACCAATTGCATCCCTAACTGCCAACTCCTTAACTGTCATTTCCCAACTGCTCTTTTCCATCTAGCTAGAATCCCCAGCCAATAAAAACTGATTTTACCTGATCCAAGCCCCATCTAATAATATGGGAGGAACATCAAAGCAAGGGAGAGACCAGCCTGGCCCCATACATCAGCTGGAGAGGGAGCAGCTGCTGGGAGCTCACGTCACCCCTCCCTGCCAGAAGGAACACACAGCTCCAACTGACAGTTCCCTGGGACGGCAGACTCTGGCCTCATCCATCAGCCAGAGAACCAAGGGCCACTGGGAGGCTGAACCCCCTGCCTCCCAGGGAGTAAGATCAAAGCAAAGGGGAGACCAGCCTGGCCCCATACATCAGCCAAAGAAGGAACAGCTGCAGGGAGCTTGTTTTGCCCTTCCCTGCCAGAAAAAAGAAAAGAAAAAAGAAAAACCTATGAGAACCTTGTAACTAAGAACTGGTGCCTGAGTTTTGCTTTCTTCCTCCTCCCTCTCAATCTCTTTTACTTTTGTGTCATGTCTTTTAGATTGTAAGCCTGAGGGCAGGGACTGTCTTGTTATTCATCTTTGTAAGCCACTCTGGGAGCCTTTTCTGGCTGAAGAGTGGGATATAAATGCTGTAAATAAATTAATAAATAATAAATAATATTACGAGCTTTTCTCTCTGTCCCTTCCTTCAGAACATCACCAAACAGTTACTACTAAAATAGTGCTGCAACACAGTAACATCACTAGCCCCCAGGCCTACACAGATACATTATAGCCTCTCAGATGCTACAAATAGTATTTACGGAATGTAAATTACATACATGGCATTTCTTCCCAGCCTCCATTAAATCTTTTTCTCCTAGTCCCTGAGGATTTAGAACTGATGGAAAATCTGATCATTCCAGATTTGTTAGCCTCATAGTATTCAATTTGTTATATGCATATAGAACTCATTTCAATTGCCTAGGGATGGTCAACATGGTGTGCATGGGCACCAAAGTGCCTCCAGATAGATTTTTTTGTGCCCTCCAATAACAACAACAACAACAACACATTTTCTTACTGATAGCTGGGATTGCTGTGAAATAGGTTTCTGCTGCTGCGGAAAACTGTGAGTTCAAAGGAATTGTTTAGTGTGTTGGGGCTGAGACCCCATCTTTGCCATGTACTCAGTCTTTTGGGCAGGTTACTTGTCCTTTGCCATGCCTCCCATGGCAGCCATTTTGTGGTGGTGGTGCCCAGCAGAGTTTTCGCCAAATGTGTCTATGGCCCCAAAAGGTTGCTAACCCCTGCAATAGCCAATCCTGGAGCTTAGTAAACTCTACATGAGATGAGAGTGGCAAGGAGCTGATAGAAAGCTCACCTGACCATTGCCACTACTTTTTCCCAAATGAGCAAAGCATGGCCTATTCCAACAGATACCTCATAAATCATTGGAAAGGTCACTCATCACCACCCACTCCAAAGACACCAGGCTATCCCACTAGCCTTCTCTGGAACTACAGCAAAAAGTTATTGCTGCACCTTAAAGACTAACACATTTATTATGGAATGATCCATTTGATGAAGTGGATCCTAGTCCACCAGAATGTATGCCATGATAAATTTGTGCCATAATAAATGCTTCTATATTTACATTTTTCCAAATTTTGCAATGGAGTACTCCAATCAAAAAATGCATACAAAAATATGTATTAGGGAAACGTACACACATACACATGTTTATATTAGTGAAAAGAATGTTAAAATGCATTATATGAAAATTGCTTGAAAATGTGTACATTAGGCAAAATTGCACAAATAAATGTATTAGGAGAAATGTACACAAAATGCATATGAATTTTTATGTGAATTTTTTTTTTTTTTTTAAGTAATAAAAGTTTGGGACAAACCAAACTTAAGACTGAAAAAATGAGAAATCGAGAGAAACTGACATTGATAGATTCATCCATCCCTTGCACAATCCCATCCCCACCCCCAGCCAGATATTGATTAAAAATGTTTTTTGAACCTTTGAAAAGGGGTGTCGTCAGCCCCAATTGGCTGGATTGCACATCATCTGCCCACTTTAAAAGCACAGAATCTCTCTACGCAGAATAATGCCGGTCTAAATCTATGTTTCACATTGCATGAACAATTGATTTAATTGCACAACTGTTACTTCCTCCCCTGCCACATAGGTCAGATGATAAACATCCTGCTTGGTTGAAACACTTAACCATAGCAATAAATATACTGTTCTTACATGGGAATTGGAAAATCACAGATATTCACAACAGCCCTTTGTTGTTATTATTAGTATTAAGTTGTTTGTGGCTCACTGGGGAGAGTTTCTTAAGAGGAAATGGGCCAATAAAGCTTATTATCCATGCACAAATTCATCTAATTGGATCATGGCCAGGTGATGATTATGATGCAGTGGGACTATACCAGAAGAGAGTTTGCAATGAATAAAAGGCTTTTTGTTTGTCCCATAAATGATCATAAACAAGAGAAACTGAGACATTTTCTTCTGTCACATCAGATCACATGAAATTCAGTGATTTTACAAAATGCAACTAATTTAATCATTTCATCCCTGCTTTTCCACTATGTGTGCTATTACTCTACCTATTTCACTACCACACAAAGAAAGAGGTTGCATACAACAAGTGCATGTTGGAGGTTTTCAAAGAGTATTCCAAGAAACCCTGAGGTTCCTTGGAAGGCTGTGTGGACTTTCTCACTGAGAAGATCAGTAATGGTGGAAAAGCTTCCCTGAAAGACAGAAGCCTGTACTTATCTTTCCCTGCAGAGCAGAGATACAGTGAAGCATTGGCCATGTCCTTTAGCACACACTCAACTCAACTCACAAACAGTGACAGTGAGGCCAACAGTATTAACTTGCTGTGCCCTAGAACAGTGGTTGGCAGACTTCAGGCTTGTGGGATCTATTTTGATTCTTATTTGAACACTAAGATCTACTATCCAAAGCCAGACACACAATGGTGAATCAGGGGGTGGAGTCAGTAATCTACTGGCATATATAAAAAAACCTTCGTGCTAGTTACTGGCACACAGGGATTCTTCTAAAGCATAGTCTACCACTGGCCTGCAGAGCTGAACCAAGACCTGATCAAAAGCAATCAATGACTGAGCTCAGACAACATGATAACCCACACTCAACAGTGGAGTATGGGTTGAGCATGGGTTGTTGTTGAAACATGGGTTATAGTGTTGTCTGAACCCAGCTGTGCTATCAAGCAGTTGCTTGTTAATTGCAAACAACCCATGACGAGTTGTGAACTGTGGGTAGTTCATCATGCTTTGTTATCTTGGCTGGGTTATCATGGGTTATCATGTTGTCTGAACCTAGTCAATTGATAATCCTATTTTATAGATTATGCACACTGAGGCTGAAAGATTAGAACATGGCTAACCATAGCAGAGTTTGTTTGGTTTTTGAAATTTTACTTGCTCTTGTTAAAGTATTGGGAGTCAGGAACCCTTGGAGATCTACTGCAAATCACCCAGAGATCTACCAGAAGATCCTAAACTACCTTTTCCTCACACCTGCCCCAGAATGGTCCCCATAAAGAAGAAAATCTGAAACCTACCTTATAAAAGGGGGGAGACAGAGTGCATAAGGAACAAAACCACCCATGGCAATGCAAGCCTGAAGCTGTTTTGGTATCCTACTTTTAAACATTTTATTCATAGTTGCATTTACCTTATAGGCATAGATTCGCCTTCATTTTAGCATTCTGCCTGGAAGTTCTTTTCTATCACCAAATCCTCCTGCATCATGGAGTAAATAAATAAAAATATCAGTTTTGCTCAATGTTTTTTTTTCCTGACAAAGCTCCAATACCCAAAGGCCCCAAAGACATGAATATGAAAGCTGGCTGCAACAGATCTGCTTAAGAACTAGAAACAGATAAAAAGCCTCTACAAGCTTGTCTGCTCTGTATAACACTTGTTATTGTTAAGCACAAAAACCTACAGAAAAAATGTGATCACTCAGGGGAGTAGCAAAATGATATAGAGATTTCCTTTTCAGCCCACCCCTCCTCCTGGTGACCAGTTCAAATCCTGTTCAGCTAAATGCTGAATGGAGGCTCTGACTGTACTCTGGCTGTAGGATAGCCTACAGAATTAGTGAGTAGTACACATATATAGAAGCATTATACTGAAATAGACCATTGGTCCATCTAGCCCAGGGGTGACAAAGTGCAGCCTTCAGGCCACAGGCAGCCCCCCAAACCTGTGTGGTGCTCCCCAAGACCCATAGCTGCTTCCATAAAAAAAAACATGGTAGGACAACTGCTGGCAAAAAGAGAGAGAGAGAATGGGAAAAGAGAAAACATATAGAAAATGACAAAATATAGGTAAATGTATGGATGCAAGAGATTCTCTTTTCTGCTCACAAAACATGTGAGCATGTCCCGTTCAAAGCCCCGGACACAATCATGAGCATGCATCCACTGAAAATGTTTGCAAATTGCCAGATATGTGATCCTGTTTGATTTGCGCAACTTCCCAGTTCGTTTCGTGCACATTTCCCAATTTGCACAAATTTCCCCATAGACTGCATCAGCCCCACTTTAGTCTATTGAGAAAAGTTGTGCAAATTAGAAAATTTGTGTAAACTTGGAGAAAGTTATTGAAACTCTGTTGCAGCAACATGTTGCAAATATGGGAGTTGTTGTGTGCAAGCTCGAAGAATAACGAGGAGACATGAGCTCATCAGTAGAAACTTTACTGAGGTTCCTTCTTGGGCCAAACGAAACATTCTTCAAATCACGCATAGCAGAGCTATGTATGATTGGATTATTTACTTCAGTGTAAGTGCACATGGCCCTGATTTGGATAGGTACTATGGTGGACCAGGAGGGGGGATTCAAGATTTCCCCACTCCCATTTTCATCCCCAAACTCCACACACCCTCTGTGGAAAAAGCTCAAATCCCCCCTCCCAAACAGCATGGTCCTGATCTGAATTGGGGCCAAGTACACTCTCTCTGAAGTAAATAATCCAAGCATGCATAGAACTCTGTTATGTGTGATTTGAAGAACATTTAGTTTGGCCCTCGTTTGCTTACTTCCAGTGATGCTCTAGGAATGAGGCAGACCAAATATCCATAAGTATCCATTCACAAGTGGCATCTGTATACCACCCTTTCAAATGTTGAAAGCCTTGCTAGGTCTTCAATCCATTGCATTATAGGAAGTGAGCGTTTATTCTTTCAATGTTGCAATATCAGTCTTTTACCTGTCCAAAGGTAACAGAAGATCCATTTACATTGACCTTGAGTTAAGTTCCAAGAAGCAGGTAGATAGTTAAGAAGAACATGCACAGCAGTAAATATTACATCTTTAAGACGTTACTTTATTCCCAACTCAAGGATGGAAAGCGGAATATCGGTGGTCAATATAAGAGGTTTAAAGATGTTCATAAGGCTAATCTAAAAAAATGCTATATAAACATCGAAAACTGGGAAGCTCTGGCCCATGAACGATCTAACTGGAGGTTGGCCTTTCACAAAGGTTCTATGGACTTTGAAGAAGCTCGAGTGCAAGGTGAAAGGGAGAAACATGCTAAGCGAAAAGCACGTCAAATGAATCCTTTACAAGACCATCTTCCATCTGGTAACCTGTGTCCTCACTGTGGGAAGCTGTATGGATCTAGAATTGGCCTCCACAGTCACTTACGGACCCATCGCTAGAGTCTACACAATTTTCTTTAGAATTTTCCTCCTTTTAATCTCCTTTTTGTAAATTTTCTTTTTTTTATCCTGGAAGACAATCTTACTCGGTCACGAGTGATCGCCTGACTGACTGACTGACTGATAACAGATGAACTTCAATAAGTGCTTCCAATAGCAAGGGAGACTCTGATGCTGTCAAAGCAGCAGGGGCTGCAGGGCCAAACCTAGATTCTAACAAATGTTGCAGTTACAAGTATTGCCATTCAGTTGCAGGAAAGTTGTATTTGGCACAAAAAGCCAGAATGACAAAAAATCATCAAATGGGATAGAATACATAAATTGGGCTACAATAAAATAAAAATAGAGGGGGAAATAGATGGGATGGAATGAGATGAGGTGGGAGTGTTCACTATCAAAAGGATGGGATGGGATAAAATATGGAAACTGTGGTACAATAAAAGGGAATAAAAATAGATGCCTCTCCTCTCACCTCCTACAGCCTTCCTCACTTTAACTCTAGCTTCCCTTGCCCCACCCCCAACTTGACTGGAATTGGGTATGGCAGTAAATGTGTTGAGGATCAGGGTGCAAGTTTTCCTCATGAGTAAGAAGAGACTTTAAGAAGTCTTGGAAAGAATTATCTTGTTAGAAGAAGCATAGTTCTCTCTCTTTTCTAAAAAAAAATGTTTTAAGTGTGATATTAAGTAAGGGCTGATTCGTACACTGCAGTGCTTAAACAGTGTTTAAAGAGAAAAATCACGGCTGAAATTTCTGAGGGTAGGGAAGAAGTTCCCCTGTTCTATCTGGTAGGAATTCCCTCATCACATATTAGAATCTTACTCATGTAGATCACTTATGTGAGCTGTTAAATATGCTAAAAAGAAGAAGCTGAATACAACAAACTAATTGATCCTTACATAGTAGTATACAACTAGACAAGGAATAATTTAAGCTATGAAGCTTGTTCCATTGATTGCTGTAGATGGTGTTCAGGGAATGCAAGTTCTTAGTTGAGGCCCCACATGTAAATCGATTTCTTTTCCCTTACTTAGTAGCTGCAAAAGGAATCCAGTATGTAAGATCAAAAACAACTGTTTATTAGGCCCCGTAGATGTATCCGAGCAAGCCTCCCTGTTCAATTGCTAAACTGGCTGTTATGTCTTGCTGATTTTTGCTAAAGATAAATAATAAAGACCTGAGACAAACATGAGTTGAAGGCTACGTTTACAAATTAGATCATCTTAGTTTTGTTTGATACTTTCAAATTTAAAAAAAGAAAGGTTGATATAAATAAATGAAATGTATCAGCCAATCAGCATACATCTAAAACTGCATTTTAAATGAAAGAAATTTAGTGGTCTTGCTAAGATAGAACATGGTTGTCATACATTAAACCCCGTTGTAATTAATTACCTTGTAGACAAATTCCTGTAAAACCTGCGTAATTTATGTAAAATTCCTGGACTTAAGGCCTCTTCACACATCAAAGTGGGAAGAACTGAATGCACAAAAGTGAAATCTACTCTATGCCCAAGACTGCCTCACTTTAGTTTGTTTGCTATAATGTCTAAATGCAACACACACATGCACAGTCTAGCACATGAGTGCTGTTCAGATTACCGCCGTTCATATATTCACTAAGAGTGCAAAATCCTATGCATGTTTAAACAGAAAAAATTCCTACAACTCCCAGCATGTTGGCTGGGGGAATACTGGGAGTTGTAGAGCTTGAAGATATGTGGTGAAAAATAAATCTGCCCCACTTACAGTGTTGATTGAGGTGATGTATGTATGTGAAGTGTTTTGAATACTGGATACCACTAAGCATTGTAGTGAAGGACAAACACAATGTCAGTTAATAGTTTACTGTGTGTAATACATTATTACTTACTATTTCCTACCTTGTGTAAAGCTTTCAGATCTTCTAGCTAAGAAATACACGCAGTGTCAATATTTCATTCAAGATTTGGGGTGATTCTGAAACTACTCCCACTGACTGGATTCCAGAAAAGGCTGTAAGTCCTATAAACCTGAATAGCAGGGTTATGCAATCTGGCCCCCTCCACATATAATGGAATACAATTCCCAATATCCGTAACCACTGGCCATGCTGGCTGGGGAATATGGGAGTTGTGGTACAACATCTCAGGAGAGCACCAGGTTGCCTACGTTTGTGGTATAGGATCTTTGAATACCTCCAACACATGAGACCTGCAAAACTTGTGACCCATGCCACCAACCAGTGCCGGCTCCTGGTTTTTGAGGGCACTTGAACAAGACACCCTCAATGGACCCCTCCTTCAGTGAGTCTGCATTCTCTCCGCCATTGAGACCAGCTGCTATTACACCTCATCCTTTTTCTCATCATTGCTACAGCTAGCTTGCTTCCTTGGCAGGCAGAGCACCAGTGAGCAAGTAGGCAATGTCATCTACTGCTCCTCCTTCTCACCAACACCACTGTCTGGGCCAGAATGAGAGGCATGTGAACAAGCAGGTTGCTATGGTGAAGAGGAGGAGCAAGTCCATGGGGCTCTTGTCAGGGGGGCCCTGCTAGTGTCTGGGCCCTAAACAGATGCCCAGCTACGCCTCCTCTTGACACCAGCCCTGCCACCAGCCATGCAGTTTTTGCCACCCAGGTGCCTGACAATCCACACTCCTACATCTGATGTAGGCAGCAGCAAAATAGGTGGTTTATTGAGACCCTGTGGGGCTCTGTTCTTTTTGGTGACACAGGTTTTCCAGGCCTGTACAGCAAGCATACTGTATATCCTTTTCAACCATTATTATCTATAATAAAGAAATCTTGAACATTTTAAAACATTGTTCCAAGTGTAATGTGACTATGAGTCATTCTTCTTCTTTTTTTAGTTTTCCATTTAATTTCCAGTTCCTTTACATAT